>CAWUFW010003233.1:0-1200000 GCA_963921515.1 Calotriton arnoldi
TCAGTGGAGCTACATAGGACCCCCCGGCGCGCTGACGTCAGTTTCCTTCTTTTCCGCCTTCCAACGCGGATCCGGGATTCAGCTGTTCCTCTGGCCTGTTTTTCTTCAGGCCCTTTTTCGACGTCCTTTGGCATCGGGGGAACAGTGTGCGATGCCTTCGGGCTTTAAATTGTGCGAAACTTGTTCGCCTCCGATGTCGGCGACGGACCCGCACGCCATTTGTATGTGGTGTCTTGGGTCGCACCATGACTCCGTGGAGTGTGACGCCTGCCGGCAGATGCGCCCGAAGTCCCTACGGGTGCGTCGGATGAAGCTCTTAGCCGCCCGGATTACCCGCACAGCGTCTCCCCGACGTTCTCCGGTTGGGTCTTCTCTCCGCGTCCGCTCCCGGAGTCGATCCCGCGAACGTCGCTCTACAGGTAAGTTGAAGAAAAAGTCACGGAAGACGAAGTCCTCGCCTCCACGTTACGATGGGGGCCATGGTTCCCGTTCCCACACGGAGCCGTGCGTCCCGGAGTCAGCCTCCCTTTACCCGCCCTTTCCGGGTACTGGCGCGACTCGGCCCCAGATGGAAGCCTACTACAAGGCTCTGCACTCCATCTTCGGGTCACCTCCTCTCCCTGGTGCGCCTTCGGGTCCCACAGTGGAGGTAGGCATTCAGGTCGGATCTCCACCGGCGGGTTCGCCCTCGGTGCCGACCGAGTGCCTCGGCTCCAGAGCCGTGCCGGCGTCGGGTGCCAACGCCGATGGGCGTTTTAGTCCCGCGCCATGCCATTCTGCATTGTCTCCGCATAGCCCTGGCGGCTCCCTGCGTCGACATTGGCATCATCGGCGCCGGCGGCCGAATGCCTCGACTCCGGCTCCGGAGTCGTGCCGGCTTCAGGGCCTAACCCCGATGGGTGTTCTAGCCCCCGCCGAGCCATTCTGCCTTGTCTCCGCATAGCCCCTGGCGGCTCCCTGCGCTGACCTCGGCATTAGCGGCGCCGCCGGCGCTGTGCCTGTCGCCACCTGGTCCTCAGGCTCTGTCTCCGCGCCTCTCCATGGAGGGATCGGCGCCTTTGCGGCGTCATTCGGCATCGGAGCGGCATCGTTCGACACCGGAACGGTCGCCGCCACCGGTCGGTTCTCCGCTTCCACAGGACACAGGCCGGGTAGGCCCTGACTTGTCTCCCCGCCAGTTGCCTCCAATGCCATGGGGGCAGTGGGCCCTCCTTCCTCCTCCTGTGGGACGTGTCAGCTTGCAACCGTCCCCTACAGATGGGCTATTGTCCCCCCTGAAGCTGGTGCTTTGTTTTTAAGGGGTGTTCGTAGGGCTGCAGCTGTTTTACATTTGCACCCTCCTTCTGTCTCCTTGTCTTCTGACCCTTTATTGGATCTCCTCCACCAGGGTGCGGTCGATATTGAGCCCTTGCTGCCTTTTAGCGGCTTATTGTTCAACGCCCTTCTCAGGACATGGGCATGGCCTTCTTCTGGAGATGCTGTCGACAGGGCTGTGGCACATCGGCACCGTCCGGCCCCTGAGAGCCCAGCCTGTTTGTCCCTTCAGCCTGGGGCTTACGGCCTCGTAGTGCAGGTGTCTTTGGCCATGCAACCTTCCTCTCCACCTCTTATGCAGCCTCCTACTAGGGAGTCTCGTTGGTTGGAGGCATGTGGACGCGGCATTTTGCGTCCTCTAGTTCAGCCTTCACGTGCTCTAAACACGGCTTGCGTCTTTGCCCGGGCTTCTTCTGCCCTATGGGACTCGGTGGAGTGTCTTTTGCCTGCCCTCCCTGAGTGTACTCGCGCTGACGTAGCTAGTCTTCTTCACTAAGTCCGAGAGATGGCGCGCTTTACCGTTCGGTCCGCCGTTGACACTACCGATTCGGTGGGTCGGGCAATGGCGAGGTCCGTTGCTTTACGCCGCCATGCTTGGCTGCGCGACGGGGGTTTCCCCGAAAATGTCTGACAGTCTCCGGGACTTACCATTTGATGGTCTGTCCCTGTTTGACGCACATGCGGACTCTGCGGTTCACCGCCTTCCGTCTACCCTTCCGTAGTGTCTCTTGCTTCATGTTGGCCCTGGGTTCTAGCTGTGATACCTGACCGGCCTAAGCGGCTTCTCGCCGGATTTGCTTTCTTTCATGCAGCAGGTCAGCTGCTGCTTTTTCTGAGTCACTATCGCCTAGTGGTTCAGGTTGCACGCCCCTACCCCAGGGGTTCTGTGTTCGGAACCTGTGGTTTCTGTGTTCCCAGTTTACGTCCTCTGTCTATGAGCTCACGCTCAAGAGGTGGCCCTTGTTCGGGTTGATGCTTACCCTATGTGGGGTATTTGTTAGCTATTGTATAGCTGCCTTCTTCCCACAGCAGTCTTTGTACGTTTTTGTGGGGCCCTTTTTACTAGGTTGTTCTGCGGCTGTGCCTGTGCCCTTTTACTGCTGCTGCATGCCCTCCCGGGGCCTTCTTGCGGTCCCTTTGTTGGGCTCTCTCATCGTGGCTGCTGCTGGTCTGTGGCACTCCCTGCATCTCACTAATCCATTTCTGGAGGCAGGAAGGGCTTTCAGGTCCCTGCCGTCTCGTCTTGGTTCTTTCGCTGCGGCCGTTCATCTGTGGACTGCCTATCACAGGGACCTGTCACTATGTTCTATTTTCGTACAGTGACTGCTCCCTAGTCTCCTATAACCGTGCTGCGTAGTCCTTTCATGTTTGGACTTCGCTCTCCGTGGTGGCATTCTGGCCCCAGACGTTGATGCTGTCATTGTCTTGTGCCTTGCTTTTTTGACCACTTCCCCTGCCAGGGCTTTCTATTTCCCTGCTGCATTCCGCGCAGGTGTTGTCCTGTTTTTCCTTCCAGCTGCGGTTGCTGCTCTCAGCGGGAGTGTTCTCCTCCGAGCAGTGTTTTCTCTGGTGGAGTATTGTGCGTCTATCCACTCTTGTTCCTCCGCAACGTTTCGTACTGTCTCCTTCCAGTACTGCTTGGGCCTCCCTATCTGTCTCACGGTAGCCAGTGGATCTTTCCTACCGCCTGTGGCTGTTGTCTGGCTCTGGGCCAGTACCGCTGCTACGTGGCTGTTGGTGCTATGGTGTTTTTTCTTTCTCAACTCATCCACCGGGCTGGGCCCTGTCTTCTTTCGTCCTGTCCGGCGTACTACAGACATCCAGACCTCCCGCAGGCGTACTCTTCCTTGCTGTGGTCTTGTTCCTCACTTTCGTGAGCGCAAGTCTTCTACGTGTGTTAGTTTTGCCGGCTCTCTTTCACACGATACACCTATTACTGCGTCTCTCGTGTCTCAGCTTTTGTTCGTGGTGCTTTATGGGGCCTTCTCCTTTCCATGGTGTGGTTCTGGCGGTACATACGGTTTCTCTTATGTACTTCTGTTCCCCACGTTCGTGGCACTAGTTGTTGCCATTCTTCTCTGCCCTTCTGCCTTTTCATGCCCGCCCTTTCACATGTCCGGTGCATGGGCCATAGTGCATTCGCAGGTCTTGTGTTTCCTTTAACAATGCCTCCTCCTGGGAGTCATCAGCATCCTTCCGCTGCTGTTCTCACTTCCACTGTGCTTCTGCATGTCCGTCCTGCCTGCTCGGACTCGGTCCATTCTTGTACCCTAGTTACACCTTTCTCTTTTGAAGGTCCATCAGATCCTGTGGATCCCTCATATTATACAATTGGTTCCTCCCCTTTTCGGAAGGTATCCACTTTTATTCCGCACTGCCCTTCTGGTTCTGTGCTCACTTCCTCCTCTGTTTCACCGACAGCGATTTCCTGCCGCCCTCGGCAGCTTTAATGCCTTTGCCTATCATTGTTGGCCACTCCCTATGGAGTATCCTAGTCCGGTGTTGGCCACTCTGGCAGTTCTGCCCCCACGGTGTTTAGCCGGCTGGTTGACACTTCTGTTCCCCTAAGGACTTAGTGGGGTTCTCTTGCAGTCCCGCCTCCTATGGGGTATGGCTTTGGTATCTATTCTAAGTTAAGGAATCTGCGGCTAGATGTCTCTATCAGATGTACGAGTTACTTACCTTCAGTAACGGTGTATCTGGTAGAGACGTTGTCTAGCCGCAGATTCCTTAACGCCCACCCATCCTCCCCGATCTGCGAGGACCTGTTCAGGTGGGGTTTCTGCATTCGCCTCCCTTGGAGTGGCTTGTACTTCTACGGGGCGGTATCTTTCGCCACCCTCCCCGTCAGGCTTATTCTTTGGATTTGCTTGTTCTGCTTCTCCCAATCTCATGCTTGGGCGATCAGTTCAGGTGTCCTTCTGCGTTTTTTCACTTCAGTTTCCTCCAGTATGGGGCCTACTGGTGTTCTCTACCCTCCCACCCACCTTCTCCGTTGCCACTCATACAGTCCATTAGTTTTGAGGTCTTTCTGGCCTGTTCCTCAGTCCAATGCTTCTATCGTAGGGGACAGAGTCTCCCTATTTCTTCTTTAATCCTGTGGGTTGGGGCTTTCTTGCCTGTCGCTGTTGGCTCCTTTCATTACCCCTTTTGCCTCAGGAGAGAGCATTCTCTCGCTTTTATGGGGTTGCTTTTTACTCCCTTCATCAAGTGCAGACTTTCTGTCGTCTGCCTCGGTCTTCTTTTATACATCTATTTCCCTCAGGGTGACATTCACTTCGCTTTGCGAAATAGCTTCTCCATGTATTGCTCTGCTCTTTCCTTTTCAACACCTTTTAGTCAACAGTGCTTCTCACTGTTGTTCATGGTGCTTTCTCACCCATTTTCTTTTTTTATTCGCACACTGTTCCCATACTCTCACAGTTTTGCTGGGGGCTCCGCGTTGTCGCGCGGAAAAGTTCCTCCGAAGAAAACTGACGTCAGCGTGCCGGGGTGTCCTATGTAGCTCCACTGACGTCATGTCCGGGGACAACGTCAGGGCGGAGCCAGGCGGCGCCGCCCCCGGCGCACAGAGGTACTGATGTGCAAAAATTTTCCGGATCCAGTCTGACGCCTGGGGATATTCTAAGTTAAGGAATCTGCGGCTAGACAACGTCTCTACCAGATACACAGTTACCGAAGGTAAGTAACTCGTACTTTAATCCCCTGGACCCACCACCAGGACTCTGAAGAGTCTTGGGGCGGGTCCAGGGGATGACACTGCTGGTGGGGAGTGGTGGGCACTCCTTCACTGCGCATGAGATGTTTGGCCGGCCATCTCAGGCTGGCCAAACCCCTCATGCGCAGTGAAGCTCTCTCCAGCCTCAGCTGCATTGCTGGGGCTGGAGAGAGCAGGCACAGGCTCCCAGTCTGCCTTGGAGCTCAAGTTGCCGGCGCTCAGGCCAATCCTAAAACTGCTCTCACGCGAGAGAAGCTTTGGGATTGGCTGCAGGGCAGACTGGGAGCCTGTGCCCAGGGCCATAAGCAGGAAGAGCCAATGCGCGAGAGACAGCAGTGTTAAGGTAAGTTTTTTTTGTTTTTGTCCCCGTACCCTCCCCACCTCCCTCCTCTGGCCTCCCCCCTCCCCCCACCCTTTGGCAGGAGACGGGCTGCTACTGGGTGTGAGCCCTGGTCAAACAGCCACAATCACTTGCAGGGTGAACCAGAAACAATCACTAAATTAACCTGTGCTTAATGCTAGGTCATTTCTCACAAAAAGCAGTCAGGCTTAACGTAGAGGCAATGTGTAAAGTAAAGTATTTATGCAGCATACAAACAGTAATTAAGTGAAAACACACGACAAGAAAAATCCCAAACAAATTTAGAAAAATAGAGTACATTTTGATAAATTATTTGATACCAAAGCAACAAAACTCCAATTAGTAGAATCGGAGTTAATTTTTTAGGATTTTAGTGAAAAAAGTGCAAAAAGCACAAAGCACCAACTATGTTCATCTGGATGTGCTGGACCGGGTCAAAGTTACAGGTTCAGGCCGACCGCAATGGAGCGCAGGTTAGCTACAGTCACCAGACTAGTCCTGCTGTAGTTTACCTTATCAAATCAGTTTCAAGACTCCCATTAGCGGTGGAGAGGGCCATGAAGACCTGGGAGAGAAGCTCAGGAGGCTTCCGGTGTAGCTTGAAGAGCAGACCAGGCGTTGTGCATGGGCCCTGCTGAAGCTTCGCGTTGATGGTCTCTGTGAGCGGTCAATGCTGTAGCGTGAAGAGGCAGGCGCCGGAGCTTTGCTTTGAATGGCGGCGAGGTGTTGGCGTGAACGGGCCCGTTTGCGGTCATGAAGAGCCCTAAAACTTCAGTACACTTCTGAGGCCACACCAAGGGTCCAGGACCTGAGCGGCACAACTTCGGGGTCAGGAAGGCGATTCAGCTGGGTCCAAATTCTGGTGCAGTGTGAGAAAGTGCCTCTTTTGACATGGCTAGCCCCCAACCCCCACATTTTGCCTGGAAAATGATGTAGTCTCAGTTGTAGTGCACAGGGTCCCTGCCAAATAGGTCCCCTGACCATTGCTTCTTCCCTAAAACTGTTCCACAATTGGCCTTCAAGCCCCCTATAAGTCCCTAGTAAACGGTACCTGGGTACCTAGGGCATTGGGACTACAGAGGGTCCCCTAGGGACCTCTCACCTAGAACATGCAGACTGCCACTGCAGCATGCATGCCCTGGTGCAGACAAAATGACAGTCGACTTGGCTCACTGCCTGTGTGCCATGCCAACTAGCACTGCCTAAGGTATAGGTTAATCACCCCTCTAGCAGCCCTTACAGCCCTAAGGCAGGGTGCACTATAACAGGTGTGGGCATATCTGCATAGGCAGATATGCCCCTACAATATATAAGCCTATTCTGAGATATTGTAAGTGCCAGTTAAGCCATAGAGAGTACATGGGCTGGAAAGTCGACAACTCAAGTTCCCCAGCGCCATGATGGCTTCTCTAAACCCAGGAATGTTTGGTACCAAACTACCCCCCACTGATACCAGTGTGGAATTTATTGAAGCATGTACTCAGAGGGCACCTCAGAGGTGACCCCCGGAAAACCTACCAACCCTGGTGTAGTCACAGACTGGTTTTACGCAGCCTGCCACCACCAGACATGTTTCTGGACCCCTGGGTCGAGAGTCCCCGCTCTCTGGGACCAGAAGCAAAGCACATCCTGGGCGGACGTGTCACACCTCCTCCCCCAGGATGGGCACAATGCTCGAGAGGGAAGCTCCGCCTTTGTAATGCGACTCCCAGCCTCTGCTAGCAGCAGATGGCAGCCCCAGGTTTGCACCCCCACTTTGGGCAGGAAAGCCGGAGGGAAAACTAGGAAGAATAGGAGTTCTATCCACCTCTGCCAACTCCACCCCTAAGCTGAAGGAGGCATGGTGAAGTACACTTTTCAATCCCTGCCATCTTGAAGATGGGGGGCTACTCCAATCAGGACTAGGACTATGGAGGGTAGCATAATTAGGGGTGTAGATACCCCAGGCAAGGTGCCCATTGCTCCTAGCTGTCACTCCCTTAAAACGCCCCTAAATCTAGTATTTAGGTGGCTCCCCCAGACCCAGAAACTAGTTCCTGCCAATGTCAGAAAAAGGACGAAGAAAATGCAGTGCAGAGAAGATGGTTGACACCCACTGACTTGGCCCCTGTCCTACGGCCTGTCTACAGCTTCAAAGACCCTGCATAAAGAATGACACCTGTCCTGCAGCTAGCGACCTCCTCAATCCCTGGGAGGACTGCCTGCCTTTGAAGAAGACCAGAACTCCTGAGAACAGGGGCTTTGTCCACAAGAAACAACCAAAAGGACACTGATGCTCTCCGGATCCGCGATCCCTGACCACTCTGCACCAGACGCCGCCGGCCTGTGTCCAGGTGGCCCACTGATCCAGAAAAGGTTGTCCAGCGTTAGCTGACCCCTCTTGGACTCCATGACAACGCCTGCAGTGTGAATCCAAAGGCTCCCTCCGACAGTGACCGGCTCCAGTTAGAGAAACCCGACGTCAAAGGACACCCCTGCATCCAAAACCAGGGGCCTTGAGGAGCTCGAACGACAGTGTCCCTATGACCTACAGCATCCCAACTTACTTCTGCAGTCACTAGCTTCCTTTGTGCAGCCTCCAGTTCTTCCCCTGCAGCCTGTTTTTCAAACAGTTTTTCTATTGAATTGCATTGGGCACTCCACACCGTGTTTTCATTAGCGGCGGGCGTAGAACTCCGCTCTGCCCGCGGAGTGTGCGGGGATTTGCTTATCTTTCTTAAAGAATTTCTTTATTTTTTTTAACAAACCCATTTTCAAACTCTTCTTTACTAATGTGTTTTTCAACAATAACTCAAACAAAATTTCTCCGTATTTCTCTCTTCCCTATTCGTTAAATCCTGTCCTATACCAGCGCGACTCACACCAACCAACCAATCACAGCTCCCTATGTAACTACAGTCTCAACCAATGTCAGCGCGACTCACACCAGTTAACCAATCGGAGCTTTGTTCACACCCGCTATCTGACCAATGCCAGCGCGGCCTTTTATGACGTCAGTTTTTACTCCTTCTACTGACCCTCCCTTTACAATCTGCTCTCGATATACGCCCGCTGCTTTGTCCAATACCAGCGCGGCACTTGTGACGTCAGTATCGCTCCTTCTACTGACCCCTCCTTTACAAAATCTTACGACAATGTTTTTCTGAGTTTTTCTTATTTCAAAAATCTGTTAGTGACAACATAAAAAGACAATGCTACTTTGTCTGCTCCACTAAATAGAGATAGTCTACACTCTTTCAGGAGATCCTTACACTGCAAGTAATAATAACGACCAGCGTTATCTCACTTTTCTAACAAGCTCCGGGAAGACCTATTACTCCTCTAGGGATAAAACCGAGGTTTCACAAAAGGACCTTTGACATACAAAAAGGGTGTCCTGTTACTTCTCCCGGAGATACGGCCAGAGTTTCAAAACGGACCCTTCGCTAATTCAGACACACTCCTTACATACAAAATTTTCCCTAATTATAACACTGACAGCCCTACGTAGCTTTTCAGTATTATTACAACAGACAAAGTACTTCTGCAGTGTGATCTCTTTACCACACTCTTCTTCTGCCTACTTCAGGCTATTTCCTTCCCGGGATTCCTCAGGCAACTCCGTACCTGAACTTCAAGACAACATAAAAACGGGACACTAACTCTTCATGTTAGGACAAATAACCAATATTCAATAACCATTACCAAACTAATCAATAATTAAACCGTCCTCTGCTACCAAGAAACTGATCCAGCGTGAACCCAATAAATTGATCAAGGATAAATAGTCAATAATTCACATACTTTGGCCCATACTCATTCACCCAAATCCTTGATGCGCTGGGGTCAAGTTAACTTTGCCTCAATTTTACTCTCACTTATTCAGGTTAAATCTTAAACATTTGTATATTTGCGTAATCTGGAAAATCTTAATCGACTTTTCATCTACTTGGTCGCTGGACCAATTAGTTGAAGAGTTGATGGCAATGGAAATTCTAAGGAAAACATCTAATCAATGTAACTAACTAAATACCACAGACTCTCGGTGAGATTTAATAATTTTACCTAGTAATTGAAATTGCTCATATCAATTATTACATAAATTCAAATGCTGGAAACCTCGTGAGAGAGAGCAAACTTTATCAACACAATAACGAAACTGTCATTTCAAATATACGTTGCAAAAGAGTGGACAGATGAAGAGACATCCGATGCAGGTAAAATATATAATTAAACTGTCAATTTGGAGGGATAGATGAAGAGGCAAAAGGAACAGAAACAAGAAATATGACTGCAAAATAGTTTCTGCAATGCTAGATTAGATCATATACAAACCCAAAGGATCTGTAAGGGAAAGAAATTACCACCCAGGCCTAGGTAATAGTGGGGACCCCCGGGACCAAGAGTCAGGGATCAAAGACTCAGGAATCAAGACATGGACAGGAAATGAACAGCTAGGTCTCTCTGCAACCTGACGATCAGCGGCGCACCCCTCACTCGGACACCTTCAGCCTATGCGACCTGCAGCAGCTTCCTAACCACACCCCCAATGCACCTATTCTTATACCCAAAAAAACTACACGCCCGTCCCACAGTAGTTGCTATATCTGTACTTTCTAGCTAAGGGATTGGTTAAGTTCTGGGGTGGGATGTCACCCCATGGTGAAATCATTCTACTCTTGACTACACTATTGTTCTAAGCAATTTTTTTATACAGTCATCAATTTCAGTTTCTCTCTCACGGGTACATATGCAACATTTTATTTTACAATTAATATTTTCAACAACTTGATTTCCGTTCCCATGAAGACACTGGCTTTGGCTGCTTGACAAATGTTCCGTCCTTCACCAGGTCAAGCTTTCTCAGCTTGTTCAGCAGCTCAGTCATGTGGTCACAAAGTTCCCTTGTGCACACAATTCCACCCGCCCATTATGTGGTCAACCTAGTAAGATGGAGGATTCGTCCATTACTAAAAAAACGGAAAACAGACATTTATTAATTATGTGATGATGTATTTTTTCACTGTTTACCACCCACCTTAGCTCTACTTCATGTTATCGGGTTTCCTAGCATGGCATAAGCAGGAAAGCAGCATTATTTATTAAGATAAAGCAGCACACGTCATGCTTTTATTACATATACATGTGGCCTTGCCATGCAAAACCTTCTTAATTCATACTATATACAAGATTTACATTTCCGGATATTTACGCATTATTTTTTGTAAGTTCATGCATTTTGCAAAGCAAGCTTCCCACGTGTAGTGTATTTGTGCGCGTAAATCAATTTACCACTACTGGCTATTAGTACGTGTTATAGGGGTAGCTCAATCGAGCAGGTTTCCTTCGTGAAATCCTGCTCCATCATTGGTTTGTGGGTGATAGGGTGTAGTAAACTTGTACTGCACTCCACACTTTTTCCACATATGTTTTAGGTAAGCAGACATGAAGTTTGAACCTCTGTCTGAAACCACCTCCTTAGGAAACCCTACCCTGGTGAAGACACCAATGAGGGCCTTGGCTACTGCAGGAGCTGTAGTAGTCCTAAGGGGAATTGCCTCAGGATACCTGGTGGCAGGATCCACTACATCCAGTATAAACTTGTTTACTGATGCTGTTGTAGGTTCCAGTGGACCCACTATGTCCACACCTACCCTTTCAAAGGGAACCCCAACCACTGGTAGTGGAATTAAGGGGCCTTTGGGTGTCCACCTATTTTGCCACTGGCTTGACAGGTGACACAGGAGCTGACAAACTCCTTTACCTTCTGAGACATCTGGGGCAAGTAAAAGTGGTTAACTAAGCCTCTCCCACGTTTTGGTTTGGCCCAGATGTCCAGCTAGGGGGATGTCATGTGCTAAAGTTAGTAAGAACTCAGTGTACTTCTTTGGCACTACCACTCTCCTAGTGGCTCTAGGGTTGGGGTCTCTGTCCTCAGTGTACACTAGTCCCTCCTCCCAATAGACTCTGTGGGTACCACTGACATCTGTTATGTTATGTGATTTGTAGAGCGCATGGCTGTCCCAGCAAAGAGACATCCCAGCGCTGAAAAGCAGGGAGAAAAGAGAAGTGAGAAGAAAAGTTACTGGAACAGCCATGTCTTTACAGCCTTTCTAAACATCAGAAGATTAGAAATCCTCCTGATGGAGAGAGGTAATGAATTCCACAAAGTAGGAGCCAACACTTTGAAGGAACGTCCTCTAATTCTGGCTCTACGGAAGCGAGGCACGTGCATCAAATTAAGGTCCGCAGAGTGTAGAGCACAAGATGGAACTATGTCTATCTCCCATTTCTTGTGCAGCAGCTTGCTGCCTCAGGCCCTCAAGAGTTGGAGAGGCCTGCTGTCCAAGGCACAGCTCTTCTCTAGTGGGTCCCCTTGGGCCTAAGAGCTCAACCTGGTAAGTGTCAAGTTCCATGGGCTCAGTTCCCTCAGGGGCTTCCGAGTATTCTCCCTGAGGAGAGGGTCCTGATTCTTTTGCTGTTCAGAAGCTGGTCTCCCAGTCCTCTTACCTTTCCTATTGGAATGTTGGGCCATTCTTTCATGCTCCAACACTTCTTTTTCACCCTGCTGTCTGCTCTGTGATCTAGTCTTGACACACACAATCTCAGGGATGTCCAGCATTGCTGCGTGGGTTTTTAATTCTACCTCAGCCTATGCTGAGGTTTCCAGGTCATTACCAAGCAGGCAGGCAGGTGGAAACTTTGGAGAGACCACTACCTGTTTCAGGCCAGTAACTGCCTTCTTTCCCAAGAGCCCCCTGAATCTAATTCTGTATTCCTCAGTTGTGAGTCCAAAGCCCTTAATCAGAGTATTCTCCATGAGGTCATAAGACCCAGCATCTGCCCCTGTAAGGGTCAGGAGTCTGTCCCTGCAATTACCAGTGAACAGTTCCCAAAGGAGTGCCCCCAGTGTGACTTCTTCACTTTTCTCATTTCACAGGCCCTCTCAAAGGCTGTAAACCATTTTGTGACATCATCACCCTTTTCATATTCAGGGACAATTCCTTTGGGGATTTTAGGATCATAAGATTGTTCTTTATCCTTATTTAGAATATTGCTGCCACCATTGATAGGAGCTAAGCCCATCTCTGCTCTCTCTTTCTCTAGAGCCTGGAGTCTGTTCTCTAGATCCAATCTTTTTGTCAACCTTACTAAAAGGTTGGTCTCCTCATTGAGGCTGTCCTCAATGTCCTCAGCAGTGCCTGACCCGCCTGTGTGGGATCTACGTACTGTGAGTTGTATTCTTGGATTGAGGGGCACTGGGGCCCTTCTTTCCCCGTGAAGTGTTGGGGGGGTAGTAAACCTCATCCCCTCCCTCCTCTTCTTCATCTGAGAGGTCTTCACCATTCTCAGAAGGATGGTCCTTAGCACACCCTACCAACAGCTCCTGGAGCTTTTGTTTGGAGGGATGGGACCCCATGGTAATATTTTTAAGTTTGCATAGCGACCTTAACTCCCTAAATTCTAAGTGGAGATAAGGGGTGAGGTCGAGCTCCTCAGCCTGGTTCTCTATGCCATGGTTATTTTCACTAGCAGCTGGGTCCTTGTTAAGAGATATTCTAACAAAAAGTTCTAACCCCTCTTACCCCTAACTAAAGTGAGCTTTTATTTTTCTAAAATTCTAAAGGGACTGAACCAAGGCCCTAACAAGACTTTTAGTAATTTGGAAAAATTTGTCAAATTCAAAAATCAGAATTCTAAAGCCAATTTAAGAGTACTGTCGTGTGATCAGGTGGTGACCAAGTCAGTCCAACAAATGCAAAGTTGTATATCCCACCGCTGATCCACCAATGTAGGAAGCTGGCTCTGTATATACTATACCAAAATGAGGTATAGTGTGCACAGAGTCCAGTGGAACCCCAAAGGTAGGCAGAGGTAAAAGTAGATAGCACCTTACTCTCTATTAGTGGTAGTGTGGACGAGCAGTAAGGCTTTATCAGAGGGTAGTGTTAAGCATTTGTTGTACACACTCAGGCAGCAAATGATGTCACACACTCAAAGACTGAACTCAGACGAATTTGTATAAAAATATTATTTAGTTATAATTATTTTCTTAGAACCAAGCAGGCCTGGTACAGGGAAGTGTAAATGGTACTTTTCAAGGCAGGATAAACAAGTCAAGCAAGCTGAGTGAAAATTTCTTTGTTACAGGTTTGTAAATCTTTTCAATACAGTGGGAATTTCTGTTAGATTACTTATGATTACTTTTAAGATTACTTTAAGGATCACTTTTTCTACTCAGTGATATGCCTAGATATCACACTGGGACATTTCCTAGAGAAAAGGTAAGTAAGCAGTTTTTAGTTATTTGCAGTTTTTCAAGTTCTCATACAAAACTAACTCCACACAATTTTCAAGGAAAAAACAGTCCATGTATTCCTATGGAGAAAATGTGGTTATCGGTTAACAGGTAAGTACTTGGGTGTGGGAGTTGGTATTCTGGGGTAAGAACCAGGGTTCCCCCAGAGTCAAGGATGCACTCTCAAAGCACCCTCATCAGCACTAGGGTGGCCGGGTGCCAAGTGCTGAGGCCCAATGTTATCCAATGGGGGATAGAGGGCCTCCAGTTGGTGGCTGCTCACGAGCAGGCCACAAGGTTGTGGGAGTAAAGCTCCTGGTGTTAGGCTCAGGGCAAAGAGGGATCCGAGTTAGCACCCAACGTACACCCGCAGTGGGGGCTGTGTGCAGGGTGCTGTTTTGGCGTCGGGTGCCCTGTTGATTTCAATGGGGATTCTCCGGTTGCAACAAAGACTGCAGGCTCGGGGACGAAGAACCTCTGGAGGTGACCACCGGTTGGAGAGGTAAGTTGGGATGCCTGGGGATGCAGGGACACTGTCGTTTGGCCACCCAAGGCTGTGGGACGTCGGGTGCAGGGGTGTCTGTAGGCGTCTGGTTTACTTACCAGCTCAGGTCGCGGGGATCCTCCAGAAAGAGGCTGCAGGCTTCGCTTGGAGATTCGAGGCAGGTCAAAGATCACCAGATCTCAGGTCAGGATCGCAGGGGAGACCTCGTGGTGTTGGGCCACTCGGGCCTTAGGCGTTGGATGCAGAGTAGTGCAGACTCACTGTTTTGGCTGGAGCCTGAGTCTCTTAGTGAGCAAATCCGGTGCTCGCGGGAAACAAGCCTTTAAGCTTCCCCTTCGTGGACCATGCCCATCCTGGGGGAGGAGGCTTGGCTCCTCGTCCCAGGATGTGCATTGTTTCAGACCCCCGAGAGCAGCAGGCTCTCGACCCAGGGGTCCAGAAACATGTCTGGCGGTGGCAGCTGGCGAGCAGCCACTCAGTCTGGACACTAGTGTTAGGTCGTTTTTCTGGGGGCATCTCTAAGATGCCCTCTGAGTGCATTTTTCATTAAATCCCACACTGGAATCAGTGTGCTTTTAATGTGCTGAGAAGTTTGATAGCAAACTTCCCAGTTTTCAGTAAAGCCATTATGATGCTGTGGAGTTCGTAATGACAAACTCCCAGCACCATATACTCTTAATGGCATTACTGCACTTACAATGTCTAAGAATTGGCTTAGACACTGTAGGGGTACAGGGCTCATGCACTGGTATAGTGCACCCAGCTAGAGGGGTGGCTGACCTATGCCAGGGCAGTGGGTTGTAGACATGGCACACAGGGTTCTCTTCCAGGGGATACTCATCAAAGTAATCAGCACTGAATAATCCCCGCCCACGTGCAGGGATACCGGAGCATATAGAAATATATGTATATATACACATATATATGTGTATGCTCGGGCCCACAAGTGTATAACACTTCCGAAACATACACATACATATGTATATACATATAAACATGCAGCCTAAAACTGTTCCAATAGGGCAAACCGCCAAAATTACATAGGTTTCTCTTGTATGAAAATAATCCCCTAAATACATTTTGTAATAGAGAACATACACTGTAATAGTATCATACAAGAATCCTTTATTTTCAGAAAACGAAAACGGGTAAAAGCAGGCAGTTGGCCCATAGGCTGCATAGATAAATAACTATCATAGTACAGTAAGAAAACTGGCACCTTGCCTTTAAGGCTTCCAAGATTCTGGACACCGTGCCTTTAAGACCTCCAGGAGCCCCTCTGCTCCCATCATGCACCACAGGTGACAGTTAGGTCAGTTCTTTTTCCGGCTCCTTCTGTGAGGATCATGGAGCTTGAGCTCGACAGTTTTTGATTATCTTTAGTCAGAAATTGGTTTTTTCTCTTATTTTTGGACATTTTTGACTGCTGGTTGTTTTTTCTTAAACCTTTCTGACAATATACCATATTTTTTTCTGTCAGAATGCCAGCTTTATTCAATAAATGTCCTTCATGTGGTAAAAAGATGGCAAAATCGGACCCACACTCTGTGTGCATCGTGTGTTTACCATCTTCACACAAACCTGATACTTGCAATTATTGTCAGCAATTTTCTAAAAGGACTCTTCGGGACAGGGAGAAGATTAGGCTCCATGCCCTACTGGAGAGAGGAAAAAGTCATCACAAAAGTGGCCTTGGGGGCTCCCAAGGGCCCTCCTCTCATCAGGAACACCGAAAGAGGCGAAGATCAACCTCTCCAGAGTCCAGAAAGAAGCAGATTCCTGACTGTTCGCCGTCGGAGTCGAGATCGCCGTCGAAGAAGCAGGCAAGACACTCTTCAGCGTCGAGGGACAGATCGCCGTCGAGACGACGACACTCTCCGTCGCACAAAAGTAAGTGGACTTCGAGACATACTTCGGGCTTGAAGTATTCTGGTCACGAGAGACCTGATAAGCACCCGCCGACGTCGAAACATTCGTCGACGGCGAGGAACACTCCGCCACCTTCTCGGAGGTCGGCGTCGAGAGGTTCGCCGGCGAAGACTCTGCCGAGAGCTTACCGACTGGCGACGTCGAGATCTCCGTCGCAGTCGAGGGGCTCATCGCCAAAAAGGCGACGTCGAAGAAGCGTCAGAGACTTTCGACGTCAAAATCTCCTGTTCGCCGGCGTGGGAGTTCAACGTCGAGGACAACGCCGAGATCTCCGCGGAGAAGAGGGTCTGCCAGTATCTCGCCGCCAAGGAGATCAACGACGAAGACGGCACAGTCGCTGTCTCTGTCGAGACATCGGTCGACGTCGAGAAACAGAAATCCTGTAGTCTCGGAGGAGGCTACAGAGGGGCGCGGTCGACGTCGAGGTCAAGACGTTCGACGTCGAAAAACCTTCATCATCCCCGGGTCTTAACATTGTCCCGATTTCACCGGAGAGTTCTCCGGTTCCGGCTAAGAAACATCCTTTCAATCTTTCGCCAAGATGGCTGGAAGGTACCGGTTCTGCTCAGGGAAGCCCTGATTCAGATTACTCTCGCACCTACTCTCCGTCGAAAACTTCCAGGGGTCCGCCTCCATCGACATCATCGAGGGTCTCTCGGAAAAGAACCCCGAGAAGGTCAAGGTCCCCATCCTCCCGCCACACGAGGTCACGGGCGGTCTCGCTCACATCATGATTCCTCTCCCAAGAGGAGGAGACGAAGATCACCAACGTGGTCTACATCCCAGATCTTCGATCAAGGATTATTCACCAACTCTGTCTGCAACGCCACCATCCAGAGTGTCCCCGATTGACGACATTGGAACTTTCACTGACGTTCTCTGCAGAGGGGCCAAAAACTCAACATCAGTATGTCGGCCCCGACGGTCTCCACATCTGTCATCTTTGAGACATTACACCATCGCTCGTCAACCAGGTCTCTACTGCCTCTGGTCCCAGGTTTTTTAGAGCCTGCCATGCAGACTTTCTTAACTCCTTCCACAGTGGGCGCAGTGCCATCTCGTATTGTCAAGAAATATAAGGCCCCGGCTCAGGACCCACTGTTCTTACGGTCCGATCCTCCACCAGACTCGGTCATTGTGGCGGCAGCCAGGAAGGCACACTCTGCGACTTCTTCCTCGTCGGTGCCTCTGTTATGAAGGTGGCCAGTGCCTCAGCTCTTCTAGGGAGGTACGACAGGTCTCTCTGGGACTCTCTTGCCAGATTCACGGACAAACTCCCGAAAGAAGACCAGCAGGACTTTCAGGAAATTCTGCAAGAAGGGGGCTTGGTGGCTAACCAGGTGATAAGCGCAGCTGCAGACTCATCGGATCTGGCCGCACATGGCTATTCGCACGGCATCTGTTCCAGACGCTCGGCCTGGCTGCGTCTCACAGGCTTGAAACCAGATGCTCAACGGAGGATTGTCAACCTTCCGTTCAATGGGTCTTCGCTGTTTGGGTCTCACGCAGATGATGAGATGGCCAAAATGAAAGCTGAATTGGAAACTGTGAAGGCCGTTGGCCTAGAGAAACGGAAAGAATTCCGCTAACGATTCCGTCCCTACGACAGGCGCTCCTTCAATCAGAGGGTTCAAACCCCTCAGTGGTCATCCCAGAACCAGCAGCAGCAGAGGTCGCAATTCCATCAAAGACGACCTGGTAGAGGAAACTACAGGCAGCAGGCTTCAACTGCTAAGCAACCAGCCAAGCAATGAGCAGAGGCTTCCTCCGTGCCCGTTAGCCACTCCGGTAGGAGGAAGTATCACTTTTCATCTGGTAGAGTGGAGATCAATAACAAAGACAAATGGGTGCTCAATATTGTGCAAAATGGATACTTGCTGAGGTTCAAAGCCCCACCTCAATCAGTTCCTCCTCAAAGAAAATCCAGCAAACATCATCTACTGTTGCAAAAAGAGGTGAACAGTCTTCTGCAAAAAAACGCCATAGAGTATGTTCCAAAGCAACAACAAGGGCAAGGCATTTACTCTCGTTACTTCCTGGTCGAAAAAAGAGGACCGACCAGAGAATACAGACCAATTCTCAATCTGCGGCTCTTGAACAAATTCATCCGCAAGGAAAAATTTCGGATGTTGGCTCTGCACCAGATCTTCCCTCATCTACATCGGGGGGACTGGATGTGTGCTATAGACTTGCAGGACGCCTACTTCCATATCCCGGTGTCCAAAATCCATCGAAAGTTTCTCCGCTTTCAGGTAACCCATCAACATTTCCAATTCCGAGTTCTACCGTTTGGGCTCAAATCAGCCCCCTGAACGTTCTCGAAGTGCATGGCGGTGGTGGCAGCTTTCATACGCAAGCGCAAAATCTTCATTTACCCCTATCTGGACGATTGGCTACTGAAGAGTGCTTCACCTTCTCTACTTCAGAATCACCTCAACTAATGTCTCCAACTGCTGAACACACTGGGACTTCAGGTCAACTTCAAGAAGTCAGTCTTCAATCCGACCCAGAAAATCCATTACCTGGGCTCTTCACTGGATACCGCAAAAGCAAGCGTGTCCTTCGGAGGAGAGGTTGTCGTCAATCAGAAACAAATGTCGCAATCTCCTCGGCGCTTGTCATCCCACAGTCAGACAGGTTTCATCGCAGTTGGGCTCCACGGCCTCTTGCGTGTTCATCGTCCCCAATGCCAGATTGAACATGCGTCCTCTACAGCAGTCTCTGGAGGACCAGTGGATGCAAGTCTCAGGTCGCTGGGAAGACCGTGTGACTCTACCTCAATCGGCCAAAGACTCCATCAGATGGTGGATGAAGTGGTCACACCTACTAAAAGGAGTCCCATTCCATCAAGACATTCCCACTCAGACTATAGCAAGGATGCTTCCCTGCAAGGTTGGGGAGCGCACATGGGGCCTCTTCAAGTACAAGGTCTCTGGTCAGAGACAGAGCAAGGGTATCACATCAACTTTCTGGAGCTAAGAGCCGTCCACCTGGCTCTCAAGTCTCTGTACCCTTCTCTCCAGTCCAGCTCCCTCTTAGTTCAGACAGACAACACCACCACGATGTATTATCTGAGCAAGCAGGGGGCACCAGATCGAGGACTCTATCTCTGGAGTCACAGACCATCTGGAGGTGGCTTTTCGCCAGGAACCTCAGCATTGTGGCCATTCACCTTCCGGGGGTCATGAACGTTCAAGCAGACTCACTAAGCAGAGACTTCGTAGAAGCGCACGACTGGGTGCTAAACAGCGCGGTCGCGCAAGACATCTTCCAACAATGGGGAGTGCCAGACATCGACCTCTTCGCATACACGGCCAACACCAAATACCCCGTCTTCGCGTCTAGGTTTCCCCAACCAGGGTCATAAGGGAATGCCCTTTTGATAAACTGGTATCAGACATTACTGTGCGCCTTTCCTCCGCTTCCGCTGATCCCTGCAGTGATCAACAAATTTTACAGGACCAACACCAGAATGATCCTGATAGCTCCGGAGTGGCCGCGGCAGTGGTGGTACCCGGACCTTCTGCAATTATCCGAGGTGCCACACCGAAGGTTGCCTTGCCGTCCAGACCTGTTGTCCAAGAACGAAGGGAGAGTGTTTCATCCCAATCTCTCATCCCTCAGATTGACAGCATGGCTCCTGAGGTCCTGCAATGCGGACACTTAGACTTACCAGCGGACTGTATGACCATCCTCAAGGAAGCCAAGAGACCTTCCACCAGGGCGTCCTATGCTTTCAAAAGGAAGCGATTCTACTTGTGGTGCATGAACAATGCTCATGATCCAGTGAGGGGTCAAGAACAGGTGATCTTGCCATACCTACTACATTTGGCCAAATCTGGCCTGCAGTTTTCCTCGATTAAAGTTCACCTAGCAGCAATCACTGCATACAGAAAGTCCCCTATACAGGTTTCTTTTTTCCAGATGCCAGTGGTTAAAGATTTCCTTGAAGGGATAAAGAAGGTTTAGCCCCCAGTGAGATCTCCTTCTCCACCTTGGGAGCTCAACATAGTCCTTACAAAATTAATGGCGGCTCCTTTTGAGCCAATTCACAGGGCTTCTCTGCAGCACTTGTCATGGAAAGTTGCCTTTTTAGTCACCATCACTTCTGCCCGCAGGAAGAGGACACTTTCTTTCAGACATTTTATGCGAAAGCAAATGGGACTTTGATAATACCCCGTAGAGCGCATTCCACTCGTAAAATAGGGGCTACTATGGCCTTCTTGGGGAATATTCCTCTATCTGACATTTGTAAGACAGCAACATGGTCTACACCGCACACATTCACCAAACATTATTGTGTTGATGTGTTAGCGAGGCAACAAGCTAAAGTAGGGCAGCCAGTACTTAAAACACTGTTTCAGACCACTACAACAACTACAGGTTAGCCACCGCTCTGGCAGCATACTGCTTTATAGTCTATGCAAAGCATGTGATCTACAGCTCACATGCATCGAACGGATAATGTTACCTACCCAGTAAGCATCTGTTCTTGGCATGTAGAGCTGTAGATTCACATGCGCCCCCTCCTCCCCGGTCTCCTGTAGTTGTTGCAGTTCTCAGTTTACATACACACGCATGGCCATGTCTTTTCTACACTTACCAACTCCATTCTCACCCTCTGCGGGAAAACAATCTAACAATGGAGTTGATGCCCATGCGCACTATCACCGAAAGAAAGAGTCACCTTACCTCGTGACTGGAATGAGACTTCTTCGAACAAAAACAACTTGCAAACATCCGGACCCAACACTAGGTGGCAGGAGTATGCAAAGCATGTGACTCTACAGCTCTACATGCCAAGTGCAGATGCTTATTGGGTAAGTAACATTATCCTTATGGTAGTGTGATTGAGCGACCTTTGGCTAATCAGAGGGGAGTGTTACGTATTTGTTGCACACACAGAGTCAATAAATGAGACGCGCACTCAATAAGGAAATCCGACACCAATTTGTAAAAAATAACACATTTTTATATAATCTTAAACACTAAGATCTTCGGTATCAGGTAAGTACTTTTCATGCTAGTGATTTTCAGAAACATAGAAAATACAGCTGTCAGATTTGAGGCATGAGCACCGAATGCAGTAATGTTATCCTATAAGAGAAACATACACTACATAGGATCACTATCAAATGACTTACAGGACTGTTCTTCTGGACTTAAGGTAGGTAGGGCCAAGGTCCAAGAAAACACCAACAATTCAAGTTTACCTGCCCAGGTGCAGAGGTGTTTTTCATGGTGGTAGCCTCTAACGCTACACGTTGAAATCAATGGAGCACAGTACCTGCAAAGAAATGCTGCAAGTGTGGACTGGGGGAAAAGTCTGGCAGACTCCAAAGGGGGCTCAGCTCTTGAGGGTCTCAGGACCACAGAGAGACCGTTGGTTCCAATGGAAGCAGGCTGGGGGACTCGGGTGCATAGGTGTTTTGTCCGGCAAGTCAGCGAGTTTGAGTCTCTCACAGTTCTCGGTGCACCTGCAGAAGATGGAAAACAAACGGAACAAGACGACTTCTGGCATTGAGCTGGTCTCTGTCAAAGTCCCTCAACATGAAGGTAAGTTTTGACGGCGGTGGTGTTTGGACTGAACACAAACAAGCCTTAGTGCTTGCAGCAGGCTCCGGTACCATAGGTATTGGTGCAGGGAGCCTCCGGGATGGATCCGCGTCTCGAAGACTGGATGGATCGACAGGGCTGACTTCCTGGACACTCGGTGACCTCCTCCTGAGCTGCTGCTGCGTCAGTGGACCTTGTGGTCAGCAGATCAGTGAAACCGGACTGTGTGGTCGGTACCTGCAAGCTGCAGGGAAGTGGCTTTTTTACTTCAAGGGAGATGCTGGCTCATTGGCAAAGTGCTGGCATCCCTCCGAGGCTTTGGTAGGATGCACAGCTGCAGGACAAGCGGGTCTTTGCAATTGTCGGAACAGGAGCAGGCAGGGTTTGGCGCCAAGTCCACAGTGAGTCCACAGTTCTCGCGTTCTTTGACTCTTCTTTCTCCTACTTCTTTTTTAGTCAGTCGAATCTAAGTTCCTTGTGTCAAGGTCCACCTGAGTACTACATTTAGAGGTGTTAAGGGGAGTGAAGGATAATAGCCAATGGACTACTTACCCTTGGGGTCACTACACTCCCTATATCACCACTTCCTGTGGAGAGTGGGCATAACCCTGTTCCAGAGTTCCTAATTCCACCAAAATCGAAATGGTTGAATTCTTCTTTCATGTAGCACATCAGGCAGCCCACCTTAGGAGTATGACTAACTTGGTGGTGCAAAACACCTACTTGCATAGATAACTTCCCACCTGTCCTGGTGCCAACTGGGCCTCTGGGCAGGAGGTGGCATTTCCCAGCTCTGGGGAAGCCAGGGTTGCATATCAAAGGCGGCAGGGGCTTTGAAACCCCTGGCCTTGATATGCTAAATCACTAGCCATCCTACTGGAGGAAGTGTGAACACCTTCCTCTGGAGCAGCCATTGTTTCTGGCCTCAGAACTTGGGCTGTAACCTGCAGTGGGCCAGAAAATTGTCTATGGTGGCAGGCTGGACGATATCGGTCAGCCAGCACACTAGACACTGGTAGGTTTTTCAGTTGGCATCTCTAAGGTGCCCTCTAGGTGCATGTCATAAATCTTGTACTGGCAACAGTACAGATTTAACATGGCAGGGTGTTTGATAACAAACACGATAGGTTTCAGTAAAGCCATCAAGTAGCTGGGCAACTCATAATGACAGTGCCCAGTACATATACTTAAAATGGCTTCCCTGTTCACTTGTACCATCTAGTAATTGAACTATACAGCACAGGGGCATATAGGCCTGCTGTAGGGGTGACTTGAATATATTACATGGAGTGACTTTGGCATGGCAGACAGTGAGTGTGCTGTGCAATGTTTTCAATCATGGCTTGCTCCATGACACGCAGTCTGCAATGGCAGGCTGCTTGCGATTTGTACGGGGGTCCCTTAGGGTGGCATAATACATGCTGCAGTCCTTAAGGACCCTCTTTAGTACCCATGCCCTAGGTACCAGGTGTGCCACTTAATAGGGACCTACAGGGGTGCCAAAGGGTGTGCCATTTGTGTTACAATGGGACTATTTTACCTTGTTTTTAGGGCAAGTGGACTTGCACTGGGGCCTGGTTAGTAGGGGCCCAGTGCACATCAGTCGAAAAAAATCAGTACCAGTGTCAAACAAAGGGGGGATGACCATGACAAAAAGGGGCACTGTCTTGCACCTTATATATATATATGGTGCTTCCCAAGTGAATCAGTCTCTTCGAATCCGCATCTCGCCTAACTCCGACGAGACCTTCACCGCCGCCGAACACCTACACTTCCAGATACACACGGACCCCAAGACCACCCTCCGAGGCACCCTCATCTACAGACCCCCGGGACCACGCACACTATTCAGCGAAGACATCGCAGACTTCATCAGCCCGCACGCCATGCCCTCCGCCCGACTACATCCTCCTAGGGGACCTCAACTTCCACCTGGAGAACAACAACGACAGAAACACCACCGCCCTGCTGGACAACCTCGCCAACCTCGGACTCAAGCAACTGGTGAACACGCCCACCCACTACGCCGGCCACACGCTTGACCCCGTCTTCTCGTCCAGCAAGCACATCTCCTTCAGCCACGCCACCGGACTCCACTGGACCGACCACAGCTGCGTCCACTTCAGCTTCAGAAAGACTGCGACCCACCACCACCCGCAACAGGCTCCCCGCCGGAGCTGGAGCAAGATCACCGCCGAGCAGCTCACCGCCTCCCTCAGCCAGAACACACCCACCGACACAACGGACCCAAACGAAGCAGCCAGCAACCTCGCCAAGTGGCTGACCGCCTGCGCCGACGACCTCGCACCACTAAAAACCCTCCCAGCAGACCCGGAAGCAAGAAAACCCCTTGGTTCACCAACGAACTCAAGGAATCCAAGAAGAACTGCCGCACTCTCGAGAAAACCTGGCGACTCGACCAGACCACAGACAACAGGACCGCCCTCAAGCACGCCACCCGCAAACACCACCAGCTGATCCGTGCCACCAAGAAGTCGGCACTCAAAGAACGACTGGACAACAACGCCCATGACAGCAAGGAACTTTTCAGCATCGTCAAAGAGTTCTCCAACCCCAGCGCCGGAAACAACGACATCACCCCTCGCAAGACCTCTGCAACTCACTCTCCGCGTTCTTCCACCGCAAGATCACCGACATACACAACAGCTTCAACGCACAAACAACGCACCCTACCGCCGAACCAATGCCCGCCACCACCACCCTCTGCAACTGGACCCCGATCAACACCGAAGACACCACCCGCACGATGAACTCCATCCACTCCGGATCACCAACCGACCCCTGCCCACACCACGTCTTCAACAAAGCCGACGCCACCATCGCACCCCATCTCCGGGACATCATCAACTCCTCCTTCCGCACCGCCACCTTCCCGGAGAGCTGGAAGCACGCCGAGCTTACCGCCCTCCTGAAGAAACCAACGGCGGACCCCACCGACCTCAAGAACTACCGCCCCATCTCGCTCCTTCCGTTTCCGGCCAAAGTCATCGAGAAGACCGTCAACAGACAGCTTGCCGCCTTCCTCGAGACGAATGGATCCCTCGACCCCTCGCAGTCCGGGTTTCGGGCCAACCACAGCACCGAGACCGCCCTTATCGCAGCCACCGACGACATCAGAACCCTAACCGACAACGGGGAAACAGCTGCCCTCATCCTCCTGGACCTCTCCGCGGCGTTCGACACCGTCTGCCACCGCACCCTAGTGAAGCGCCTCAGCAACATCGGAATCCGAGAGAAAGCACTGGAATGGATCATCTCGTTCCTCGCCGGAAGAACCCAGAGAGTCCGCCTCTCCCCGTTCAGATCCGAAGCCACCGAAGTCATCTGCGGCGTTCCACAAGGATCCTCACTCAGCCCGACCCTCTTCAACGTCTACATGAGCCCCCTCGCAGCCATCGCACGCCGACACAACCTCAACATCATCTCCTACGCCGACGACACCCAGCTGATCCTCTCCCTCACCAACGACCCCACTACCGCCAGAGCCAACCTGCACGACGGGATGAGAGACGTCGCCGACTGGATGAGGAACAGCCGCCTTAAACTGAACTCAGACAAGACGGAAGTCCTCATCCTGGGCTCATCACCCTCCGCCTGGGACGACTCCTGGTGGCCCCCGGCCCTGGGCACCGCACCCAAGCCAACGGACCACGCACGCAACCTGGGCTTCATCCTGGACTCCTCCCTATCAATGACCAAACAAGTCAACGCCGTCTCATCTTCATGCTTCAACACCCTGCGCATGCTCCGCAAGATCTTCAGATGGATCCCCACTGAAACCAGGAAGACCGTCACCCAGGCACTCGTCACCAGCCGACTGGACTATGGGAACACCCTCTACGCCGGAACCACAGCCAAACTTCAAAAGAGACTCCAGCGCATCCAGAACGCCTCCGCACGACTCATCCTGGACATCCCCCGACACAGCCACATCACCGTACACCTGAAAGACCTGCACTGGCTCCCCGTCAGCAAGAGAATCACGTTCAGACTCCTCACCCACGCACACAAGGCCCTCCACGACCTGGGCCCAAAGTACCTCAACGACCGCATGTCCTTCTACACGCCCACACGCCAGCTACGATCAACCAGCCACGCCCTCGCCACCGTACCACGCATCCGCAGAACCACCGCCGGAGGAAGATCCTTCTCCTACCTGGCGGCCAAGACCTGGAACTCCCTCCCCACTCACCTTCGGCGAACCCAGGACCATCTCGCCTTCAGGAAGCAGCTCAAGACCTGGCTGTTCGAGCAGTAACTTACCCCCTCCCCCAGCGCCTTGAGACCCTCCCGGGTGAGTAGCGCGCTCTATAAATGCCGTGATTGATTGATTGATTGATTGAATCCTACTTTAGTCATATGTGGCTGGCTAATGTCTGGCAACAGTAACCTTCTGTGCCCTGACTAGGGCCAATCCACAGCCATACTTTAACCAGTTTGAACTGGCCTGACTTTAACCTTTTGCTCTGAAAGACCACTGAAACTGGACAAGTAAGATGCACTCCTCCAGGAGTGATTGAAGTGCTTCAATTTTGAAAAGGTTTGCATCGGCTCAGGTTTCCTGCCTGTGCTCCCAAGTTGTAGGAAAGTGACTCTGTATATACTGCACCAAAGTAAGGTTCAGTGTGCACAGAGTCCCCAGTCCCCCAGAGGTTTGGCAGAGGCTAAAGTTAGATATAACCTTACTCTCTAAAGTGGTAGCTTGGTCGAGCAGTAAGGCAGTATCAGAGGACAGTGTAAAGCATTTGTTGTACGCACTCAGTCAGCAAATGGAGCCACACACTCAAGAACTGAACTCTAGGCCAATGGTTTGTATATAAAAAAAATATATGCTTGTTTTATTTTAGAACCAACAATAGGGTCAAAATATACTTTCTCAGTATGAGATGTTCTGGTTAGCCACCTTACAAATAGGCAATAGACTTGTTGGTGGTAATAATCACAGTTGGTGCAAGAGGCAACACAGGGTCAAATACAATGCAACATTGAGCTTAATGGAAAATTGTGATTAATTACAATTAATGACTTTGTAGGTTACTTTTCTAACCACAGGACTGGATCCTGGATTCAGTCCTGGGACACTTCCTGGAAACAGGTAAGAAAAAGCGTTTTGGTTATTGTAGTGATTTTTGAGGAATATTACTGTATTTCAAAAGTCGACACTTAGAAACTTTTCTGGGTAAAATTACCAATGTTATCCTATGGAAGGAAATGCAGTTTGCAAGCAAAGCAGGTTTACGTTACTTTTGTAATCCAGTGCTGGGTTCTCGGGTTCAGCACTGGGGTATCTAGCTAAAACAGGTAAGTAATTACGTTTGTATCGTTGGCACGATTTTTAAAGAATATTTGTAAAATGCAGAAATCGACACTTAGAAACTTTTTCAACAAAAGCAGGCAATGATATCCTATGAGAGGAATTTCGAGTTACTGGTAAGTACGGTAAAAATTACTTTTCATGGTTGGTACTAGTCTAAAAGAGGCAGTACTGACGTCTCTCCTGATAGCAGGTGAGTAGTTCGGAATTCGTTACTGTTGTGATTTTTAAACAATATTTTAGTATTTCAAAAGTAGACACTTAGAAGAAATTTCACAGAAAACCAGTCAATGGATCCCTATGGAAGAAAATGGAGTTAGCGGTAAGTAACGTTGGGATTACTTTTTAGGGCCAGTGTTTGGCACCCCGGTCCAGCACTGGGGCCTCTTCTAATGCCAGGTGAGTATTTTCGTTTTCGTGACTCGGTTGATTTTAGGTGAATATTTTAAAGTTCCAAAACTCCACACTTAGAAGAAATTCCAGGTGCGAGCCAGTCAGTGTTACCCTATGGAAGGAAAGTGAGTTATCGGTCTTTGGGTAAGTACTCGACTGGCAGAGTTAAGGTTCTGGGCCTAGACTCAGGGGTCCCCCAGTATCAGGTAAGTACAGTTGTTACACCCTCAGCGGCACAGGGGCGGCCGGGTGCAGAGTGAGTAGGCCCAATGTTATCCTACGGCAGGCAGGGGGTCTCGGGTTGGTGGCTGCTGGCAAGCAGGCCACGCGGCTGTGGGAGCTGGGCTCCTGGTCACTTGTCCAGGGCAAATGGGGAAGTAGGTTAGGGTAGAGGTTGCACTTCCAGGGGCACTCGGGCGGCTGGGTGCAGGGTGCTTTTGAGCCGTCGGGCGCTCAATGTTAACCAATGGAGATCTTGGACGGTGAAAAAAGGCTGCCGGCTCGGGGACGGTGATTCTTCAGGGGCGACCAACACTTTGGGAGGTAAGTTGGGGTCTTGGAGGATAGGTAGACACCCAGGAGTTGGGCACAGGGGGCCGTTGGGCGCCGGGTGCAGGGTTGTCTTTTGAGGTCGGGAAATCTTACCCCCTGCTGGTCGCGGTTGGAGGGGTCCCTTGTCCTGAGGCTGCAGGCGTCGTCTGGGTCGTCGAGGAGGGTCCTTGGGCACTGGATTCCAGGTCAGAATCGCCGGGGGACGTCCTCAGAGTCTTGGTTCACTCAGGCACAGGCCGGGCTCGGCGGGTGCAGAGGCTGCAGGTTTCGCGGTTCCGTGCCAGGGCTGGGTCTTTTGTAGTTTGTTCTTTTGAGCAGTACCACTGCTCGTGGGAGTCCCTGGGTTGAAGGCTGTGGCACAGAAGTCAGGTCCTCCGGGGTTTTGAGGTTGCTGAGGCCGGGGTTCCGCAGGAGCAGGTTCAGAGGTCGACAGGCCGGTAGGGCTGGGGCGAAGTCAGTTGTCGTCGCCTCCTGGTTAGCAGCTGCACGGCTGGTCTTCTTGCTTCGCCTTCTCTTCTTGTTTTCGGATTCGGGAACTGAGGAAGGAAGGTTCAGGGAGCCCCTAAATACTAAATTTAGGGGTGGTTACAGGTAGGTAAGGGCAGGGGCCAATGGGTCCCTTCCCTGGGGTGGGTACACCCCCTATTCTGCTCCTCTCCAGTGGGAGGGGAGCAGGAGCCTGTCCCTGGTTGGCTGGGACCCCCCCATCCTCAAGATGGCGGGGACTCGAGTTTGGGCTTCACCTCGTCTCCCCCACCTTAGGGGTGGAGTGGCAGAGGTGGGCACAACCCATTTCCTGCCTCTGGTTTTCCCGCCGGTTCTCCCGCCAGAAGTGGGGGTAGAACCAGTGGGGACCAGTTTGCTGGAAGCAGCAAGTGGTCTGGGGAAGCTCAAAAGGCGGCAGGCCTTTGAAGCTCCCCCTGCCCATCCTGGGGGAGGAGGCTTTGGCACCTCGCCCCAGGATGCGCATTCTTTCAGGCCCCTGAGAGCAGAGGCTCTCGACCCAGGGGTCAGAAACATGTCTGGTGGTGGCAGTCTGGGCAGCCACTCAGTCCGAACACTGGAGGTCGGGTTGGTTTCAGGGGGCATCTCTAAGATGCCCTCTGGAGTGCGTTTTACATTAAATCCCACACTGGCATCAGTGGGGGTTTAATGGGCTAAGAAGTTTGATACCAAACTTCTTAGTTTTCAGTGGGGCCATTTTGGTGCTGTGGAGTTCGTAATGACAGACTCCCAGCACCATATACTCTTCATGGCAGCACTGCACTTACAATGCCCAAGAATGGACTTGGGCACTGTAGGGGCACAGGGCTCATGCCTCTATGCCCTCACCACTGGCATAGTGCACCCAGCTAGAGGGGTGGCTGACCTAGGCCAGGGCAGTGGCTTGTAGGCATGGCACACAGGGATGTGTACCATGTCGACTCTTCGCTTTTGTTCTGCACCAAGACACGCAGCCTGCAAAGGCAGTGTGTGTGTGTAAAGGTACAGGGTCCCTAAGGGTGGCACAACAAGTGCTGCAGCCCTTAGGGGCCTTCCCTGGTCACAGTGCCCTGGGTACCCATGGTACCATTTACCAGGGGCTGACCTGTGGCCAGGGATGCCAATTGGGTGTAGGTATCAATGCAGTTTTAGGGAAGGAACACAGGCCCTGGGTACCTGGTTGGCAGGAGCCCAGGGCACACTCAGTCAAAGCACATCAGCATTTCAGCAAAAAGTGGGGGCATACCATGCAAGAAAGATGGCACTTTCTCACACAACCCCCCAAACGAAAGATGATGAGACTAACCTTGCCTTAGGAGTCTTCATTGTCTAAGTGGAAGAACCTGGAAAGGCCATCTGCATTGGCATGGGCAGTGCCAGGTCTGTGTTCCACTTCAAAGTCCATTCCCTGTAGGGAGATGGACCACCTCAACAGTTTTGGATTTTCTCCTTTCCTTTGCATTAGCCACCTGAGAGGTCTGTGGTCAGTTTGAACGAGGAAGTGAGTCCCAAACAGGTAGGGCCTCAGCTTCTTCAGGGACCAAACCACAGTAAAGGCCTCCCTCTCAATGGCACTCCAACGCTGCTCCCTGGGGAGAAGCCTTCTGCTTATAAAAGCAACAGGTTGGTCTTGGCCTTCATCATTGGTCTGGGATAGGACCGCTCCTATCCCCAGCTCAGAGGCATCAGTTTGCACAATGAACTGCTTGGCATAATCTGGTGCTTTTAGAATTGGTGCTGAGCACATTGCTTCTTTTAGAGTGTCAAAAGCCTTTTGGCAACAGGCTGTCCAGTTTACTTTCTTTGGCATCTTCTTGGAGGTGAGTTCTGTGAGGGGAGTCACAATGGACCCATATCCCTTCACAAACCTCCTGTAGTACCCAGTCAAGCCAAGGAATGCTCTGACTTGGGTCTGAGTTGTTGGAGCTGCCCAGTCCAGGATGGCCTGGATCTTGGGCTGTAAGGGTTGTACCTGGCCTCCACCAACCAGGTGGCCCAAGTACACCACAGTGCCCTGCCCTATCTGGCATTTGGATGCCTTGATAGATAGGCCTGCAGTTTGCAGAGCCTTTAACACCTTCCCAAGGTGGATCAGGTGATCCTGCCAGGTGGAACTGAAGACAGCAATATCATCAAGATAGGCTGCACTAAAGGACTCCAACCCAGCAAGGACTTGATTCACCAACCTCTGGAAGGTGGCAGGGGCATTCTTTAAACCAAAGGGCATAACAGTGAACTGAAAATGCCCATCAGGTGTAGAGAACGCTGTTTTCTCTTTGGCTCCTGGGGCCATGCCAATCTGCCAGTACCCTGCAGTTAAGTCAAAGGTACTCAGGTATTTGGCTGCACCCAATCTGTCTATCAGTTCATCAGCTCTTGGGATAGGGTGTGCATCTGTCTTGGTGACAGAGTTGAGACCTCTATAGTCCACACAAAACCTCATCTCTCTCTTTTCACCCTGTTGATGGGGTTTGGGGACCAGAACCACTGGGCTAGCCCAAGGGCTCTCAGAGGGCTCAATAACCCCCAGCTCCAGCATCTTGCTGACTTCAGCTCTGATGCTTTCCTTAACTTGGTCTGACTGACGATAGATCTTGTTTTTGACAGGTGCACTGTCACCAGTGTCCACATCATGGGTACACCAGTTTGTCAGACCAGGGGTCAAGGAAAAGAGCCCAGCATACTGCTGCAAGACTTGCTTGCAGTCAGTCTGCTGTTGGGCAGTGAGGGTGTCTGAAAAGACAACTCCATCTGCTGACCCATCTTTTGGGCTGTGGGAGAGGAGATCAGGGAGAGGTTCACTTTCAGCTTCCTGTTCCTCATCTGTCACCATCAGCATGGTGATGTCAGCCCTGTTATTGTAGAGTTTTAGGCGGTTCACATGGATAACCCTTTTGGGTGTCCTGCTTGTGCCCAGGTCAACCAAGTAGGTGACCTCACTCTTTTCTCTAGGATAGGGTAAGGGCCATTCCATCTGTCCTGGAGTGCCCTTGGTGCCACTGGCTCCAAAACCCATACCTGTTGCCCAGGTCGAAATTCAACCAGTGCAGCTTTTTGGTCATACCAGTGCTTCTGAAGCTCCTGGCTGGCCTCAAGATTCTTGGATGCCTTTTCCATATACTCAGCCATTCTGGACCTTAGGCCAAGCACATAGTCCACAATGTCTTGTTTGGGTTCTTGGAGAGGTCTCTCCCAGCCCTCCTTCACAAGACAGAGTGGTCCCCTCACAGGATGGCCAAACAGAAGTTCAAAGGGTGAGAAACCTACTCCCTTCTGTGGCACTTCTCTGTAAGCGAAAAGCAGGCATGGTAGTAGAACATCCCATCTCCTTTTGAGTTTTTCAGGGAGTCCCATGATCATGCCTTTCAATGTCTTGTTGAATCTCTCAACAAGACCATTGGTTTGTGGATGGTAGGGTGTAGTAAACTTGTACTGCACCCCACACTCCTTCCACATGTGGGTCAGGTAAGCAGACATGAAGTTGGAACCTCTGTCTGAAACCACCTCCTTAGGAAACCCTACCCTGGTGAAGACACCAATGAGGGCCTTGGCTACTGCAGGAGCTGTAGTAGTCGTAAGGGGAATAGCCTCAGGATACCTAGTGGCATGATCCACTACCACCAGTATGAACTTGTTCCCTGAGGCTGTGGGAGGTTCCAGTGGACCCACTATGTCCACACCTACCCTTTCAAAGGGAACCCCCACCACAGGTAGTGGTATCAGGGGGGCCTTTGGATGGCCACCTGTCTTGCCACTGGCTTGACAGGTAACACAGGAGCTGACAAACTCCTTCACCTTTTGGTGCATCTGGGGCCAGTAAAAGTGGCTAACTAGCCTTTCCCACGTTTTGGTTTGGCCCAGATGTCCAGCAAGGGGGATGTCATGAGCCAAAGTTAGGAGGAACTCCCTGTACTTCTGGGGCACTACCACTCTCCTGGCGGCTCCAGGATTGGGGTCTTTTGCCTCCGTGTACAGTAGTCCCTCTTCCCAATAGACTCTGTGGGTACTACTGACATCTCCCTTGGCTTCTGAAACAGCTTGCTGCCTCAGGCTGTCAAGAGTGGGACAGTCTTGCTGTCCTTGGCACAGCTCTTCCCTAGAGGGTCCCCCTGGGCCCAAGAGTTCAACCTGGTAAGGGTCAAGCTCCAGGGGCTCAGTTCCCTATGGGGTGTCCAGGTTCTCTCCCTGAGGAGAGGGGTCCTGCTCTTGTGGCTGTGTAGAAGCTGGTCCCCCAGTCTTCTTTCCTTTTCTCTTGGTAGGTTGGGCCATCATTTCAGGCTCCAACACTATTTCTTCACCCTGCCTTTTGCTCTGTGCTCTTGTTTTTACACACACCAATTCAGGGATGCCCAGCATGGCTGCATGGGCCTTTAGCTCAACCTCTGCCCAGGCTGAGGTTTCCAGATCATTGCCTAGCAGACATGCAGCTGGTAACTTCTGAGAGACCACCACCTGCTTCAGGCCAGTAACCCCCCCCCAGCCTAATGTCACCATGGCCATGGGATGACTAGTGGTGACACTGTCAGCATTGGTGACCGGGTAGGTTTTCCCAATCAAGTATTGCTCAGGGGAAACCAGTGTGTCCCTCACCATAGTGACACTGGCACCTGTATCCCTCAGAGCTTCTACCCTAGTTCCATTCACCCAGGGGTATTGTAAATATTTCTTCAAGTTGTGTGGCCACACAGCTACAGTGGCAAACTCCACTTCCCCTAGTGAGACGAGACTCGCCTGAGTGTGTCCCCAGATTTGCTCAGGGCACTCTTCTGATCCCATCTGTAGACTGGCTGCCCCAGGAGTAGCTGTACTGGGTGCCTTAGGGGCTTTGTTGTGGGGGCAAGATTTATCTATAGTTAGGTGTCCTAACTTCTTACAGTTATTACACCAGGCCTTTAAGGGATCAAAGTTCTTCCCCCTATAGGGTTGAGGCACATAGGGAGTAGTTTGGGACCCACCCCCAGAACAGGTTTTTGGGGCCCTTTGGAAGACTCAGACTTCTTATCTTGGGGATTCTCACCACCTTTCCCCTGGGGAGGTTTGGTGACCACCTTCTTTTGGTCACCCCCAGTGGTTGTCCTTGTCACCCTAGTCTTGACCCAGTGGTCTGCCTTCTTTCCCAATTCTTGGGGAGAAAATTAAACCTGGGTCTACCAAATGCTGATGCAGCTTTTCATTTGTGCAGTTACTTAATATATTTTCCTTCATGAACAAATTGTACAATCCAGTAAAATCCTGCACACCATGTCCAGCTAACCACCCATCCAGTGTCTTTACTGAGAAGTCCACGAAGTCAATCCAGGACTGGGTCTGGGTTTTTGAGCCCCCTGAATCTAATTCTATACTCCTCAGTAGTGAATCCAAATCCCTCAATCAGAGTCTTCCTCATGAGGTCATAGGACCCTGCATCTGGCCCAGTGAGGGTCAGAAGCCTGTCTCTGCAGTTACCAGAGAACAGTTCCCACAGGAGTGCCCCCAGAGAGGTTTCTTCACCCTTCTTATTTCACAAGCCCTCTCAAAGGCTGTGAACCATTTGGTGATGTCATCACCCTCCTCATATTTAGGGACAATCCCTTTGGGGATTTTAGGATCATAGGATTCCTCCTTATCCTTATTATTGGTATTGCTGCCACCATTGATGGGTGCTAAACCCATCTCTTTTCTTTCCTTCTCTAGAGCCAGGAGTCTGGTCTCTAGGTCCAGTCTTTTGGCCAACTTTGCTAAAAGTTGTCCTCTTCCCTGAGGCTGTCCTCAGGGTCCTCTCTGAGACCTGAACCACCTAGGTGGCCTCTAGGTCCCCAGAGGTCTATTCTTGGAGTTAAGGGTGCAGGGACCCTATCTTCCCTAGGCAGTGATGGAGGTGGGTTACCATCCCCATCCTCCTCATTCCTTTCCTCCTCTGGTTGGTCATCATCATGCTCAGAGGGGTGGGCTTTAGCATACTCAGCCAGGAGCTCCTGGAGCCCTTGTTTGGTTGGATGCTGGCCCATTGGTATATCTTTAAGTTTGCATAAGGACCTTATCTCTTTGAAAGACAAATGAAGATAAGGGGTGAGGTCGAGCTCCTCAACCAGTTCCTGTATGTCATTATTATCTTCACTGGTCGGATCATTTTGCTGTTCCTTTTGAATTATGCACTTCGACACCAGGAAATGGCTTAGTTGGAGTTGGTAATATGGAGGAAAAAAGAAATTTTAGCAGAATTAGTAAGGAATCGCTTTCTCTCCTCCTTAACAAATTTCAACTATCAAGGTCCCATGATGCCAATCTGGCCGCGGCTGAATTATCACATGAACTATCAAGAGTTATAGATGTATTGGCACCTCTGAGGAAGCACTACTCAGCAAGAAAAAAGCCTTCTGCGCCCTGGTTTACGGACAGATTAAGGAAGATGAGACAAAAGTGCCATAAACAGGAGAGGTTGTGGCGGACCAAACTAGAGCCGTCGGATAGAACTCTACATAACGACTGTCTGAAAGAATACAAGGCGGCTATCATTGAGGAAAAGGGGCTTTACTACCTGAAACTAACTGAAGCAATGAAATCTTCCAGGGATCTCTTTAAGGTTATCAATTCCCTCTCTTCTCCCCAGCTCACAGACCCCACTGAATTTTCTCAAGAATTTTGTAACAAGCTATCGGACTTTTTCCAATTCAAAATCTCAGATATCTATTCTCTGCTGAAAGCCTCCAATATGAGCATGGGCCTCTCTGGCCGGCCGATCCTGCCTCCAGAGGAGAGGGTTGTCTCAGAGGAGACTCCTAGGCTTCTCGCCTTCCCCTATTTGTCGCCAGATGTTACCAATCGGCTCCTAGAAGGAGTCAAATCTGGCTCACCCTTGGATCCCTGTTCCATCAAGGTCTTAAAAACTGGCAGGGAGGCTATCATCCCTCATCTTACCGCCGTCCTGAATATAGCCATTTCAGAGGGACGTTACCCTACTATATGGAAGACGGCAGTCGTTAAACCACTCCTGAAGAAGCCTTCACTGGACCCTACAGAACCAAAAACTATAGGCCCATCTCTCTTCTGCCGGTTCCAGCCAAGATTCTGGAAAAACATTTAAATCTGCATCTGAGCGCTTACCTACAGGATCATTATCTACTAGATGGCTCTCAACATGGGTTTAGAAGCCAACACAGTACGGAAACAGCTCTTACTGCTGTTTTTAACAATATCCGGACCCAGGTTGATGCAGGTCACACTACTTTGTTGGTTTTACTTGATCTTACCGCAGCTTTCGACACCCTGTCTCCTCTGAGGTTGGTTGCCCGCCTCAGGGAGATTGGGATCGGGGGCTCGGCCCTGGATCTTCTGGCCTCTTTTCTTTGTGAGCGGGCACAAACTGTTAAATTTGGCCAGTTTTACTTGACCTCTAAATCCCTCTCTTGTGGTGTTCATCAGAGCTCGTCCCTGAGTCCAACGCTATTCAATATTTATGTTGCCCCTTTGGCCAAGGTGGTGAGATCATATGGTTTAGAGGTGTTGTCCTATGCGGACGACACCCAAATAATGGTGTCTATCACCCATAATGTTAGGGACTCTGCTCTTAATTTCAGAAGGTGTATGCAGGCAGTTTCCATCTGGATGACGGAAAACTTCTTGAAATTGAATGGGGAGAAGACGGAGGTCCTTATTTTTGGCAATTCTCTGGATATCTGGTCTAACGAATGGTGGCCAGATTCACTCGGAGTTTGTCCCTGCCCAGTCTCCCACAGTAAAAATCTAGGGGTCATAGTGGACAACTCACTATCACTAAATCGGCAGGTTAGCAGGACAGTTTCCACTTGTTTTGGGATTATTAGAATCCTAAGAAAAATCATTCAATTTCTCTCCTTTGATTCACGCAAGCAGGCTGTCATCGCCTTGGTAATGTCCAGATTGGACTATTGTAATGCCCTTTATCTGGGCATTAACAAAGGATTGATTAAACGTCTGCAGCTGGTGGAGAATGCTGCTGCTAGGCTGATAACTGACTTGCCTAAATACCACTCAGTCACCACAACAATCAGAGCTCTGCACTGGCTTCCCCTGGACCATAGGATTCTTTTCAAAACGTTATGCATGACTCATAAGGCCTACTATGATTCCGGCCCTGAGGGGATCAAGGTTCTCCTCCATCGCTATGTCCCCACTAGACAGCTCCGATCCTCGGATACGAATCTGTTGATTATTCCGAGGTTCAAAAAAGCCAAATGGGGAGGTAGAGCTTTTTCCACCAATGCTGCAAAACTGTGGAATTCTCTTCCGGAAGAGCTTTCTGGTCAGGTGTCACACTCTCTCTTCCGGAAAGCATTGAAGACCTGGCTCTTCACATAGAGCTTGTCCTGAGCATTTCTACCCGGTCTACACCCGTTTGTCTCGCTCCGTAACAGCGCCTTGACGCCCTTGGGCTAAGTTAGCGCTATATAAATCCACTTTCATTCATTCATTATTATCTTCACTAATAGCTGGGTTCTTGTCTTGAGACATTTTAACAAAAAGTTCTAACCCCTCTACCCTTGACTATAGTGACTTTTTATTCTCTAAGATGCTAAAGGGGCTTAAGCAAGGCCCTAACAAGACTTTTAGTAATTTGGTAAAAAAATGCCAATTTAAAAAAAAATCAGAATTCTAAAGGCAATTTAAGAGTTCTGTCGTGTGATCAGGTGGTACCCAAGTAGTCCAACAAATGCAAGTTTGTATCCCACCGCTGATCCACCAATGTAGGAAAGTGACTCTGTATATACTGCACCAAAGTAAGGTTCAGTGTGCACAGAGTCCCCAGTCCCCCAGAGGTTTGGCAGAGGCTAAAGTTAGATATAACCTTACTCTCTAAAGTGGTAGCTTGGTCGAGCAGTAAGGCAGTATCAGAGGACAGTGTAAAGCATTTGTTGTACGCACTCAGTCAGCAAATGGAGCCACACACTCAAGAACTGAACTCTAGGCCAATGGTTTGTATATAAAAAAAATATATGCTTGTTTTATTTTAGAACCAACAATAGGGTCAAAATATACTTTCTCAGTATGAGATGTTCTGGTTAGCCACCTTACAAATAGGCAATCGACTTGTTGGTGGTAATAATCACAGTTGGTGCAAGAGGCAACACAGGGTCAAATACAATGCAACATTGAGCTTAATGGAAAATTGTGATTAATTACAATTAATGACTTTGTAGGTTACTTTTCTAACCACAGGACTGGATCCTGGATTCAGTCCTGGGACACTTCCTGGAAACAGGTAAGAAAAAGCGTTTTGGTTATTGTAGTGATTTTTGAGGAATATTACTGTATTTCAAAAGTCGACACTTAGAAACTTTTCTGGGTAAAATTACCAATGTTATCCTATGGAAGGAAATGCAGTTTGCAAGCAAAGCAGGTTTACGTTACTTTTGTAATCCAGTGCTGGGTTCTCGGGTTCAGCACTGGGGTATCTAGCTAAAACAGGTAAGTAATTACGTTTGTATCGTTGGCACGATTTTTAAAGAATATTTGTAAAATGCAGAAATCGACACTTAGAAACTTTTTCAACAAAAGCAGGCAATGATATCCTATGAGAGGAATTTCGAGTTACTGGTAAGTACGGTAAAAATTACTTTTCATGGTTGGTACTAGTCTAAAAGAGGCAGTACTGACGTCTCTCCTGATAGCAGGTGAGTAGTTCGGAATTCGTTACTGTTGTGATTTTTAAACAATATTTTAGTATTTCAAAAGTAGACACTTAGAAGAAATTTCACAGAAAACCAGTCAATGGATCCCTATGGAAGAAAATGGAGTTAGCGGTAAGTAACGTTGGGATTACTTTTTAGGGCCAGTGTTGGGCACCCTGGTCCAGCACTGGGGCCTCTTCTAATGCCAGGTGAGTATTTTCGTTTTTGTGACTCGGTTGATTTTAGGTGAATATTTTAAAGTTCCAAAACTCCACACTTAGAAGAAATTCCAGGTGCGAGCCAGTCAGTGTTACCCTATGGAAGGAAAGTGAGTTATCGGTCTTTGGGTAAGTACTCGACTGGCAGAGTTAAGGTTCTGGGCCTAGACTCAGGGGTCCCCCAGTATCAGGTAAGTACAGTTGTTACACCCTCAGCGGCACAGGGGCGGCCGGGTGCAGAGTGAGTAGGCCCAATGTTATCCTATGGCAGGCAGGGGTCTCGGGTTGGTGGCTGCTGGCAAGCAGGCCACGCGGCTGTGGGAGCTGGGCTCCTGGTCACTTGTCCAGGGCAAATGGGGAAGTAGGTTAGGGTAGAAGTTGCACTTCCAGGGGCACTCGGGCGGCTGGGTGCAGGGTGCTTTTGAGCCGTTGGGCGCTCAATGTTAACCAATGGAGATCTTGGACGGTGAAAAAAGGCTGCAGGCTCGGGGACGGTGATTCTTCAGGGGCGACCAACACTTTGGGAGGTAAGTTGGGGTCTTGGAGGATAGGTAGACACCCAGGAGTTGGGCACAGGGGGCCGTGGGGCGCCGGGTGCAGGGTTGTCTTTTGAGGTCGGGAAATCTTACCCCCTGCTGGTCGCGGTTGGAGGGGTCCCTTGTCCTGAGGCTGCAGGCGTCGTCTGGGTCGTCGAGGAGGGTCCTTGGGCACTGAATTCCAGGTCAGAATCGCCGGGGGGACGTCCTCAGAGTCTTGGTTCACTCAGGCACAGGCCGGGCTCGGCGGGTGCAGAGGCTGCAGGTTTCGCGGTTCCGTGCCAGGGCTGGGTCTTTTGTAGTTTGTTCTTTTGAGCAGTACCACTGCTCGTGGGAGTCCCTGGGTTGAAGGCTGTGGCACAGAAGTCAGGTCCTCCGGGGTTTTTGAGGTTGCTGAGGCCGGGGTTCCGCAGGAGCAGGTTCAGAGGTCGACAGGCCAGTAGGGCTGGGGCCAAGTCAGTTGTCGTCGCCTCCTGGTTAGCAGCTGCACGGCTGGTCTTCTTGCTTCGCCTTCTCTTCTTATTTTCGGATTCGGGAACTGAGGAAGGAAGGTTCAGAGAGCCCCTAAATACTAAATTTAGGGGTGGTTACAGGTAGGTAAGGGCAGGGGCCAATGGGTCCCTTCCCTGGGGTGGGTACACCCCCTATTCTGCTCCTCTCCAGTGGGAGGGGAGCAGGAGCCTGTCCCTGGTTGGCTGGGTCCCCCCATCCTCAAGATGGCGGGGACTCGAGTTTGGGCTTCACCTCGTATCCCCCACCTTAGGGGTGGAGTTGGCAGAGGTGGGCACAACCCATTTCCTGCCTCTGGTTTTCCCGCCGGTTTTCCCGCCAGAAGTGGGGGTAGAACCAGTGGGGACCAGTTTGCTGGAAGCAGCAAGTGGTCTGGGGAAGCGCAAAGGCGGCAGGCCTTTGAAGCTCCCCTGCCCATCCTGGGGGAGGAGGCTTTGGCACCTCGCCCCAGGATGCGCATTCTTTCAGGCCCCTGAGAGCAGAGGCTCTCGACCCAGGGGTCAGAAACATGTCTGGTGGTGGCAGCCTGGGCAGCCACTCAGTCCGGACACTGGAGGTCGGGTTGGTTTCAGGGGGCATCTCTAAGATGCCCTCTGGAGTGCGTTTTACATTAAATCCCACACTGGCATCAGTGGGGGTTTAATGGGCTAAGAAGTTTGATACCAAACTTCTTAGTTTTCAGTGGGGCCATTTTGGTGCTGTGGAGTTCGTAATGACAGACTCCCAGCACCATATACTCTTAATGGCAGCACTGCACTTACAATGCCCAAGAATGGACTTGGGCACTGTAGGGGCACAGGGCTCATGCCTCTATGCCCTCACCACTGGCATAGTGCACCCAGCTAGAGGGGTGGCTGACCTAGGCCAGGGCAGTGGCTTGTAGGCATGGCACACAGGGATGTGTGCCATGTCGACTCTTCGCTTTTGTTCTGCACCAAGACACGCAGCCTGCAAAGGCAGTGTGTGTGTGTAAAGGTACAGGGTCCCTAAGGGTGGCACAACAAGTGCTGCAGCCCTTAGGGGCCTTCCCTGGTCACAGTGCCCTGGGTACCCATGGTACCATTTACCAGGGGCTGACCTGTGGCCAGGGATGCCAATTGGGTGTAGGTATCAATGCAGTTTTAGGGAAGGAACACAGGCCCTGGGTACCTGGTTGTCAGGAGCCCAGGGCACACTCAGTCAAAGCACATCAGCATTTCAGCAAAAAGTGGGGGCATACCATGCAAGAAAGATGGCACTTTCTCACACAAGTTACATACAATGTTGACGTATTCGTTTAGTAAAATGTGGATCTTCTGGATTAAACAGAGGGCTCTGCACACTAGTCTTGAGCAGACGTATTGCCAGGAGCAGAGCATGTGCTAGTTGATTCACTCCCTCAGGCTGGGGGCAAGGCTGGATCAGTGGTGCCTCTCGTATCGTGGCTTCTGGCAGGAGGAGCTGCACTGCTCAGCAAGTAAAAGATGCCTAATAACTCAGGCAACCCAAAGGCCAGCTGCCCACATAGAGAATGATTCAAGACAATATTGCCCAGACCTTTGACCTTTTTATACCCTTAAGGGTCTTGTACATGCCATGTCAGTCCCAGAAGGCGATGAGGTTTCTTCACTCTCTCTGTGGGGCCTGGTCCCACTGGCTGAACTTGCCATCCTGAATCAGAAACAGTTTGAAATATTTATCTAACCCTAAAGCCCAGATACCAGTTGGCATTGGATGAGCCTGTGGATGCCCTCACCAAAAAAAAACCTTTTGCCGACATTGGTAGGTTTAATATACAGGCATTAAAGATGGGCATCCCTGTGGGGCACCATGGTCTTTGCTGATGTATTGCTATGCCTATCCCTGTTGAGACAGTAAAAACCTGTTCATAACCGATTTTGAAGTAGATCTAGATAACTGCTCAAAAGGTCATCTCTTGAATTTGACACATAGTCACTGGAGCAACCCTACACTCCAACACTTACTGTTTTTGGGGCCTTTATTGTTTTAGTCTTAGGTTTTTGGGATAAAGAAGGTTTTTCATTTTTGTTCCATTAGAACTGTAAACTCTCTAGCTGGAACAAGTGCAGCTGACTTACCCCATAGTACCAGAGGCAGGAGGCACTGAAACCAAAGACCAAACATTTCATTACAAGGTTGCAATTTTCTGTTATTTTTATCTTACACCTCTGATTTGTTGACTTAAATTTACAGGCGATATATAAACACTGTTGTAGAAGTTCCAACGAGTCTTGATAACTTCTGACAACAATTCTCTGGGTTTTGGGACAGTCAGAGTATATGGTGTAGTTTGTTTTATGGATGGTGTAGTTCATCACTGGTGCCCCAGGGCCATAGCGAGTGTCCACTCTAACTTTAATGGCCAAGATACTCCCTTTGTACACTTGACTTACTCAGGGTAGTCGGTACCTCTCTATCAACATCTCGATCACACAACCATTAAGTTACATAAATGGACAACATCACTGCCATACACCATGTGAATAAGGAGGCTGGGTTGGATCCAGAGTAATTTCTGGGACACTTTGGAGGAATAGGTTTGGGCCATGGAGAGGAATACTGTGGTATCTGTAGGAAGCTGGGTTTCTGTTGCAGTAACCCCCCCACTTTTTGCCAGATTTCTGATGCACTTTGACTTGATGTGCCCTGGGTCCCTGCCAATCAGGTTCCCAGGGCCTGTGTTCTTCCCAAAACTGTACCGTTGTACCCCCAATTGGCACCTCTTTGGCCACATGTAAGTCCCTTGTAAAAGGCACCATGGGTACCAAGGGCACTGTGACCAGGAAAGGCCTCTACGGGCTGCAGCACATTGTGCCATCTTTAGAGGTCCTGTATCTTAACACGCACACTACCATTGCAGGCTGCCTGTTTTGGTGCAGAGAAAAGTGAAGAGTTGACATGGCGCACATTCCTGTGTGCCATGCCTGCAACCCACTGCCTATGGTATAGTTAAGACACCCCTCTAGCTGGGTGCACTATACCACTGGTGAGGGTACAGTTGCATGAGCACTGTACCCCTACTAAGTCCATTTTTAGACATTGTAAGTGCAGTAAAGCCATAAAGAGTATATGGTCGGAGAGTTTGTCATTACAAACTCCACAGCACCATAATGGCTTTACTGAATTCTGGGACGTTTGGTAAAAAACTTCTCAGCATAATAAACCCACACTGATGACAGTGTGGGATTTATTATACCATGCACTCAGAGGGCATCTTAGAGATGCCCCCTGAAAAACGACCAGCTTCGGGTGGGTTCCCTGACTGGTAAACACCAGCCTGCCACCACAGGACATGTTTCTGGACCCCTGTGGTGGAGCCTTCGCTCCCTGAGCCCAGAAACAAAGCTTTTCCTGGGTGGAGGTGGTCACACCTCCCCCAGATCAGGAAGAGCCATCTGTGGCAGGGGAGCTTCAAAGGCCTTGCCGCCTTTGTAACGCGACTCCCAGCCTCTCCTGCTACCAGGAGCAGGCCCCCTTCCTGTTTCCCTTCCTTTTCGGCTAGAAGACAGGCAGGAAAAATTAACACAGCCAAGAAGGTGTGCCCACCTCTGCCAACCCCACCCCTCAGGTGGGGGAGGCGAGGTGAAGCCCACTCTTGAGTGTCCGCCATCTTGCAGATGGCAGGCACTCTCCATTCAAGATTAGGGATTGTGCCCACTCCCCCACGAGGGATAAGCACTCCAAGGCTGTAGTCACCCTAAGGTCAGTAGCCCATTGGCTATTGACCTCGAGACCCCTAAAACGCCCCCTAAATACATAAATTTAGGGGGCAGCCCGGAACCAAGAAGACCGATTCCCGCAACCTACGAAGGAGAAGGACGACGCCCAGCAGAGGAGATTGCAGAGAAGAACTGACTTGGCCCCAGCCCTACCGGGCCCGTCTGCAGTTTCCAGAGATCCTGTGCCAATAGTCGCCTTGTCCTGCAGCCAGCGACCTCCAGAACCCCTGGGAGGACTGACTGCCTTCAACAAAGACTGGATCTCCTGTGAACAGCAGCTCTGTTCAAAAGAAACTCCCAAGACAGACTCTGAGCCTGCTGAGGAGAAAGAAACCCGATGCCTGCAACCACCACTGCACCCAACGCCTACGGCCCGAGTCAGAGTGGCCCACCAGTCCCAGCGCTCCAAAGTCCGAGTCCACCATGGATTGACCCCTCCAGGACTCCCCGACATCGCCTGCAGCCTCTACACAGAGACCCACCACCCAACCGCAAGTGACCCGGTAAGGTGAAATCAGACCTCAAGAGGCACCCATGCATCCAGCCGCCCTGCGCCCTGGAGGAGAGAACCCGAGGTGCACCTATGTCTCAGAGCCATCCAACTTGACAACCCAGCTGTTGGTTCCTCCCGGAAGACTTCCTGGACCGAGCCTGCAGCCAAAATCCAAAACCGGCAACTCCCTTTGAAAACAACAGGGCACCTGACGCCAAAACACCAACAGTACCCGGCCGCCCCTGTGCCTCTTTGGGTGCTAACTCGGATCCCCCTTTCCCCTGAGCTTAAGTCCAGGAGCTTTGCTCTCACAACCTTGTGGCCTGCTCAGGAGCAGCCACCAACTGGAGGCCCCCTATCACCCGTTGGATAACATTGGGCCTCAGCACTCTGCACCCAGCTGCCCTAGTGCCACTGAGGTGCTTAGAGAGTGCTTCCTCGACCCTGGGGGAACCCTGGTTCTAACCCCCAGAAAGCCATCTGCCAAACCTAAGTATTTACCGTTAAGCTGATATAATTGTTTTCTCCCATAAGACTACATTGACTGCTTTCTTGTGAAAATTGTTCTGAGTGTGGAGTTAGTTTGTATGAAACCTTAAGAAACTGCAAATGTGTAAAAACTGAATTACTTACCTTTTGTCTAGGAAATGTCCCAGTGTGATATCTAGGCATATCACACTGAGAAGCAAAAGTAACTTAAAAAGTAATCCAAGAAGTAACGTACACAGTAATCTACAATGTGACTAAAAAGTTATTTGGACTGTTGACTTACCTGTAAATCAACCAACTGCATTTGACCTGCATTCAACTGTAATTTACTGCATAAATATTGCAAAGTATTATTATACTTACCTGTACCAGACCTGGCTTGGTTCTAGAAAATAAAATATAACTAAATAATATTTTTATACAAACAAAATTGGTCTGAGTTCAGTCTTTGAGTGCGTGACATCATTTCTTGCCTGAGTGTGTTCAATAAATGCTTAACAATACCCTCTGATAAAGCCTTACTGCTCGCCCACACTACAACAAATAGAGTTTAAGGTATTATCTACTTTTACCTCTGCCTACCTTTGGGGTTCCACTGGACTCTGTGCACGCTATACCTTACTTTGGTATAGTATCTACAGCGCAAGCTTCCTACAGTATCCATAATATGGTTAGAATTGAGTGTGGCATGGGCTTTCTTATATGGTAAGTCCCTAGTGGGTTTTCTTTGTCTGATGCACCTGTGGAGCCGATCCACTTGCCGGCCTCAATTCCGATGGCTTTTTCGGTGTCGGCGTGGATGATGTGTGCGCAGTATGTTTACTCGACCCCGAAGATTTTGCCGGCACCTTGGAGGTGTGTGGCACCGATAGCTTGTGCAGCGTCGAGGGCTATACAGATGCCGATGCCTTTGTCAGCAGAGGATGCTGCTTCGGCTTCTGTGCCTTCAGGGCCATTTTGCCTTGTTGGCCCTGAACCCGATTAGGATCGATTTGCGCTGTTGTCATGTCTCTGCTCCAATGGGCGCTCTCAGTGTTGACCAGACCCCGAAGGCTAAGGGTCTGGTAACCCTGGGTACTCATGGCCCTTGGAATAGTTTTCATCCTGGACCCGGTTTTCGTAGTTGTGGGTCACCTATAAGTTTCAGAGGTGGCGGCGAGAGTTAATCCTATTCCTCCTCCTTGCGTTGATAATAGTGATCAGACGTGACCAAGTGCGGACTGTACAAGATGCCACCTTCGACACAGTCTTCTTCCTCACCACCTACGCCGATGTGTTCTTCCTCTGGGGAGAATTATGCTGCCATCTCGATGGTGTGAGCTAGATATCGGACGAGTTGAGAGCGAAGATTTTTCCTAATTATGAACAAGTTGCAGGCCATGCAATCCTGTTCGTTATGTTCCGGCGACAGGCAAAGGTTGCAGACGTCGTGCTGGTCGGAGTATGCGTACTTCGCCCTGCACTTTAGAAAGAGACTCTCTTTTTTTTGCCTTCCATCACCTGGAGCTGAGCATTCTCAGCGGTGCAGAAGGAGCACACTCGAGGCAGCCGCCTCAGAACGAAGAAACTCGCCGGATACAAAGTTGACGAGCTGTGCCAAGTATTTCATCACGTGTAAGTCCTCAGGGCGCCGAAGTTGCACAGAGCTCTGGCGCCATTCGTCTGAAATAGATGGTGAAAAAAAAAATCAAACAATGGCGCCGCTAAGAGTACGCATTCACTCGAAGAGGAGAAGTTTTGATGCCACGTCAGCAACAAAGACTTCAACGAGAAAAGCAAGTTGTAAAGTCCGAGGCCAACACTAGATGGTAGGAGTGTGCTTATCTGAAAGAGACACGTTAGTGATATATTCCTTACCTTAGAATATCCCCAGGCGTCAGACTGGATCCGGAAAGTTTTTTCGTCAGCAGTACCCCTGCGCGTCGGTAGGTGGCGTCGTGCGGCTCCGCGTTCGTCGCTGGCGTCGTAAGCGCCGAGATGACGTCACGGAGACTACTTAGGCGCCACCCATGCGCGCTGACGTCTGTTCTTTCTTTTTCCGCGCCAGCAAGCGCAGATCCGGTTAGAGCACGTACCTTAGTCACTTTTTGACTAGTTGTTTTTGGGACTTTTGTCTCTACTTTTCTAAAATCTTCACTCCTGGTACCACGTAGGGATGCCTGGGTTTAAATCCTGCGGGGCCTGCCGCCGTGCGATGTCGGTGGCCGACCCCCATGGCGTCTGTCTCTACTGCCTGGAGCGCGACCATGACTCCCGGTCATGTTCCGACTGTCTGGCCATGGCTCTGAAGGCTTTGCGGGAGCGGTCCCGAAAGCTGCTGGAGGCCCGACAGTTGTCTCCGCGCCGTTCCAGGTCCAGGGGTCGCTCGAGGGACCGGCCGCGGAGTCGTCGTCATCATCGCTCCTCGGGGTCCAAGTCTTCACCCTCGGATTCGGGTAAGCGACGTCACAAAAAGAAGTCGAAGAAGCGCGTACGCTCTCCGACCTCCCCCCGTCGGTCTTCGGACGCGGACGAGGGGGCCCGGGGTCTTTCCCCCGCAGCTCCATTGGAGCCTGTCAGTCCCGCGGCCTACCCGCCATACCCGGGTCTGTCGGCGACTCCAGCCCAGGTGCAAGAGTTTCTTGCTGCCATGGTCCGCCTTTTCAGGCCTAGGGCTCCCGCCGGTGCGCCTTCGGGCCCCGCGGTCCCTCTTGGGGGCCCTGGGTTGCCGCCGGCGGCTCCGGCCCTGGTGCCGGGAGGTCCTCCGCTGGCGGCCCCGGCACCGCAGGGTCCTCTGCCGGCGGCTCCGGCGCCCCCTGCGGCCCCCTTCCCGGCACCGCGCTGGGTGCAGTTCGTCCCACCTCCACCCTTGCCCGCGTTTCCATCTTGGGAACCCGATTGGGCCTTGGAGACGGAGCGGCGTCGACCGGTGCCGTTCTCGGCGCCGGTGGAGCATTTGTTTTCACCTGTGCCTCCCTCGCCGCTGCAGCCTGTGCCTCGGGCTGTTGTGGAAGAGGATGACTGGGAGGGGTCAGAGAACCCTCTTGCACAGCAGTGTGAGTCCGAACAGGAGTGGGCAGAAGACTCCGAGGATGCAAGTGGCCTTGACCTCTCCTCTGAGCCTGGGTTTGTGTCTCCTCCCACTGTCATGGAGGAAGGCGCAACATACACTGTTTTGCTCCGTAGAGCAGCTGAGGCTCTTGGCCTTGAATTGCCTACTGTTGCCCTCCAGACTAACCTCCTTACAGAAGTACTTCAGCCGGCGGCAAGTTCTATAGAACCTCTGCTTCCGTTTAATGAGGCCTTAACAGATGTTTTGATGGGTACCTGGTCTAGGCCAGCCACAGGGGTTCCTGTGGATAAAAACGTGGCCAGGCGTCACCGCCCGGCACCAGGTGACCCTGCCTTTTTGACGTCTCATCCGACACCGGAGAGCCTGGTAATTCAGGCTTCCACTTCCCAAACAGCATTCCCTACCGCTCCACCGGATAAGGAATCAAAAAAGCTGGAGCAGCTTGGCACACGGTTGTTTTCCTCTGCCAGCCTGGGGCTGAGGTCGGTCAACACTGCATGCCTCTTGGGCCGCTATTCTCACGCTGTGTGGGACACGGTGGCGCAAACTCTGCCCCAGTGCCCCGAAGAGGTTCGGGCTGTGCTTTCCCAAGCTGTTGCAGAGGGGAAGGATGCCGCGAAGTTCGCCATTCGGTGTGGGTTGGACACCGCGGACTCTTTGGGAAGAGCCATCTCCTCAACGGTGGCCTTGCTGCGACATGCCTGGCTGCGGTCCACCGGGTTTTCAGGGGATGTCCAGAGTTCCCTCATGGACATGCCTTTTGATGGTACTCGCCTATTTGGCGATAAGGCAGACAGTGCGCTGGAGCGTTTTAAGGACTCTCGGGCTACAGCCAAGTCCTTGGGTCTCTCCACCACCCGCCCAGCCACGTCTACCTTTCGTTCCTTTCGTGGCCGCGGAAGGGGCGCCCCTACACGTCCGTTTAACCAAAGGCCTGCGCAGAACCAGCCTCAGCGCGGCCGAAGGCGTGGTGGCCGCCGTGGTGGCACAGGGGGCCAGCGTGCAGGTCAGCCCACCTCCGCTCCCGCAGCATCCGCCTCAAAGCCTTCCTAGTCCGCGCTTTGGGGTGCACCCCACGCCGGTGGGCGGCAGGATTCAACATCACCTCCCCCACTGGCGCTCTGTCACTTCGGACAGCTGGGTGCTGCAAATCTTCCGAAGGGGCTACTCCCTCCCCTTCAAGTCTGCCCCCCGTCCATGCCACCTCAGTTCCACCGCATGTCGGGGGATCACTTAGCGCTTCTCCGACAGGAAGTCACGGCCCTCTTGGCCAAGGGGGCCATCGAGCGCGTTCCTGGGCCAGAAGTAGGACATGGTTGTTATTCCCACTACTTTCTGGTCCCCAAAAAGGACAAGGGGGGCTTGCACCCTATCTTGGACCTCCGGAACGTCAATCGCTTCCTCCGGAAGGAGAAGTTCAAGATGTTGACTCTGGCTCAGGTCTTGGCTGCCCTCGACCCTGGAGACTGGATGGTAGCGTTGGACTTGCAGGACGCATATTTTCACATTCCCGTCCTGCCGGCCCACCGGCGTTACCTGCGGTTCACGGTAGGCCAGGAGCATTTTCAGTTTACTGTGCTCCCTTTCGGCCTTACAAGCGCCCTCGGGTGTTCACAAAAGTGATGGCGGTGGTCGCAGCTCATCTGCGCAGGTCAGGGGTGTCAGTCTTCCCCTACCTCGACGACTGGTTGTTGAAGGCGGGCTCGCCCCAGGCCGTCGTCACCCACCTTCAGACTACGGCCGACCTCCTGCAATTGCTGGGGTTCTCCATCAACGTGCCGAAGTCGCACCTGAGTCCCTCTCAGAAGCTCCCCTTCATCGGAGCAGTTCTGGATTTGACGCGGTTTCGGGTTTATCCTCCCGAGCAGCGAGTCCGGGATATTCAGGCTATGATTCCGATCTTTCAGCCTCTATCCTGGGTTTTGGTCAGGATGACCCTCCGGCTCCTGGGCCTGATGGCCTCCTGCATTCTGCTAGTGCAACATGCCAGGTGGCATATGCGGGCTCTGCAGTGGGACCTGAAGTTCCAGTGGGCACAACATCAGGGCAACCTGTCCGATCATGTCCAGATCTCGGAGGGCACTGCACGACAATTGCGGTGGTGGCTCACGAACCGCGATTGGGTCAATGGCAGATCCCTCTCCCTCCCCCAACCGGAGCACACAGTGGTGACGGATGCGTCCCTCCAGGGCTGGGGTGGCCACTTGGGAGAGGCGGAGATCAGAGGCCTCTGGTCTCCGGCGGAGTCCCGGCACCATATCAATCTTTTGGAGCTTCGGGCGATCCGACTTGCACTGAAGGCATTCCTTCCCTCTGTCCGGGGCAGTGTAGTGCAGGTGTTCACGGACAACACCACCGCCATGTGGTATTGCAACAAACAGGGCGGGGTGGGGTCGTGGACCCTATGTCAGGAGGCTCTGCGCCTCTGGACATGGCTGGAACATCAAGCCATTACCTTGGTGGTTCAACACCTGGCAGGTTCTCTGAACGCCGGGGCGGACGAACTCAGCCGCCGGTGCTTGATGGATCACGAATGGCGTCTGAACTCGGACGTGGCGCAAGGTCTCTTTCTGCAATGGGGAGAGCCTTGGTTAGATCTATTCGCCACCGAAGAGAACGCGCAATGTCATCAGTTCTGCGCGTTGGAATTTCCAAGGCGGCACTCGCTCGGCGACGCTTTTCGTCGCGAGTGGAGCTGCGGTCTGTTGTACGCCTTTCCGCCTATACCACTTCTGCCCAGAGTGCTGAAGAAGATTCGGCGCGACCGGGCCAAGTCATCCTTGTGGCTCCGGATTGGGCACGAAGATACTGGTATCCTGAGCTACTCAACATGGCGATCGATCCCCCGATCCGACTGCCTCTTCGGGAGGATCTTCTGTCGCAGCAGCAGGGGACGGTCCTCCACCCGAACCTGTCCAGCCTCCACCACCATGCGTGGAGATTGAGCGGCGACAGTTGACAGCTTTCGATCTTCCTCCCGAAGTCTGTGATGTCATTCTGGCAGCCAGGCGTCCCTCCACTAAAACGGTATACGCCTGCAGGTGGAACAAGTTTGTGGCATGGTGCACAGCGAAGTCTGTGGATCCCCTTTCTGCCCCTCTTTCTGAGGTCCTTCTGTTCCTACTATCCTTGGCCCAGCAGGGCTCTGCTCTGGGCACTATCAAAGGTTATCTTTCGGCCATCTCTGCCTTTCTCCGGCTTCCAGATCAGCCTTCTCTCTTTAAGTCCCCGGTTGTTAACCGTTTCCTGAAAGGCATTGCACATACGTTTCCTCCCGTGCCTTTCATAATGCCTCAATGGGACTTAAATCTTGTCTTGACCTATCTGATGTGCGCTCCTTTTGAGCCCCTTCATAACTGTCCTTTACGTCTTCTTACTCTGAAGACGGCTTTCCTGGTAGCTATCACCTCTGCCAGAAGAGTGAGTGAGCTCCAGGCTCTTTCTTCTAAACCTCCTTTCCTTTCTGTTCATCCGGACAAGGTGGTTTTAAGGACCCGTCCTTCTTTCTTGCCAAAGGTTGTCACGCCCTTCCACATCGGGCAGACCATCACTTTGCCCACCTTCTTTCCGCCTCCGCATCCTTCAAAAGAGGAAGAGAGGCTCCACCGTCTGGACCCAAAACGTGCGCTCTCATTCTATCTGAAGCGCACACAACAGTTCCGGGTGGATGACCAGCTCTTAGTTGGCTATTTGGGCGCCACAAAAGGTCGAGCCGTGCACAAATGAACCATCTCTCGGTGGGTCGTTTTGTGCATCAAAGCGTGTTACTCATTGGCTAAAAAGGAGCCTCCTATGGGGCTGCGTGCCCATTCTACTAGGGCGACGGCAGCCACTACTGCCTTGGGACGCGGCGTTCCCTTGCAGGATATTTGTCAGGCAGCTACGTGGGCCTCGCTGCACACATTTACCAAGCATTACTGCCTTGACAGTCAAGTCCGGAGAGACGGCTTCTTTGGCCGTTCTGTTCTCCGTGACTTTCTGGTGTAATCTATTCGCAGACCCACCACCGGGGTTGGTTTTGCTGGGGTATCTATTCTAAGGTAAGGAATCTATCACTAACGTGTCTCTTTCAGATGCACAAGTTACTACTTGTGTAACGATATATCTGTAAGAGACATTAGTTAGTGATAGATTCCCTACCGCCCACCCATCCTCCCCGTTCTGCGAACTGATTCTAGGGTTAAGGTCATTCCTTTCAGGGCCCTAGTTTCATGGCACCAGTGGTCAGTTTCTTGCATGGCTCTGCGTTCCTGGCGCGGAAAGTCGTGTACAGAACTGACGTCAGCGCGCATGGGTGGCGCCTAAGTAGTCTCCGTGACGTCATCTCGGCTCTTACGACGCCAGCGACGAACGCGGATCCGCACGACGCCACCTACCGACGCGCAGGGGTACTGCTGACGAAAAAACTTTCCGGATCCAGTCTGACGCCTGGGGATATTCTAAGGTAAGGAATCTATCACTAACTAATGTCTCTTACAGATATATCGTTACACAATTATTAACTTGTGCAACAGGTGTATCTGCAGCACTACACACTACGAATAGATGCTTAGAGTGTAAGTCACAAACTCCTTCCCTGCGGATTCCTCTTTGCCCTGCCACTACTGTGGACGTTTTTGATCTTTGTCAATTTTTATTAAATGACTTTTTCTTTATATGCTATCTTCTGTTGAGTGCAGAGATTAGACCGTGCCAATGTCACTAGCATGGCAGGCACCTTTTTGGGTCTGCAGTGTAACATCAAGGTGTGAGGCTGTAAGCGAAATGTCAGCAGTTAGTAATCTTCTGGAATATAGGCAGGCCACTCTGAAAAGTGTTACTTGTAGGTAAGTAACTTGTTGATCCATAGATTATTTCTTTCTTGACAAAAAGTATTGTTGACTTTATGCATTGCTTGTTCTTGTATTCCAGCCAGATTCAGAAGTAGATCCAAACGCCAGTGGTGAAGGAGCCAGTGCTGCAACAAGCACTGTGAAGAGAGTGATGTCCATTGATGCCGGCCAAGAAGTGAAACGGTTCAGGACAGCTACTGGAGGAATCAGTGCAGTAAGAAGCATTTGACATTGTCTTGCTATTATCTTGTTGTAAGACTAGAAAATCTGGAGTTTTTCAGAAAACTGTGCTTTAGCGAGCCACTCCTTTCACAATCACCGCTTTGAATGTCCAAATTGCCTGTGTTTACTGGCATATATTGAGAAGGTCTCCTCTCAGTTGCTGGTTGGTGATGTCCATATCCACAATGCACTAATTGCCACAGTTTTGTTATTTGTCTTAACTTGAAAAGAAAAGGTCCTTGTGAGTTTGAAATGTAAATGTTGTTCACTCGTAGATGAGATCCCTTGAAAAAGCTAGTTTAATGTCTGCGCTGCCTGTATCTTGTAAAGTAACAGAGATCATTCTTTTTGTTGGGCCATGCATAATTTTTTGGGGGGATGTGTGCGGTGTTCTTTTCGGGGAGAGAGTGGGGCAGTGCAGGTTTTACATTTTTTTTTTATCAGAGTTCGCCAGAATCCCTGTTGTCTGCATCCTCGTTCAGAGAGGCCTTACACTTAAACTCCAGGATTTTGTGTTTGGTGGCTAATGCCTTTGTATAGCCCAATTTGCAGTGTACATGACCCTTTGTGTTAATCCGAGAGCCCATTTCAACATATAGCAGAGCCCACTATTATGCATTGCTAAGTTTCCACTGCAGTACTTTCAGTCACTGTTTAGTTATTAAGTGCATATCTTCTTTTTAGTTTGGATTGCTTACTTGCCGTACAGAAAGTTAACTATTGTTACTTCTGTTTTTTCAATCTAGGTGTTTGGACGCACCCAGTCGATGCCAGGTGTGGATGCTCTTGTTGCTAAACCAATTGAAAAGCAGCACACTGATACTGTGGTCAATTTCCTGATCCGAATAGCCTGTCAGGTAGTGTGATTGTTAAATGCATGCTAGTCTTCTGTGCCACTTCTGGGTAAACCAGGTTTGCATCTTGTCACATGTTTGATTATACAGGTCCATATTTCTCAATCCCTGCATAGAACTGTGCAATTAAAAAAACAAATTCTCATGCAGGGTAGGGGCACATTTTGGTGTGGATGGCCCTGCTAAGGAAGCGGGCAAAGTCTGCATTTGTAATGTTTTTGGGTCCATGCTTTCATCTGATTTTGGATTGAAAAGGATAGCTTTAGGAAAATATAGTTTTTAGATACTGATAGCCTAAGCTTAGACATGAGGGGGCCATTTACTAAGACTTTTTCTCTGGATGCTGCTGCAGTTCTGGTAGTGCTGGGAAGTGTTTGGGGTAGGAACTGTTGCTTTCCACCAGTGTCCTGAGTTCATAGGTACTGTACTCCAATTGCATAGCATAGATACACTCTGTATACACTGATCTCTACAAAAGTACATCATTGAGCAGTTAAGGCTTGCTTCAGGAGGTGATGATAGGTTTGGAACTCAGATGCAGTGTAAATGTAATCTCTCTCAGTAAACATCAGTGTGGATTCAGATTTACATCTTTTAAATGTACATCTTTTTTAACACACTGACAATGTAGGGCAGGTAAAAGTATCAACAACAAAATAAAGCAGAATGTATGGGCCTGTCTGTGACTGAGAAAATACCCCAACCATTCTCTTTTGTTTTGGCGCTACAATTGAAATAGCCTGTGTGTTTATGGACCACATTGTTGTGTGGCTTTAGGGTACTACTTTTTGCCTATCATCAGAAAAACTACTGTGGATTTATTTACACTCCTTAGTGAATGGAAATAAAAGGACAGGGGAAAATGTTAGTATACTGAAAACAAATATTTGTCCTGTGTTTCTGTTTTTAGTAGGCTCAGGTGCAAGCGCGGACAACTCAGTATGTTAGAGTCCTAGTAGATGAGAGTATTGTGAATGCCGCAGTGCACAAATATTTTACACTTCCCTAAATGGAACTGAGTTTCTCACCCATAGAAAACGTTCGCTGAAGCGCACCAAAGAACTGACACACAAGCTAAATGTCCAGTTAACATGCTGCTTGGCCTTGGTTGTTACCCCTGGATGTGAGGCATATGGTACAGTTCAAGGGTTCAAATTCACAGTGGGGAATCTACTGGTGCTAGCACTAAAGTAGGTTCCCCAACCAGTGCCAAACTTTAAAGCCTGTATCTCATTAATTGGTTCTTCATGGTCAAAGAATTTGCCTGGCAAGGGCACCTATAGGACTGTCTTTCACTAGTTTGCAGAAGCTACTGTGGTAAAAGTAATTGAAATTAAAATTCAGCCATGTTTAAATCACAGTATGTTTGATACTGGGATGAGTCCGAAGGTTATGTAAACACTAGCTGAAAGGAGAAACTCTTGTGTTCTCCTTGGGCTGAGAAAAGAGTGATACAGCCTCTCAGAATGTCAGGGAATAATATAATGTGTGTCAGGTTTTTGAAGGCTCAACGACACTTCCTCTCCTGAATTGTCTCCCACAGGCCACTGACACTCTTATGTAGCAGTTGGGTTGGATTTTATTTTGGTCAGTTGGGCTGTCGAGTCCTTAGGCTCTTGGGCGGCTCACATTCATATGAGGTCTGCAAGTGGGCTTTGGTCTGTTGGGCCTTTCTGTTTCTGTTTGTGGACCATATAGATTCATCACAGGGTAGTAAACTTTCCTGTGCAGGTGAACCCAGCAGTGCTTTCTCCCGGTACCAAGGCTTTCTCCCAACTTTGGTGAAAACAGCAAATCACAAAGCCTTTTTCCTTGTCTGGTTTAACTCATTCCTAGTTCAGCTAGGCTTCTTCAGAAGTCTGGATGAATATGTGATACTGACTAAGTTGGGCCGATAATAATCTAAAAGTGGAAACTGGCGCAAGCCTAAGGTTAGTTGAGTTAAGGTTCAAAATCTGCACCGTCTCTCTTACATGCTGCAGGCAGTGGCCTTGCTACCCTGAATGCATTACATCCTTTCAAAGTGCCTTTCATACCCCACACCGTCTACATGCATATCATAGGTGATCATGAACACAGAACACACAATTATTGGGAAGAGAAGGTGTCTGCTATTGACAGCTGAAGGGAGTTCGGGCATCTGTTATTGCACCCATCTAATTTTTTCCAGAACATCAATATTAATCTGTCTAGTAAGCAACAGAGCTTAACTAGTGCATTATACAAAGGCACATTTTATGTTTTCACTTTCTTAATCTAAAGCCTAGAAATGAGCTTTCTAACTCCTTGCTGCTCTCAATGATTGTTATAATAGCCTTTACAGGTGCTTTATTCGGCATTATTGTAAAATAATTTTCCTTTCACCTCTCATTTGCTCTGTCACCTCAAGCTTGTTGTGCATAATGTATCCTGTGGACAGTTATCTTGATGAAATCTATAATCCACTGCAATTACTACTGTAGTAAAACTGCTTCGCTGACAACATAAATGAAATATGTCCATGTTGTCAGTGCTATCATTTACTTTATGAATTTGTTTTCGGTTGATGGTTTTTCCTAGTACTGTGCACAGCTGTAACTGTAACATGCATAAAAGTGTTATGAACTGAAACCTTTAATCCTTTTGTGTTTGACATTAACATTTGTGTTAATTTTATGGATATATTTTACCTCTACCTGCCATAATCAAAGGTTGAATTATTCATTCCTGTAATTTTGAATCTGATGTTTTAGAATTCTAACTTTACTCCTGTCTAATTATGTTCCTTTGTGTGGTTTGTTGTATCTACTTCAGGTGAATGACAATTCCAACACTGCAGGTTCGCCAGGAGAACTGTTGTCCAGACGCTGTGTAAACCTTCTGAAAACAGCTTTGCGACCGGATATGTGGCCTAAATCAGAGCTTAAACTGCAATGGTTTGACAAATTGCTAATGACAGTGGTAAGTTCATATACAAGCATTTTTGAGTTATGAATCAGCTTTTTCATTGTGTCTCCAAAAAACTGAGGATAAATAGTAATATTGTAATGGGGGGAAAAATTCTGTTCAAAGTCCTTCCTACGGAATTAATTTACGCATACAACTATGAGACTTAATTTCTCCCATTGTTTGTGTATTTGAAACGTTTATTGGAAAGTAAACATGTAATACACAGTAGAAGTATAAAATTAAAAAAAAACTGTTCGTCTGAATATAAACATGAAACAGTCAATACTAATTGCATGGTTAAAAAGTAATATATGAGAGTCTAATGAATATTAGTGAAAAGTATAGGCAGGACTGAACTACAGTTGTTAATCGGCATATAGTTCCAAAAAGTAATCCCATGACCAATTGAACAGTCCCACAGTTTCAGCACTTAATGCACTTGATATTCTACCCATACTAAACATATGAATGCCATTTTAGGGTTGCTTTAGAGTTGTACTCAATCACAGTGGCAAGGTATTATATTCGCACTTGGCATCCACTGCATGGAAAAAAGACCACCCTGTCAAGAGACTTATCCTAAAGCGAACAAGTAAATCCACTGTGAATTAATTGATGACAAGTGGTCAGTCAGTATCGATTTGGTGAGAGAGGCATATGGATTAAAGCTATACACAGTACCTGCACAGAAGTTGACTCGTCTGTGAAAAAAAACCCATGAGCAGCGGACCTGTTCTGAAGAAACTCCAAAAGAAAAGACTCTGAGACCTCCGAACCGCCAAAACACAACTGAAGCAACCACTGCACCCATCACCTCTGGCCTGAGTTAAAGTGGGCCACCTGTGTCAACAAGGACTCCCAGTCCTCCAAAGCTAGAGTCCATTGTGGTTTCACCCCTCCCTGACTCCTCTACGACGCCTGCAGCTCCGCACACACACACACCCTGACCGCAACTACTCTGGTAAGGTAAGCCCGACGCTCAAAGTCACCTTTGCCCTCTTGCCGTTGGTGGTGTACTGCTGGTGCTGCCTTGGACCCTGCCCACCACCTTAACTCCTGGAGATTGGTCCTGTGAGTCGCTATACTATACCTGCTTGCAGAACTTATTCTTCCGTTTATAGAATAAAATTGCACTTTTTAAAGTGAAAAGAATATATCTTCGAAAACGTACTTAACAACGATTTTTCTCTGATGGCTAAACATATATAAATATATTTGCTATTTTTATAAATGGATGTTGATCTCCTTCTTGAGTCGTGTTGTCATTTATTAATCATTGTGTGTATTTACAAATGTCTTACACTATCTGTGTTAAGCCTAAGGCTGCTCGGCCACACTACCCCACACAGAGCACTTTAGGTTTGCATAGCAAGCCTGTCCACTGGTAACGGAACCCCTGGACTCTTTACACTGTATATCAGATTATTGGTCTATCAGATAGAGATATCTAGCCACAGATTCCTTACCGTAGAATTATTCCCAGGCGCCAGACTGGATCCAGAATTTTTTTTACAGCAGTACCCCTGCGCGTCGGTAGAGGGCATTGAATGACTCCGTAGCGATGTCGTACCCTGGATGTGGTGTCGTTAGAGTCCATATAAGCCCTCCCTTTGATGCGCTGATGTCAGTTTCTTCCTTTCCGTGCTTCCACGTGGATCCGGAGTACGATACCTCTGGCCATTTTTAGCCTCTCTCAACGTTTGTCAATGACAGTGGGCTTTTTTCTGGATGTGTTCGAAGTCCTGGGGTCTACTGTGTCAGCCTTCATCCTATTTGCATGTGGTGTCTGTGTGCCCACCCTGACTCCGAACGATGCGGCTCGTGTCCTTAGCTTCGACCGTCGGCCCTGCAGGAGACTGGTAGTTGCGCAGTGGTCGACTGCCCCTCATCGGGCACGGTCATCTTCTTCCTTTGAGGACCTGTCGAGGGCCATCTCCCGAAGTCCTTCGTCTTTGCTGTTGCCTGGTAAGTCACGCCGTAGGCAGTCAACACTGCAGGCTTCCCCTAATTTACTGCGTACGTGCAATGTCCCTGACTCGCCTCCTATTCCTCCGATATCAGAGTGGGAGTAGGTGTCTGATCCACGCCTTCCAGTTTTTCCCAGCGTCCAGGCAGCTGTGCCTCAGATGAGGGACTACTATCTCTCCCGTCTTACCATTTTTGGCTTTCAAACTCCCTCCGGCGCGCCTCTTGGCCCAAGGAGGTCAGTGACGACTCGACTGATTCCACGCTGGCGGGACCTCTCTTGGTGTCAGCATGGCCCTCCAAATCCGTGCTCAACTTCCTTTCGGCTCCAGTGCACAGCCCTTCAAGGTTCCCACCTGTGACACATATCAGATCCGTTGGCACAGACAACACTAGTCGCCTCTACTTTCTCTCTTTTCTCTGATGTGTCGTCTTCTCAATGCCGGTCGATGTCGGTAACAGCGCCGGTGGACCAGTCCCCCAAAGTTACCTTCCTCTGTTTTCGGGGAGCCCCCTGCTTTTTTCTCCATGGCACAAGGGTGTTTTGGTGATGTGCATACTCACATAGATGAGCCTCCTCCGGAGTTTCATTGGGTTTCTGACCTTGGTGACGCCAATGACCTTGATTCTTCCCCATCCTCAGGCCTGTTTTCTCCTCCTCACCTCGAAGGCTAACTCTACTTTTGCTCAGCTTTTGCGAAGAGTTGATGTAGTTCTGGGGCTGAAGCTTCCTTCTGTGAAAGTGTCCATTGATCCCTTACTTGGGGTGCGTCGGCAGAGCCAGCTGAGAACTGAGCCTGCGCTTCCCTTCAGTGAAACCCTCTTTGATATTCTGTGGGGCACTTGGGCTAACCCGTTTTAAGGGCCTCTGTGGACAGGCCTATTGCTCATGGGCACCATCTTGCCCCTGGAGGCCCGCTCTGCTTTTTCCATCAGCCTTCTCTGCAAGACTTTGTTGTTCAGGCTGCTACAGCCTCCCCCGTCATCGGCGCCGTGCCTGATGTCCCTCCAGACAGGGAGTCTAAAGGGCTGGACACTTTGAGCTGATATATATTTTCTGCTACCAGCTCTGCTTTGTGGTCCATTAATAAGACTTGTTTTTTTGGCCTGTTTTTCTCATGCATTGTGGGATTTGGCCAGGGGCCTTCTCCCCTTCGTCCCCAATGACTCTTGGCACACTGTTGCTCAGTCGATCCAGGATGGCTGTCAGGCGGCTACATTGATGATTTGTGGTGGCATGGATACCACAGTTTCTGTTGGGCGGGCCATTGCCCTTTCTGTAGCTCTTCGCCGGCATGCCTGGCTATGTACCTTTGGCTTCTCTGAGGCTGACCAGTCTGCCTTGGTGAACATTCCTTTCGATGGCCACTATCTGTTTGGCTCTAAAGCGTACTCCGCTTTATGCCGTTTTCGGGATACTCGGAGTGAAGCGAAATCTTAAGCCCTGATTGCTATACCATCCTCTTTCGCCCCTGTACTCAATCTGGCTGGAGATGGTCTCCTTCATTTCCTCTGTTTGAGCCATTATGGGGCGGTGCCAGTTAGCTTCTTCTTTTCACTCGTCCCTCTATGTGCCGTCCAGGGCAGTGCCCTGCCCCGGTGGGTATTTTCTTTTCTTGATTTCTTACCCTGTCGATGACTGGTTGTGATCCCTGGTTGTTTTCTAGGACGCATCTTATTTTATGAGCCTGTTTGGTGTCTACGCCGATGGCTGCACGGTATTCTTTGCTTTCTACCCAAGTTCTGCTTGGGCTGTTTTCCTAGTATTGTGCGGATGCACTGTTGCCTTGTTCCCTGTTCTACAGGATACTTCGTCTATATGCCTTACAGGTATTCCTTTATGTTTTTGATGCCATAATACCCCTTATAGGGGACTCTACATGCTATGCTTGGTACACGGAAGCAAGTCGGAAGATGGTGCACGGAGGTTCTTCTTGCCCCCCCCCCTCCCCCCCCCCCCACACTCCTGTCCTGTTTTTTTTGGGTATTCTCTGCTCTAGCCAAGGGGTTCTTTCCTTCCACTGTGTCTGGTGCTCTTCTTTCCTAGCAGATGCAAGGAAAGGGGCGTGGTTCTTGGCCCACGGTTCTTTGCCTTGTTCTGCCCGGAGTGGTGTTCCTTTTTTCTCTCTTCAGGCGTTACCACTTCTTGTGCTAGTTCTTGTTGTACACGGGCGGGCGGGCGGGCCCCTGCCCTCTCCCTCTTTCTATCTTCAGTTCCTTGTGGTCATCCCTTGTCTGTATCTAGGCATGGGTGGCCAGCTCGGCCTCCCTATCTCTTCTATGCTTCTGCATGGCCTGTTTTTTCTCTGTTTCTGCATTGCGCACAGCTGTGGTTCCTTTCCATTTGATTGGAGCTGCTTCCTTGATACCGCCGATACCAACCTCAACGTTTCGCTACTGGGTTGGCTTTCTTCAGGTGTGCCTTAAACCCTTTTTGGGGCTATGTGGTAAATGTTCCTCTTCCGTTCTTCTCTGACATGGGTTTCTTTCCCATCCCCTCTGAGTTGCATCACACTGAGGTTGGTGATCCCTTGGGTTGCTTCCGGGTATTTCCTCTGCTTGCGAGCAGTTGCAGTTCTTCTACAGTGAAAGGACCAAGGAGGACTGAGGGGATAATCAACTTTGCTTTGGTTTTGCTAGTGCAAAGAAATTAAAGGCGCTTCGGAAATGGACCTTGTTGTGATAGTCCTTTGCATCCTACCGTGTTCATCCTAGGCCAAAGATGACGCCTCTGAGAGCCTTAGGGCTCTTTCCACCAGGAAAAAGTCTGTGACTATGGCCTTGGCTCAGGGTGTCCGTTTTGGAAATCTGCAAGGCAGCCAGACGGCCATCTGTCCATATTTTAATTAGGCACTGCTGTGCCGAATCTCTGGTCCGCAGGGAGGGTTATTTAGTCTACTCCGTCCCATAGACCTTCCTTGTGTAATGTGCAATCCTCAGAGCCCCTTCCTTGGAGGGGCATTGTTTTCGTAACAATTCACCCAGTCCCTCTGTTTGAAGGAACATAAAGCACCTTTTTGATATTTATTAATGTTTTTTATTTCTACCATAGAACTTTTTTTCCATTTGCTTTTCAGGAACAACCTGCTCAGGCCAATTTTGCAAATATCTGCACTGGATTGGAAGTCTTGAGTTTCCTGTTAACAGTTCTGCAGTCTCCAACTGTTCTCAGCAGTTTCAAGCCCTTGCAGCGTGGCATCGCTGCCTGCATGACATGTCAGAACACCAAAGTTCTTAGGGCTGTCCACGCTTTACTGTCTCGTCTCATGAGCATCTTCCCGACAGAACCTGGTATGTTTCTTCATGTTAATTGTGTTATCTTTTCAATTGTTTCATGTTTTTAATCCATTTTAAGGTGTACTTTGAAATCGCTTAAGTCACATAAAGAAGCTATGTGGAATATAGTGTTAACCATGAACATTAAAAGTTAGTAATCTGTATCATTTGTTTATTGCCTTTAAAAGCGCTCAATGGTAATGTGATTTGTTTTACATCTATACGATGGCTGGTTTGAAATTGCTATTTTCCAACTGTTGAACAGTTCTCGGGCAAAGTAGTAAAACTAGGGGTTGGCGATAACTGCAGTCCCTTAATATGCTCACAGCAGATATTCGGCCACTGTGCACATTAAACAGCCAGATTTTGCTGCATTGATGCACCTCATTGAAGCACTGTGGAATCTCTTGTTGTGTTATGAAGCAAATAGATAAAAGTGTGTACCTCCTTCAATTTACAAACTAAAAACATGTAAGAATTCAACTCTCTCCTGTAATTCTGTGACGCAGTGATCACCTTGATAGCAACTGACAATCCTACCTATTTAAGCCTGTATAAGGTCAACTCCTTTTTGCACCCACACAGCTCAGTCTCTACACTGAGCTAACATTGGTAACATTAACTCCTGCCATAGTCTATATGTAGTTAGTCAGCCTTGTTATGTGATCCGAACCTTAGCCAATCAGGTGACAGGAAACAGATCTCTACCCCTCCTAGAGGCCTCCAACTGCAATATGTTTCACCGCATGTCTAATGACCGGGAATCCTCTGGCACACTGCCTCCAAGTTCTCAAACCAACTTTTTTCCCCAAGGGATTTAGATTTATTTTCTACAGAAAAGAATTGTCATTTCTGCCTTAAGGAACATTGCTTCATTCTTCAGGAGAATTACATTTTTTCGACTGTTTTTAACCAAGATAACAATATGCACGATCTGGAAATCATGTGGAAACAAAACTTTTTATGGGTAACCCACATGCTAAGTGCTTGTTCTGCCTATATCCGGGGATATGCATCACAAAAGTGATTTCTGATAGATACTTTTAACTGTAGATTTTGCAGTGTGAATCTTTTCTGGATTCACATGCTGTGCGTTATTCTGCTATCTAGTGATGTAGGTCAGGAATTGTTGTTAAAAACTTTTCTTTCTACTATTTTTTGTTTTTGTTGGTGTGCTTCGACAGACCTCCATTTGGTGTCTCCTTGTGACATTGTCGTGCTTCCTCCGGAAGCTCCCACCTTTGGCCCCCATGTTCAGATTATTTTTTTCCGCTGTTGGGTCTTGATCGATGCAGAATGGGCTCCAACTTTTTGGAATAAAAAATCTGTGAAAAACTTGGAAAAGACAGCAAAATCAACAGGACATCGGAGGAAGGTACTGGAGAACTTCGGGAGTAGAAGTGAGTACTTCGACTAAAGAGAATGCACCTACAGGGGGCTCCCTATGCGTGATGATGGAAAAGAAAACGTTCAAGTTCTGCAAAAATTGCCATCATGACTCTGAGGGTGAGGGAGAGGCACAGAAGAGCCACGTACAATATGCAGGGCAAACATACAGCGCCATCCCTACGGGTACTGGCCCTCTCAAATGATGAAGAGGACAATGTCGCAGAAGGCCAGAAGGGAAATTGAGACCGATGTACACTTGGTGGAGGTCGAAACTCAAGGGGGGAAGAAGTCTCTGCTTGAGAGGTAAGAGAACTGTCATCCTCTAAAAAACTAGGTGAGTCTCGAAAACCAGACTCAAAGTACTCGAGGGAACATCGGCGTCCAAGCACTCGACGACCACAGTTGCAACCCGAAACAAAAATACCCTTGAATCATTCAAAAAGGACTCTGCAGCGGGAAAGACCCCCAAAAAATCCAAGACATTGAAGTACTGTTACGGAAAAGACGCTTCGACGTCAAAAGAGGAGCGGCCGAAATCAGAAAGACATGGTTTGCCGTCGGCAGCTTTCCTACCACTCTGAAAACACGACTACTAGCTAAAAAAACATAGAAATTCAATTAAAAAACCAAAGGTTACAGGGACATTATGGTTAGGAAATAGAATTTGAAAAACCTTAACAATTCACTGGAAAAAAGATAAAGGGTTACAAAAGGTTACAGGGACGTTCTAGTTTGGCTCAGATTTTACTTGTACAAAATCAGTGAAATTCCACAGTTATAGTTACCTGAGCTAACTATACCTTACCCCCCCCGCAATGCCCTGCTTATGACCACACATATTACATCACTCATGACAGTCCGTGACATCCTCATGACATCTCAAATGACATCTCAAATGACATCATCCACAGAACCACTCACACCCCCATGCAACCCCTCGTATGCCTACTCAGACACCCACACAACCACTCACAGACCCATACCAGTACACTCACCCACTCACTCCTCCATAGAGCCACTCACACACCCAGGCACTCGTACAGCCACTCACACAACCATTCACTCACCCATACAGCTACTAATACAACCAGTCACTCAGCCACACAGCTACTCACATACCCACTTATTCACCTACACAGTCACTCACCCACCCTCTCACTCACCCATACAAACACTCACACAACTACTTACATATCAATTCACACATCCATAAAAGCACTCACACATCTGCTCACTCACCCATACATCCATTCGCACAGACATTTACTCTACAATACAACTCACACACCAACTCACTTAACCAAACAGCCACTCACTCAACCATACAGCCACTTACACAGCCAGTCACTCACTCATACAGCTATTCAGACATCAACTCACTCACCCATACAGCCTCTGACACACCCAACCACTCACCCATACAGCCACTGACACACATCCACCCACCCACTCACCCACCCACCCACCCACCCAACCACCCACCCACTCACTCACCCACCCACTCACCAATACAGTCACTCACACATCCACTCACTCACACATCCACTCACTCACACATCCACTCACTCACACATCCACTCACTCACACATCCACTCACTCACACATCCACTCACTCACACAGCTACTCACACACCTACTTCACCTTATACAGCCACTCAAACACTCATACAGGCACTCAGACATCCACTCACACACACATATACACAGTCACACACATAATATATGTTAGAAATAGTATCACTCACTAGTACAGAGAGTATACTATTTTAACTGTTGTAGTGCCTTGGTATATATGTTTAACACTCATAATGTTTTTGAAAACACTGTCTGGATGATGTCATCGGTAAGGTCATTGATGATGTCATCAGTGATGTCACTGGCCATGTCATGAGTGATGTAATATGTGAGGTCATAAGCAGTGCATGGCGGGGGCGTAAGTTATAGTTAGCTCAGGTAATTATAACTGCTGAATTTCACTTGTTTTGTACGAGTGAAATTTGAGTAACTATAACGTCCTTGGAACCTTTGTTTTTTTCAGTGAATAAATACACACACACACACACACACACCCCCCCCCCGGCAGAATTCAGCTTTCAACGCTAGGGGAGAGGGAGTCGTAGAGAGCTGTAGTACCCAGTTACTGTAGGTATTGGAAATGTCAAAGAAAGAATCTCCCTTAAGAGGCATTTGAGATGTCAAAGCTTTTTTAAACCGACCAGGCTTGATCTTCGTCCAGCGGAGAGGAGACATTCAGAATGGATTTAAGGCAGCCGCTATTATTAAAAAGATGTTATAGGGATCAGCCCATGGAAAACGGATAAGGTCATCAACAGAGACTCGCAGCAAAGGGTGAAATAAATTAGATCTAAGAGATAACTCCATCTCACGAGGGCACAACTTTTCCAGTTCAGAACTTTTCTGTTACAAATCATCCTTATTAGAACTGATTCTCCAATCGGTTCAGTTGAACTGCAGGAAGAGTATAAGTTCTCGAATTAACAGGTAATGTGAATGAAAGCATAGGACTGGAAATGGTGCCCTCATGATATAGTAATTGTAGCCCTTATTTACATGAGTGCATTAAATAGATGGGATATAGACTTTCATTTTTGCCTTACTCAGTTTTCTAGTGTTTTTATATCCCTGATGTGTAAAGAGCTCTGCCCTGTTATTTCCCAAAGACATCTGTCGGTCGCGAGGCAGATTTTTGTGCCATGTTTGTGTTGAATGTGCTGCGGCAAAAAATGATGGACGGAATGTTCATAATACCAAAAGTTAACTTATGTTCAGAAGTAAATCTTCCTTAAGACAATCCTGGCACTTGACATACAAATAAATGGCTAGTGTAATGTCCTAGAGGCTTTATTGCTATTCAGCACTAAAAGTTTAGATTTGTGTTTCAAATCCTACCTCAGTGATGTTTTCAGTGTGGCGGCAGTTGCAATATAAGGCTCGGAGTTTCATGTGACTTAATTTATCATTACACGCCTTCTAAAGCAATGTGTCCAACTTGGACAATTTTATTATGCAATTAAAGTTTTATGAAGATTCACTGTTTTTCAGGAATTATGTCAATGCTTTTGTTGTTTCCCTCTGAAGTGTAGCTTCAGTAGACGTGTACTATAATTTGCACCTCAAGTCTGTGTTATTTAATTTCAGATTCACACTGTCACTGCAGTCCTTGGGTGGTAGGACTCCCATCTGATTGGTGCCAAGTAATTGTCTCAGTTTGATCTGATGTTCCTTCTGTATTGTAGAACTGAACAGTGGGTGTTCTCTTTCAGGTACATCGAGTGTAGCCTCAAAGTATGAGGAGCTTGAGTGCTTGTATGCAGCTGTGGGGAAGGTGATTTACGAAGGACTTACTAATTACGAAAAGGCGACCAGTGCTAATCCTTCCCAGCTCTTTGGTGAGTTTCCAGCTATCTCCTGTAATTGTTCATTCAGTACACGTAGCAGTGTGTTTTCTATTTTATGATTACTAAAGAATTCACCAACTGATTACTGCCTGTGACGGCAATGTTTAATACAAATATTCATCGCCTCCCTTGAACGATAATGGGCTTCATTGTCAGGTACAGTTGGTGTATTTATTTCTGGTGCAACCTATACTGACCCTGCTGATTATGTTTAACATTAGAATATTTACATTGTTTTTCAGACTCTGAATATATTGTTCTTATTCGATACAATATTAGACTTATCTCTAGCTTTCTAAAAGTGTCTGAAACAGGTCTATTTGGAAAATGCATAACTGTTTGTTATCACTAGATTGTGTGGAATGCTACCTGTTGCTAACTATATACCTTGAGCAATTTAAATGCAAAAGAAGATTGTTGATGTAAAGGCCAGGGAAGGCAGTCGACCCAAGCGAGTAGGTGTGGACCCAGAAATACCCAATTAGGATTTGGCACTACTATTTATAAGTAACATTTTTAATAATCTACTTAGATCTTTTTTCTTTTACATAAAAGCTGTTATTACTGGTCTTTTAAAGTATTTAATCATTCAAAATGGGAGATGATTGTTCGTGACCAGGTTTTGCTCACTTGGCAATCCTTCCCAGTCTACCCTGTGGCCAAATAAACCTTTTTTTCTCTCACTAAACAAGAGAGGGTGAAAGTTTCAACACAGAATTTTGAACTCTGATGCATACTTCTGACTGGAGATTCATTACCTTTATATTAACCCCAGGCGCCAGACTGAACCTGGAGATTTTCATTTTTTAGCACTGTCCTGTGCACTGCTAGGTGTCATGGTGTGGCTCCGCTGTGACACCACACCGACTCGGAAAGAAGAAGCATGTAAGTGCCACACCCTACTCGCGTTCCTTTTTTTCCGTGCCTTCTGACGTGGATCCGAAGCCCGCCTCTCAACTTTCAGTCCTATGACGATTTTGAAATTCTCAGTCAGTGTGCTAGGGAAAAATGTCCCCATTGAAAACAACAGGCTTCAACCCATTCCTAGACCACAAGGAAGGGATGTTCGTCACGGGCCTGCATGTGGTCTCTCTTTGGTGCTTAGGCTCTGGACATGACTCCAATAGGTGCGACAACTATGCCCTCATGCACCGAAACAGGAACTCGAAACTTGACATTGCCGAACCAAAGAAGGGTTGTGGTCTAAGCCTAGGTCCTGCTAACTCTCCAAGTCGCTTATCCATGCTTGGTTCTAGTCGTGAGGCAGTTCCCACATGCGATCTACTTCACGCTAGAAGTAAGTCCAAGCATGAGTAGACAAAGTTGGACTTGACATGATCTCATCTTGCTACTCTAAATCCTTCATGAAGGCGCAAGAATGTCGAGATCAAATTTGCACCCCTTTGATTTCCCGCCGATTCTGCAGTTGGTCCAGCATGCCCTTTGTTTTCTGGGAAGTCGTCAAATCCAAAGCAATTAGCGGCTTTCAAAAAGACCATTCTGCAGCCAAATGGGTCTCAGGATTCCGCCAGCAGGTCTGCCCTGACGTAGTCTTTCCCTAGGCACCCACTGTCTAGCTCATTCTGATTTTTGTACAGACTTTTACACCAGTGCGAAGGTCCACTCTGGTTCGTGTTCCTGTCGCACAAGCACTGACTCCCCCTGTTTTGGTTGAAGACCTGGTACCAATGTCAGGCCAATGTTGTGCTGAGAAATTACTAAAGTACAACCAGTCATTGTGCAGCTTAACTCTAATTTGAGATCTCTGCCTCAATACCTCTGACAGCAGAGACTCCATTCTCGTTTTAGCTCTGAATCTGACACAGTACAGGAGGCACATATGGCTCCTCAAGACACTGATGATGGGTAAGGCGACATAGGCCTGCTTCTGATGATCTGGACTTTGCTATTTAACACCTAACACCGGATAGTGTGATTGTGCAGGCCTAAACAAGTGAGGTCAGTCCTAATCTTTTATGACCAATCCCCCGGATAGGGAATTGAAAACAATTGATGCTTACAGGAAAATAACGTTTTCATCAGCCAGCCTGGCCCTTGGATACATCAGTGTGGTTTGCTTATTCGACAGACATGAGCAAGGCTCTTAGGAGATGTAGAAAGCTGCCTCTGTATATGGTATACCACTAGGTGGTTACACCATGCACAAAGTCCAGAGATTCCCCCAGATGTGTTCAGGGCTCAATGCAAACCCAAAGTGCTCTACTTATGGTAGGGTGGGCGAGGAGCCTTAGGCCTAACAGAGATGAGTGCAAGACATTTGTTATAAACACAGTGATCAATAAATGAGACACAACTCAAAAACGAGATCCACACCAATTTTAGACAATTAAGCTTTGATCAAGTTTTAATTTGGGACCAAGATATACGTTCTAAAGTAAGTACGTTTTTCAAGAAAAATACTTTTACTTTAAAAAGTTAACCTATGGAGGAAAACAATAATGCAGTTTTACAGGTAAGTACATGACTTAACAGTTTCAGTCTTCGGTGTTTTAGATGAACACCAGGCAAGGTGTAGATGGACACCAAAACTGCACCACCAGCGGCATAGGGACAGCAGGTTGCAGAGGGCAGATTCGGGACTGGGGCCCATTGTTAATCAATGGAGACTGGGGGTCCTTGAAGACGCACTGCTCACAGGTGAGTAAAGCGGTGTCAGGGATCGATTTCCTGGGGTTACGGTAAATACAAGGGGGGCCACAAGGCAGCACCAAACTTACACCCTCAGCGGCACAGGGGCGGCGGGGTGCAGTGTCAACACTGCGTCGGGCGCCCAATTCAATTCAATGGGGGAGATCAAGGTTGAAGAAAGGCTGCAGGCTGAGGCCTGGAGGCCGGACAAAGAAAACCCACCGCTGCCCAGGTAAGTAGAGATGCTAGCGGGCGTAGGGACACCGTCGGTCAGGATTCCCAAGGCCCAGGGGCTTCGGGTGCAGGGGTGTCCTTGGGTGTCGGAAATCTTCTTACTGGGCAGGTCGCGGTACGGGGGAGTCTTCAGATTGAGGCTGCAGGCGTTGTGGTGGAGTCAGGCAGGAGTCAGCCCACGGCGGACTCTGGCTAAGAAGTGCTGGGGAACCGTCACAGGACCAGTGGGCTACTTGGACTCGGGCCGTGGGTGTCTGGTGCAGAGGGTGGACCTGGTGAGTTTGTTGTTCCTCAGGCAGAGTTCTTTGGTGGTTTCTTTTTGGACAGTTCCGCTGTCCACGGGAGATTTGGAGTCTTTATCGAAGGCAGGCAGTCTTCCCAGGGCTTTGTAGGTCGCTGGGCCTGCAGAGGCGAATGGCAGTAGGCAGGCCGGCAGGGCTGGCGCAGAGTCAGTCACTGGTCCTTCTCTCGTGCAGCGCCTCTGTGTCCGGGCTTCTTGTGTCGTCGTAGATCTAGTTTCAGGGTCTGAGGGAGCCACCTAAATACTAAATTTACGGGTGTTTTTAGGGGAGTAGCAGGTAGGGCCAAAGGTCCCCTTACCTGGGGTGTCTACACCCTCAATTATGCCACCCTCCCGTGAGAGGGAGCATAGTCCTAGCCCTGATTGGAGGAGTCCCCCATCTTCAAGAGGGTGTGGCCTGAAAGGTGTACTTTATCTCGCCTCCTTCACCTTAGGGGTGGAGTTGGCAGAGGTGGTTGCACCTCCTATTCTTCCTAGCTTTTCCAGACGGTTTTCCCACCCAAAGTGGGGGTGTAAACTGGGGGCTGCCATCTGCTGCTAGCAGCATAGGCTGTGGGTCGGATTACAAAGGCGGCAAGCTTGTAGGGGCAGATCTGCTTTCGCAGATATTCCCATACCTGATATATAGTGCATCCTACCTTGGGGCTGTAAGGCCTGCTAGAGGGGTGACCTTCCAATACCTTAGGCAGTGCTAGTTGGCATGGCACACAGGCAGTGTGCCATGTTTACTTTGTTGTTTTGTCTGCACCAGGCCATGCATGCTACAATGGTAGTCTGCAAACCTAGGTAAAGGGTCCCTAGCGGACCCTCTTCAGTCCCAATGCCCTTGGTACCCAGGTATCATTTAGTTTTACAGTGGACCTGAAACTCGCTCGAAACCACATCGTTTTCCTCGCAAAAAGTGGGGGCTAACCATGTCAAAAGAGGCACTTTCTCACAAAAAAAAGGCAGAATCCGCACCAGAGCTATTCAAAGGCAGTCATGCCACTACTAGGTCCTTGGGATTGACACTTCAGATTTTTTTCCAGCAATTCCTTCGTATGCTGGTAGCAGGCATCATGCAACTCTGCAACGATCCAGCTCTCCTCGGATTTGGGGCTGATCATTACTTCACAGAAATAGATCTTGGCTGATTTCTAATAGATATTTATGTGATTTAATGTAAGGTGGATTTGTAGAGTGCTGCTTGTCACCCATGACGGTATCCAGTTGCTGAATAACGGCAGATTTCTCTTCTTTGAAACATTTCCCAGACCCCGTACAAGTTCTTCTGTGCTGCTAAGTGGCTCCATGCAGCTCAGCGTAGGCGTTGTACCTACCCAGAGGCTATGGAGTGGAACCACATATAACTGCCACACCTGTGCACTAACGTCCGATGCTTTCTTACCATGCCCTCAGATGCAGAGCCTGGCCTGACAGGATTTTTTGTCCCTATTTCTGCACAGTGTGCAAGGGATATGTCCCCTTCACAGACATCAGGATTTAAATCCTGCAGGGACTGTCACAAAAATATGTCTGTGACAGAACCCCGCAAAACCAAAGGAGATGATGGACGGAGTGTTGAACATTGCAAGCACTCACCCCCAGTCAACTGATCTGGGTTTAATCCATCATCATTCTTTAGCTCACTTCGCCACCCCAGTTCAGACATGGCCATATGCAAATCAGTCTGACCCTGTACCTCATGGGAACAGTCCAGCCCGAACTGCCAAGCCATGTCTTCCCTGGACCGGAAACAAGCATCCTGGGACCGGTTTCTGGCTTACAGCCGTCATCAGCCAGGCTATCTTGAATCCAGTGGCAAAGTGAGCAAGGGACCCACGTCTGGGCATACCCTGTCAACTTAGGGCGAACATAGCAAAACCAAAGGAGATGATGGACGGAGTCCTAGGATGCTTGTTTCCAGTCCAGGGAGGACCTGGCTTGGCAGTTCGGGCTGGACTGTTCCCATGAGGCACAGGGTCAAGACTGATTTGCATATGGCTGGGTTCAAACCGGAATGGCATGGTGAGCAAAAAAACGATGGATTTAGGCCCAGATCTCTGTACTGGGGTGAATGTATGACATTGTTCTGCATTCTGTCCAACTGTTGTTTTTGCATTTGTCACCCCGAGTGGGACGGGTATGCCCAGACGTGGGTCCCGTGCTCTCCATGCCACTGGACTCAAGCTATCCTGGCTGAAGAGGGGTGAAACCCCGAAACCGGTCCTAGGATGCTTGTTTCCAGTCCAGGGAGGACCTGGCTTGGCAGTTCGGGCTGGACTGTTCCCATGAGGCACAGGGTCAAGACTGATTTGCATATGACTGGGTTCAAACTGGAATGGCATGATGAGCAAAAAAACGATGGATTTAGGCCCAGATCTCTGTACTGGGGTGAATGTATGACATTGTTCTGCATTCTGTCCATCAACTGTTGTTTTTGCATTTGTCACCCCGAGTGGGACGGGTATGCCCAGACGTGGGTCCCGTGCTCTCCATGCCACTGGAATCAAGCTATCCTGGCTGAAGAGGGGTGAAACCCCGAAACCGGTCCTAGGATGCTTGTTTCCAGTCCAGGGAGGACCTGGCTTGGCAGTTCGGGCTGGACTGTTCCCATGAGGCACAGGGTCAAGACTGATTTGCATTAGGCTGGGTTCAAACTGGAATGGCATGGTGAGCAAAAAAACGATGGATTTAGGCCCAGATCTCTGTACTGGGGTGAATGTATGACATTGTTCTGCATTCTGTCCATCAACTGTTGTTTTTGCATTTGTCACCCCGAGTGGGACGGGTATGCCCAGACGTGGGTCCCGTGCTCTCCATGCCACTGGAATCAAGCTATCCTGGCTGAAGAGGGGTGAAACCCCGAAACCGGTCCTAGGATGCTTGTTTCCAGTCCAGGGAGGACCTGGCTTGGCAGTTCGGGCTGGACTGTTCCCATGAGGCACAGGGTCAAGACTGATTTGCATATGGCTGGGTTCAAACTGGAATGGCATGGTGAGCAAAAAAACGATGGATTTAGGCCCAGATCCTCAGTGGATTGACCTTAAGGGCAGTCGAGGACCATCATCGGAGAGGTGTCCATGCTAGTTACATTCTGCAGGGCCAAGTAGTCACCATCATCCTTCCCAATAGGGGTCAGTGTGGAGAACATGGTTTGCTTCATTGCTTTCATCATAATATACTATGGTCAGCATTTGAATGTGGTGTGAAGCAAAGAGCTCCACAAGCCTTCCAAAGTGCTCAGTTTGGAGCAAAGTCATGGAAGGACTCTGCTCCAATAACTGCTGTGCTGTGTGTATGGACCTTATGATAATGACCTTAGTCTTTGAAATGTTCTTTAAAGTGTGCAATGAAAGAAGGTACTGCAGCCAGCAAGGCCTTGTTCAGAGGGTTCAGTTTGGCCAGCAAAAGAACGGCGGCATTGAGAGCCTCAGTGCGGTCAATCAGCGCTGGGTTTGGATCTGTTGCCCCCGGTTGGTGGCCTGAGAGGCATAATGGAGTTCCTTCAGAAGAAGTCCAGTATCGCCTGGTTAAAGGCCGCAATCGGAGCAGTGCCAGCTCCATGGGCTGAGAAAGCCAGAAGCAGATCAGAATGCTCTTTGTCAAAAGATGGCCCTGGGGCTAAATCCAGTGCTGGTAACTCCACTAAGAATGGCTCCGAAGTCAAGGCCAAAGTTTGGAACAGTCGCCAAGTGCAAAGACGAAGGATCTTTGCTATATCTCTTTTGCATTCTTGGAGGACTTCTCGCTACCCCTCGAAGAGGTAATCCTTGAGGATTTGCCCGTCAAAGGCAAGTCACAGCAGGACCTGGTTTGTGAACTGGATTGAACCCTCTTACCTTGGTGTTCTTTCAAGGCCGTCGCCAAAATGTTCTAGCCTCCTGTTTCTCAATGTCCTTTGCATGCATGTGGTCGTGTTTCTTGCATGATTTACAGTCATGAATAGGGTCAAGGCACAATCAGAAGATTTTGTTTGCATCTGATATTAATATCGGTTTGCTACAAGACAAGACAAAATTTGAAGCCTGACAACTTTGTAGGCAATGGTTTTCCTATTTAATACTTCAACACAATTTTTAAAAAATGTCTCCAGGACTGCAACTCTGGATTCGCATCAAACGATGCAAAAAAGGAACCGTATACAGCTTATACAGCAGTGGTGCCACCTGCTGGTGCAGGAAAACTATTACAAGTTTCTTGATCCAGTCTAATGCCTTGAGGCATTGAAGAAGTGAGGAATTTATAGGTAGATAGTGTCCACTAAAATATAGTTTAAGCAAGTCATCCCTTACTGTAATTGTCAATGTTTTGGTAGAGGGTACTGCAGGGTCATGATGAGAGGCGAAGCACGAATGTTATTTACATTTCTTAAGCCATTTAGATCTGGAGACCCATTTTTCACTTTTCTAATAGTTTTTTTTTTCAAGCTGTTTTATGCTGTCTGCTTTGGGTCCATTTTGTGAAATTCTTTGTCTCAATAAATAGCTGCCCCGATGTTTTCATCTTTCCATAAGTTTGATTGTGTCTTAGACTAATGTGATTTCTAAGTAAGTGAATATGTTTAACTGCTGCATGAAAACCTCCTCCTGATTGATCCAATATGCCACTATATGAGTTACTGTTTACCTTAAATCCAAAATCAATTTTATGTTAGAATTTTTCTATAATGAGTTTTTCCTCAGATGAAAGGCCATGTGAATGTAAGACTGGTACTGACAGGTGTTCACGTCCCTTTCTTTTGCCACTTTTGTTGGACTAGTCAAATTATCCTGTAGATCCTGAGCAGTACTTAATATTTTATTATTATCCACTTTCCTGGTGCAACTCCCTGGTTCTAAGTGGTGTTCGTTCTTACATAAATGAATACAAAATGAACTAAAGTGGTAGTTTCAGGTCTCTTTTTCATTATATTTCTAGTGTGATTCTTGTCTAGGAAAAGCATATATCCTTCTAGTTGTACATAGTTTAAATTGCAGTCACAGTCTCCCCCTGTAGTATCTCAAGTGGTGCACAACGCTAAAACAGTAGAGCCTCAGTAAGGATTAGTGCCAAAGTGATGGGGACTTTGCCAAGTCAGCCCATGCAAATTCTAGTACCAAATTGGTTCTGTCAATAAAGCAGCCTCACCATTGTACACATTTGGAAAGCTTGCTACTTTAAATGGCAAATGTCCTTCACAATTCCCCTTTGTGAGCTAGGTAGACAGATGTAATTTCACTTTGGGAATTGCCTATTTGTCAGATGTCAGGATGTGCTGTAGAACACACTAACCGAGAAAGATGCGCTTTTTTCTTTAATCATTTGTCCAAGGCCTTCCAAGGTTAGATCCTAAAGGAATACTTTTCCTCCAGAACATGTGCATTCTTTAAAGTATATAGCTTGCTTTTTCTCGATCTATTCCAAATTTGGGAAAACCCCTAACCTCATTGGGCAAACAAAATTGTGAAATTTCAACACCACTCTTTAACTCCCTTTGGTAGATTCATACAGTAAGCATAGTATCTGTATAATAAATGACTGAACAAATTGTTTAAGCTGTCCTTAGAGGAACATTGCAAGAAAAGATACTTTTTTGTTACAATTCCTCTTAATAAGAATGACAAAACAATCCTGCTTCTTTACACCCTTTGGCAGAGCCCCTTTCAGAGGGCCATGGGCCACGCAGGGGCTGCAGGGTCCAACCGTGGTGGTTGAGGTCATTTACTCCTGATGTCCCGAGGCCCGAACTACTATGGACTAAGCTACTAGGCCAAGTACCCCTTCTGTACTTGACTGTCAGTGGTAACTATGGACGAGCACTCAAAGGCTTCCTCAGGGTGGTGGGGAGGTGGCCTCAGCAGTATAGATATAGGTAAGTGAACACGACTCATAACTCAAAGTGCACACAGTACAACCCATAAATCAATGTCCTGTCCAATACCTACTTTTGTAAGAAAAATAAGTATTTTATTTCTAACTCTACACATGCAAGGGAATAAAGATACTCGTATGCAAAAACACACTGCTTTTGAGGTCGGGCCTGTAGTAGCTGTCAGACAAATCCCTGTCCCACCCTCGATCTTGTAATGTGCTCTGGGTTATTCCCCATTCACTGGTGGCCAAATCCAGGGAATGTGTACTAGTAGGCCATACTTGAGTTCCTCTTTAATTCTTTTATTAGTCAAGTGTCTATTGTGTCGCAGCACTGTTAGCGAGTCCCTGCGGCCCCCACAGGCCCATTTCCAGTCTTACTCTCCCAGGCGGTATGGAAATGTTCCGCGGTGTAGAGAGTGCCCTTTCTATGGGTGCTCCTGAGTCCATATCCTCTTCGGTGGAGACGGGCTGCGCACAGTTCACGCTGCAGCACCCGGAAGGTGTAGGCTTTTTCCTCCGAGCAGCGCTGCCGGTTCATCCAGGGATCAGTGCTGCTCCCGATCACCACTATGTGGGGGTTGGGGAAGAGATTCTCTGGCTCTCGACTGGAGCTCCAACAATGGTGCGACATCTTCGGCGGCCTGTGATCCTCAGAGAAGCAGTCTGGTCTGGTTGGTGGGCTTGACCCGCCGGTCACGGCAGTAATCATCTCAGCCGGGCAACGGCCCGAAACACTTTGCCAGAAGGGGCTGCCGGTACCACTGTGGCTATGGGGTTGCCGCGTTACTCACAATCCGTGCACACGGGCAACGGCCTGATTGGTGCGCAGCTGTTCTCCTCAACCCTTGCTCAGGGAGTCGTTTCCTCCAACGCTCTCCCCTTCCTCACTTCGCACACTGGACTTGGCAAGCAGGCAGAAGCTGGTGCTCCAGGCCTGGTAATCTTGGTTTTCCCCGGGTGATGTCCCCACACCAATCAGGGAGACTAGCAGGCCTTGGCCTCCTGTCCTGGTCACAGACAGAAGTCTTGCAGAGCTTCCCCTTCTCACACAGTCCTGGCTGCTTGGCAGATGACAACATCTAGGGTCTTAACCTCCTGTTATTATAGACATTTCTAGACACCAAAATGTGATTTAGAGTGTGAGTCTTTGAAGTTTTATGTTAGGGTCCTGCTTCATTTGAAGTGTCCACTTCTCTTTTTCTTCTTTCCCCTTGAAAGGATGTCTGTCATCGAAGACATGACTCCGAAGCTGATTGATCCACAACACAATTCATGGGAGTGACCAGAGTTCACACCTGGATGTCAGCCACAGTGATATGTGCATCAGACGGGTAATCCCAGGCTTCCTGCTCTACTCTTTGATTCCCTTATCAGCCCAATCTCCCTCCTGAGATGTTTCTAGGCCGCTTCCTTGTGATCCATCATTGAAGCAAAGAGCAGCTTTTTAAAATGTAAATGGAGGGTCTCTTCCTCCTCTCCTCCAGTGTGTGTTTTACCAGCTCACAGGAATGCAGCAATACACATCTGTTTGGGGGATTCCCCTCTTCCTCATTTCTTCACCTGGCAGTCCTAGGCTTTCCAAGATGGAAGCCAAGCTCCTCTATGAAATGTACCATTTCAGGCACACTTACTCAGTATACACTCACAGCACACTTACTGTCCAACACAGTTACCGCCATGCATTGTACCATTACAAGTACACATACATTCAGTACATGCATTCACTCTGTCAGCACACTGTTCAACACTCAAGCTTTTGTATACTGTACCTGAAAGAGACAATTAGTTATGGATTTCTCACCTTAGAATTACCCCCAGGCGTCAGACTGGATCCGGAGACTTTTTTCCTTAGCAGTACCCCTGCTGCTTCGATAGGTGGCATCGGTCGACTCCACGTTCGTCGCTGGTGTCGTGGTCGCCGGAATGACATTGCGGTATCTACTTAGACGCCGCCCTCACGCGCTTACGTCAGTTCTTTCTTTTTCCGCGCCAGCCAGCGCAGATCCAGAGAGAGTGGTACCTCGAGTCACTTTTTGACTCCATTTTTTGCGACTTTTGTCGACACCCTTTTTTGAGTCGATCGACTCCTGGTGCACGGAGGGATGTCACGTCTGACCTGCTTCAAGGCTTGTGACTCCTGTCACAAATTGATGTCGGTCACGGACCCGCACCTCATGTGCCTTTGGTGCCTGGAGTGCGACCACGACCCGAAGTCGTGCTCCGACTGCCGACATGAATGTCGGGTCTGGTGGCTTAGTGAACTAATGCATCCACTGCAGGGGCCTGTGTTCGACCTCATGGTCACAGGTTCAAAACCTGGCGGGTCCACTCAGCCTTTCATCCATTTGAGGTCGATAAAATGAGTACCATTGAGTTGGGTAACAATAAACATCTGTTATTCAGCGCCTTGAGACCCATGGGTGATAAGTGCGCTTTACAAATACAAGTGTTATGTTATGTTAATCCGAAGTCTTTGCGGGAGCGGTCCTGAAAGCTTCTCGAGGCCCGGCAGTCCGCTCCGCGCCGTTCAAGGTCCCGGTAGAGAGGGAGGTCGCAGGACCAGTCGTGGAGCCACCACCACCACTCGTCATCAAAGTCTTCGTCTTCAGGTAAGTCGAAGCACAAGAAGAAGGCGAAGAAGCGTCGTCGCTCTTCACGTACTCCCCGTCCGTCAGCCGACCCGGGACGCGGAAGGGGGAGTCCAGCTCCACCCGCCGAGCCTGTTGGGTCGACTCCGGCCTTCCCTCCCTTTTCGGGACCCAGAGCAACCCCTGCCCAGCTTCGAAGCTTTTACGAAGCCTTACACTCTATCTTCGGGCAGCCTGACTCCGCCGGCACGCCCTCGGGGCCCCGCGGACTCGGTTGGGGGCTCTAGGCCTTTGATGTCGGCGGCTTCGGTGCCGCAGGGCCCCCAAGGATCCAGGCCTGGATCCGGATCAGTGCCGGTCGACCTTGTGACACCTCCGGCGCCGAATCTAGTGACGACACCCCCGCCGCCTCTGACACCGGTTGTGTCCCCAGCCAGCGTCGACCCCGGCCTCCCCCTCGATGAGGACATGGCGCCGGACCGACGTCGCCCGACATCGGGACAGGCGCCGACCGGTACTTTCGTACCCCTGTTCTCTCCTGATGTTTCTTACCGCCCTGAGTGGCTCACAGGAGAGGGTGAGGAGACCAGTTGGAGGAACCGGACTAGAGAGAGGAGTTTAGTGAGGCCAGTGGTCTGGACACCTCCCCGGATCTTGGCATGCTATCTCCCCCTACCGTGGCTACGGAGGAGGGTGCATCTTACGCAGTGGTGTTGCGTAGGGCAGCCGAGGCTCTAAAGCTCGAGCTTCCTACGGTGGCGGTCAGGACTAACCTTCTGACAGAGGTGCTTAAACCGGCAGCGGCCTCCTCGGAGCCCCTGCTGCCGTTCAATGAGGCCATTACAGACATTCTTTTGGGCACTTGGTCCAAGCCCAACACAGGGGCTCCTGTGGACAGGATGATTGCCCGACGCCACCACCCGGCCGACCCCATTTTCCTCTCTTCCCATCCTACCCCTGAGAGCTTGGTAGTCCAAGCCTCCACGTCAAAAGGCGCATTCTCTAACGCACCATCATGCCAGGTGGCATATGCTTGCTCTGCAGTGGGACCTGAAGTTCCAGTGGGCACAGCATCAGGGGAATCTGTCCGATTGTGTCCAGATCTCGGAGGGCACTGCTCAACAATTGCAGTGGTGGCTCACGAACCAGGATTGGGTCAATGGCAGATCCCTCTCCCTTCCCCAACCAGAGTTTACAGTGGTGACGGATGCATCACTTCTGGGGTGGGGCTGCCACATGTGAGAGGCGGAGATCAGAGGCCTCTGGTCTCCGACCGAGTCCGGGCTCCACATCAACCTTCTGGAGCTTCGGGCGATTCGTCTTGCACTAAAGGCATCCTTCCCTCTGTCCAGGGAAGAGTAGTGCAGGTGTTCACGGACAACACTACTGCCATGTGGTACTGCAACAAACAGGGCGGGGTGGGGCCGTGGACCCTATGTCAAGAGGCTCTCCACCTTTGGACATGGCTGAAACATCAGGGCATATCCCTGGTGGTTCAACACCTGGCAGGTTTTCTGAACGCCAAAGCGGACGGACACAGCCGCAGGTGCATGATGGATCACGAATGGTGTCTTCACCCAGAGGTGGTGCAAGGTCTCTTTCAGCAGTGGGGAGAGCCTTGGTTAGATCTATTCGCCACCGAAGAGAACGTGCAATGTCAGCAGTTGTGCAAGTTGGAATTTCCAAAGCGGCACTCGCTAGGCGACGCTTTTCGTCGCAAGTGGAGTTGCGGTCTTCTATACGCCTTTCCGCCTATACCGCTTCTGCCCAGAGTGCTGAAGAAGATCAAGCGCGACCGGGCCCAAGTCATTCTTGTGGCTCCGGATTGGGCACGTAGAGTCTGGTATCCCGAGCTGTTACACGTGGCCATCGATCCTCCGATCAGACTGTCTCTTCGGGAGAATCTTCTGTCGCAGCAGCAGGGGACGGTCCTCCACTCGAACCTGTCCAGCCTCCACCTCCTTGCGTGGAGATTGAGCGGCAGCAGTTGACGGCTTTCGACCTTCCTCCTGAAGTCTGTAACATTATCTTGGCAGCCAGGCGTCCCTCCACTAAAACGGTATACGCCTGCAGATGGAACAAATTTGTGGCGTGGTGCACAGCAAAGGCTGTGGATCCCCTTTCCGCCCCTCTTTCTGAGCTTCTCTTGTTCCTCCTTTCTTTGGCCCAGCAGGGCTCTGCTCTGGGCACTCTTGAGGGCTATCTCCCAGCCATTTCAGCCTTTCTTAGGCTTCCTGATCAACCTTCTCTTTTCAAGCCCCCTATTGTAAATAGATTCCTTAAGGGCATTACTCATCTCTTCCCTCCTATTCCTTTCGTAATGCCTCAGTGGGACTTGAACTTGGTTCTGACTTATCTTATGTGCGCTCCCTTTGAGCCGCTATAGAACTTTTAACTTTGAAAACTGCCTTCTTGGTTACCATCACCTCTGCTCGCAGGGTGAATGAGCTTCAAGCCCTTTCTTCTACACCTCCTTTCCTGGCTGTTCATCCGGACAAGGTTGTCCTTCGCACTAGGCCTTCTTTCCTTCCCAAAGTGGTTACCTCTTTCCACATAGGACAGACCATCACTTTGCCCACCTTCTTTCCGCCTCTGCATCCTTCTAAAGAGGAAGAGCGGCTCCATCGTCTGGATCCAAAACGTGCCCTTTTTCTTTTTATCTGGTTCGCACAAGACAATTCCGGGTGGTGACCAATTCTTTGTTGGCTACGTGGGCGCCAAGAAAGGTCGGGCCGTACAAAAACGGATCATCTCCCGATGGGTCGTTCTTTGTTTAAATATCTGCTATTCCTTTGCGAAAAAGGAACCTCCAGTAGGGTTGCGTGCCCATTCCACCAGGGCAACGACAGCTACTACTGCTTGGGGACGTGGAGTCCCCCTTCATGACATCTGCCATGCAGCTACGTGTGCTTCACTGCACATGTTTACCAAACACTACTGCCTGGACGGCCAAGTCTGGAGAAACGGCTTCTTCGGCCGTTCGGCTTTCCAGGTCTTTCTGGTGTGAACTTGGTTCGTAGACCCACCACCGGGGTTGGTATTGCTGGGGTATCTATTCTAAGGTGAGGAATCCATAACTAACTGTCTCTTTCAGATGAACAAGTTACTTACCTTCGGTAACGATGTATCTGTAAGAGATATAGATTACTTATGGATTCCTCCCTGCCCCACCCATCCTCCCCGTTCTGCGAACTGACTTCTAGAGTAAGGGACTCCCTTTCTGGGCCCTAGTTTTCGTGCACCAGTGGTCAGTGTCTTGCATGGCTCTGCGCTTCTGGCGTGGAATGTCGTATAAAGAACTGACGTCAGCGTGGGACAGGGTAAAAACGTCCTGTTCACTACTACTAATCACTACACGGTATGCTGCCACCACTGCGCTTGTGTTGCTTAACTCTTGGTGATTGTTTTGGGCACCCCTCCCGGTCCAACAAGACTGCAATACGTGAGGCAGGTCTAGGTCATGGCACACACACATGATCCGTGTTCATCTATGACAAGAAATCCGCATTATGGATACAGACAACAGTACAGTTGCGCGCTTAGAGCAGGGGTAAACATCTTTAACCATGCAGATGACTTTTCTGTCCTAACATCAATTTTACCTCGCTAGAAACGTGCTAGGTTGCTTCTTTTGAACACCTGGCTGTGTATGAAGGCAAGTCTGGTGCTCATTCTCACCCCTTCCCTCTCAAATGCTAGGGCATTGTTATTAAGTGGACCAATATTTCGGGTTGTTTCTTCTAACCACAGATTCCTCACCATGTGAATACCCCCAGGCACCAGACTGGATTTGGAGAATCTATATAGGCATCACTTATTATGTGCAGGGCCGTTTTGTAAGTACATATTAATATACATTTTGACCGGCTTATAGTATAATGAATTCTCATTACCTCCGGTTCGCCGTGTCACACTGGTGGTGCTAGAACCATGAACACATATTATTTCATTATATGCACTGTTTCCGATGTGCAATCGCCATCACTGATGTTGACACAGGCTTCTAGTTATTTCAAACACGTTAAGGGCCGAATTGCAAGCCCAAAACTACATTTCCCATGATGCTGCCTTACCGGATACCTATGCGATGCCTTCCGGGTCGCCGCATTTATTAACAAGATAGCTGGCTGTTGGTTCTCCCCCTTCAGCCCCTTACAGAGATGCGGCGATCTCCGGAGACTCAGGTAAGGCACTTTGATTGCCATCTGTTAGTGATTACTGCCACTTGTTTTGACAACATCACTACGAAGTTGTGAGCGCTCGTTTAGATTGAGCGCATTCTACAACGGACGCGACTCCCTGGCCCATGTGCTTGCACATTATCACGCACCAGTTAGACTTCAACTTGATTACAGCCATTTTTACATGCCGTAAATGGCTGGATTTGGTCCGCGCTCCACCGTATATAACTAAGCGCGTTTACGGCCGCATTTTGATACTGCATGGTACTTTGTCTTCTTGTTTGTAACCCTATAAGTATGGGATTGCGGTCTCGGCCACACACGCATTTTGTGGCAACATACTATCTGGACGCTGTTCACTACACAGCAGTTCCCATACTAGACAACGTTTTTTATACTTTTGAACATGATAGCGATACAATTGTGAATACTAGGTCTCTTACTACACACTTTTGACCAGTAAGAGCCAGTTGGCATATTCAACGCACAAGTTAGAAGGTTGGTCCACTTATGAATATGATTTAGAGTGTTTGGGACTATTTGACTTCAACTAGGACATTAACATTTGTTCACCAAGGCATGATATGGACACTGTCAAGCCCTCCCTTACACTACACTTTCCTACTTGGTTTTGCCCTTAGAAGAGTGCAGGGAAGGGGGTGCAGAAGGCCCTATGGTTACTACAAGCTAATGGAGTGTGCTGAAAAGATGAGTGGGCAAGAATTGTCTACATCTACATATGTGTAGTGCTTGACTATGTATTATTGTACCCTTTACACCTCTAGAGTCCCGAGACCTGCCACTAAGGGACCTAAGAAGGTGGACATAGACTAGTAGTCTCGATTTGGTGAGACTACGAGCAACGTTTTGGTTTTATTTTGTATCTATACACTTTTGCAGCGATGGTGATAGACACTGGTGGATGATTAATATTGGGACGTTTATAATGCATACTGCTTTCTGATGTGTGTTCTTATATCCAAACAGAATGTGGACCTGACTTCCAGCGGGTACCACAGATCATTTCCATACCAGTTAATGTATGGCATTTTCTATTTAATTTCTTCACATTTTCAAGCAGAGTGACGAAACGTTTTGGTCCTGAGGAATGCCAAGAACCGTTTAGGTCTAACAAGGCAGAAACATGTTGACCAGATACTAATAGGGACCATCCATTACCCTATTTTCACACTTAGCTAATTTTAATCTATCCACTGGGGACACTAATAAAGGATTGACTTCGTTATCCAGGAGATAGTTTTAAACCACTTTTTGATTTTTTGCACTCTGCCCCTCACTCAACCCAACATTGGATGACTTAAAACACCTCACGCTCCTCTCCTACGGGAGAGTCGTAGCCCACACTGGTTACCTTGGGGTCCCAGTGTGCAAGAGGGAACCCAATGATGAAGCATGTCACCTTAGGGTGAGTGAGGGTTCTCGTCTTAACACTTGTGTGCGTCTGTCCCCTCACCTTCGCAGAGTATAATTGTTGAATAGTGTGGATACACCATCCGGTTACCTTTGTGTGAGGTTTGATACATACACTCAGCACATGCACTGATCCAACATGTACTGTACAGCTCTGCTCTAGCCCTGTACTGTACCCTTTCCAAGCACACATATACATCCAGCGCAGAGTCACTACTCCTGTGCTGCCCAGCACTTAACATCTTCCTTATGTAGGCCAAGGGTGAGTTAAGCACACCGCAGCGGAATTTTGAAACAGGTGTGCGAGCCTGTAGGCCTCACTCCAGTGACACAGGGTAAAAACGTCCTGTTCACTACTACTGATCACTACACGGTATGCTGCCACCACTGCGCTTGTGTTGCTTAACTCTTGGTGATTATTGTTTTGGGCGCCCCTCCCGGCCCAACAAGACTGCAATACGTGAGGCAGGTCTAGATCATGGCACACACACATGATCCGTATTCATCTATGACAAGAAATAAGCATTAGGGATACAGATAACAGTACAGTTGCGCGCTCAGGGCAGGGGTAAACATCTTTAACCACGCAGATGACTTTTCTGTCCTAACACCAATTATACCTCGCTAGAAACGTGCTAGGTTGCTTCTTTTGAACACCTGGCTGTGTATGAAGGCAAGTCTGGTGCTCATTCTCACCCCTTCCCTCTCAAATGCTAGGGCATTGTTATTAAGTGGACCAATATTTCAGGTTGTTTCTTCTAACCACAGATTCCTCACCATGTGAATACCCCCAGCCACCAGACTGGATTTGGAGAATTTTTTCCAGCAATTCCTTCATATGCTTGTAGCAGTCATCATGCGACTCCCCGTCAACTCCATCCCTCCCCCGGACCACCAGAAGTAGATCTGGGCTGATTTCTAATAGATATTTATGTAATGTAATGTAAGGTGGATTTGTAGAGCGCTGCTTGTCACCCGTGAGGGTATCCAGGTGCTGGACAACCGCAGATTCCTCCTCTTCGGAAAATTCCACAGGCACCAGGCAAGGTCTGGAAACTTTTCATAGCAGTGTTCCCCTGTGCCTCTAAGTGGCGCCATGCGGCTCAGCTTAGACTTTGTACCTCCCCAGAAGTGATGGAGTGGAGCCACATATAACTACCACACCTGCGCACTAACGTCGGATCCTTTCTTTCCATGTCTTCAGATGCAGATCTAGAGCTTGCTCTCTCAATTTTTCTGTCGTCTTTGTCCACATTTTCTCAGTGTGCAAGGGATATGTCCCCTTCAAAGACTTCAGGATTTAAATCCTGCAGGGACTGCCATAAACATGTCTATGACAGAACCCTGTCAGGTTTGTTTCTGGTACATGGATTTGTCACACGACTCTAAACATCTTCTGGGGACTGCACCAGGATGAATAAAAATGCCAACCTGGACCACAAAGCCAAGCTCTTCGTCGCTGAACACTGTTAGAAGGCAGGAAAGGACCGGTCAAACACACAAACCCTTTCTCAAGGCCATTTTTGGGAGTGGTCCTCTTCACATTCGAAGTCATCAGGTAAGTCAAAGAAAAAACACAAGAAATCGAAGCCTGATTCTCCATCTCCTCACCACTTTCGTCAGAAGAAGTTGTGTGGACCTCAGAGTGCCTTTCCGCCATAGTCTTCTACCGCGGAATCGATCCACAAAGATCCCAATCCAACCCGAATTCCCAGGCCCATCAGTGACACCGCAACAATTTTAGGTGTTCAAGGAGGCCATGTTATGCATCTTTGGCATCCTTCTGGCTCCCTCTGGTGCACCTTTGGACCCCAAGGATCCTAGGAGGCCACCGGTCGGATTACCTTCAGCGTATCCATCCTTAATGCCGTCTGTGCCTCTTGACTCCGCTGAGGGATGGGCTCAGTCTCCGGGGCTGACTCTCATCCCAACTTCACATTTTGTGTCGAGACCTGCGCCAGTCCCTGCCTCGTCGACTCCAGTGCTGATGTCATTTAAGAAACCATGTGCTATGCCTTGGCCAAGGAGCCTCCTTACCTTTGCCTGCTAAGCCCTCTTTAAGTCACCTTTTGTGATTCGTTTTTTCACAGGGATTACATATTTATTCCCTTTTGCTGCCTTTGCTATGCCGCAGTGTAAGCGTAATGTGTTTTTTGTGTTTGATAATCACTCCTTTCAAACAACTGTACAGCTGTTCTTTGAGGGTATGCGCCATCACTTCTGGAGAGGTGACGAGGTTGCTGCGGAGTTGGATACTGCTACCTACTGTTGTGTGAGAGCAGTGGCTGAAAAAAGTCTCTGAATCCAGTCTGGCTCCTGGGGAATTCAAAATTAATATGTAATAAGATTGAGTATCCACCAGAAAGAGCATTACCAAAGGCAAGTAACTAGTTCAGTCACACAGGATGGTGCTAACTAACCACTGACTCTTACATGTCCTGAGGATTAGACATCTACTTGCTGCTCTCTTTTTTCTGATTCCACAAGCCAAGTTAGGATGACATTGCTAAAATGCAGCTTTGTGTCTCAGTGGAAAAAGTAATTCAGCAGTTTGTTTGACTAAGTACAGATGTACCCCTAAAGTAACCACCAGTGGTTGGGGTGCTCCAAATTTTAGCAGTGGTCTTTGTGTCCTATTAAAAAGGAAGGCTAAAATCAACATGCTGGGATTGATGGTCAGAAGACTTGTATGGACAACCTGCCTTCTTTTAGTGACAAGACACTAAGATACAGAGTTAAACTGACATTATAGTGATACGTTACATTAAGTAATGGGATTGTGTTGGCTCAAAAGTTCTGTTTGACAAAACTCACCAGTTGTGTTACTTAGACAGAGGAGAGTAGTGTGTCAGCAGCTTTTGTCGCAGAATTGAATTTTGAGAAAGAGAAAACCCTACAAAATGTTACTGAGTCATTCACCACAAAGTTGTGGAATAGAAATTTGCCAGATGATGTGGGTTCAACAGTTGGGCTATTTTTATCACCAATTTAAACTGAAAATGCCAAGTTGTTCCTGGAGTATTCTCAGCTGACTTTGATTGGGAGGTTTCAGTGTTGAATTCCCAGCACGCTATTCACTGTTTTGCCCAAGTTAATTTATAATATAAATCACAAAGCAAGTGTGGTTCTGATAACCCCAATCTGTGTGAGATAGGACATGCTGTTTAGAACTGTTAGACCTCAGCTCTTCACCACAAGTGTATGAAACGTTAATTCAACACTACTGAATCTATGGTATGCCTTATCCTGTGGGTTGCAAAGGAATTCCTAAATCAGTTACAAACTAGTTGCACTTAGCACCTTCGCTGCCATATAACCTTAGAAGCCTCTTCAGTTTATTACAGTTCAGAATATTTCTCATCATAGACTATGGTAGTAACCTATTTAAAAATGCACAATAAATATGAATAACTGACATAAATTAAATTATGTGAGCTCTGCGTTGTAAGGTCCAAGGTTTCAAACAATACTTTTTCTTTTTTCTATTTGCAGGTACTTTGATGATTCTGAAGTCTGCTTGCAGCAACAACCACAGCTATATCGATAGATTGATATCTGTGTTCATGAGATCTTTACAGAAGATGGTTAGGGAGCATTTAAGTCCACAAGCAACACCAGGGACAACAGAGACAAACACAGGTATCACAGTTTCTTTTATTTGGTTCCAACTTTACTTCTATTTGAAGTGGTTTATCATGTATCACTATACTTCGCCTTATCACATTTTATTGAAAAACATTAGGTTTCCAGTCTTTTAGGACATAACTTTTGGACTACTAATCCCATTATATTGCTGCAAACAGGCAGTTAGCCCTTGTGATTGTTGAAAGGATGAATCAGGCTTGTAAGCCTTTAAAAATAACATTCCCCTTCTGAAGATGATATCCTCCTTTAACTTAAGTCCTAGTGTTGTTTCAGCTGTTAATGCAACCCGTGTTTGTTCTTGGTCAACTATCCTCTAATGTGCAATTTTCCCTTATTGGCGAAAGTGTTCATGTTTGCCAACATCTAGCTAAAATTAAGCCTTGAATGACCTCCTGATTCACAGTACCCCATTTATGACAGATACAGCTGTGATAAATTGTGTTAATGTTCTTTTTCGATTGACTGTTGGAGGGAACTCGGTGCAGATATTCTCTTTGTTAACTTGATTTTTTGATTCTTCATCATGAATAATGGATAAATGAATAATCTTTATTAGTTGGTTATTTAAAACATGCATGCACAGTCAGTAAAACCAAAAACTATACCACCTCTTGGCCACTTACTTTTAACAAAAGCTAAAAATGTATCAGTCACAAGGAGAGTGATAATATCAATTGGTCTGTTGCAAATTAAAACAATGTGACAACATTAGATTATATATTGTGCCAATAGTTTTTCTGCATCTTACTCATGCAAGTCTAGAGTTCTTCTTTTGTGTCTACCGAAAACATCCTCAGTAGTTCATCAGTATCTAGGTTAAATGTCATCTCCTAATGCCACTGGGTTTAATCCCTGTTGAATATGTTGAAAGATCTGTTTATCTGTTCCTGACGACATCTGCATATGGTGTCTGTGGCCTGATAGAGGGCTTTTAGCTTGGGCCCTTGCTTCTCCAGGTACCCAATGTCAGCTGGGACAAGGAGGATAAGGTATTTGTGACATGGACCCATAGGACTCTCAAACAGTCCCTCTCCCGTCCTACAGGTAAATCTCCCAACAAGTATCGATCCCCCTCAGTTTTCGTTTTGTAAAAATAAAAAGCAAATACACAAAAACTCCACAGGGATGAGTAATCCTCTTCTTCCACAAAGAAATGCTCCTGGTCACAACAAGCTTCCCCAGTGTTGGTCTCATGCTTGTCGTCTTCAGACCCCTCACAGATTGAGGAATTTGACAGGCATATTTGTGTATATTCAGGAATATCCTGCATCTCTCTGGGCCAGGCCCCAAGGGTGGTCCTGACTGTGCGAGTTTGGAGATTCTAGCAGCTCAAGCACCAACCCCACCTGACTTGATGATCCCTGTGCATCAGCACAGCTTCCGAGGGCGCCTTTGAATACTACGCTGCCATCTGTTTGATTGAGCACTCCTCATGACGCAGTCTCTGCCCTGACTTTTAAACAGTTCTCGTCATCACTTCAGCCCTCGAAGTCGGAATACATTATTAGGTGAGAGAAAAAATTCTGATCCTCCTTTGAGGACCAGTGGTGAGCCTCTAGCTAGGGTTCAGAGATTTGCTTGAGTGGAGCAGCTCTTGGTCCCCGATTCTAATGCGTTTGGCATGCCTAATAGAGACTGTGGGTGCACAGAGGATGATGATTCGGAGGCACTACCTGATCCTGCATACCCTTTTCTGATGGATGCTTCTGCCTGCAGATTCTTAACCTTATGAATCTCTTCCAAGTGCCAGACAGGATCCGTAAATTTCAAAACCACTTTCCTGTGCTAGTAGGTTTAATTCGACTCCTGATCGATGCTTGACACCACCCAAACATGAATTCACCATACAACCATGGCACTGCAACATCAGTTTCTATTTTCTTTTTCTTTGCCCTTCGACGTAGATCCATAGTGCTCTCCTGGTTACTTTCGTTCGTAAAATTAAATAAATGTGCAATGTTAGCAGATAGTCACCTTCCAGGAAATCTGGATTTGAGCAGTGCCAGTCCTGCTATAAGCTGACCCCTAGAAGGTGTGTTTGGGACTCCATCTTGTGAGATAAATACGGCCTTTAGAACACGAAGGCTATTAAGAAGCAAAAGGCTATGTTATTTATATTGCAAGACCACTACTACTGCCTGTCTCAGTGCCTTTCTTGATCCAGGTCTCGCAATTTGTCATCATTGGGACAGCACTCTAGCTCCTACTGCCAAGGTAGGTCTCTAGGATGTCCTCATGTTTTCCCCTCCAGCCTCATCTTTTGATCCTTTTCTTGTCTACGTCACCACAGTGCCTCCTCTGGTTTTCCTGAAGGTTCCAGCCCCCGGAGCTGGCCACTCACAAATTGCACTCTTTGCTCTAACAGTGATCTCTATGTTCTGTCAACCTCTCTCTCTGTTGCACCCTCTGACCCCATTGAGCCAGCGGATTTCCCGACTGAACCGTCATGTAAGCCCCTGGGGTTAGTCCACCCTGGCTTTTTGATTGGAGTCATTCCACACACACACCACCTTGGGAGGTATTTCTATAGCAGGGGTATGCAACCTTTTGTGTAATAAGAGCTACTTCTGTTAAACAAAAATCATTGCAAGCTACTACTATAATTAGTGCTGTAACAGTGACCACATCAGACAAGATTACAATAGTGACCACTGTATTCAAGTTTACCAGCAGTGATCACCTCAATGCATCCGGAGGTTTGCCAGCAGTAATGTAATAAAGGTTTTGGCAATTTGGAATGCCTATAAGTAGGTAATACATGCCAGTGACAGTGTCCCTGGCACAAAAGTAATCATATTATTAAAAAGTCTCCGCACACGATTTATCGCTCAAAATCATCTTTGAAAATATTTTGAAAATTCAGCCATTTTTCTCTAATTATCAGCTTATGAGTTCTGAAAATACACATATTTTCATCTTGGAATACACAGTTTTGTCATACATATGTTAATTTAACCAAGCAAAATGCTCCAATTTAGAAGGCTGGGATTCGCACAGGAGAGCTACTGACAGGGATATCTATCTAATCGGAGGTTCCTCACTCCATCTTTCCTGTCCTGTGGAATGATCTCCTTTCCAATCCAAGAAGGTCCCAATTTAGGAATCTGCTCACTGGTATTGCTGATTATTGTTGGGTTCCACATCCGAAGATGCAGACAAAGTTAAGAAAGAAACTGACCTCACCCTGAGGCTTGTCTCTTATATGCAGCCTCTGTTCATCACTTCTCACTTCTGGGGCAAAACTAAGTAAGCGTGGAGACGCGCGATGCCATCTACCGGCACACAGGAGCATTGCTTTCTAAGTTCTCCAGATCCAGGCTTCACTTGGGGATATTCTAAAGTTGACAAATTTGCAGTTAGAGAGTTCGCCAGAAAGAGCGCTACCACTGGTAAATAACTTGTTCTTCCTGTGAATACCTATGTGCAGATTCCTCACTGATACCACCACGTCTTTCTGAAGGATGGTCATAGGTCACTTTAAAAAGGTTCCAGTTTATATTTCTGTGTAGCCATGTCAAAATTAATGTCACTTCCTCATCACTGCCTCTAATGGCATGGAAAACTCCAGACTGGGACCTGATTTCGGTGCACAGGTGTGGGCTCTACGTGGCTCCATTATCCTGCCTATGGCGTCTTTTGTGGGGCTGAAATGGACATAGTGCCTCCTGCTGGTTCAGGAGAGCAATGAAAAGTTTCCGGATCCAGTCTGGCACCTGGGGATGCTCAACAGATGAGGCATGTTCAGGTAGATGGAGTATCCACCAGAAAGATTGTTATTGAAGCGAAGTATGTTTTTCTGTAGGTCTAACCAGGATCCAGCAAGGCAAAACAGGAACACACTCAACTCTAAAACGTATGTCACACTCAATTAACACACTCCCTTTACTTTTCACACACGCTTTTTCCTCCTCTCCCTCTTTTTAGTCACACTTTGCTCCCCTCATCCACATTTACTCACCTCTCTCTCCCTTTTTCTCACTCACCCTCCTTTCACAGTCGTCCCCAGGCCCTTTCCAATGGCGCTCGCAGTTTGTGTCATGATTCTGATATCCATGTAGTCATGTACTTTTCATTTTAAAGCACAAGAGGATATGCTCAATATCTGAAGTCGTATCTACTTAAGCTATAAAATTGTAAAAAGTAAGTAACCGTTTCATATGTCAGCAAAGGTATGATTTTAAAGGTCCTGTCAATGTGGGGTTAATGCTACAGATAAACATAAAGAATATTTTCATAAAAACAAGGCATATGCATGGTATTGGCTTTTAGCATATGGTTGAGTGTCATATCAGTAACCAAATTAAAAAAGACCATATCTAGTCACAAGAGAGCAATGAGTTGTGATGTGATAATAAAGACCAAGATTGTGTCTAACTAAGGTGTTAACAAAATTAATTATATTGCCTCTGTAGCCTGACTGTTGGTTGCGACTTTTTGTCTGTTGTGTTATTGTACGGTTTGACACATTATTTATGCCTATAATTTTGCGCCTACTAATTTTGTCCTTAATTATCAACTAAATCCTTGGTCAGGTGTAAGTTATATTGCTAAAGCTATTTAATAATGGAATCTAAAATAGGTTGTTGCACAGGTGCATAAAGAAACCAAAATCAATGTGTGTTCTTATGGGATCTCATTAGCAGGTACAAGTGAACTGGTAATGCTGAGTTTGGAGCTGGTAAAGACACGCCTAGTGGTCATGAGCATGGACATGAGAAAGACTTTCATTCAAACTATTCTTACATCTCTTATTGAAAAATCTCCTGATGCCAAGATCTTCCGGGCCGTGGTAAAAATTGTTGAAGAGTGGGTAAAAATCAGCTCCCCAGTGACACCCAATCAGGTAATTTTGAGTATTCAACATATTCATGGACACATTCCCAATATTCTTATTAAAATATGTATTGGAGTTCAAATTTAGCAGTCATTTCATAAAGATGTTGCATAGAACGTTGTATACCCTCATTTAAATTACTGTGACATATCTAATATGTGAATTGGGGGCATATAGGTAGTATATTGTACTGTTGTGACACACCAGATAGCTGATGGAACCTACCTGGACTGGGGACCCATAAAACAAGGTTTTCTGCTTTAAACAAACCTAGGGAGAAGCTTATTGCAGATAGGCAGAGAGAATACATTTTTTGTGGTTCAGAGGAAAACGGTCCTCAGCTTGTAAAGAAAGTATTGTTCATCTCTTTCTGTGACATTAGGTTTGTCTCTTTAAGCAGCACCACTCTGAAATAGCCTTAGATGCAATCTGCATGGAGCTCAGTTCAGCTGTTGGAAGCTGTGATGAGTCTTCTGCATTTCTGTGCTTGCCCATGTTGAATGTTCCTTTAACAAACTGTGTACCATATTTATTTTCAGTCTTAAAATGTATTGTCTTATAAAATGAGGGCCAGGACACACCTTATCAACATTTGAGGCCCTTTTGAGAACTGCACCCTGTCCAGTTGCACTTTTCTTTGTCAAAGAGAAAAGCGGGATAAGGAAAGAAAATGCAAAGTTTATGGCTCTAAAGTAGTGCTCAATTGAGGTTCTCATTCAACCCCTTTTCTGTTACAAAATGTACTGTTTTCTGCTGCTACTGCTTCTGTTGTAACGTTCATCCTTAAGGTGTGTTTCTTGAGGCAACTGAGAGTAAACAAAAATGGCAAAAACAGCTCCTACAGCACTGTTCTGCTGCTTTGAATGGATAAAGGCAAAGTTTGGATGAACGCATATAATTTGAGGTGGTGTCTAAAGTATGTAAGAAGTTGCAAAGTGGTTGAGGACACAATTGTGTTTGGATCACTGCTCATATACAGTTTTTAAAAAAGAACTGAGTGGTCCTGATAGGCAGGCAGTGACATTAAGCAGAAAATAGACTGATCAAATCCAAGTGGAAACATGGTTTCTGATGAAAACTTCTGCTTGCGGGGGGTGTGCCCGCCCTCCCCTTAGAGGCCTTGCCTGGTCACAGTACTTATGGTACCTTTTATAAGGGACTTATGTGTGGCCAGAGAGTTGGGTTTTGCAACAGTACAGTTTAGGGAAAGAACATAGGCCCTGGGTACCTGGTTGGCAGGAACCCAGGGCACACTCAGTCAAAGTACATCAACAGTTTGGCAAAAAGTGGGGGCAACCATGCAGAAAGGGGCACTTTCCTACAATCACTTCTCCAGTGTACCTTTTTTCCACTCACAAGAATAAGCACTGCCCAAGTTCTGCATCATGCAGTTTCTGCTTCAGTGAGCTCCAAGAGACATTGATCATTTGAGATGGAACTTCCATCTCTTCTACAGGTTTCCTCCTATCCAAATTTATCCGATACTGATCAACCTACGTTAGGACCATGCAGAGATCATTATTATTAATCTTAAAGATTGGCACAGAGGATGTGGTACTCGGATGTGCTCCAAGTGTCACTGTTGCTTGCTCCTTCAGCTCAGGGTCGACCTCCTGTCATAGTGGGAGTGACCGGGCCTCCACCTTTATGTCCGAAGATTAAGTGGGGCAATCTCTTTAGACCTTCCTGCAGAGGTATTTGATGGCCTTTACCTATTTTTTATTCTGAGGGGTGTTCCTGTTTTGTTGCTTGGTGTGCTGAGGAGGATATCGATTTCACCCTTTGAGGCTCGTTTATCTTATATATCACTATTTTTGTGCTGTCTCTTACCAGGCAAAGTTTTGCTTTGGGCACGGTTAAAATTTGTCATATTTCCTTTGTTTCCACACCATCGATTGCTGTTTAAATCTATTATAATTATGCACTTTTTGAAGCAGTTGGTCATTTTGCTTCCCCCTTCTCCATTTGTTATGTCTCAGTGAGACCTTTTGGTGCTTACCTTCCTGATGTCTTCATGCTTTGAATGCACGCACAGATGTCCTTTGTGACTTTTTACTATAGTTACTGTCTTTCTGTCTGCATTCCATTATCTAGACATGTGAGTGAGCTGCAGGTATGGTCTATTAATTAGGCCTGGGCGGTGAATTCCGCTCCGCTCGCAGAGTTTGCAGAGTTTCCCGCACTCCGCGTTACGCGGAGCTCGTGAAGTTCCGAAAAACTCCGCTTTGCGGAGCGGAGTTTTTTCCCTCGCTCGCGTTCACCAACGTCAAGCTGGCGAGCGAGGAAAATCCACCTCCCGGCGAGATTTTTCCTCGTTTGTGATCGCCAACATCAAGTTGGCGAGCGTGAGCGTGGAAAATAAACCTCCCGGCTATATTTCTCAACGCAGGGGGGTCAGGTTTCTCATTGCGAGTGGTCGCGTATGCTCGCGACCGCTCGCGTTGAGAAACTGCCCGTTCGCGTTGAGAAAGCTGCTGCTCGAGTAAAAATCTACTCGAGCGGCAGAAAAGGTAAGCTTGCGCTGTGCATGGTGCTGTTCGCAATGATTGCACAGTGCGGACAAGCATCCGGCACTGTGCAATCACCGCAAACGTCATTTTTCGATCGTACTCTGCCGCTCGCGGAGCTCCGCGTAGTGCGACAGTTTTTTTGCACTTTGCGTAGTGCAACTCCGCGAACTCCGCCCAGGGTTACTATTAATCTTCATTTCACTTTATATTTTCCGGACAAGCTGGTCTTATGGAGTAAGACTTACCGGAGATGAAGCTGCACAGTCTTGAACCTTGTGGGGTTTTTACCTTTTATGTTGACAGGACCCATAGGTTTTCAGTGAATTATCAATTTTTCCTGGATTACGCTGGCTCCAAGGCCGACAAGACAATTTAGAAACTGACAAATTTCCACTAGATTGTCCTTTGAATCAAGATCTGCTGCGCCCTCACCCAGAAGGAGACTCCTGAGAGCATCAGGGACCTGTCTGTCATGGCAACTGCCACCTCTTCGGCACTGTCCCAGGGATTTCCCATGTTGAATAGTTGCTGTGCTGTGCGGTCCACACTTACACCCAGCATTAATATCTTGACTCCAAGATCTATAGAGATGCCCATTTTGCCAGATCTGTGTTGAAGGTCTTAATGGGTTAGCCATCTCTTCACACCCACTGCCTGTGATGTACTGCTTGTGTATTGATTCAAAACTTGAGGAATCTGCAGATAGATGTATCCATCAGAAGAAGTGGCTAACTTTAGGTAACAATCAGGCTGGTGGATACTCTGTCTACCTGTAGATTCCTTACTGAAAGCACCTGCCTCCCCGTTATTATGAGTGGTCAGGTGACTTTTATTAAAGTTCAGTTTTAGTTTTGAGACCTTGCTCCTTCCGTCACTCTTGTTGGTATTGTCTCCATCTTTGAAGCTATGGAAAGAAGGAAGAGGAACTGACAACATTGTACCAGGTTGGCGCCTTATTACAGCTCTGTGATATATCTGGAGTGGATCACTGAGCGGGGTCAGAGCAGATGCGGAGTGGATCACTGAGATGGGTCAGAGCAGATGCATCACCTGTTGGCACAGGAGTGCTATCTCAAATTTCTGTATGCAGGATGTTGCTTGGAGTATATTCAAGAGGTGATAAATCCAGAGGTAGAGTATCCACCCTAAAGAATTACTGACACCTTTATACTCTTGATTGATTCTCTTTACCAGTTGTTCACCAACAGTCTCTAGTAGCATTCCTTGAACCAGCACCCGAACCCCACCCACAACCCTCGAACTGTAGACTTCTATTGTGTTAAAGTAACTTGATGGTTCGTTTTCAGTTTAATTTTGGCATTCAGGCCTTGTTCTAGCTTTTGTTGTAGTCATGCTCAGTAGCGAGTGTGTCAAGCTGTATCTTAGTTTCTAACCCCTACCACATCCTGTTTTATACCTCAGTTGCTCCATTGTGCTCACCTGGAGTGTCCAGACCCTAAAGTCAGTAACTAAAGGGAGGAACCTGGCAATCCATTTCAAGTGAATCAATATTGTATGTGTTAGAACACAGTGGTAAACGAAGGTTTCCAACGGGATGCTGCTAAAAAAAAACCCTGATTGCTCTGAGGGCATTAAGAAACTGCATTAAAAAGACCAATCTGGGGTAGATTATTCATATTTTGTGTTTGTTGAAAACCAGTAAACATATCAATTAAAGACAAAAGGTTCTATCTTAATTGCACTGTACTCACTATGTCTGTACCTTGTCGAAATGTGGTTCTTTTATAGTTGTATGAATAAGACGGTCTAAAAAACTGATTGAATAAAATTATAATTTTATTTTAAATCTACGATTGAGTATATTTGGGTGTTTTAACTTTTGAATGCTTAATGTTGTTGCTTAGACTTCTAGCTTTCCGAATCTGTCAGTTTGCGTTTGCCCATTTATTCAAGAAGCATTATTTTTGACTTCTTGTGATGTGGGGTATTATGTTGAATACCTCAACATATTAGTATTGCTATGGATTTACTTTTGCTGTATCTTTGTTGTTTAGGTTTGGTCCATCTTTGTTGTTCGGGTTTGCGCCTAGTCATGTTAATTAGTGCATTTTTACCTCACCTCCTTTCTGTTGGGTTGATTGGTGCTTTAAGGGAAGAAAAATCTCAGTGACTTTTGTAGATATGAGTTGGTCGAAACATGTCCTTTCTGTTTTTAATTTTTTTTGCATACCAGAGGAGAACTAATCAAAGCGTGTTAGAGGAGCAACAGTCCTCTGAGTGCTATCCCTCTTTTAAGAGAGATTTGTGTGTAAACATGAGCGGAAGTGTTTCACCTGAGGACAGTCGCCCCAAAGAAATGTTGTACTTTGTGAAAAATTTTTTTTTTTTTTTTTTACACAAATACACACATCTGAAAGAGACACGCTAGTGACAGATTCCTTACCTTAGAATATCCCCAGGCGTCAGGCTGGATCCGGAAAGTTTTTGCGTAGTAGTACCCTTGCGCGTCGGTAGGCGGCGTCGTGCGGCTCCGCGTCCGTCGTCGGGACCGCCGGGATGACGTCGCGGGCAGTACTTGGACGCCGCCCTGCGCGCTGACGTCAGTTCTTCTTTTTTCCGCGCCAGTAAGCGCAGGTCCGGGAAGAGCAGTGCCCTAGTCATTTTTTGACTAACTTTTGGTGATTTTTTCACTGTTTTCTTCGAGTCATCTCGGCTCCACGGTGTCGGTAGGGATGCCCGGCTTCAAGCCATGCGACGCCTGTGGTCGAATGATGTCGATCACAGACCCGCACTTAGAGTGTCTCTACTGTCGCGACCACGACACGAAGTCGTGTTCCGACTGCCGAGCCTTGCACCCGAAGGCTTTGCGAGAGCGGTCTCGAAAGCTCCTCGAGGTCCGGCAGTCGGCTCCGCGCCAAGCCCCGGTCACGGGAGAGGTCGAGGGGCCGGTCGCGGAGTCCTCGCCCGTCATCGGAGTCCAAGTCTTCGCACTCCTCGGGTAAGTCGAAGCACAAAAAGTCTAAGAAGCACCAGCGCTCTAAGACTTCCCCTCGCCGGTCTCGCGACTCGGCTGAGGCCCCTGTCGGCACCGTCCCCGCGGCTCCGGAGGTGCCTGTGGAACCGCCCCCGCATTACCCGTCCTTCCCGTGTTCGGGGGCGACTCCGGCCGAAGTATAGGAATTCATGTCGGCCATGGCCCGCCTCTTCGGGCCTCAAGGCCCCTCCGGTGCGCCTTCGGGCCCCGCGGGCCCTAATGGGATTGCCCCGGCGCCGCCGACGACTCCGGTCCCGGCGCCGCCTGTCCCACCAGCCTCGCTCCCGGCCCCGATCCCGGCTCCGGTGGTACCGCAACCCCATCGACGCCGGTTGACCTAACCACGCCTCCGCCGATGTCCCCGGTGCCGCTCTGACGCCGCCCGGGGCTCCGGGCGGCGTCGTTCCCCAGTTATCTCCGGATCCGGACGAGGCGTCGGACCTACGTCGCCCGACGCCGGCTCCGGCGCCCATGAGACCTTGGGTCCCGGACGTACCTCCTCCTCCTTATTTTCAACCTGAGGAGGACCAGGAGAGCTGGGAGGGGTCGGATGACCCTCTCACACAGCAGTGTGACTATGATCAGGACTGGGCAGAGGAACTTGGGGATGCCAGTGGTCTGGACACTTCCCTGACACTGGCATGCTGTCTCCTCCTTCCGTGGCTACGGAGGAGGGAGCAAATTTCGCAACGGTGTTGCGTAGGAGCAGCTGGAGCCTTACACCTCCAATTGCCTACAGTGGCTGTCAGGACTAACCTCCTGACGGAAGTGCTTCAGCCGGCAGCTACCTCCTCGGAGCTATTGCTGCTGTTTAATGATGCACTTTCTGACGTTCTTTTGGGCACCTGGTCCAAGCCCGCCACAGGGGCTCCTGTGGATAGGAACGTGGCCCGACGCCATCGCCCTGCTCCGGGCGACCCCTTGTTTCTCTCTCAACATCCCACCCCTGAGAGCTTGGTTGTCCAAGCCTCTGCCTCCCAAACCGCCCCTCCGGATAGGGAATCCAAATGCCTGGATCAATTTGGGAAGAAGGCCTTTTCTTCCTCCAGTGCTGGCTTGCGGTCCGTCAACACCGCTTGCCTTTTGGGCCGATACTCCCACTCTCTGTGGGATTCGGTGGCGCTGCTTTGCCCCAGTGTCCTGAGGAGGTCCAGACACTGCTTTCCCGCACCATTGCGGAAGGAAGGGATGCGGCAAAGTACACCATTCGTTGTGGCCTTGATACCGCCGACTCGCTGGGCAGATCGCTTGCAACGACGGTGGCGCTGCGTCGCCACGCCTGGCTGAGGACAACTGGTTTCTCGGGTGATGTCCAAAACACACTCATGGACATGCCCTTTGATGGAGTCGGTCTTTTTGGTACCAAAGCAGACCATGCGCTGGAGCGTTTTAAGGACTCACGGGCTACTGCCAAGTCCCTGGGCCTTTCTGCTGTGCGCCCTCCGCTAACATCTGCTTTTCGCCCCTTTCGTGGCCACGGAAGGGGCGCCCAGTCACGTCCGCTGCCCAGCCACCGGCCCGCGCAGCAAGCGTCTTTGCGTGGCCGAGGACGTGGCTCCCGCCGTGGCGGGTCAGGCAACCAGCGTGCGGGTCAGGCCACAAACCCCTCCCCGTCCGCGGCCTCCAAGCCCTCCTAGTCCTTCCTTTCAGGTGCACAGCACGCCAGTAGGGGGCAGGGTCCGCCATCACCTTCACCACTGGCGTGCCATCACCTCGGACAGGTGGGTCTTGGACATTGTCCGAAGGGGCTACTCCCTCCCCTTCGAGACCACCCCCCAGCCATGCCACCTCAATTCCACCGCATGTCAGGGGATCACTTGGTGCTTCTGCAGAAGGAAGTCACGGCCCTCTTGGCCAAGAGGGCCATCGAGCATGTTCCGACCCCAGAAGTAGGACGTGGTTGCTACTCCCACTACTTTCTGGTGCCCAAAAGGACAAGGAGGACATGCGTCCTATCTTGGACCTCCGGAACGTCAATCGCTTCCTCCGGAAGGAGAAGTTCAAGATGCTCACCCTAGCTCAGGTCTTGACTGCCCTCGACCCTGGAGACTGGTTGGTAGCGTTGGACTTACAGGACGCTTATTTCCACATCCCCGTCCTGCCGGCCCATCGGCGTTACCTGCGGTTCACGGTAGGCCTCGAGCATTTTCAGTTCACTGTGCTCCCTTTGGCCTTACCAGTGCCCCTCGGGTGTTCACGAAAGTGATGGCGGTGGTCGCAGCTCATCTGCGCCCGGGCAGGGGTTCCAGTATTCCCCTACCTCGACGACTGGCTGCTGAAGGCGGGCTCGCCCCAGGCAGTCGTCTCCCACCTCCAGACTACGGCCGAACTCCTGCACTCGCTGGGGTTCTCCATCAATGTGCCGAAGTCGCATCTGATTCCTTCTCCACAGCTCCTTTTCATCGGAGCAGTTCTGGACATGACACAGTTTCGGGCCTATCCTCCCGAACGGCGAGTCCGGGATATTCAGGCTATGATTCCAATCTTTCAGCCTTTATCCTGGGTTTCAGTACGGATGACCTTGAGGCTGCTGGGCCTCATGGCCTCCTGCATCCTGCTGGTCGATCATGCCAGATGGCATATGCGGGCTCTGCAGTGGGACCAGAAGTTCCAGTGGGCGCAGCACCGGGGCAACCTGTCCGATCACGTCCAGATCTCGGAGGGGACTGCAAAACAGTTGCAGTGGTGGCTCTCGAACCGGCAATGGGTCATGGGCAGATCCCTCTCCCTTCCCCAGCCAGAGCACACAGTTGTGACGGACGCGTCCCTTCTGGGATGGGGCGGTCACATGGGAGAGGCGGAGATGAGAGGCCTCTGGTCTCCGGCGGAGTCCCGGCTCCATATCAACCTTCCGGAGCTCCGGGCGATCTGACTTGCACTCAAGGCATTCCTTCCCTCTGTCAAAGGGAAGGTAGTGCAGGTGTTCACAGACAACAACACCGCCATGTGGTACTGCAACAAACAAGGCGGGGTGGGGTCGTGGACCCTCTGTCAGGAGGCTCTGCGCCTCTGGACATGGCTGGAACATCAGGGCATATTCCTGATGGTTCAACACCTGGCAGGTTCCCTGAACGCCAGGGCGGACGAACTCAGCCGCCGGTGCATGATGGATCACGAATGGCGTCTTCACTCGGAGGTGGTGCAAGCTCTCTTTCAGCAGTGGGGAGAGCCTTGGTTAGATCTGTTCGCCACCGAAGAGAACGTGCAATGTCAGCAGTTCTGCGCGTTGGAATTTCCAAGGCGGCACTCGCTCGGCGACGCTTTTCGTCACGAGTGGAGTTGCGGTCTGTTGTACGCCTTTCCGCCTATACCACTTCTACCCAGAGTGTTGAAGAAGATTCGGCGCGACCGGGCCCAAGTCATCCTTGTGGCTCCGGACTGGGCTCGAAGAGTTTGGTATCCCGAGCTACTCAGTATGAGCGTCGATACCCCGATCCGTCTGCCTCTTCGGGAGGATCTTCTGTCGCAGCAGCAGGGGACGGTCCTTCACCCGAACCTGTCCAGTCTCCACCTGCTTGCGTGGAGATTGAGCGGCGGCAGTTGATTCCTTTCGACTTGCCTCCTGAAGTTTGTGATCTGATTCTGGCAGCCAGGCGTCCCTCCACTAAGGTGGTATACGCCTGCAGGTGGAACAAGTTTGTGGCATGGTGCACAGCAAAGGCTGTGAATCCCCTCTCTGCCCCTCTTTCTGAGGTTCTTCTGTTCCTTCTTTCTCTGGCCCAACAGGGTTCTGCCCTGGGTACCCTCAAGGGCTATCTTTGTGCTATCTCGGCCTTCCTCAGGCTTCTTGATCAGCCCTCCCTTTTAAAGTCCCCTGTTGTTAACAGGTTCCTAAAAGGCATTACACACCTCTTCCCTCCTGTTCCGTTTGGGATGCCTCAGTGGGACTTGAACTTGGTTCTTACCTTTCTCATGTGCGCTCCCTTTGAGCCTCTACATAACTGTCCTCTTAGTCTTCTGACTCTGAAGACAGCCTTTCTGGTGGCCATCACCTCCGCTCGGCGGGTGAGTGAGCTCCAGGCTCTGTCATGCAAACTCTCCCTTTCTGTCTGTCCATCCAGACAAGGTGGTTCTTCGGACGCGTCCGTCCTTCTTGCCAAAGGTGGTTACTGCCTTCCACATTGGGCAGACCATCACTTTGCCCACCTTCTTTCCGCCTCCGCATCCTTCCAGAGAGGAAGAGAGGCTCCACCGTCTGGACCCAAAACGTGCGCTTTCCTTTTATATCAACCGCACACAACACTTCCGGGTGGATGACCAGCTCTTTGTTGGCTACTTGGGCGCCAAAAAGGTCGGGCGGTGCACAAGAGAACCATTTCCCGCTGGGTAACCTTGTGTATCAAAGCCTGCTATTCTTTGGCTAAGAAGGAGCCTCCTGTTGGGCTGCGTGCCCATTCCACCAGGGCAACGGCTGCTACCACGGCCTTAGGCCGCGGTGTTCCGCTGCAGGATATCTGTCAGGCAGCTACGTGGGCCTCGCTGCACACGTTTACCAAGCATTACTGCCTTGACAGTCCGGTCCGGAGGGACGGCTTCTTGGCCGTTCTGTCCTCCGGGACTTCCTTGTCTGATCTTTGTTCGCAGACCCACCACCGGGGTTGGTATTGCTGGGGTATCTATTCTAAGGTAAGGAATCTGTCACTAACGTGTCTCTTTCAGATGCACAAGTTACTAACTTGTGTAACGATATATCTGTAAGAGACAGTAGTTAGTGACAGATTCCTACCGCCCCACCCATCCTCCCCATTCTGCAAACTGATTTCTAGGGTTAAGGACATCCCTTTCAGGGCCCTAGTATTTTTCAGACACCTATGTCAGCTTCTTGCATGGCTCTGCGTTCCTGGCGCGGAAAGTCGTGTACAGAACTGTCGTCAGCGCGCAGGGGCGGCGTTTAAGTACTGCCCGCGACGTCATCCCGGCGGTCCCGACGACGGACGCGGAGCCGCACGACGCCGCCTACCGACGCGCAAGGGTACTGCTACGCAAAAACTTTCCGGATCCAGCCTGACGCCTGGGGATATTCTAAGGTAAGGAATCTGTCACTAACTACTGTCTCTTACAGATATATCGTTACACAAGTTAGTAACTTGTGCACTAACACTTTCCTGAAATTACTCCAGAATGTTGCCTGAAATATGAAGCGGTGAGCTTTGGCTTTACATGTGTTCATTTCTCCTTAAAGAATATGTGTTAAGTCCTTTGTTTGCAGCCAAACTCTGCAAAGAGTGCCTAGAATACTAACATAACAAAAAACTCAATGGTCCCTAGTAACAATACTTTAGATGCAAACAACCAAATGGTGAATAAAATGTATTCTAAGGAGTTTATGAAAAACAATTTCAAGACGCATAGCGACGCAGTGAAATTGGTGCAAAATAAACGTGCTTGGTGCTCTCTTTAGAGGGTGATACACAAGAGATAAATCTTGATCAACAAGTGAATCAACAAACACAAGAACAGCATGGCCCTTTACAGCAAATTCTCAACAATCATATAGGGTCCGTGTTTTTAAAGTTGACGGCATTTCGATTTCAATAAAAATGGCAGAATGTGTTTTTTGTTATAGTTATTACCGCAGCTCCCCAGTGCTCCTTGAGTTTCGCTTGTTGAAATAGTTTTAGAATACTTCCATGGCATAGCTTTTCTTCTTTCTTTAGCGATGAACTGAAAAATTAATCTAGTCGCTTTCCTTTATGCAGGTACCTACGCTTCGTGAGAAGTCTATTTTGCTAGTAAAAATGATGACCTATATTGAAAAGAATTTTCCAGAGGACCTTGAATTAAATGCTCAGTTTTTGGACCTTGTTAACTATGTCTACAGGTAATTATAGCAGTTACTCAGAAAGCACAGTTGATTAGCTAGATTTATGACTTTTATAAATAATCCTATTTCTCCTTTGACTTACCTAAGGTATAATAAGTGTCCCAATGGAAAGTGCTTCCAAGTTTTCCTAAGGTTTCACAGTTGAGAATGGCAAGATGTTGTGTGGAAAAATGATGGGATGAAAGCAAAAGAGTTAAATTAATCTGCACTTTAAGCCTTGGTTGGATGTTTCTGACTAAAGGCATATTTCTTAGATTGATTGGAGTGAGGGACATTATTCTTTTATAATACTTACAAAATACTTGCAATTATGTTACATATTGTGTTGATGATGATTTACACAGATGCTCCAAGAATGTGGTTGTTGATCCAGAACTCTGTACTTGCATCACTCACGACAGCTATCTCATTAAAGAGGAATGTCTGTCAGTATTTTTGTCAGCCTTCCACGAAAAAGGTAGCATTTAATTGAGTTTCAAAGCATGATCTGTGTATAGAAAATGCAATTTATATTGTAGATTCCTTGAAATCTGTAGAAAACAATCCTTTCCTTGGCTTGAAACTTCTTCACCATTAAAGGGTGGAGGAAAGGAGGAGATGACAGACCATTTCTACAAAGGTATGTCAGAACGTCCTGATATGCCTTTTTTTATACTCCAGAAGGTGATTAGTCTGAGGTAACTGCTTCTGATCCTCATGTCGACTCAGTCTGTTGCTTAGATAACTGTCGGGAAAGCCAGGAAAAACATATTCTTTGTTCACAATTATAGTAGACTCTCCAGTAGGGAAAACACATCAGACATGTAACCAGGGTCATCAATGACTAGAGGTATCAGCATGTTTTCAGAAACAATTAAACATGGAGCCGAAAATAATCACTGCACATTTTAGGTCCATAAGTAGAAACTATCCCATAGCCTTGCCAAGGACATTTTTATCAGGCCAACTCTGCTTTAGCTCCCAGTCAGTTACAACCAGTGTGGCCATTCTGAGGTAGTCATCTTCAGAACCCTTTCCATCATTCTGTTAGTGGAAGGTTTTTTCCATATAAGACTAAGAATGTATCTTTGTAAACTGAGCCCAACATTCAACACTAATAGAGTAGTTTTATGACACTGGCTTAATCAATCATCCATTTACTTCTAAAGAAGTCCTCCATTTTAATGTAATTCTCATTTCACATGTTGTACCCAACATTGACTTTCTAGACTTCCTACAATAAATTAATTGTATTCTGTCACTAAAGTTAAACACCCTTTTTTGGTTGTATATATTTAATCCTGGTTGGACATTACTGTTTTGTCATACTAGCAGTAATGTCTGCTAATAGATTTGTATTATTTTTTGTAATTCTCCTTGTCTGAACATTATTTTCAATTATGCTGTGTAAAAAGGCATGCGTGGTAAAGGCATATTCGTTCTTAATAATTTCGTTGTTTAGACTTCGTGGTTCCGGAATGCGTGATAAACGCATTCAGTGGTTCAAACATACAATCCTGAGGGAGTACAAAGATAATGCTGATGATTAGCTTGGAAGCAGCACACTGTACGAGTATTCATCTAAAGCTTCCAAACTTCAGAGTGTAGATCTAAAAGATTTGTTGAGTTATCAGGGCTGCGTTTGAAAGGATCAAATGTGTTATTGTTTGTGGATGGTAGAATATTTCACTATTGTCCCCTAAACTACTGTTTAAAGCTGCAGTTTCCCATGGTTGCTGAACAAAAAAGAGAGAGCTACTGAAAGAATTCCATTATGTAATTATCTATATAGGAAAATATCTAGCCACCAACCCATGCACACATCTGATAGATTAAAAGCGGACATGGTTCTTTATCCACAGCCAGTGAAGGTTTCATCAGGTTTTGGACATATAGCCAACATTCCTATGCCTAATAATCAGTGTGAACATTGTGTTCTGAGCCCCCTGCATTGGCTGGATGGCTGCTATGCCCCACCCAGTTACAGAGAATTGGAATAGTCAAGCCTGGAATAAACCAAAGAGCCGGTGTGATGTGAAAGGGGGAGACTTGTCATTTAGAGTTTGGTGGTGCGGAAGCCCTGTTGCAAATTGCCAAGGCTCACTGTCTGCAAAATTGATAGTTTCCTGGTTTCAGTTAGAGGTGGGGGAGAACTGCTGATTGGCTGCTACTGGTGCCTCAGCTGGATCGGCCAGCCATCAATCATTGGAGGTGACTTGAAGGTGACATCGATCTGTGGTCCACTGCCTTTGATGCGTTGAGATGCCAGTCGCTGGGAAAATCAATAATTGTACTCACCTGCAGGGCCATAGTGCATCAGGGCTATAGTGTTTTCTTGTTTCTGAAAAAAAGAAAAAAGAAACACCAGCTTTAAGGAAGCGGATCAGATGTTTATGAAAAACATGAAAAAATGTCAAGTGCCTAGTACAACTTTGAGTTCTATCCAGCCTTAATTTTTTATGAAAATGCTGAGCCCTGTGAAGCATTTTATTCTGAAATGATTAATGGCAGAAAACTTTAGATAGGGTGGATCGTTTGCTTCATGGGCCCTCTGCTGCTCCGTCAATCTGGATGGTCCCGCCAGATAATATTCTTTAAAAAAGGAGAAATCCGATCAAGTGGTTTTTCTTCAGCAAGCTAGTAAAAAGAAAATACTTATTGTAACCTTGCCAACCTGATTCGATCAGACCACCCATAAATATAGTAAGTCATTGATGTTCAACAATGGAATAATGGCTTCCCAATAATGAGTCATAGTTATAGTTGAATGAGGATTATTTAGGTGGTTCTTCGTACCAACCACAGAGGAGTATCTCAGTTTTCCACTGGTAAATTGTAGCTAGCTATTTTGCCTAGAGCTCTTGGGATCTTATAATTATGCAGCAATGTTAGTACATTTGTGAGGAGAGTCTCCAAGTTTCATCACAAATTGAGTTGTTTAATTTTGGAAAAGAAAGCCCAAACCCATGGGTGATAGTAAAGAGGTATGGGTGTGTGTCTTTGAAAAGACAACGACATTGAGGTTCCACACCGAAAAGGGGTCCCCTGTGGAACGCTGTATTTCTCACAGACACCGTCCGACTCCCTGTGATCCGACCTGTCTTCTCCGGCATCCTACTCATCACAGTTTTTGGGTACAGGCTGCTTCGGCTGCCCAAAATCTCGACTCTCTTCCTACTGTTTCTCTAGACAGAGTACAGAAGACTAGACACTTGTGGCAGGCATATTTTCTCCTTTACCAGTTCTGCTCTGCAATTCCTCAATACTTCTTGCATTCTGTGATGCTTCTCTGATATATTGTGGGATTCATTGGCATGTCTGCTGCCCTCCCTTCCGGATGAGACCCGGAATGAACTTGCCCCGTTAACACGGGATGGGCAACAAGCAACTAAATTAATCATTGAATGTGGTATGGATACCACTGACTCCGTAGGTCGGGCTATGGCTTCTTCAGTGGCACTACATCGACGTGCCTGGTTGCGCACATCGGGGTTTTCGGAGGCTGCTCAAGGCATCTTGATTGACATGCCCTTTGATTGGGCCCGTCTATTTGGTGCCCATGCCGACTCTGCATTACAGCGGTTTCGGGACAGTCAGGCGGTGCAGCCTCTTAATTCTGTTTACTATGTACTTCCGCCTTCCTGGCAGACTTGTTTTCCTAGCTCTACATGGACTAAGTTAGTCGGGGGGGTGCTTTTCTTTCTTTCCATTGAGCTGCTGGCAGACTTCTGGCTTCCGTTTCATTTTAACCATTCCGCTTTCGGGTGGCACCCAGAGAGGTGTTCCTGCCTTCGAAAGATGTTATGTTTTTTCTTCCGAACCATCAAAGACAGATTGTAGTTCCCACTTTCTGAGTGATTTTTTTTTTCTCTATGTTTTGTGGCCCTGAGTGGGTTTCAATCCCTGATGGTGTAGGGGTTTTCCTTCTTTCCAGGCTTCATGCAAGTAGTCATTATTATGGTAAAGCGCTGGCTTTGTGTGGATGCACTATTGCCTAGTTCCCTTTTCCTCGTGGAACATCTTCTGTATGCCTCATAGGCCTTCCTGGGTATATTCAGGGTAGTTTTGTTTCCCTTATAGGGGATTTTATATTGTAACACTCGAACGATTGTGCATGCAGCTTTTCACCTTTCACCTTCGCCCTATTAGGGTGTATCTCTCTTCCAAGCTCCCTTAGTTCCATTGAGTTTTCCTTCCACTTTATTATGCCGTTAATCAGTCATCAGGTAGATGTCATCAGTGATGTCACTAACCATGTCATGAGTGATGTAATATGTGAGGTCATAAGCAGTGCTTTGCGGGGCGTGAGTTATAGTTAGCTCAGCTATAACTGCTGGATTTCACTGGTTTTGTACGAGTGAAACCTGAGCCTAACTATATCGTTCCTGTAACAGTTGGTGAATTTCAATTTTTAAAAAAAAAAATCCATTTCCTAACTATAACGCCCCAGTAACCTTTGTTTTTTTCCAGTGAATTTCAAAGGTTTTTTTAAATGCTATTTCCTAACTATAACGTGTAGGAAGCTGGCTCTGTATATACTATACCAAAATGAGGTATAGTGTGCACAGAGTCCACTGCAACCCCAAAGGTAGGCAGAGGTAAAAGTAGATAGCACATTACTCTCTATTTGTGGTAGTGTGGGCGAGCAGTAAGGCTTAACAGAGAGTAGTGTTAAGCATTTGTTGTACACACTCAATCAGCAAATGATTGCACACACTCAAAGACTGAACTTCAGACCAATTGGTTTTGTATAAAAATATTCTTTTAATTATTTTATTTCCTAGAACCAAGCAAGCCTGGCACAGGAAAGTGATTTATACTTTGCGGTAATAATAGTTTGAATTGCAGTTATATATATACTTAAGTTTGATTACAGTAGAGTTACTGGCAATGCAATACTTTGAAATATTGTACATATACTTTGTATTGACTTTTCAATAGGATGTCAAGTAAATTACTTCACAGATTACTTTTCTTACACAGTGTAGTATACCTGGATACGGCACTGGGACATTTCCTGTAAACAGGTAAGTAAAATAGTGTTATCGGTTGAGAGGTAAGTACTTTGTTGTGGGAGTTGGGTTTCTGGGGTTACACTCAGGGGTCCCCCAGGGTCGAGGATGCACTCTCAAAGCACCCTCAGCTGCTCTAGGGCGGCCGGGTGCAGAGCGCTGAGGCCCAATGTTATCCAATGGGGGATAGGGGACCTCCGTTTGGTGGCTGCTCACGAGCAGGCCACAAGGTTGTGGGAGCAAAGCTCCTGGGCTTCAGCTCAGGGCAAATGGGGGTTCAAGTTAGCACCAAAGGTACACCCTCAGCGGCACTAGGGCGGCCGGGTGCAGGTTTGTCGTCGGGTGCCCTGTTACTTTCAATGGGGATTCTCCGGTTTGCAAACACACTGCAGGCTTGGCGACGAAGGTCTTCTGGGAGCGACCACCACTTGGAGCGGTAAGTTGGGATGCTGGGGTTTGACTAGAAACCGTCGGTTGGGCCACCCAAGGCCGTGGGGTGTCGGGTGCAGGGGTGTCTTTTAGAGTCGGACCTTCTTACCAGCTCCTGGTCGCGGTTGGGGGGAGCTTCCGGATTGAGGCTGCAGGCGTCGGCTGGAGGCTTGAGGCAGGTCAGGGATCACTGGATCTCGGGTCAGGATCGCCGGGGAGACCGCCTCGTGGTGTTGGGCCATTCGAACTCAGGCCGGGGGCGTTGGGTGCAGAGTGGTGCAGACTCGCAGATTTCGCCGGAGCTGGAGTCTGTTTGATGAACAAATCTGGTGTTCACAGGAGACAAATTCTTTTCCTTGGAAGGCAGGGCAGGTCCTCTGGGTTCTTGAGGTTGCTGGCTGCAGGACACACCGGAGTTTCGCTTCTGCAGGTTCAAGGTGGGGACAGGCCGGTAGGGCTGGGGCCAAATCAGTAGGCGTCCTCCTCCTCTTAGCTTCGGCACGACTGTTCGGTCCTTTTTCTTCTTTTCTTCCTGGTCGTTGCTTGTCTGAGGAGGCAAGGTTCGGGGGTGCCCCTAAATACTACATTTAGGGGTGTTACAGGTCAGTAAAAGGTTGGGACCAATGGGTCCCTTCCTTGGGGTGGGTACACCACCTGTTCTGCCACCCTCCAGTGGGAGGGAGGGCATATGCCTCACTCTGGTTGGCCGGGTCCCCCCATCTGCAAGATGGCGGGGACTGAGAGTTGTGCTCCGCCTCTCCTCCCCCACCTGAGGGGTGGGGTTGGCAAGGTGGGCACACCTCCCTTCCTCACTTGGTTTTCCTGCCGGTTCTCCCGCCCAAAGTGGGGCTCAGAACCGGTGGGGACCAGTTGCTGGGAGCAGCAAAAGGCCTGGGGAAGCTCACAAAGGCGGCAATCCTTTGAAGCTTCCCCTTCGTGGACCCTGCCCATCCTGGGGGAGGAGCCTTGGCACCTCGTCCCTTGATGTGCATTGTTTCAGGCCCCCGAGAGCGGCAGGCTCTCGACCCAGGGGTCCAGAAACATGTCTGGTGGTGGCAGCTGGGGAGCAGCCACTCAGCCTGGACACTAGTGTTAGGTCATTTTTCAGGGGGCATCTCTAAGATGCCCCCTGTGTGCATTTTTCATTATATCCCACACTGGCATCAGTGTGGGTTTAATGTGCTGAGAAGTTTGATACCAAACTTCTCAGTTTTCAGTAAAGCCATTATGGTACTGAGGAGTTCGTAATGACAAACTCCCAGCACCATATACTCTTAATGGCATTACTGCACTTACCATGTCTAAGAATTGGCTTAGACACTGTAGGGGTACAGGGCTCATGCACCTGTACCCTCACCACTGGTATAGTGCACCCAGCTAGAGGGGTGGCTGATCTATGCCAGGGCAGTGGGTTGTAGGCATGGCACACAGGGATGTGTGCCATGTCGACTCTTCACTTTGTTCTGCACCAAAACATGCAGTCTGAAAGGGGAGTGTGAGAGTGTAAAGGTACAGGGTCTCTAAGGGTGGCACAATAAGTGCTGCAGCCCTTAGAGGCCTTCCCTGGTCACAGTGCCCTGGGTACCTGTGGTACTATTTACCAAGGGCTGATTCTGTGGCCAGAGAGTGCCAGTTGGGTTTGGTCTTCAATGCAGTTTTAGGGAAAGAACATAGGCCCTGGGTACCTGATTGGCAGGAGCCCAGGGCACACTCAGTCAAAGTACATCAGCAGTTAAGCAAAAAAGTGGGGGCAACCATGCAGAAAGAGGGCACTTTCTCACATAACGTCCCTGTAACCTTTGGTTTTTTCAGGGAATTTCTATGGTGTTTAGAAATTGAGTTTTCAGAGTGGTGAAGAAAAGGGGCTGGGCCTCCGACCAGCTCTCAGGAATCCCACTGTGTAGGATTTACAGGAGATCCAATGTAAATAATCTCCCCTTGGCAACCTGAAATAAAGTTGAATAACTGATAATTAAACAAACCTGAAGAACAATGCAGCAATGAAGGGTATGGTTTTCCAAATGCAGGAGATATTAGACTCTACCTTAATATATAAGGACGCCAGGGTACTGATTTTTTTGCCCATATGTTCCTTGATGTCTGCATATTGACGGAGCCTCACAGAATTTGCATGGAACTAGACTAAGGTATTATGGGAGCAGTAGTCCCGGCCGGTAGATTTGAACACTGTTTCTAAATTGACAATAAGGTTTGAATTGCACATTAGCAATGATGCATTTTCACATGTATGCTGGCTCTTACATTCTGTGTGAAATAATGTGGACCGTAGATTGAGAGTATATATACCTATTGATCAATGATGCGAGTCTAATCCCGATTATGTGAACCATCGTATCTTACTCTCATTGCCAAACAAGAGCCAAATGGGACCTGACGAGTTTATTCCCAAGGGGCCTGTCTACTTAAAGAATTAGTGTTGTAATGTAGCATGTCTCCCCTGCATTTCATGATTAATGCAGCGCGATGTATATCCACATGCAAATTTTACTAGTGAAGCTAGCGCGATGGTTTGATCAATGGCCTATGTGATTATTTGGTTCATATTCTCATGAAGGCTGTTCATTTTATTTTATTATTTTGGTGCTCAAGTACATTTCATTTTAAGTGTTATAGTGGTTTTTTCTGCGCATTATGCACGTATAGTTAACAATTGGATGCACTATGTGTTATATTGTTCGTAACAGCAATATCCACTATACACATTTTATAAATGTATTATATATGTATTGGTCCGCCAAATTTTAAAATGGGAACGAATTTTAGTTATCATGAATTTTTCTATGTCTATGAATAGTAGTGTTTATAGGCCAACACCAAGATGGCGCTTATCAGATTGAGGAAGGCTGCTGTGGCGGCCGAAACGCGTCTCTCTGTGCTGGGTCGGAGGAGGCTTAATTCAATAAAAAAAAACCTTTACCTGAATGGTCCTCGTGTGCATGCTCTTTTCCTGCAGTGGAGGTTTCTTTTTGATATATATATATATATATATATATATATCTCTCGCAGCCTCCCTCCTGGACCATTTTCAGCCCCAGAGACCCCATCCCCCGGGGTCTACCCCTTTATTTTTGTATTTACTTTTTTTTTTAAAAAGGGGGCCGCACGGCCCTCCCGGGCCTTTTTACGGACCCAGGGGCCATATCACCCGGGGCCTGGCCTGTAGTGGGGTTTCCTTGGCCCCACCCAGGGCACCCACATTTTCAACTATGGGGACCGCGGGGGGAGTCTGAAGGCCCCCACGGTCCAATGCCAGCTCCCCTCCTCCTGTAGGAGCCGGCATTGCTTTGAAACCCAATAAGCTGCTGACATGCAACTCCCTGGATCTCGAAGCAATGTGTCTGTTTCCCTGGCCTGCATTTTCTGCTCTCGCTTGCTGAAAGCAGAGCTGAGTTTGGCGGTGCTCCAGCCAATCCATAGCAAACTGCAATGTCCTGGGAGTGGGCACCCCGGGACATTGCTGGAGCCGGGCTTAAGGATTGGCAGTCCCCAGGACCATGTAGGGCTCCAGGAGGTGGGGCTGCATGGCCCCCCCCCTCCTTTCTTCTTTTAAGGCCTGCCCCGGGGAGTTGGCGGCCCCCGGGGCTGAGAACGGCCTGGGAGGAGGGGCCACAGGGCCCCCTCCCATTTTAGAGTTTATATATATAATGTGTGTATATATCCAGTACTGCGCTCTATATAAGAGTTTTTAACATAACATATATATATATATATGTCATTCTGATTGGTTTTTCAGCCTGCAGATTTAGCACAGTATTACATTTTTCATGAATCAAATTCCCCTAACTCTACATAAAATATATTATTATGGAATTTCTTATTCACGCAACTTTTTACTGCTTCTAGAGCAGGTGAGGAGGTAAATAGGCGTAAGAGGAATGATATGTTTGTTTAGGAGTCATAAGTTGGCTGGGGAATTCTAGTAGGACATAAAGCTGGATTTTGTTTTTTTTTCTGCCTGTCTGGAAGTTGGGAGCTGTTCCTTTGGACAGAAGAAAGCTCTTCACGTGAGGTGCAGCTACTAAGATACTCCCCTCCTTCACCTTGCTATTGGTTTGTGTGATAATTAATATGTTCTGCATGAAAGAATAGAGTTCTTAGGTTGGTATTGTTTGTTTTCTGCATATAGGTGGGTGTGGGACAATCTAGGCATCAGGATATGGATTTTGAATGTGCATGTGACAGAAATCAATTGGTTTCTATAATGATGGGTTATGATTTTGGCTCAGGCTGACTACAAGTTCAACTACAGCATTTTGATTTTGCTGGAGTCTTTTGATTTGGTAGGTGAGCAGGCCAGTCTACTGTGTGCTGCTGTAGTTGAGGCAATAAGTTACAAGTGCTGCAAACATCAGTGGGTTAGTTTCGTTGAGAGAAGAATTAGAGCTTCTTTCTAAGACATTTTATTTGATTAGAGGAGAATACAACCACTATGTTTTTTGGGGAGTTTAGGCTGATGTCAAGGTTCATGATGACCCCAAAGATTCTGACTTTAGGGTTGATAGGAACGTTTTCACCACAGAACGTTGGTGGAGATAGCAGATAGAGTCCTTTTTTGAGCAAACGTGATAGCCCAGGACTAGGATTTCTGTCTTCAGGCCATTGAGTTTGAATGTTTAGATCTGTTCATTAAATTGCTTTGAGGCAATTTTCTACATTACTGAATTGATTTGGGTCTCCTATGACTCGAAGGTAGATGCGCATGTTGTCTCCATTGAAGTGAAATAGACTATGGGCTATCAACCAGTCCATGAGTATCTTACCATTTATATTTAAGAGGAAAGGGAACTGGGGTTACCTTTGAAAAACACCAAGTCATTGACTTTGACATCTAGGTTGTGCATTCTTATGAAGGGCCTGGAACATTTTATTGAGTAATTAGTGATGCACGCCAATTGTCGATGGTGTAGCGAATTCTCTGATTGAAGGCAACAGTAAAGTTAAGGAGTATTGACATACTTAGAGAATCTTTTCCATCTATGTCAAGGATATTTTCCAATACATTTAGTGTGTCTGTTTCAGTTGTGTGCTTGGAATGACCTCATGATTGGTTGGCATCTAGCATTTTGCTTGATTCTACATCAGTTTGTGTTGTGATAGTTTATTCCTGGATTTTGGACACAATGCAGTCTGTGATAGGAGAGTAGTTAAGTTGTGTGGTGGTTAAAAAGTTGTTTTTTAAGGAGGGACGTCATCATGAAGTGTTTCAGCTTGCCTGGGATTTTGACATTTTGAAAACATGTGCTTTTAAATGCAGCCATTAACCAAGCCAATATTCTAGGGTGTATTTATTTATGATATTCACATAAGGTGAACCAAGCCTCAGGGAACGGGTGCTTTACAGTTAAATACAACAATTATAACAAAAATGACATCAGATCAAAGAGGTAAGCAAAAAATAGAAGTCAGTTAGCTTGACAGGTATATTCGGAAGAAGGTAGATTTTCTTTTCAGAAAATTGTAAGGTTTAAGTTGACCCTTATGTGATCCATGATAGGATTACACCCTCGGGGGAGATAGACAATCAAAAGTCTGGTTCAGTGTCTTGGTTTTCTTGGTTTTGAGACTTCTAGTAGTAGGCGGGTTTTGCTTCTCCCAGTTCGTTTGCCTCCTGTTTTGTGCAATGTGTCCTTTAGTTTATTGGTAGACCGCAATATAGAGCTGTGCGACTTATGTAGTCTAGTTCTTGCATCTGTGGTGAGCCAGTGCACTTATTTTTTTAGGATGGGGTAATGTGATCTGATTCCTTAGTACCCTTGACAAGTGGCCAGCAAGAGGTGCTTTGCCTCTGCATAAATGTACCAAAGCTTGCATTGCTGTCCTGAGTTCCATGTGTTAGATGGGGGTTTTACTTTCCTCAGCAGATGGAGTTGAAATGGTGGTCTGTATAAGTCTAGTGTTGTCCTATTGAGTCATTGAATGCTGATTACATTTAGGAATATAGCAAAGACGCCCAATGATGGCGAGATGCCTAGAGGTGCTAGAATATCATGCCCTTTTTGTACAGGAAGGAGTCATTCGAGAAAAGCAGTAGGAATCCCATTTTATGGAATGATCTAATTTTGGTTGGGCCATAGGTCTCTAAAGTGTTTGAGTTGTCATCCTGAGTCACTTTTAATAAGGAATAGTTACATTGCTGAGTCAGTCATCAGCCGGGGTGCCAACTGTGACATGATTGGGGATGGATAGTGTGAGGACTACAGTGGTTTTTAACTTTCAGTGAATAATGGGACTTTTGTCAGATCTGTTCACATTAGTTCATCCACTGTAATTATCCTTTGGTTAATGCCCCGTGGCAAATACCACGTTCATATGTTTGTTGATTTGAGTTGTAGCATTGAATGTAGTATCTCATATTGCCATACCAACATACTTAGTTCTATTTCCCAGCATTTGTTTTGTCATAAGAACATTCTGTGTGTTTTTAGTTTACAGAGATGAACATACCAAATGGGAAATATCTGTAAATTGTAATTTTCCTTTCTGTTCATTTTTGTACAGGGATGAGAACCTCTCTGGCAGTGAGCTGACTGCTAAGTTGGAGCCAGCGTTCCTTTCAGGATTGCGCTGTGCACAGCCTCTTATCAGAGCCAAGTTTTTCGAGGTGTTTGACAACTCTATGAAGCGCCGTGTTTATGACCGTCTACTTTATATCACGTGTTCCCAAAATTGGGAAGCAATGGGGAATCACTTTTGGATCAAGCAATGCATTGAGGTAAAAATGGCACAAAATACACAATATTAGCAAAATATTTTATTGACCATAAAACCATGATCTTCAAGAGAAATAGATATGTACACCATAGTGTTGACAATTCCTAATAACTGTTTGAGTCAGCTGCTTTTGTAAAATTATATTATGGCCTTCAAGAGAGTAAAGACTTAGGGGCCCATTAGGATGGCGGAAGGACTGGAGTCTGTCTGCCATCCTGGTGTAAACCGGGTCCGTCCGCCATACATGCGGCGGTCCCGCACCACATATCAGGATGCAACCGTCACCATGGCGGTCGCATCTTGCATGTTTAACATTGCGATGTCAAAAATGCAGGTTCTGCACTTCAGTGCACTACGTGGCAGGCACCACACGGTGCCTGCCACTTGGTGCACTGAAATGTAGGGGGGTACCATGGGTACCCCCCCCTAAACTTTGGGGGCCCGCAACGGGCTCCCAAACAGAACCTCCGCCAGCCTTTTCATGACAGTATCGCCGCCATGGAAAGTCTGGCTCAAAGGCTGCATCATGATATGGTGGACGGTGCCCGCTAGGCACCGTCACCATTTCATGCCTGCAGTCCGCTCCGCCTGGCAATCGGTCCGATTGCCTGTGGCGGGGCCGTGACGGACGGTCTTTCCGTCCGCCACGGTCGCAGCGTGGATCCGCCCGCCATCATGATCTGGCGGGCGGTCACTCCACGTTTGGTGACGGACGGATCGCCACTGCACGGCTGGCGGTAGCGCTCCGTCTGTCATCATAATGACCCCCCTTAGTTTTGAATACTTTATGGAATTAAGTTCTTGTTGTCGAAATCTATGTGAAACTTGGTTGACCCAGCCTTACCTCCTTCTGAGGTTAATGAGGAACCATTGAGTTATTTGCAGTGTTGCAAAATGTCAAACCTGCATTTCCAAGCTCTATATAAAATTTGTATGCTCGAGTTCAAGATGTAAAATATGGTCTTTGATTTTATAGATATACTGTGTGCATCTGTGTTTATTCATCAATTTAACAAAACTTATCACTCGCTCATTCCATTCTTCATGAGGGCAACATAAGTACAAAATGTAAATAAAAGTCCTAACTTATATGTGCTCTTAAAATAGACCTTTTGCAAGAAGGAAGTCTTGGAAAAACAATGGGACACTTAGCATTGCCAGATGCACAATGAAGTTCAATGAATACAAGCAGGCAGTAGCAGGCACAATGGCCACTCATTTTCCCAGAACCGAAGAGGCCAAAAAAGCATTATCTCAAGTACAGATCTACATGGTATCAAGATAGCAATATGGAGAAACATCCAAACTTCAATAAGGCACTGCTGCATTCGATTCAGATTTGCATATTGTCCAATCAGACATGCAAACATGCAAATTTAGAAAGGAACAATGCTGCAGAAGCCTTAATCATTTACTTGCATGTATTTATTCTCCTACAATCAATCTTTCATAGACAAAGTTTCCTCCCTTGTCCCCCATACCTGTTTAATTTCAGATCATTTACTGATTTGAAAGATAGTCTAAAATGGCCTCTGCTGGAGGAGCCTGACTTTTTGGCTGCAGTTTAAACCTCTCCAAAAGGAGTTGGATTGGCTGCATGAGTGCAAGTTGTGTCATTAGTTATTCTGTGAATTTCCAGCCTGTTTAAAAACGTGGATCTGTGAAAGTTACCATCCTAGTAGAGACTTCTTCCCGCAGATTCCTCACCCTGTGAATTCCCTCAGGCGCCAGACTAGATCTGAAGAACTTTTATAGGAATTCCCTCGCGCGCTGATAGGGGGTGTAATGCCGCAGTGCATCAGATCAGTCCCGGATGTTATTTCAGGACCACTATATCTGCATCACCTCTGCAGCTTTGTCATTTTGTGATAACGCCTGCATTCACCTCCGCAAACAGCACCCCCATTTCCCTAGTTGCCACTTTGTTCGAGTTTCACTCCAGTTCCCTCCACACACGCGAACAACCATTGCAAAATGGCAGACACTTTTTCCTCAGTTTGTTCACTTCTTCCTGTACAAGTCCGTCCTTGTTTTTTTGTTTTTGTTTCACGTCTTGTCGGATCACATGTTTTTTCCAAGCACACCCATTGGCCCACCAGAACACGTCCTCTAAAATAGCCCAGCATTTAAATCCCTTTCACATCACCACCGGGCGATCCGCTCCGTGTGGACTTTTTCAACCTACTGACACCGGTAAGAAACACAACACTGCCTATTTTACTGCGTCCTGCCGTTCACTAATCTTGTTCGTAATTCCGCCGCATATAATCACAGTTTTGGTATAGAGCCACAGCACTGTTTATTCCGCGACTTTTGTTACTTTGTCACTTCATCATACGCGACCACACTGCCGGCCCACCAGTTTCCACACCGACTTAATTCAGCATGGTTCAACCTAGTCACACGCAAGCTTTCATTCGGAACTCATCACTTTATTAACTCACCGATTACACCGCGGTTTACTAATACATAAGTTCACATGTGCTGACAGCAGGCTTCTTTCTCGCTGGTTCCATTTACCAACCACAACGGTTAATTTACACTCATAGCCCTGAGTTTTTTGGCAATTCCTCATGTTGATTGCATGAGCACCATCAATACATTTGCACAACTAACATGAAATATACCACCACTGTCGCACAGTGACCCATGCTTTTTCTTGCTTCATTTGTTTAGGGGATGAAGGGCTCCTGTCAGCCCGAAATGCATCAGGACCCACAATCTTGGGAACAACCATTCGCTTCACCTAAAGATCTCTTTTATTGATAATATGTGAACAAAACATCCATGAAGAAGAATTCATTACAATTGAATAAACCTAATTCTTGAGAACAGATCAACTTGTTTTTTTTATCTTTGATCAAGTTTGGATCACTCGATTTATTGGATATCACGCTGTGCACTGAGGGGATGCCGCCCCAGGGGCGGCGCTGATCACATATCACAGACCCCATTGTTCTGCCCGACTCTGTTACAGAGCTCAATTAGCATCACCCAAAGTCGACTCCAGCAGGAGCACAACCCTCCGAGTCTGAGACAGTGACTACTTTCACTTGATAGGCCCTGTGCAGAATATGATTGGTGCAGATCTGATGATCTGTGTGGTTATCCCGACCCATAGTAGAGCCTCAGGATAACTGGTATGAGGAACTGGTGGATGCGGTTGCCAGTGGTCTAGACACCTCTCCAGACACTGGCCTAGTCTCTCCTCCTAGTGTAGCTACAGAGGAAGGGGTTTCGTTTGCCATAGTGGTGAGAAGGCGGCCGAGGTCTTGGACCTTACTGTGCCCACGATGGCAGTCAAGATGAAGGTTTTGACAGACATGGTTAAACCGACAGTTGCCTCCACAGAACCTCTTCTCCCCCTTAATGAAGCCCTCACTGATGTCTTGTTCGGGCCATGGGCCAATCCCTGCCCAGGGACTCTTGTGCACAGGATGATTGACTACCTTCTCCCCGTCCCACTCCTGGAGACCCAGCTTTCCTCACCCAGCACCCTACCCCGGAGAGTATGGTTGTCCAGGGTTCCACATGGAAAGTCAATCCTGACGCATTCCCTACCACACCACAAGATCGGGAATCCAAGAGGCTGGACACCTTTGGTAAGAGGACCAACATTCCCACAGAGTTTGAGATCGGTTGCACAAGTGCTGCCCATGGCTTTAGCCGAGGCCCGAGCCATCTTGTCTCGGAATACTACTGATGGGAGGGATCCAGCAAAGTTTACTATATGCTGCAGACTGGACACAACTGACTTGCTAGACAGATCGATTGTAGTCAGTGGAACTCTGTTGGCGTGCCTGGTTGAGATCTACCTTCTTTTTATGGGATGTCCAGGCATCCCTCATGGACATGCCCTTTGCTGGCACTCGCCTTTTTGGCGATGAGCAGAATTGGCATCTTGAGCGCTTTAAGGACAGCATGATCGCTAGGACTCTCCACTGCCCCACACCAGAACCACTCAGCCACCACAGCCAGTAGGCTCTCCCGTCCTTTTCTGGCTGTGGTTCCCACAAGTCTCATGGGACCCAAAGCTAGAGATCTGCCCAGTCTGCCACCCACCTGGCAGCCACAGCCTCCAAGCACCTTTAAAATGCCCTCTCATCACTGGCAACTGCTCGGCAGCAGTATTAAGCACCACCTGCGCCAATGACAGCCTATCACCTCAGACAAATGGGTGCCTTCATTTGTTCAATGGGGTTACACTCTTCCATTCATAGAAAGACCTGCCGTTCATGCCACCATCCTCTGACGGCTGACTGAGGACCACCTTTTTCTGCTGCGTCAGGAAGTGCAGTCTCTTTTTGCCTAAGGAGCCATCGAGAGGGTATCAACATCAAAAATAGGTCATGGTTGCTATCCCTGCTGCTTTTGGGCGCTGAAAAAGGTGAGAGGCCTCCTTCCTTTATTAGACCTGAGCCCTCTCAACTGCTTCCTAAAAAGGAGAAATTCAAAACGCTCACGTTGGCTCTCTGTTTGCCCTGGAGACTGGATTGTAGCGTTGGACTTTCAGGTTGCCTATTTTCATGTATCTGTCCTGCCGGCCCACAGATGTTACCTGCGGTTCACGGTGGGCCACAAGCACACTCAGTTTGCTCTGCTTCCCTTTCGCCTTACCAGCACCCCTCGGGTGTTCACAAAGGTGATGGGGGTGGTAGCAGCCCATTCGCGGAGATCAGCGGTCCCAGTCCTCCCCGACCTCGATGACTGGCTGCTGAAGGCAGGCTTGCGCCAAGTAGTCGTCACCTACCTGCAGACTACGTATGGTGATCCTCCTGCATTCTTTAGGGTTCTCCATCAAAGTGCCGAAGTCACACCTGACTCCCTGTCAGACGCTCCCTTTCATCTGAGCCACTTGGGGAAAGTCCAGGATATTCAGGCTATGGTTCCGATGTTTCAACCTCTATCTTGGATTTCAGTGAGACTGACTCTGAGTCCTTCGTGCCTTGTGCATCCTGCTGGTAACACTCCCACTGGAATATGCAGCCTCTGCAGTGGGGCCTGAAATCCCAGTGGGCGCCGCATCAGGGAAATCTTTCCGACCTGGTCCAGAATTCGGAGGGAACTGCAAAAGATATGCGGTAGTGCCTCATGAACCACAATTGGGGTCAGTGGCAGAGCCCTCTCCCTTTCCCACCAAGAGTCTAGTGCATCACTGCTTGTTTGGGGAGGCCATCTAGGAGAGGTGGAGATCAGAGGACTCTGGTCTCCAGCGGAGTGTCAGCTTCACATCAACTTGTTGGAGTTTAGAGCAATCTGCTTTGCATTGAAGGCCTTCCTTCCTTCATCAAGGAAAGGCTAGTTCATGTTTTCACAGACAATAGCACTGCCATGTGGTATTTCAACAAACAGGGTGGGGTTGTGTCATGCCTGTGAACATGGCTGAAACGTCAGGACATTTTCCTGGTTGTACAACACCTAGCAGGCTCTCTTAATGCCAGGGCAGACGAACTCAGCCGTTAATGTCTCGCTGATCACGAATGGCATCTCCTTCCAGAGGTGTGGTGCAAGGTCTCATCCACAAATGGGTAAAACCTTGGTTAGATCTATTCGCCACCGCCGAGAATAGGCAATGTGAGCACTTCTGATTGCAGGAGTTTCCAATACGTTTCTCATTCAGAAACGCATATCATCTCGAGTAGAATTCAAGCCTGCTGTGCGCCTTCCCGCCAATACCACTCCTGCCCAGAGTTCTCAAGAAGACTTTGCCCAAGTTATTCTTGTGACTCCGGATTCGGCACAGAAAGTATGGTATCCAAAACTCCTGGACGTGAGCATTGGATCTCCAATCAGGCTGCCTCTTCAGGAGGATCTCCTGTTGCAGTAACAGGGCAGGGTCCTGCACCCGAACCTGCGCACACTTCACCATCATGCATGGAGATTGAGCGGTGGCATCCCACAGTCCTTGACTTCGCTTCAGAAGTCTGTGAAGTCATTCTGACAATAAGACAACAAGGAGGGACTAAGGGCCACTTGAGTAGGTCCAGCATACAGGCCCACGGAACCACAACAAGAAGAGGTATGCTGTTCCTAAAAGAGTCCTACAGATCAATGGGTGAAAAGAGAGCATGTGAGTGCTCATAAAGATTGGAGAAAATCTTTTCTCCTTTCAGAAAAAGACCCTCACGCACCCAGCCAGCTAGGTGTCATGCTTCATCACTGGGTCTGCTCCTTATCGGGTCGGCGCTGCAATACCCGATCGGCACCCGTGATGGGGCCTTCTTGGCGGAGATCTTTTTTCTTAGCCGTTAGGTGAGGTGCGTATGAGGGCCCTAGTGAGTGTAGATGTGAAAATGTGTAGTGTGTGCAATCTAAAACAGGAGATAGTGATCCATCCAAAACTATTTTAATGACAATGGTCACTATCCTGATTAAAAACCAGTAAGAGGCGCACGCGTCTGCTCAAGGATTGCAGGGTTGTGTGCTCAAACTCAGGCCAACATGTTTCTTGCCTACTGTTAAGTTAACGGCAATTCTTCAGGACCTATTCTTAATTATTCTACACTTTATGGTTGGTGGTCTGGCTGGGTGTGTGAGGGTCTTTTTCTGAAAGGAGAAAAGATTTTCTCCGATCTTTATGAGCACTCACATGCTCTCTTTTCACCCATTGATCTGTAGGACTCTTTTAGGAACAGCATACCTCTTCTTGTTGTGAAGTCATTCTGACAGCCAGACATCCCTCAACTAAGACCATATATGAATGTCATTGGGACACGTTTGTGGCTTGGTGCACTAACAAACATGTTGATTCTCTCTCTGCGTCCATGTCAGAGATATTATTGTTTGTTTTATCTCTAGCCCGCAAGGCTTTGCTTTGGGCACAGTTAAAGGGCATCTTTCGGCCATATCGCCTTTCTTATTGTTGCTGAATCAGCTCTCCCTGTCCAAGTCACCAATTGTGACTTGTTTCCTAAAAGGACTTCTGCTCGTTTCCCCCAAAACCCTTCTTATGCCCCAGCGGGCCCTCAATTTGGTTTTAACGTTTAGTGATGTGTTCGCCGTTCGAGCCTATGCATAGTTGTTCTCTACATCTCTTGACCATCAAAACAGTCTTATTAACAGCCATCACATCAGTCAGGAGGGTGAAAGAACTTCAGGCACTTTCTGTGTACCCTCCATATGCCAACTTCTTCCCTGACAAGCTGGTGCTCTGCACCCGTGCCTCCTTCCTGCCAAACACCTTTCCATGTTGGCCAAAATATCACACTGCCGACTTTCTTCACTTCACTTCTCCACCCTTCCAAAGAGGAAGAGAGACTCCTTTGCCTGGACCCAGAAAGAACTTTGTCATTCTACATTGATTGCACCAAAGAACATCAGGTGGACGATCAAACCTTCATTGAGTTCGTCGATGCAAAGAAAGGGAAGGCCGTGCAGAAGTGGACCATCTCCAGGTGGATTGTGCTCTGCATTAATATCTGCTTAACAGCCAAGAAGCAGTCGCCTGAGGGCTTGCAGGCTAATTCCATCAGAGAAAATGCTTCAACAACTGCGTTAGCTCACTGAGTCCTTGTCCTGGAAATCTGTCGGGTTCTACGTGGGCTTCTCTGCACACATTTACTAAACACTACTGCCTTGACAGTCATGTCTGTTCAGTCCTTCAGGGCTTCTGGTCCAAACCTGTTTGCAGACTCTCCACCGTGGACGTATTGCATAGGTATCTATTCTAAGGTAAAGAATCTGCGGCTAGAAGTCTGTCAGTTTCTTACCTTCAGTAACGCATTATCTGCAAGAAACTCTATCTAGCCGCAGGTTCCTTTCTAATCCTCCCCACTTCTGTGAATGGTTTCTTCTAGCTAGAAAGTCTGCACACTGGTATTCCAACAGGGCTCCATGCTTCCGGCGCAGAAATGTCCTAAAAAAAAAAAACTGATCTCAGCGCGCTGGGGTGGCGCCTATATGGGCAGCATGCATGGAACGAACAATGATGCTGACTCAGAGCCTATCGACGTCACCAGCAGAGGTACTGCTCAAGATTTTCCAGATCCAGTCTGATGCCTGGGAAATATTTGAAGGTACGAATCTGTAGTTAGATAGTCTCTACCAGATAAAACGTTACCGAAGGTAAGTAACTTGTTCATCTATGCCTTGATCTCTGGCACAGCTCCCTTTATCAATATCTGCTTGGCCATACAACTCAGTTTCTCCAGCAGGTTAAAGTGATTAGGAGGAAGCCTTTCTGTGAGCACGCATCCTTAATGCAAATGGATAATATGTTCGAGGCATATGAGCTGTAGATCATATGCTATGCATAGATCGCCATCTAGTGTTGGGTCCGGATGTTTGCACTTTGTTTTTCTTCGAAGAAGTCTTTCCAGTCACGAGGTAGGTGACTCCTCCTTTCGGTGATAGTGCGCATGGGCATCGACTCCATTGTTAGATTGTTTTTTTCCGCCATCGGGTTCGGATGGGGTATTGCTGCGCTCCGGGTCGGCACCGTTTCTCGGTTCCCTTCGCTCAATCAACTACCCTCGACGGTATTGTTATCGATCGCGGTTCTCCATTCGTCGCGTATCGTCTCACCTCAAAAAACTTCGATCGGAAAACTCGTGGCGGGCCGTCGGGCCTACCCGCGCCGACCGCACTAGCAGTCGATGGAACGGACTCCCTTTAAGTTATGTCCCGGGTGTCGTGCTAAATTTCCACGCACCGACTTGTACGGAGTGTGCACCTCTGCCTGTCCCCAGAACATAACGAGAAAGACTGCGACTCGTTTCGATCGAAAAAGGCACTTCGTGACCGTCGGGCTTGTCGCCACGAGATGCAACACCAGAGCGGCTCCGCACCGGACATCTTCTGTGAAGATTCCGACACAGAACAGCAAGGTCAAGGAGCCGAAGAGGAAGAACATTTCTCTGTGTCTGAAGTCGACTCCGACATGGAAGAAGAGGAGCCAGTTACTCCGGATCAACGTACCGTGAGTAAAGACACCCCTTTGCCCCCTCAACAACCAAAGACAAAGGCTCCGGTCCCTCCTCTGCCTTCGCGCCAAGGTCGGCACCAACAAAAGGTTTCCGATGCCCCGCCCTCGGGCCCGGCTCCGAAACGTAAACAAAAGCCTTCTGGTTCGGGCTTGAGTCAGCCCCACTCCGGTGCCGAAAAAACCCCTTCGACACCGAAACCCAAATCTAAACATGTGTTGGTCACAATTCCACCGTTGCCGAAGACTCTACCTTCGACACCGAAAGGCTCGGAGCCGAAACCTCTGGCGCCGAAAGGCTCTGAGCCGAAACCTTCCACGCCGAAACAAACAACTAAAGATAAAGATACTTTGTCTAAAGCGCCTCGACCCGATGCCCCGCCTTCGGATCCGAAGCAGAAAAAACTTGTGATCAACCCTGATACAGGACATATCCATGCCACTCTTCCAAAAAAACGGAAGATAGACCAGCAAGTGGACCAACCAGAGGATTACCACAGTCCTCTCAAAAGCAAAAGTGTGGGCACTAACCCTTCTCCACCTTACATTCCACCTCCTTCCCCCCCTGATCCCAATTTACTTATTACACCATCAAATTCACCACCACTTACACCTGACCCACAGGATGACTGGGATGAGGAAGAAGACCAAGGTAGGCCACAGGACATTGACCCTTGGGAGGATTATCATACTGACCCAAGCCCAGATAATGACCCTGATTTGTACCCGTCTAGACCCTCCCCACCTGATGATAACATTGGGTACATTGAGCTCCTTAACAGGGCTGCTCAATATCACGGGGTGGAGCTGCATAAAGAGCCTTTAGAAGAGGATTTCCTCTTTGAGACACTTAGTTCCTCTCAGAGAGCCACTCATACCTTACCTATGCTAAAAGGTATGTTGAAACACACAGACGAGATATTTAAAGATCCTGTAAGGGCAAGAATAATTACAACTAGAGTGGAGAAAAAATATAAACCTTCACCCACTGACCCTGTTTACATCAGAGGTCAGTTGCCTTTAGACTCTCTTGTGGTTTCCAATGCTCGCAAGAGAGCTAACTCACAAACCACAGGTGAGGCTCCTCCTGATAAGGAGTCTAAGCTTACTGATGCCTCGGGCAAAAGAGTGGCTTCACAAGCGGAAAATCACTGGCGCATTGCCAACGCTCAAGCTCTGTTGGCTCGCTATGATAGGGCTCATTACGATGAGTTAGAAAAACTCATGCAATTTTTACTTGACGAACGCAAAACTAAGGCCAATGACCTTATCCAAGAAGGTAAACTTATCACTAATACCTCAATCAGGTGTGCCCTGGACGCAGCAGATACAGCAGCTCGTGCAGTAAACACCAGTGTACTCCTACGCAGACATGCTTGGTTGAGAATCTCAGGATTCAAGCCTGAGGTGCAAACCTCCATTCTCAACCAACCATTCGACAAAGAACATCTATTTGGCCCAGTGGTTGATACCTCACTGGAGAAGATGAAAAAAGACACAGAGGTCGCAAAGTCCATGGGGGCTTTGCAATTGCCTGCCACTAAGGGTTCCTTTCGCCGCTCCTTTTATAGGGGTGGTTCCAAAAATATATCCACCGAAAACCCCTCCTCATCTTACAAGGGTAACAACAAATCCCTCTCTTCAAGAGGTTATTTTAGAGGTGGTTTCAGAGGAGACAACGGTAAGGGACGAGGCAGAGGCAACTCCACATGCACTTCCCCTGCAAACAAACAGTGACTTCCTTCCATTACCCCCGATCATTCCACTCCTGTCGGGGGACGTCGCTCTCAATTCCTACCTGTCTGGAATTCAATCACCTCAGGCAAGTGGATACTACAAATTATCCAATATGGTTACTGCCTGGAGCTTACACACACTCCCCCAGATATTCCTCCAAGATCACATGCAATGTCACAAGAGCATTCTTACCCTTCTAAAGCAAGAGGTTCTCTCTCTCTTGGAAAAACATGCTATAGAACCAGTCCCATTACAATATCAGGGGACCGGGGTAAACTCCCTGTACTTTTTAATTCCCAAAAAAGACGGCTCTCTCAGGCCCATACTAGACCTCAGAGAACTAAATCTATACATTCAGTCGGAACACTTTCACATGATCACACTCCAACAAGTGCTCCCACTCCTTCAGCAAGGCGACTTTCTGTCCGCTCTGGACTTAAAGGACGCCTATTTCCTTATTCCCATTCACCCTGCTCACTGGAAATACCTCAGGTTTGTGGTAAAAGGGCCAACATTATCAATTCAAGGTCCTCCCATTTGGAGTAACTACCGCACCCAGGGTTTTCACCAAATGCCTGGCAGTAGTCGCGGCTCATCAAAGGAGACCGCACATTCACGTGTTCCCTTACCTAGACAACTGGCTCATAAAAGCCAGCTCGCAGCAAAGCTGCCTACGCCACACTCAAAAAACAGTCCAACTGCTTCACGACCTTGGATTTACTGTAAACCTCACCAAGTCTCATCTCCAATCATCCAATACACAACGGTATCTAGGAGCCACAATAGACACTCAAAAAGCTCTAGCGTGTCCCAACCCAGTCAGAATCCGCAATATGCAGACTCTAATCTCTCAGTTTCAGTTACAACACTCGTTACCAGCTCGAGTGTTCATGCAATTGATAGGAATGATGGCGTCTTGCATTTTAATTGTTCCTTACGCAAGACTCCAAATGCGTCCCCTCCAGGAATGCTTGGCACGTCAGTGGAACCAGGCTCAAGGTCAGTTATCAGATCTAGTGTTGGTAGATGGCTGTACCCATCGCTCTCTGCAGTGGTGGAATACAAAAAACCTTTCCAAGGGGCGGCCATTCATCGACCCGGTTCCACAGATAGTGCTAACAGCAGACGCTTCGCTCACTGGTTGGGGAGCTCATCTACAAAAACATACCATTCAAGGCATGTGGACTCTTCAACAAAAGCAACTCCACATAAACCATCTAGAACTGCTAGCAATTTTTCTAGCGTTGAAAGCTTTTCAACTTCATCTAGTAGGCAAAGCTGTCCTAATTCGCACAGACAACATGACAGCAATGTACTACATACAAAAACAGGGGGGAACACACTCTCTCCAGCTCTCAGTTAGCCCAGAGCATCTGGAGATGGGCCATACCTTACAAAATATATCTCCTTGCGGAACACCTTCCAGGAGTAAACAACCACATTGCAGATCTGCTCAGTCGTCAACGACAACAGATCCTCGAATGGAAACTCCACCCTCAAGTTCTACTCACATTCTTTCAAATGTGGGGCTTCCCAGACATAGATCTGTTCGCCACTCACTTAAGCGCCAAATGGCCGAACTTCGCATCCAGGGACCCACACCCATTGTCCAAAGGCAATGTACTATGGATGAATTGGTCAGGGATATTTGCTTACGCTTTTCCGCCTCTCCCACTCATTCCATTAGTGGTTCGGAAGCTCAAACAGCACTATCTGACACTAATCCTAGTTGCTCGCACATGGGCCCGTCAACCCTGGTTCACAACCTTCTTGGAGTTGTCAGTAGTTCCCCACCAAAAACTCCATCTCACTCCTAATCTCCTCATTCAGAACCATGGAGGAATAAGGCATCCAGATCCCAGTCATCTCAACCTTGCGATCTGGCACCTGAAATCTTAGAATTTGGCTACCTCAATCTTTCCCCAGATTGCATGAATATCATCAAAGTGGCTAGACGTCCTACCACAAGGGCATGCTATGCAGCAAAATGGAAGCGGTTTGTGATTTACTGTAATAACAATCAAGTCAATACGCTCGACGCTTCAATCCAAAACATCATTTGTTATCTATTACATCTACAGCGTTCCAATTTAGCGTATACATCCATACGCTTACATCTTGCTGCGATAGCTACATATCTGCAGAACAGAGCATTCAAATATGCTATGCAAAAGCGAAACGAAAGTTAACAGTTCCCCCTAGAGCACATTCTACACGCAAATTAGGGGCTTCTATGGCATTCTTAGGAAATTTACCCATAGATGACATATGCAAAGCTGCAACATGGTCTACACCTCACACATTCACAAAACACTATTGTGTAGATGTGTTAGCAAAACAACAGGCTGGAGTGGGGCAGGCAGTTTTACGTACACTATTTCAGACCACTGCAACAGATACAGATTAGCCACTGCATTGGGACATAACTACAATATAGTCTATGCATAGCATATGATCTACAGCTCATATGCCTCGAACGGAAAATGCTACTTACCCTGTATGCATCTGTTCTTGGCATACAGAGCTGTAGAGTCGTATGCGCCCACCCACCTCCCCGGGTACCTATACTTATTGCAGTAACATCTTACTTAGATACATGCATTCATGGACATCTCCTTTTTACTACTCTTACTAACTCCATTATCACCCTCTGCGGGAAAACAATCTAACAAAGGAGTCGATGCCCAAGCTCACTATCACCGAAAGGAGTAGTCACCTACCTCGTGACTGGAAAGACTTCTTCTAAGAAAAACAAAGTGCAAACATCCGGACCCAACACTAGATGGCGATCTATGCATAGCATATGACTCTACAGCTCTATATGCCAAGAACAGATGCATACTGGGTAAGTAGCATTTTCCTTCTGTAAACACCCCCCCCCTCTCAATCTATGTTGGTGAACTTTGCTTGCCTGTATTGCAGATGGTCTTGCTCCCTCATTAACAAGTACACTTAAGTATTTGGAGGCAAATGCGTCAAAAATAGTTTTCCCTTTAGTATGTCTATGCCATTATGAGCGGCTGGAACCTCCATCTCTGGCACAAATTGTACACCTACGCCACCTTGCTCCCTAGAAGAGGAAAGATTGATATCTGGGCAATAAAGCAGTCCGGCGAAGCTAATCATGTCCACAGACCTAATTGGATAGCCACTACAACTTCTAACTCTAGCCTGGCTGTGCATCAGCTGTCTTGGCTCAAGAGCATCAAACTAATGCCGGAGGCTAATAAAAAAAGTTTCATACCTCCTCTTCAACAGAAAAAACGTATTCAATCCCTTCTGGAACAGTACAAGGTGTACACGGTCACGACCAAGTCGGTGAGTCCCATCTAGTCAGTCAGACCTGTTGTTCTCCTCGAGCCGGCAAAGGCCATCGACTCTTTTAAAGCTGGGAAGTCTTTTCATGACAAGGCCCCTGATGTTGCCTCTTTTTTTCCTTAGGCAGACATGTCCAGTAAATCCCCATGATATCCACTCTACTAGCCACCTACCTCGCCACCATCTAAGGAGGTCCCTTCTTCTCCATTGTGGGTAAGTAGGGAGACCGTGAGGCCGGTGGCTTTCCCTCAAATACCACCATTTAGCCCAGACAACCAAAAGCCTCCTTAGTGATGAAAACGTGTTGTTTATAGCTTCCACAGCCTCCACCTACCAGGTCGCCTCTGCCCCAGTTGACACCCGAGGATGAAGGGACCCTCCTACTATTAGGAGTATAAGAAGGTACCACCAGTAGAAAGGGTGCAGCAATTCTGTGCCCATTTCTTTCTTGTAAGGAAAAAGGGAGGAAGCCCCATCCTGTTAGAATTATATGGTTACGCTTCCCAGCAGAATTTCAAGAGACTGATTAGCAGCTGTGGAGTGTAATGACTGTTTCTGTTCAGCAGACCCTCAGGAAGCCTACTTTAATGCACATGTTCTGAAGGAGCACAGGGAGTATCCTCCGGTTCATGTTGGAAGATCAGCAATATCAGTATAGGACACTGCTGTTTGATCTGAACGTTGCCCTTGGGCCTTTGCCAAGATCTTGGTCCTAGTGATGGCCCTTCTGTGACTGTGGAGTGTCAGCTTCTGCCCATGCCTGGATGACTTGCTCATTCAGGCAGCTTTAAGGAAGGGTGCTCATTTGCAACCACTCCTGCACACAGGGAATTCAGGAGGATTGATGGTTTTGGCAAGAACATGTTTTGTTTGGGACTGTGCTGGATAAGTGCTGTTTATTTGCTGGGCTACTACACCTATGCCCCTGGGGACATGGCCAGTGAGATTTTGCCAGCGATCCCAGAAGACCTTAGGGCTTCGATAATCCATGATGGTCAGAGCCCAGCCAAATGTGTTATCCTCGCAGTTCACTAGGAACTGTTTGGGGAGGGCAGCCAGCACTAGTGTTGCCCTTCGACTATGCGTTCCACAGGAATCTTCAGCGATGTTCAGGCGTCCCTCATGGATCTGCTTTTTGCTGGGTCCCACCTTTTCGGTGAAAAGATGGACTCTGCGTTGGAGTACTTTAAGGATAACATAGCTACAGCACGCTCCTTAGATCTGTAGACCCCTGCCAAATAGTTTCTGCTTATATTCAGAAAGTTTTTAGGTTATTCCAGAGAGTTGGCAAATAAATAAAAACAGTCTTCCCAGCCAGTGATGCATTGGACACCCCAATCTTTTCGAGGACATGAGTTTGGCAGACAGCATACAGGCTAGCAGGGGCATCAGTCCTCCAATTCTTCTTCCCCTGCTTCACCAGTCATTGAAACATTTTAGTTTGTTCTAAGTCGCTCATGCTCAGCCATTGTGGGGGCACAATTCAAGATTTCCTCCAAGTTTTGCAATCCATCATGTGTGGCGGAAGGGTCTTACAGATCATTTAGTATGTCTATGCTGTGCCTTTTCTCTATGCCCCGCCCCCTGTTCAACCCACACAAGACCAAATTTCAGACAATCACCTGTCCATTCTTTTACAGGAGGTGTGTAGTTGCTCTCCAAAGGTGCAAATGAGAGGGTTACCAATTCGGGAAGAGGAGGGGGTGTTACTCTTGCTATTTCCTCGTATTGAACAAAAACTGAGGCCTCAGGCCTATACTGACCATCAGCCTCTAAATGCCTTGCTGCAGAAGGACAAATTAAAAATGCTTATGCTGGCCGAGATTCTGTCGGCTCTGGATGACCTGCAGGATGCGCATTTTCATATAACCGGCTTGCACTCCCACAGAACCCTGTATTTCAAAGTAGGCCAGGAACATTTTCAGTTTGGTGTGCTCCTTTTCAGCATCCTCGGCGCCCCTTGTGTTCAAGAAAGTAATGACTGTGGTCACAGCCCATCTTCAGAGGTTGCAGATACTAGTAGTCCTGTACCCCAATGACTGGCTATTGAAGGTGGCCTCTCCACAGTCAGTTGTGGACCACCTCCGGACGATGGTAACTCTCTTGGCATAGTTGGGACTCCGTATCAACGACTCACCAAACTCGTTTACAGAGGTTTGCATTAATCAGAGCAATCCTGGACACAGTGGAGTTCAGGGCTTTCCCTTTGCCTCAGTGAGCTGTGGACATTGAGTCTATGGTCCCGATTTTTCGCGCTCTATCCTGGAGCATGGTGAGAGCAGCTCTGAGCCTTTGTGGTCTCTTAGCCTTCGTGGCCTCTTAGCCTCCTGTATCCTCCTCATAAACTATGCCAGGTGGCACATGCAGGCTCTGCCATGGAATTTGAAGCTCCAGTGAACTTAATATCAAGGCAATCTGACTGATTCCATCCAGGTTTCAGAGGAGACGGATTGAGATATGCAGTGGTGACTGTTCTAACGCAATTAGTCCAGCTGCAGGCTCCACTCTGGTCTCCAATCCGAGCTGATGGTGGTGAAAGACTGATCCCTGCAGAGCTCTGGGGATCATCTGGAGAAGTGGTGATCAAGGGAGACTGGTGTATGGCTGATGGCTGCCTCTACAGCAATCTGTTGGAGTTGCTGGCCATTCGTCTGGCACTCAAGGGGTTCCTGCCAGTCATCGAGAGGAGGCTGGTGCAGGTTCTCAAGGACAACAACACCTCCATTTGGTGCTGCAACAAGCAGGATAGACTGGGGTTATTGGTCCTGTGTCAGGAAGCTCTGCCCCTCTGCAGTTGGTTGGAGTCCCAGGGCATTTTCCTGATCGCAAGCCACCTGACTGAGATTGGATGAACTAAGAAAGCAGCATCTGGCATATCAAGAGTCGTGTCTACATACCAAGGTGGCGAATGGCGTTTCCAGCTCTGGGGAAAAACCCTGGCTAGATCTTTTTACCATTGTCCAAATGTACGTTTTTGAAAGTTTTGTGCATTGGAGTTACCTCAGTAACTTGTTAGAAGATGCCTTCTGGCTGGAATGGAACATGGAACTCGCATACGCCTTCCCACTCCTGCTTCATGTTCTGAAAAAGATCAGCAACGACTGGGCTGAAGTCATTCTATCACTGTGGATTGGGCCAGAAAAGTGTTGTACCCCAGCCTTATGGGCATGAGCTTGCATTCCCCAATCAGGCTGCTGCTTCATGAGAACCTCCTGTCTCGGCAACAGGACAGCTCCTCTACCCGAATCTGCACAATCTACACCTACATATGCGTAGATTGAGTGGTGGAAAATGACTGTGCTTGGTGTGCCGCCTGAAGTAGTGTATGTCATCCTTTCCCCCAGGTCGATTTCCATGAAACCATTTATGCCGAGTTCTAGGAAGAATTTGTGACCTGTTGTGGCATTTACAAGACTGACCCCTTTTAAGCTAAGCTGTCAGATGTCATTTTCTATATTATATCTTTTGCACAGTCAGACCTTGCAGTGGGCACGATTAGAGGATGGTTTGACTCGCGTGTTTCTTCCTATACCGTTAGTAACATCACAGTGGGATCTTGATTAAGTATTGTTGTTTCTCATGTGTACGCCTTTCGAGCCGATACATAGCTGGTCATTGCGTCTCCCGACCTCAAATACAGTCTTCCCTATTGAGATTTTGTCAGCTTGTTGCATGATTGAACGTCTGGCACTTTCAGTGCAACCACCCTCCACCAGCTTGAGGGTTCGGGCGGCATTTCTACCCAACGTTGTGACTCCATTCCACATTGAGCAATCCACCACTGCAAGTGTTCTTTGCGTCCCTTCCTCTCTAAATGAGAAGAGGCTACATCGGCTGGACCCCAAATGCACTTTAAGCTTTTACATTGATTGTTTCAAGGAACATCAAGTGGATGGTTAGATTTTTGCGGGGTTCTCTACAGTAAAGAAAGGGAAGATTAAGCAGAAGAGGACCTTGTTGAGGTGGAAAGTCTTCTGCATTACGATCTGCTATGCATTGGTAAAGAAACAGCCTCTTAAAGGTCTGAGAGCCCATTACGCCAGGGCTAAGGCTGCTACCACTGCACTGGTAAGCACAATGCCTGTTCTCAACATCTGCCAAGGGTGCAACGTAGGCATCTGTGTATACGTTCATGTGGTACATCTTTTCACAGCCAGGTCCAGTGGGAAAGGCATTTCACCTGTTAAGTCCTGCAAGATGTTTTTGGAAGGAACTGCTTTGGTATCTGTTCTAAGATGGAACTTGGTGAGAAGTATCCATCAGGGAAACAAGGTACTTCACTTCGGTAACACTCTATCTGATGGATAGTCTATCGATCTGCAGATTCCTCATTTCCCTCCCACCTTACAGTTCTGTCAGTATTCAGCACGTTGTTACCAACAGTTATTCATGCTCTGGGTCTTGTGGCACTGCACGGGAAAAGAGCAGAAACTGACACCAGAACGCAGGGATGGTGCTTGTATGCGGCTCTGATCCATCCCTTCTGGTGTGGAGTTCTCAAGGAGCGGCACAACTCCACCTATTGGCATGCAGCAGAACTGCTATGAAAAAGTTTTCCGGATTCAGATGGTGCCTGCGGAGTATTCTAAGGTGAGGAATAAGCAGCAGGTTAGATAGAGAATCCTAAACAACAAAAGAGTTTGCCTTCTCAGGAGAAGAGCTAGCGTGGAGAATCAAATTTGATTCTTATAAAGCCCTCACTCACCAACCTAGTTGGTGACATGCTTCATCATCGGGCCCCACCAGGAAGGTCGAATACCTCCCCGATGTGCTTCAACGCCAGAATTACTGCGGAGCGGGTTAAAGTGACAAGTGCACGTGAATGTGAAGTGATTTAAAAATGACTAGGCTGTATCCGAAAATGATTTTATTCGCCGGTCAGTCAGGCACAAAATAAAAACAATGTGAGTGATGTGATCGCTGAAGAAATTGGTCAGCTAAATCTCACTATGTGTGGTCAACATGTTTCTGCCTTTATGATGCTACTAGCTAGGCATTCGTCAGGACCAAGGTGAAGACCCCGGCGGTATGAGCACGCTAAGGCTCACCCTAACCTGGAGGTCAGATGCGTGAAAAAGTAGGAAAAAGAATCTTTAAAAACCTACTATCATTGCGGGATCCTTCTTACTTATTGGGACCCTGCAGATCTCTGAAATAAAAAGAACAAGAACGAACAAACACACAGACATAAGTATATTCAGTAAGCATGTGGTCATGGGACGTTCATTGTTCCAATTTCAGCAAACAAAAGTGCTCTTCTCGGAGTGCACCGGAAACTATATCTCAAGGAGCTGTCGTGCAGTAGTGAGATATGAATGTGCACATATTTTAGAAAGTTATTGAAAGTGGCAAAAGCTGGAACCACAATACACATAGATGGTATCACATTAAGCGCTATTATTACTTACACGCCTATTGTGACGTGGAAAGCCACAGGGCGTCAAAATCAGAAAACGCTAACGTGACTACAACGGGCTCATCCAAGCGGAATTGTCAAAAGAAGAGAGAAATGTCTTACACTTAGGGTGATCACTAAACACACCCTGGGTCTCGGGAGGGGGTGGTGGCTGATTGGCACACCCTATAGAAAGGTAGATACAAAACAGGAGATAAATAAATACATAAATATGAAGTTCGGTCCCGCAACAGCAGGCGGTCACTTATCTGTGTGGTAGGGCTGCTCGAAGAAACACTCACGCCGAGAAAGCCAGACACCCACTTGGTACCTGGTTGAACCCTCTGAAAACCGGACCCCGTCGATAGAAAGGCCGGTGTTCCACATGTTAATATAGGGGGAAACACAGCCAGGAGCCTCGGTTTGAGCGTTGGTGTCCCGGGAGAGCCCTAATTGCTACGTCATTACGTATACGGCAACAAAGGGGCCAATCAGAATGAAGTAAAGGTAAATCAATTGGCCCGCAGCGTCATCAGAAAAGACTAGGACGCTGACTTCAGTGATACCGGTGCGAAAAAAACCGCAACAAAACTTTATTCACAAGCGATAGGGACGCTATGTCAAATGCCAGCTGTGCTATCATACAAAATGAAGACAGGATAAAGGGTATTAGTTAGCAGCAAAACCACACGCTTGCTTGTCATGTCATGTGCCTATACCAGTTCAAGAAAATGTAAAACACTTCTATAGATGGTAGAATGTGCCAGGTGGTGTATCAGATATTGTCAACAGGGAGTGTCTGAACAGTACACACTCTGTGGGGGTCATGCGGCTGTACAGAAAAAATTGGAACTAAGTCTGTTAGTTTCTGAGTACTGTACTCCAGGGAATATGATCATTCAGCCCCTCTTTATCTGTGCCCAGACGATAGACCCACCTCTGTTCTTTCTCAAACAGAGACTGCGGTATGTTTCTACATGCGGTCACCTGTTCAATGACTGTCCACTGTAAGTCATTAGTGGTGTGATTATGGTGTATGTAATGTTCACTAAGTTTGGTTGTTATTCTCCTGCATCGGATGTTACTTCTATGTTCACCAATACGTTGTTTCACCTTACGAGTCGTCATCCCCACATAACGCAGACCACAAGGACAGGTGATCAAGTATACCACATTTGTGGAATTACAGTTGGTGTGAGTGCGTTGTGTCCACGTTTTGCCTGGTTCAAGATTGAGGACCTTTGTGTGTGCAGTCAGATGACAAATACTACAGTTGGCGCAAGGAAAATGACCCACTATTCTAGGTAAACCCCAAGCCGCAGTTATGGAAGGAGTGCCAATCAGTGTCTCAATTTTGGGTCGTGTGTGGACCAATGAATCCCTGAGACTGCGGCCCCTTTTGAAGGAAAAAAGAGGTTTCTCCCATAAACGGTTACTACTAGTGATTATTCTCCAATGTTTGTTAATTGCTTTCTTCACTGTGGTAGAAGCAGTACTGTATGTAGTAACACAGGTAAGGGGAATGTCTTTCTTCATTCGGGGGTTGTCTTCCAGAAGGGCCTCCCTTGGTTGGTTCCGGGCCCTTTTATAGCTCTTACTCAGAATTCTTTCTGGGTAACCTCGATTCTTCAGTTTAGAGGTGAGGTTAGCTGATTGGTTGCAAAAATCATCCAATTTGCTACAGTTCCTTCTTAACCGAAGGTATTGTCCATACGGTAGGTTTTCCCGTAGGGGCCTGGGGTGAAAGCTGGAAAACTCAAGTAGGTTATTTTTAGCAGTAGGTTTGTAATGGGTCTTGGTAGAGAGGCCTCTCTCTGATTTTGTGATGACCACATCCAAAAAAACCACCTCATGTTGATTACAGGTGTGGGTACATTTTAGGTTCAAGTCAAGGGTATTAATCCAGGAAAGGAAGTCATTAAGAACGCACTCTGGTCCTTTCCATATCATTAAGATATCATCAATATACCTCTTCCAAAAAACTATGGAAGAGGCATAAGGATTATCGCCAGAGAGAATGAATCTGCGTTCGAAATTATAGACGTACAGACCCGCCACACTTGGGGCAAAAGTACTGCCCATCGAAGTACCAGTTGATTGCAAGAACAGATGATTCTTATACTCAAAAAAGTTTCTTTTGAGAGCCAGGGTGGCACACTTCAAAATGAATTCTTTAGGGGTCTGATAGTCCCAGACTGTTTCGTCCAGTGCCTCACCCAGGACCCTGATAGTATCGTCCTGGGGAATGCTGCTATATAGACTCTCTATGTCAAGTGTCACTAGTATAGTTGAAGCCTCCTCAATGGTCACCTCTTGTAGAAGGCATAGAAGACTCTTAGTGTCTTTAAGGTACGTGGATGACTGCTGTACAAGTGGTTTTAAAAAGAAGTCACAGAACCGAGACAGAGGCTCGAGTAAGGAGCCGATACCCGAAACAATGGGGCGTCCTGGAGGAGGTGTCCTGTTTTTGTGCGTTTTAGGTAAGGTGTAAAAATAGGGTATAACACCTTCCCCCTCAGTCAGGAAAGCAGACTCCTTGCTGGTAATATAACCATTCTGTTCTGCCTCTTTCACCAGTTGCTTAATTTCGGTCTTAAGTTCTATGGAGGGGTCAGTAGTAAGGGGAGTATAGTTCTTCCTATCGTCAAGGAGACGTTGACATTTTTGCTCATAGTCCCCTTTATTCTGAATTACCAACCCTCCACCTTTGTCAGCTGGTTTTATGGTGATTGCAGTATTTGATTGCAAACCTTGAAGTGCTTGATATTCCATTTTGCTAAGATTTTTTAATATGTTGCCCTCTTCAAAATTCTCTATTTCAAGAAAAACTGCCTGTTCGAAAGTAGTAATTTCAGCCGGTATCCCATAAGGAGGGGGGGTGAAAGATGATTTCAACCTCAATCCTGTGTTAGCTGGATTCTCCTGTGGTTCACTGACTTCTTTACCCTCAAAATAGGCTTTCAGTTTGAGCTTTCTGAAAAATTCCGCCAGTTCACAATGTAGTTTAAACTTGTCTAGGCGGGCTGAGGGGACAAACCCTAAACCCTTTTCTAAGACCTGTTTCTCCACTGGGGACAAAATTACCTCGGAGAGATTAGTAATTAGACTCTCCTGGCACTGGTGCCTGCCTGGGGTTCCTGAGATTTGCTGCGTGTGTGGTTGCCCACTGTGTCTTCTTGTTCCCAATGAACTTGATTCTGCCCTCTCCTCCTGCCTCGGCCTCTGCGGCCTCTCTCTAAAAAGGACGGTAAGAGTTCTGACGGAAGGGCTGCGCTGGCATATAGGCCGGATTCCAGCCCATTAGGGGAAAGGTGGTTGTTGGAAGTGCATGGGATGCATACCGGGTCCCGGTGTTGGAAAGTGTGACCACATCGGTTGGGCATAGTTCTGTCTTGGTGTACCCCTATTACCGCCCCTTTGTCTTTGTCTAAAACTCCCATTACTAGACCCACTAGTGGTCGATGTGCTATCATCCGAGATGTCTGAGTTGGAGTTATTTTTTGTGGGAGGTATGTAGGTTGGGTCAGCATAGGGATAGACTTTGTCAAAGGCAAATCGTTTTAGGTCTTTTGGAATTTAATCACTTTCGATTGGGTTAAACCGTCCTTATAATCAGTGATGTCTTTATTAACTTCGTCTAGTTTTTTCTTGAAGCCTGTTAAGGTGGTTTTAAAATGGTTTTCCGTCTGTTGGATTTCAACCAACAAGGCTTCTGAAAGTCGCAAAGCTGTCTTAATGATTAGAACAAGCCAGTCGCGTGTACAATGCCACGCGATCATTGCCCATTCCTTTCTAAATACAGCATCCTCTAGGAAGATACGAGGTGCATTGGTTACCAGAAGCCCTCTTGGTGCTGTGTTTGTACGGAGATACTCGGTAAGGATGGTCCCGTGTAAGATTGTCCTAATTCTATTACGTTTCTGTTCTGACAATTTTTCCCACTCACTGGTGTGGGTGATAGCTTGTGAGATGGTAGGGTCAGCAAACATAGATGGGCCCGCTAAAATAGCATCAACCTCTGAAATAGAGTAGGTGAGACCCATATTTGCCATGGTGTCTAAATGTATGAAACTCGCAAAATGAGAAGAAAAAAGGAAGAAAGGGAGGTTCTGGCAATCACAGACCTCCCCTAGGCTCTCACAGCTGTACGCTGCTTAATATCTATAAACAATAGGAGAGAGAGGGAATTTTTAGAAGGGACACTCTTGATCCCCCAAATAGTAGTCTAAACAACAAAAGAGTTTGCCTTCTCAGGAGAAGAGCTAGCGTGGAGAATCAAATTTGATTCTTATAAAGCCCTCACTCACCAACCTAGTTGGTGACATGCTTCATCATCGGGCCCCACCAGGAAGGTCGAATACCTCCCCGATGTGCTTCAACGCCAGAATTACTGCGGAGCGGGTTAAAGTGACAAGTGCACGTGAATGTGAAGTGATTTAAAAATGACTAGGCTGTATCCGAAAATGATTTTATTCGCCGGTCAGTCAGGCACAAAATAAAAACAATGTGAGTGATGTGATCGCTGAAGAAATTGGTCAGCTAAATCTCACTATGTGTGGTCAACATGTTTCTGCCTTTATGATGCTACTAGCTAGGCATTCGTCAGGACCAAGGTGAAGACCCCGGCGGTATGAGCACGCTAAGGCTCACCCTAACCTGGAGGTCAGATGCGTGAAAAAGTAGGAAAAAGAATCTTTAAAAACCTACTATCATTGCGGGCCAATTGATTTACCTTTACTTCATTCTGATTGGCCCCTTTGTTGCCGTATACGTAATGACGTAGCAATTAGGGCTCTCCCGGGACACCGACGCTCAAACCGAGGCTCCTGGCTGTGTTTCCCCCTATATTAACATGTGGAACACCGGCCTTTCTATCGACGGGGTCCGGTTTTCAGAGGGTTCAACCAGGTACCAAGTGGGTGTCTGGCTTTCTCGGCGTGAGTGTTTCTTCGAGCAGCCCTACCACACAGATAAGTGACCGCCTGCTGTTGCGGGACCGAACTTCATATTTATGTATTTATTTATCTCCTGTTTTGTATCTACCTTTCTATAGGGTGTGCCAATCAGCCACCACCCCCTCCCGAGACCCAGGGTGTGTTTAGTGATCACCCTAAGTGTAAGACATTTCTCTCTTCTTTTGACAATTCCGCTTGGATGAGCCCGTTGTAGTCACGTTAGCGTTTTCTGATTTTGACGCCCTGTGGCTTTCCACGTCACAATAGGCGTGTAAGTAATAATAGCGCTTAATGTGATACCATCTATGTGTATTGTGGTTCCAGCTTTTGCCACTTTCAATAACTTTCTAAAATATGTGCACATTCATATCTCACTACTGCACGACAGCTCCTTGAGATATAGTTTCCGGTGCACTCCGAGAAGAGCACTTTTGTTTGCTGAAATTGGAACAATGAACGTCCCATGACCACATGCTTACTGAATATACTTATGTCTGTGTGTTTGTTCGTTCTTGTTCTTTTTATTTCAGAGATCTGCAGGGTCCCAATAAGTAAGAAGGATCCCGCAATGATAGTAGGTTTTTAAAGATTCTTTTTCCTACTTTTTCACGCATCTGACCTCCAGGTTAGGGTGAGCCTTAGCGTGCTCATACCGCCGGGTCTTCACCTTGGTCCTGACGAATGCCTAGCTAGTAGCATCATAAAGGCAGAAACATGTTGACCACACATAGTGAGATTTAGCTGACCAATTTCTTCAGCGATCACATCACTCACATTGTTTTTATTTTGTGCCTGACTGACCGGCGAATAAAATCATTTTCGGATACAGCCTAGTCATTTTTAAATCACTTCACATTCACGTGCACTTGTCACTTTAACCCGCTCCGCAGTAATTCTGGCGTTGAAGCACATCGGGGAGGTATTCGACCTTCCTGGTGGGGCCCGATGATGAAGCATGTCACCAACTAGGTTGGTGAGTGAGGGCTTTATAAGAATCAAATTTGATTCTCCACGCTAGCTCTTCTCCTGAGAAGGCAAACTCTTTTGTTGTTTAGACTACTATTTGGGGGATCAAGAGTGTCCCTTCTAAAAATTCCCTCTCTCTCCTATTGTTTATAGATAGATAGAGAATCCACCAGAAAAAACATTAGCGAAGGTACCTTCTTTAGCATAGCCCCTATGCTCAGGAGCCTCCTTCCGGTCCGCTCAGGGATTATCATAAGCATTGCGGTGCTAGGACTTTAGAAAGAGAAACTCTTGCAGTGTCCTAAATGTGTCTGTAAGCAGTGTATATGCAGTGGCTCTACCGGCCACTCTCGTCCCAGGAACACATTGGGTTCCTGTTACCAAGATTGAAATAAAATAGATCACCCTTATAAATCCCATCCCCCCACAATATGTACCCCAAAAAACTAGACCCACTCATAATAAAGCATCTGGCACTCACGGTGTTGATGTTCTGGTGACCTGGTGTCTAGTGAGAGACACAATTAGCAAAGTCAAGATTACTAGACTCTGAAGACAGGTTAAGGACCCAGGTAACAGTCCTCATTTAACTACGACCAGATAAACTAGTGAGCCAGTACTAGTTAAGTTGGCCCTAAGGGGCTTTTTTGTTTATGGTCCTGTATCAGTCTTTAGTGCACCCACTGGTGATGTCAACTGACCCGTTATCTCGGGCCAGGACACAGTTGCAAACTTTAAATTACTGAAGTCTGAAGACAGGTTAAGCGTCCAGCAGGTAGTCCTGGTTTGACTAGGACCAGATAGTACCTTCTTCTGAGATATCTGCAAAACTGCTGGCCATAGTTAATTTCTTCCAGTGGTGGGAGCAAACAAGCACCCTGGGAAATAACTTTGCAACTAGGACCTAGTATATTCAGAAACATAAGGACAAGGAAGATAATTCAAATGGTGGAGTTATTAGGGTGGAACCAGGCCCCAGGCCAGAGGTGTGATGGTTAACTGTTTCCTATTCCGTTTTGAGATGAAAGTATGGCATACTAGTACCCCAGGGTTTGTGTCTGGTCCATGCAATCACCCAGCTGATGCACTTATTGATATTTGTTTTTTTCTTTAGCAAAGGCGTGGGTCCTTGACAGGCTGTCCTCATGTTTGGGATCCAGGGATCATATATCTCCTGGCAGATGTGATCCAGCTCCTTGGCAGGTAGGTAGGTTCTCCTTTCCCTTTAAACAGGTGTGATGCGTGCACCCTGGAACGGTGCGCCTTATTACAAGTAATGCTCTGCCCCAGGGCAGCCGCAAGCTTGGCTGAGGGGCCTATTGGACCCCCTTTCCGGCCTCTTCAGGGGTCGCACTTGGGAGCGTGTTGACACTGCCACTTTTTTGGGGCACGACGCCCTCTTTGCCTGCGTCCATAATATGGCGTGGGCAAAGTGTTTGCCTCAGCATAGGGCCCTGCCTCTATGGGAATGAGCGAACACCCCCTAAAGAAAACGCTTGTGCTCTATGTACACTGGCACTATCTGAATTGCAGAAGAAGGTGCACAAGCGTCTGCGCCATCCGTAATACTACAGTACCCCGGAGGCATATGTGTCGTGAGGTTACATAGGCCCTGGGCACAAACACTTCCATTTTACATGCACACATTTAAAATGTACATTTTTTTAGATGATGACTTTTAACACACATTTTCTTGCACGGCCTCATGAAAAATGAACTCCGAAATGATTTGCTTACAGTTGCATTTCTTCGTAGGCATATAATTTGGCCTTGGAACATTCTGTACTATGACTTAGTACACTGTGCAAAATGTCGTTGATTGTTGTCAATTCAGCAACAGCTCTGGGTGTATAGAATCAACAATGACAACAGGACCAGGACTCAAGTACGGAATGAATGGGTCCCGTTTATTAAATAAACAGCACTGTTCCTCTGTTTAGAAAGAGGAGCATCTTAATGGATTGTCGATGTTCGCCACAAGCCCAGCTGAATTCCAACACCATCCTGAAGAGGACGGCGGCCTGTTCTACACCAAGGCTGGCTGCCAAATGCCACACGGATGCGGGTAAATGGGGAGTTAGACTACTATAAGGTATTCTGGCAGACCCACATACCTTATGCTTTAAAGGATAGGCAGCGCTAGAAAGGAGTGCAAATATATTGTGTGTATGTAATATGAACGCAGGGCACTTTTTCTAATTGCACATAAATCGCTACAGAATTAAATTTGAGAGTTCTAGGAAGGTGGGGGCAGCGAAAAACGTTCGCTGTGTAGCAGCCATTTGTTTGTCGAGACATCAAGAGGCACCATTTTGAGCAGTGTGCGCTCTAGTCCCTCGACTCTATTTAAGGAGAGACGCGCGAAAGCAGTAAGGTCTTCTTGTCTTTTCTTTGCAAACATTGTTGTTCATGTCTGTGTGAATTTTAAAACTGTGATGAATTAGAACGTTAGGCTTTACCCATTTGCACATCATGTTTTAACCTGTTTTTTAAAACTGTAAAAAACTTGAAAGCGGGGCACTTTTGCTAATAATTTGCACATAAATAGCTACGAAATTGAATTTGGGGGTTCTAGGGAAGTGGGAGCAGCTAAAAGCATTCGAGAAACTTTTGCTGGGTAGCAGCCATTTTTGTCTTTCGGGACATCAAGAGGCGCCATTTTGAGCAGTGCACACTCTAGCCCCTGGACACTATTTAAGTAGAGATGCTGCGCGGACGGGCACAGTGGGTGCGCCTAAGGCAAGCCTGTCTGCGACCAGCGCCAGCCACTGCCGGTTTTTGGCAGATGACATGCCTCACATTACCTATACAAGCTCCTATATGCACAGCCTTGCCCCAAAACAACCCTGTAAGCCACACTGTCCGCTCTCCATCTTGAGAAATGATTTTGTCTGCACTTGCTGCACCTGGACCACGGAAGCCCGACACACAAGTAAGTCCATTACTAACACGTCAAGAGGGGCTTTAAGAACTGATAAGTTTTCGGCGATTCTTCTGAACATCCGCTCACTGCAGAAACACGCTTGTACAAGTTGCTGAGCTACTTGAGGACGGAAAGCCAGATCTTATGTTTATTACAGAAACTTGGCTCAATGACTTCTCAAACCCAACAATAGCTAATGCCATCCCCATGGGCTATAAAATTCTCAGGAAAGATCGTGTTAAGGGGAGAGGGGGTGGGGGTGGGGTAGCCATTATTTATAAGAGTAAATATGAGTGTACATCAATTCAGATAGATAAGATTGAGGGGGCGGAAAGTCTAGGCTTCTGCTGTGTGCCATCTTCACAGCAATCGGTGGCAGGACCCCTTACATATAGGCCCCCGGACAAACCAGCCAGTTTCTGGGATGCCTGAATAAGGCATTAGCCTTGTGGTCCCTGAAATATGCTCACTTTATGGTACTAGGAGATTTTTATATTCATATAGATAAACCGGCGGGACCCAAGACATCTTCCATCATAGATACGATGTCTCCGTTAGGGTGCATGCAACACGTGTTTAAACCCACACATGTGGCTGGCCATACGCTGAATCAAATTTTCTCCGATATAATAACGGTAACATCTGACCCACTTCCAATGCCATTGACGGATCACTACTTGATCAAGTTCAGATTGCAGAAACTCAGGAATAACCAGCCTCGTCCATGTGTTATCAAATCTACATCCAGAGCCTTTCCCTAACTCCCACTGGTAGATCTACTCAGTGCTCTTGAAGCGAACCCCCGAGCTTTGTCCGGAGGTCCTGAATTCGATGCAGAGCGTATTGAGGACTGGATACGCATCAATATTAATGATTTGGCTCCCATCATCACCAGACGATCCTCTTGAGCCAAACAATGAAAATCTGAGATCCTGCAAAAAAACAATGTAAATGTCTCGAAAGAAAGTGGCGAAAAAATTATATGGAGTCAGATAAGGCTACCTATAGACGCGCTCTAAAGGATTACTATCACCAGGTACGATTAGAGAAAAAAATATTTTTTACAAAAAGATTGATCAATCAAGAAATAAATCCAAAGAAATTTTAAAAATCCTAAAATCATTTCTGAAACCAGAGGCTATAACCAATCAGCTACACGCTTCAGGCGATGGTGCAATCAGCTGGCAGAGTATTTCCACAAGAAAATAACAACAATCTGTGAGAAAGTGCCATCTTTCTTACATGGTATGCCCCCACTTTTTGCTGAATGGCTGATGTACTTTGACTGAGTGTGCCCTGGGCTCCTGCCAACCAGGTACCCAGGGCCTGTGTTCCTTCCCTAAAATTGCATTGATACCTACACCCAATTGACATCCCTGGCCACAGGTCAGCCCCTGGTAAATGGTACCATGGGTACCCAGGGCACTGTGACCAGGAAGGCCCCTAAGGGCTGCAGCACTTGTTGTGCCACCCTTAGGGACCCTGCACCTTTACACACACACACTGCCTTTGCAGGCTGCGTGTCTTGGTGCAGAACAAAAGTGAAGAGTCGACATGGCTCACATCCCTGTGTGCCATGCCTACAAGCCACTGCCCTGGCCTAGGTCAGCCACCCCTCTAGCTGGGTGCACTATGCCAGTGGTGAGGGCATAGAGGCATGAGCCCTGTGCCTCTACAGTGCCCAAGTCCATTCTTGGGCATTGTAAGTGCAGTGCTGCCATTAAGAGTATATGGTGCTGGGAGTCTGTCATTACGAACTCCACAGCATCATAATGGCCCCACTGAAGACTAAGAAGTTTGGTATCCAACTTCTCAGCACATTAAACCCCCACTGATGCCAGTGTGGGATTTAATGTAAACGCACTCCAGAGGGCATCTTAGAGATGCCCCCTGAAACCAACCCGACCTCCAGTGTCCGGACTGAGTGGCTGCCCAGGCTGCCACCACCAGACATGTTTCTGGACCCCTGGGTCGAGAGCCTCTGCTCTCCGGGGCCTGAAACAATGCACATCCTGGGGCGAGGTGCCAAAGCCTCCTCCCCAGGATGGGCAGGGGGAGCTTCAAAGGCCTGCCGCCTTTGGAGCTTCCCCAGACCATTTGCTGCTTCCAGCAAACTGGTCCCCACTGGTTCTACCCCCACTCCTGGCGGGAGAACCGGCGGGGAAAACCAGAGGCAGGAAATGGGTTGTGCCCACCTCTGCCAACTCCACCCCTAAGGTGGGGGAGGCGAGGCGAAGCACAAACTCGAGTCCCCGCCATCTTGAAGATGGGGGGACCTGGCCAACCAGGGACAGGCTCCTGCCCCCTCCCACTGGAGAGGAACAGAATAGGGGTGTACCCACCCCAGGGAAGGGACCCATTGGTCCCTGCCCTTACCTACCTGTAACCACCCCTAAATTTAGTATTTAGGGGCTCCCTGAACCTTCCTTCCTCAGTTCCCAAATCCGAAAATAAGAAGAGAAGACGAAGCAAGAAGACCAGCCGTGCAGCTGCTAAGAAGGAGGCGACAACAACTGACTTGGCCCCAGCCCTACCGGCCTGTCGACCTCTGAACCTGCTCCTGCGGAATCCCGGCCTCAGCAACCTCACAAACCCCGGAGGACCTGACTTCTGTGCTACAGCCTTCGACCCAGGGACTCCCACGAGCAGTGGTACTGCTCAAAAGAAAACCTACCAAAGACCCGGCCCTGGCACGGAGCCGCGAAACCTGCACACTCTGCACCCGCCGAGTCCAGCCTGTGCCTGAGTGACCAAAGACCTCGAGGACGTCCCCGGCGATTCTGACCTGGAATCCAGTGGCCAGGGACCCTCCTCGACGACCCAGACGACGCCTGCAGCCTCAGGACAAGGGACCCCTCCAACCGCGACCAGCAGGGGGTAAGATTTCCCGACCTCAAGACACCCCTGCACCCGGCGCCCCACGGCCCCCTGTGCCCAACTCCTGGGTGTCTACCTATCCTCCAAGACCCCAACTTACCTCCTGAAGTGTTGGTCGTCCCTGAAGAATCACCGTCCCCGAGCCTGCAGCCTTTCTTCACCTTTCACAACCTCCATTGGTTAACATTGAGCGCCCGACGGCTCAAAAGCACCCTGCACCCAGCCGCCCGAGTGCCCCTGGAAGTGCAACCTCTATCCTAACCTACTTCCCCACTTGCCCTGAGTAAGTGACCAGGAGCCCTGCTCCCACAGTCGCGTGGCCTGCTTGCCAGCAGCCACCAACCCCGGGCCCCCGCCTGCCTTAGGATAACATTGGGCCTACTCACTCTGCACCCGGCCGCCCCTGTGCCGCTGAGGGTGTAACAACTGTACTTACCTGATCCTGGGGGACCCCTGAGTCTATACCCAGAACCTCAACTCCGCCAGTCAAGTACTTACCCGAAATCCGAGAACTCACTTTTCTTCCATAGGGTTCCATTGACTGGTTTTCTGCGAAATTTCTTCTAAGTGTGGAGTTCTGAAACTTTAGAATATTCACCAAAAATCAACCGAGTCACGAAAACGAAAAAAACTCACCTAGTATTAGAAGGGGCCTCAGTGCTGGACCCGAGTGCCCAACACTGGCCCTAAAAAGTAATCGCAACGTTACTTACCGCTAACTCACTTTTCTTCTATAGGGATCCATTGACTGGTTTTCTGTGAAATTTCTTCTAAGTGTCGATTTCTGTATTTTACAAATATTCTTTAAAAATCGTACAAACTACAAAAACGTAATTACTTACCTGTTTTAAGTAATGTCCCAGTGCTGAACCTAGGAGTCCAGCACTGGATTACAAAAGTAACGTAAACATACTTTACTTGCACACAGTATTTCCTTCCATAGGATAACATTGGTAATTTTACCCAGAAAAGTTTCTAAGTGTCAGCTTTTGAAATACAGTAATATTCTTCAAAAATCACTACAATAACCAAAACGCTTTTTCTTACCTGTTTACAGGAAGTGTCCCAGGACTGAATCCAGGATCCAGTCCTGTGGTTAGAAAAGTGCTCTGCAAAGTAATCAATTGTAATTAAGCATAATTTTCCATTGAGCTCAATGTTGCATTGTATTTGACCCTGTGTTGCCTCTTGCACCAACTGTGATTACCACTATCTAAAAAGTCTATTTCCTATCTGTAAGTTGAATAACCAAAGCATCTCATACTGAGAAAGTATATTTTGATCCTATTGTTGGTTCTAAAATAAAACAAGCATATATTTTTTATATACAACCCATTGGCCTAGAGTTCAGTTCTTGAGTGTGTGGCTTCATTTGCTGACTGAGTGTGTACAACAAATGCTTTACACTGTCCTCTGATACTGCCTTACTGCTCGACCAAGCTACCACTTTGGAGAGTAAGGTTATATCTAACTTTAGCCTCTGTCAACCCTCTGGGGACTGTGGACTCTGTACACCCTGAACCTTACTTGGGTACAGTATATACAGAGCCACTTTCCTACACAATCCAAGCTGATTTGCATAACAGCAATAAGCTAGCTGACAGCAGCATCGTATTGGCAGATCCACACGGAGTCAGGAATTCTCAAAGGACGCCCAAGCTATCTACTCTCCTGCCCATTTAGTTGGAGGAATCTTTGAGAGCCATTAAACAACTTAAGTCAGGATCTCCTGCCGATCCGTGCCCTCCCAGGCTTCTGTCAGAAGTAGCTTTATCCATCAACCCGGTAATTAATATAGTTCTAAACGAATCATTGGCAATTGACACAATGGCCACAAAATGGAAACATGCACAAATCCTTCCACTACTAAAAAAACCTGTGGCTGACCCTAAAGTTCAAACCAATTATAGACCGATCTCACTTCTCCCAGCATTCTCTAAAATCTTAGAGACGCATGTTAAAACTAATATTTCTAGCTACCTGGAAAATCATAATCTTCTCCACCCTAGTCAGTCGGGCTTTAGAGCCAACTGTAGCACGGAAACATCCTTACTAGAAATAACGGAACACAGTAAGGATATGCTAGACAAGGGGGGGAAGGCCGCCCTGATGTTGCTGGAATTATCGGCGGCCTTCGATACCATACCTCATGGAAGATTGTTGGCCTGCCGTCAGGATATAGGGCTGGATAGACCAGCCTTCAAGTGGCTTACCTCATTCCTAAACAACAGGAGTCAAGAAGTATGGACCCCTCCATTTGCGCCCCCTATTCGAAAACTATCAGTAGGAGTGCCTCAGGGATCGGCACTTTATTTAATACATACCTTACTCCCCTAGCCAATCTGGCAGAAGCTCTAGGGGCGAAAGTAATATTAAACGCAGATGACACTCAGTTGCTTTTTACCTGACAAAAGGGGAAGGAATTTGATGGAAAGGCCATTAAACACTGTCTCTCCAATGTGTTCAATTGGCTATCAGTTCACCAACTTAAGTGTAACCCTGATAAAACCGAGATCCTGCTCTTCGGGGATATTTCCCCTGAAATTTGGAGAATGTGGTGGCCACATGACACTCGGCTCCCGGGAGCACAACAAACGGTAGTAAATAACCTAGGTATTAAAATGGACAGCGACCTTTCCTTTCAACCGCACATCCAATCTTCGGTGTGCTCCTGTTTCGGGATCCTACGTTCCTTAAAGAAATGTTTCCCTTTTCTGGCACTAGAGACAAGGAAAACAGTGTTCAAGCCATGATCACCTCAAGGATTGATTATGGAAATGTTCTCTATCTGGGCCTCCCTGACTATCTGCTCAGTCGCCTACAGGTAGTACAGAATGCGGCAGCCAGATTAATTCTCAATCTGGCTCCTAGAACGTGCATGACCCCTCAGGTGAAGGCACTACACTGGTTGCTGTGAGAAGTTGGATTTCTGTTGCAGTAACCCCCCCCACTTTTAGCCAGACTACTGATGCACTTTTGACTTGATGTGCCCTGGGTGTCTGTCAATCAGGTTCCCGGGGCCTGTGTTCTTTCCCCAAAACTGTACCCAATTGGCCTCTCTGGCCACAGGTCAGCCCCTGGTAAATGGTACCACAGGTACCCAGGGCACTGTGACCAGGGAAGACCTCTAAGGGCTGCAGCACTTATTGTGCCACCCTTAGAGCCCCTGTACTTTACACACACCCACTGCCATTGCAGGCCGCGTGTTTTGGTGCAAAACAAAGTGAAGAGTCGACATGGCACCCATCCCTGTGTGCCATGCCTACAACCCACTGCCCTGGCATAGATCAGTCACCCCTCTAGCTGGGTGCCCTATACCAGTGGTGATGGTACAGATGCATGAGCCCTGTACCCCTACGGTGTCTAAGTCCATTCTTAGACATTGTAAGTGCAGTGCTGCCATTAAAAGTATATGGTGCTGGGAGTTTGTCAGTACGAACTCCACAGTACCATAATGGCTACACTGAAAACTGAGAAGTTTGGTATCAAACTTCTCAGCACATTAAACCCACACTGATGCCAGTGTGGGACTTAATGAAAAATGCACTCAGAGGGCATCTTAGAGATGCCCTCTGAAAAACGACCAGCCTCTGGTGGGTTCCCTGACTGGTACACACCAGCCTGCCACCAGGAGACATGATTCTGGACCCCTAGGGTGGGAGCCTTCGCTCCCTGAGCCCAGAAACAAAGCCTTTCCTGGGCGGAGGTGTTCACACCTCCCCCAGGCCAGGAAGAGCCATCTGCGGCAGGGGAGCTTCAAAGGCCTGGCAGCCTTTGTAATGCGACCCCCAGCCTCTCCTGCTGTCAGGAGCAGGCCCCCTTCCTGTCTCCCCTGCTTTTCGGCGGGAAGACAGGCGGGAAAAATTAGCCAGACCAGAAGGTATGCCCACCTCTGCCAACCCCACCCCCTCAGGTGGGGGAGGCAAGGTGGAGCCCACTCTTCAGTGCCCGCCATCTTGCATGGCAGGCACTCCCCAATCAGGATTAGGGATTGTGCTCACTCCCCCACGTGGGGTGAGCATACCAAGGGTGTAGTCATCCTAAGGTCAGTAGCCGATTGGCTACTGACCTCGAGACCCCTAAAAATGGCCCCTAAATACAGTATTTAGGGGGCAGCCCTGACCCAAGAAGTCAGACAAGAACCTGCAAGAAGAAAAGAAGAAGGACCGAACAGCCGTGCCGAAGCCAACAAGAGGAGGACGCCCACTGACTTAGCCCCAGCCCCACCGGCCTGTCCCCACCTTGAACCTGCTCCAGCGAAATCTCGGTGTGTCCTGCAGCCAGCAACCTCAAGAAACCCGGAGGACCTGCCTGCCTTCAATGCCAAAGACTGTGTCTCCTGTGAACACCGGATTTGTTCAAACAACAGACTCCAGCTCCGCAAGGATCCGCATGTTTGCACCACTCTGCACCCGACGCCCACAGCCCGAGTTTGAGTGCCCAACACCAAGAGGAGGTCTCCCCGGCGATCCTGACCCGAGATCCGGTGACCCCTGCCTCAAGCCTCCAGCCGACACCTGCAGCCTCAAACCGGAAGGTCCCCCCAACCGCGACCAGGAGCTAGTAAGAAGGTACGACCCTAAAAGGCACGCCTGCACCCGACGCCCCACGGCCTTGGGTGGCCTAACCAACCCCCAAGATCCCAACTTACCTCTCCAAGTCGTGGTCGCACCCAGAAGACCTTCGTCCCCCAGCCTGCAGTGCTTTTGCAAACCGGAGACTCCCCATTGAAAGCTACAGGGCTTCCGATGCCAAAACAGCACTCTGCACCCGGCCACCCCAGTGCCGCTGAGGGTGCATCTTTTGTGCTGGCCTAAACCCCCATTTGCCCTGAGCTTAAGTCCAGGAGCTTTTCTCCGCCTTGAGCTTAAGTCCAGGAGTTTTGCTCCCACAACCCAGTGGCCTTCTCGTCAGCAACCACCAACCGGAGGCCCCCTATCCCCTATTGGATAACATTGGGCCTCAGCACTCTGCACCCGGCCGCCCTAGTGTCGTTGAGGGTGTATCATGAGTGCATCCTTGACCCTGGGGGACCCCTGAGTCTAACCCCAGAATACCAACTCCCACAACAAAGTACTTAACTTTAAACCGATAACACTATTTTCCTCCGTAGGATAACATTGACTGTTTTTCTATAAAAAAGTTTCTAAGTGTGGAGTTGGAAAACCTAAAGTAATTCTTTAAAATTGTACTAACTAACAAAAACGCTTTTACATACCTGTTTACAGGAAATGTCCCAGTGTAGTATACAGGTATACTACACTGTGTAAGAAAAGTAATCTGAAAGTAATGTACTGGTTATTTTACTAAAAAGCCCATTCAAGGTATATGTACTGTATTTACAAAGCATTGCATTTCTGAGTAACAATACTATAAGTCAAAACAAAGTGCATATACAATTACAATCCAAACTGTATTACAACAGTATATTTACTGCTAAGTATTTATCACTTACCTGTGCCAGGCTTGCTTGGTTCTAGGAAATAAAATAACTAAAAGAATATTTTTATACAAGAATAATTGGTCTGAAGTTCAGTCTTTGAGTGTGTGAATTCATTTGCTGACTGAGTGTGTACAACAAATGCTTAACACTGTCCTCTGATAAAGCCTTACTGCTCGACCACACTACCACAAATAGAGAGTGAGGTGCTATCTTCTTTACCTCTGCCTACCTTTTGGGTTCCACTGGACTCTGTGCACACTATACCTCACTTTTGTATAGTATATACAGAGCCAGCTTCCTACAGTTGCCTGCCAAAAAGCAGATTCTTTTCAAGACTTTTGTCCTGGCACGCAAAGCTCTTAAAGGGAGTGGGGCAGTTTACCTGAGGGGGAGTATATGCGCGTATGCACCCCTCAGAGAACTGCACTCCTCACACAGCGGTCTAGCCAGGATTAAAAGAATCTGCAGGGCAAGAACAGGAGGAAGGTCTTTCTCCTTCCTTGGACCAAGGACCTGGAATAAACTCCCCAAGGAGCTCCGGTCCATTCCAGAACTCCCTGTCTTTAGAAAAAAACTAAAAACATGGCTGTTTCAGCAAAAGGAATAATACGATCACTTTTCGCAGAAAGTTGGCTTTCCTTGTACACGGGCAGCACCGAGACACTCCGTGGGAGTATTCGTGCGCTATGCAAATGCCATTTCATATGTATTCATATAATCTGATGTAAATGCACGATGGTTGAATTCCTTACTCTGTTCACCATCCTTGTAACGCTGGTAACATTCTTTTGCTCCATTCTGTTAATCATTGCAGCTCGCATAATTTACACAAGAGTACAATTGTTTCAATAAATGTATGAAATGCCAATTTGTGTACTTCTTGTGTCTCCGTTTGGGCACGCCTGAGCTACTAACGAAAGGGTAGAATCTTTTTCACAATTTCCCTGGGCAAATTAGGGTTGTCATGTTCTAAGTTTGCAGCCACCATCTGGTGCCCTGTCAATTTAAGGGCCCAGAAGGCACACTGTGAGCTAGCCAGGAATTAAGTCTGCATATTCTGACTGTATGAGTGGACTCGGTCCTGCATCGTTTTGAAGCTTATGTTGCCTAAACGCACAGTCTTACTGAGAAAGTAGGAACCATACGACATCTGAAACTGGTGCGCTTGTCTGTTGCTCCACCTAGGTTTTGTTTGCAATACAGCCTCTGATGTCTAATTCTTCAACACCATTGATCATGCCTCCTCATTTTCTGGATCAAACAAAGAAATAGCTGAGGTGTGTAGTACTTCGACCCCTCTGGAAGTTAGGGGGTTAAGGGTGGAGGTCAGGGCCAGCCACAGCTACAACCCTAGAGAAGCTTCCTGTGCATGTTAATGGCCAAATGATACAGACTTCTGAGGCCAGAGTCAGTCAAACCATCCGGATTTGTCCAAGTGTTGTATTGACTTGACACCAAGGCTTCCTTTTCTTGTTGTTGGCAGCGAAAATGACCACAACACAGGAAATGGCTGAGTATCATCCTGTGTAGAGGAAAGCTACACGAACAAATGAAATGTGCTGTTTAACTCAGCCACCTGAATTGTACTCTGCATTTGGAAACTAAGCCAACAAGGCTGACTGGGACACTGCCAGCTCAGATACAAATGGAATCAACATGTTCGAGGCTTATGAGCTGTAGAGTCATATGCTATGCATAGATCGCCATCTTATGTTGGGTCCGAATGTTTGCACTTTGTTTTTCTTCGAAGAAGTCTTTCCAGTCACGAGGTAGGTGACTCCTCCTTTGGGTGATAGTGCGCATGGGCATCGACTCCATTGTTAGATTGTTTTTTTCCGCCATCGGGTTCGGATGTTAGTCGATGCGCTCCGGTTCGACACCGTTCCTTCGGTTTCCCTCGGCACGCAAGACATTCTACCTAGACGGTATTGTTTCCGATCGCGTATTCCATTCTCCGCGTTTCGTGTTTACTGACGCAAAACCCTCTTTCGATCGGAGAGCTCATGGTAGGCCGTCGGGCCTACCCGCGTCGATTCGACTCGCAGTTGATGGAACGAACTCCATTTAAATTCTGCCCTCGGTGGCACACGAAATACCCTCGCACCGACTCACACGAAGTGTGCAACCTGTGCTTGTCCCCTGAGCACAGTGAACAGGACTGCGACGCGTGCAAAGCTTTCCGCTCCAAGAAGACGCTGCTCGACATTGCGACATGCAGAGCCAACACCAGGCTCCATTCCGGACTTCTTCGGTACTGAATCGGAGGAAGAAGCCGGTGATGCTATCGGGCCGAGGAAGAACAGGAACCGATCTCCGTTTCCGAGTATGGCTCCGACCAGGATGAAGACATACCACAGGAACAGCGTACTGTAAGTACAGACCCTCCCTCGCCCCAAAATCCACCTCAAATGAAAAAGAAGGTTCCGGACCAACCCGCGCCCTCGGGCTCCGGTCGGCACCGAGACCACGCTTCCGACGCCCCGCCTTCTGGCCCGGCACCAAAGCCTACGAAAAAGCCTTCCGGCTCCGAAAAACCCCACGCCAAATCGGGCCCCCGAGCCGAAACCTTCCGGATCGAAATCTAAGTCCGGCTCCGATCCACAACACTTGGCACCGAAACACACTTCGGATCTGAAAACAGCAGCCCCTAAACCTTCGGCACCGAAACCTTAGGCGCCAAAACAACCGCAGGCACCGAAATCACCAAAAAAGCACCGTTTCGACGATCCGCTCTATAAACCGGACCCGAAACAAAAAGTGCTGTACATTCATCCAAAAACTGGGCATATCACCACCACAGTGACTCTAAAAAGGACTGATGCTGAAGAGGAATATCGCATTCCTTTGAAGAAGAGAACTGTCGGAACTAACCCTTCTCCTCCTTCTCTTCCTCCTCCTATCCCATCTCCTCCTTCTCCACAGTCTATACCTGTGCCTACTTCACCTCACCACATACACCTGACAACCAGGATGATGGGGATGATAATGGGGATGGGGATGACGATGGCCAGCCAATACCTGCAGACCCATGGGACGATTATAACATTAACTCGCCCACAGGCAATGGTCCTGACTTATATCCTACCAAACCCTCTCCTCCAGACGACCGTGTAGGATACATGGAATTGCTGGGTAGGGCTGCTAATTACCATGGGGTGCAGCTCCACAAGGATTCCCTCGAAGAAGATTTCCTTTTCGAGACCCTTAGCACTACTCAAAAGTCATCACACACTTTACCAATGCTCAAGGGTATGATCAGACATGTGGATGATACCTTTAGTGATCCTGTCAGGGCACGTATCATTACCCCTAGGGTAGACAAAAAATATAAGTCTGCACCATCTGACCCAGCGTAAATTAGGGGACAATTACCGTTGGACTCTCTAGTAGTGTCTAACGCACGCAAAAGGGCTAACTCCCAAACCACAGGAGATGCTCCACCCCCAGATAAAGAATCTAAGCTTCTTGATGCTTCGGGGAAAAGAGTCGCATCTCAGGCAGCAAACGTCTGGCGCATATCCAACACACAAGAGTTGCTAGCTAGATACGACCGTGCGCATTGGGACGAGATGGAACAATTGATCCAATATCTACCCCAAGAACATAAATCTAAAGCTGAAGACCTGATAAGGGAGGGACAACTTATTTCCAATAATCAAATCAGGTGCTCCCTCGATGCTGCAGACACAGCTGCCAGAGCAGTAAATACCAGTGTCCTTTTAAGAAGGCACGCCTGGCTACGTATCTCTGGATTCAAACCCAAGGTACGAACCTCTATCTTAAACACACCTTTTGATAAGGAATACCATTTTGGCCCAGTGGTAGACTCTTCACTGGAAAAGATGAAGAAAGACACCAAAGTGGCCAAATCCATGGGGGCGCTTCAGTCACCACAAGGCCGTGTTTTTTTTTTTTTTTTTGTGGAGTTTTATATAGCGCTAACTAGACCCGGAGGTATCAGAGCGCTTTACATGAGCACCAGTTACGTTACATACGGATTCATTCATTTTTGTTAGGCACGGGGAGATGAAGTGATTTGTCCAGAATCACAGAATGTTGAGCGTCTCTGCCGAGACTCGAACCCGGTTCCCCAGCTCCGAGGTCGACCGCCCTAGCCGTTAGGCCACATTCTGGTTCCTTTCGACGCTCTTTCTATCGAGCGGGGTCCAAGAATTCTTCCTCAGAAAATACCTCCACCTACAAGGGTTATAACCAACCCTCTGGCTCTAAAAACGACTTCAGAGGGGGTTACAGAGGAAATACCGGTAAGGGAAGAGGCAGAGGTTCAAACACACGCACCTCCCCCTCCAATACAAAACAGTGACTCACCTCTCCTTCCCCCTGACCACCTAACGCCTGTCGGGGGAAGACTGTCAAATTTCTTACCAGCTTGGCAGTTAATAACAGACAAGTGGGTTCTACAAATTATCCGTTCTGGTTACTGCCTGGAGTTCATCAATACTCCTCCAACCATTCCCCCAAAGTCACACAAACTCTCATCGGATCATCTACACCGCCTCAAACAAGAGGTACAGTCTCTACTTTTAAAAGGAGCTATAGAGCCCGTACCACTACAACACCAAGGGTCGGACGTGTACTCCTTTTACTTCCTAATACCAAAAAAGGACGGGTCTCTCAGACTAATCTTAGATCTCAGAGTACTCAATTTTTACATACAGTCAGACCATTTTCGCATGGTAACACTTCAACAGGTACTACCTCTTTTGCAAAAAGGCGACTTTCTGTCCACCCTAGACTTAAAGGACGCCTACTTTCACATCCCAATCCACCCTGGTCATCGCAAATTTCTCAGGTTTGTGCTAGCGGGCCAACATTACCAGTTCAAGGTACTCCCATTCGGAGTCACCACTGCCCCCAGAGTCTTCACAAAATGTCTGGCAGTAGTAGCTGCTCATCTCAGGAGACAAAGCATCCATGTCTTCCCATACCTAGACGACTGGCTCATCAAAGCCAGCACTTACCAACAGTGTCTCAGATACACTTCCATAACCATCAAGTTACTACATCGACTAGGGTTCACAGTCAATGTGCCAAAGTCACATCTTCAGCCAGCCAATATTCAGAACTACCTAGGAGCCACTTTAGATACTCAAAAGGCTCTGGCGTTTCCCAACGCAGCCAGAATTCGCAACATTCAGGCTTTGGTTATTCAGTTTCAACCCAATTAATCTCTTCCAGCTCGGGCTTACATGCAACTGTTGGGGATGATGGCATCTTGCATCATGATCGTCCTGTATGCCAGGCTCCGCATGCGTCCGCTTCAGGAATGCTTAGCCAGTCAGTGGAACCAGTCCCACAGTCTATTAACCGATCTAGTGTTGGGAAGCGGCCGTACTCTTCACTCTCTGCAGTGGTGGAACACACAAAATCTGTCAAAAGGACGGCCCTTCATAGACCTGGTTCCACAGACAGTACTAACAGCGGACGCTTCTCTAACTGGATGGTGTGCTCATCTACAGCAACACACAGTACAAGGACTGTGGAGTCACCAACAAAAGTTGCTCCACATCAACCATTTAGAGCTCATTGCCATATTTCAGGCCCTCAAAGCTTTTCAAACCCAGCTGACGGGAAAAACTGTCCTAGTTCGTACCGACAACATGACAGCCATGTATTACATACAAAAACAGGGGGGAACACACTCCCTCCAACTGTCACACCTAGCCCAGGACATCTGGAGGTGGGCCATTCATCACAAGATCTATCTCCTAGCAGAACATCTCCCAGAAGTAGACAATCAGATGGCAGACCTGCTAAGTCGTCAGACACAGCAAGTCCACGAATGGGAACTACACCCTCAAGTTCTCCTCCCATTCTTTCAAATGTGGGGCTTTCCAGACATAGACCTGATCGCCACGCACCTAAACGCAAAATGCCCCAACTTCGCGTCCAGGTATCCACACCCATTGTCCAAAGGCAATGCACTATGGATGAACTGGTCAGGGATATTTGCTTACGCTTTTCCGCCTCTCCCACTCATTCCATGAGTGGTTCGGAAACTCAAACAAGCGTCCCTGACACTAATCCTAGTTGCTCCCACATGGGCACGTCAACCATGGTTCACAACCCTATTGGAACTCTCGGTAGTTCCTCATCAAATACTACGTCTAACACCCAATCTCTTCACACAGAGCCATGGAGACATAAGACACCCAGACCCCAGTCATCTCAATCTAGCGATCTGGCACCTGAAGTCTTAGAGTTTGGCTATCTTAATCTGCCGCCAGACTGTATGAATATCATCAAGAAAGCTAGACGGCCTACTACAAGAGCCTGCTATGCAGCAAAGTGGGAGCGGTTTGTGATTTACTGTAATAACCACATCAACCCGCTTGATGCTTCTGTCCAAAACATTATATGCTATTTTTTTTATTTTATTTTTAGAGTTTTATATAGCGCGAACTTGACCCGAAGATATCAGGTATCAGAGCGCTTTACATGAGCATCAGTTTCGTTACAGATGGACACGTTCATTTTTTTTTGTTTTTGTTTTGTTAGGCACAGGGAGATTAAGTGAGTTGCCCAGAATCACAGGATGTTGAGCGGCGTTGCCGAGACGCGAACTCAGTTATCCAGCTTCAAGGTCGACCGCTCTAGCCGTAAGGCCACATCCTCTCCCCTTGTTACATTTACAACGTTCCAATTTAGCATACACGTCCATATGTTTGCATCTAGCTGCAATAGCTGCATACCTACAATATAGACAACATCTATCTCTTTTTAGAGTACCTGTCAATAAAGCGTTTATGGAAGGACTCAAAAGAGTTATTCCCCCGAGACGTCCACCTGCTCCAGTATGGAATCTCAACTTTGTCCTCACCAGACTAATGGGTCCACCCTTTGAGCCATTGCACAAATGTGAACTGCAATTTCTCACATGGAAAACTGCTTTCCTGGTGGCTATCACATCACTCAGAAGAGTAACTGAGCTTTAGGCATTAACTATAGAAGAACCTTTTTTTACAAATGCACCAAAATAAAGTAGTTCTTCGGACTAATCCTAAATTCCTTCCTAAAGTCATTTCTGCTTTTCACATCAATCAATCTGTTGAGTCACCAGTGTTCTTCCCTCAACCAGATTCAGTAGCAGAACGTGCTCTACACACATTAGATGTAAAGAGAGCATTGCTGTATTACATAGAAAGGACAAAACCTTTCCGTAACACAAAGCAACTTTTTGTCGCTTTTGCTCCACCACACAAAGGCAATCCCATATCAAAATCAGGAATTGCAAGGTGGATAGTCAAGTGCATTCAAATCTGCTACGCAAAAGCAAAACTAACATTAACAGTTCCCCCTAGAGCACACTCTTCACGCAAACTGGGGGCTTCTATGGCATTCTTAGGAAATATACCCATAGATGACATATGCAAAGCTGCAACATGGTCTACATCTCACACCTTCACAAAACACTATTTTGTAGATGTGTTAGTAAGACAACAAGCTAGAGTGGGCCAGGCAGTTTTACGTACACTATTTCAGACCACTGCAACAGATACAGGTTAGCCGACGCTTTGGAAGATAACTGCTATATAGTCTATGCATAGCATATGATCTACAGCTCATATGCCTCGAACGGAAAATGCTACTTACCCAGTATGCATCTGTTCTTGGCATATAGAGCTGTAGAGTCATATGCGCCCACCCACCACCCCGGGTACCTATACCTGTTGCAGTAATATCTTACTTAGATACATGCAATCTGAAAGAGACACTTTAGTGATAGATTCCTTACCTTAGAATATCCCCAGGCGTCAGACTGGATCCAGAAAGTTTTTCGTCAGCAGTACCCCTGCGCGTCGGTAGGCGTCGTCGTACGGCTCCGTGTACGTCGCTGGCGTGGTAGCCGCTGAGATGACGTCGTCGGAGCTACTTAGACGCGCCCACGCGCGTTGACGTCAGTTCTTTCTTTTTCCGCGCCAGCAGCGCAGATCCGAGAGAGAGCGGTACCCCTAGTTAAAAGTTTTAACTTGGTGAAATTGTTTGTCGAGTACTCGACTCTGGTGCAGTAGGGATGCCCGGGTTTAAGTCCTGTACGGCCTGCCATCGGAACATGTCCGTAGCGGAGCCGCACGACGTGTGTCTCTTCTGCTTGGGGCACGCCCATGACCCCGAGGCGTGCCCCGATTGTCGGGCCATGGCGCCGAAAGCTTTGCGGGAGCGTTCCCGAAAGTTGGTGGAGGCCCGGCAATCGGTTTTCGCGCCAATCGAGGTACCGCTCCCGTGGGAGGTCGAGGGACCGGTCGCGGAGCCGTCACCATTGCTCGTCGGACTCGGGGACAGGTAAGTCACGGTGCCATAAAAAGTCAAAGAAGCGACGTCGTTCGTCTTCTACACCTCACCGGTCGCGAGACGCGGTGCAGGGGGCGGGCGGTCACTCCCCTGCGGCTCCGCTGGAGCCTCCGTTGTTGCCTGCGGCCTACCCGCCCTTTCCGGGCCCGCACGCGACTTCGGACGAGATACAGGCCTTCCTGTCGGCCATGGGCCGTTTGTTTGGCCCATCGGGTCCCTCCGGAGCGCCTTCGGGCCCCGCGGACCCGTTGGGTGGGTCTGCCCCCGTGCCTCCGCCTTTGGCCTCGGCTACGCCAGCAAAATACCCTGCGCCGGATCCGGCCTCGGAGCCGTCTCCGGCGCCAGGCGCGGCGCCGCTACTGATGCCGTATGACGCCGAACCAGACTTGGTCTCTTACCCCCCGATTCCATTTCTTGGTGGGGAGTTTGTCCCATTTCCCCGGGCACCTCGTCCTTACCGGCCTCTTCCGAAACCGGTGGATGAAGGGGAGTACTGGGAGGAGTCTGAGGACCCTCTTGCAGCTCAATGCGAGAACGAGCCTCAATGGGAAGAAGACCTGGAGGGTCCGGTGGATCTGGATTTCTCTCCACACCCTGGCACGCTGTCCCCTTCTTCCGTGGCTACGGAGGAGGTTGGGACTTTTTCAGTAGTGCTGCGTAGGGCGGCTGAGGCTCTTAACCTCGAGCTCCCTTCCGTGCCTATCAGGACCAATATTCTGACCGAGGTGCTGCAGCCAGCGTCCTCCTCCGCGGAGCCGCTGCTGCCCTTCAACGATGCACTCACTGATATCCTATTGAGCACCTGGAGCAAGCCTAACACAGGGGTTCCTGTGGATAAGGGTGTGGCACGCCGTCGTCGCCCGGCGCCGGGCGACCCCAGCTTTCTCACATAACACCCGACACCTGAGAGTCTGGCTGTCCAGGCCTCTGCCTCTCCGAGCGCATTCCCTTCTGCTCCTCCAGACAAGGAATCTAAGAAACTGGAGCAGTTTGGGAAAAAGATTTTCACTTCTGCCAGTTCTGGGTTGCAGGCAGTGAATACTGCGTGCCTCTTAGGCCGCTATTCCCACTCTGTGTGGGACACCGTGGCACAGGTGCTGCCTCAGTGTCCTGTGGAAGCTCGGGCGGTACTCTCCCAGGCCATTACCGAAGGGAGGGATGCTGCTAAATTTACTATCCGTTGTGGGCTTGACACGGCCGATTCCCTCGGCAGAGCACTTTCCACAACGGTGGCGCTACGCTTGGCTCAGAACTACTGGCTTCTCCGGGGATGTCCAGAACACTTTGTTGGACATGCCCTTTAATGGCACACGCCTCTTTGGTGACAAGGCGGATAGCACCCTGGAACGTTTTAAGGACTCTCGGGCTACGGCCCAGTCCTTAGGTCTCGCCACCACACGTACTTCCTCGGAGCCCGCTTTTCGCTCCTTTCGAGGTCAGGGTCGAGGCGCCCAAGCACGTTCCTTTCAGACCCGCAGGCCTGCGCAGCCGCAGTCTCAGCGCAGCTGCGGTCGTGGGGCCCGCCGTGGTGGGTCCCGAGGGCAGCGGGCGAGTCAATCCATCACCGCCCCTGCCGCCGCTGCCTCAAAACCTTCCTAGTCCGGTGTTTCAGGCCCACCAGACGCCAGTGGGTGGCAGGATTCGCCATCACCTTCCCCACTGGCGCACCATCACCTCGGACAGGTGGGTTCTACAAATAGTCCGAAGGGGCTACTCCCTCCCCTTCGAGTCTACCCCTCCAGCCATGCCACCTCACTGCCACCGCATGTCGGGGGATCACTTGTCACTTCTCCAACAGGAAGTTGCGGCCCTCTTGGCCAAGGGGGCCATCGAGCGCGTTCCGACGCCAGAAGTAGGTTGTGGTTGTTATTCCCACTACTTCTTGGTTCCAAAGAAGGACAAGGGCCTGCGTCCTATCTTAGACCTCCGGAACGTCAACCGCTTCCTCCGAAAGGAGAAGTTCAAGATGCTCACGCTTGCTCAGGTCTTGTCTGCCCTAGACCCGCAAGACTGGCTGGTAGCGTTGGACTTGCAGGATGCTTATTTTCATATTCCCATCCTGCCGGCCCACCGGCGTTACCTACGGTTCACGGTAAGCCACGAGCACTTTCAGTTCACCGTGCTCCCTTTTGGCCTTACCAGCGCCCCTCGGGTGTTCACAAACGTGATGGCGGTGGTCGCAGCTCATCTGCGCAGATCAGGGGTTTCAGTCTTCCCCTATCTCGACGACTGGCTGTTGAAGGCGGGATCGCCCCAGGCAGTCGTCTCCCACCTCCAGACTACGGCCGACCTCCTGCATTTGCTGGGGTTTTCCATCAACGTGCCGAAGTCACACCTCATTCCCTCTCAGAAGCTCCTCTTCATCGGAGCGGTTCTGGATACGACGCAGTTCCGGGTTTATCCTCCCGAACAGCGATTCCGGGACATTCGGTCTATGATTCCGATCTTTCAGCCCTCGTCCTGGGTTTCGGTCAGGAAGACCCTGAGGCTGCTGGGCCTCATGGCCTCCTGCATCCTGCTGATCAATCATGCCAGATGGCATATGCGGGCTCTGCAGTGGGACCTAAAGTTCCAGTGGACGCAGCATCAGGGAAATCTGTCCGATTACGTCCAGATCTCGGAGGGCACTGCACAGGACTTGCAGTGGTGGCTCACGGACCAGCGTTGGGTCAGCGGCAGATCCCTCTCCCTTCCCCAACCGGAGCACACAGTGGTGAGGGACGCGTCCCTCCTGGGATGGGGCGGCCACATGGGAGAGGCGGAGATCAGAGGCCTCTGGTCTCCGGCGGAGTCCAAGCTCCATATCAACCTTTTGGAGCTCAGGGCGATCCTACTTGCACTGAAAGCATTCCTTCCCTCTGTCAAAGGGAGAGTAGTGGAGGTGTTCACAGACAACACCACCGCCATGTGGTACTGCAACAAGCAGGGCGGAGTAGGGTCGTGGACCCTATGTCAGGAGGCTCTACGTCTCCGGATGTGGCTGGAACGTCAAGGCATTTCCTTGGCGGTTCAACACCTGGCAGGTACCCTAAACGCCAGGGCGGACGAACTCAGCCGCAGGTGCATGTTGGATCACGAATGGCGTCTTCACTCAGAAGTGGCACAAGGTCTCTTTCAACAGTGGGGAGAGCCTTGGTTAGATCTATTCGCCACCGAAGAGAACGCGCAATGTCAGCAGTTCTGCGCGTTGGAGTTTCCAAGGCAGCACTCGCTCGGCGACGCTTTTCGTCGCGAGTGGAGTTCCGGTCTGTTGTACGCCTTTCCGCCTATACCACTTCTACCCAGAGTGCTGAAGAAGATCAGACGCGACCGGGTCCAAGTCATTCTTGTGGCGCCGGACTGGGCTCGAAGAGTTTGGTATCCCGAGCTACTCAGTATGAGCGTGGATCCCCCGATCCGACTGCCTCTTCGGGAGGATCTCCTGTCGCAGCAAAAGGGGACGGTCCTCCACCCGAACCTGTCCAGCCTCCACCTCCTTGCGTGGAGATTGAGCGGCGACAGCTGATTCCATTTGACTTGCCTCCTGAAGTCTGTAATGTGATTCTGGCAGCCAGGCGTCCCTCCACTAAAACGGTATACGCCTGTCGGTGGAAAAAATGTGTGGCATGGTGCACAGCAAAAGCTGTAGATCCTCTTGCTGCCCCTCTTTCTGAGGTCCTATTGTTCCTTCTCTCTTTGGCCCAGCAGGGCTCTGCTCTGGGCACTATCAAGGGCTACCTTTCTGCTCTTTCAGCCTTTCTTAGGCTGCCTGATCAGCCCTCTCTTTTCAAGTCCCCTGTTGTTAACAGATTTCTCAAAGGCATTACTCACCTTTTCCCTCCTGTTCCTTTTGTCATGCCTCAGTGGGACTTGAACCTGGTTCTCACATACTTAATGTGCGCTCCCTTTGAGCCTCTTCATAACTGTCCTTTGCGGTTATTAACTTTGAAAACTGTCTTCCTGGTGGCCATCACTTCCGCTCTGCGGGTGAGTGAGCTCCAAGATCTTTCCTGTAAACCTCCTTTCCTGGCGATTCATCCGGACAAGGTTGTGCTTCGACCGCGTCCCTCTTTTCTACCAAAAGTAGTCTCTGCCTTTCATCTCGGGCAAACTGTGACTCTGCCACTTTCTTTCCGCCTCCGCACCCTTCAAGAGAAGAGGAGAGACTCCACCGTCTGGACCCAAAACGTGCGCTTTCGTTCTATCTCAACCGCACACAGCAGTTCCGGGTGGATGACCAGCTCTTTGTTGGCTACGTGGGCGCCAAGAAAGGCCGGGCTGTGCACAAGAGAACTATCTCACAATGGGTTGTCTTGTGCATTAAAACCTGTTACTCTCTGGCTAAAAAGGAACCTCCGGTTGGGCTGCGCGCCCATTCTACCAGGGCGACAGCAGCTACTACAGCATTGGGACGCGGTGTCCCCCTGCAAGACATCTGTCAGGCGGCTACTTGTGCCTCGTTGCATACTTTCACTAAGCACTATTGCATTGACAGTCAGGTCCGGAGAGACGGCTTCTTTGGCCGTTCAGTTCTCCGTGACTTTCTGGTGTAATCTCACTTCGCAGACCCACCACCGGGGTTGGTATTGCTTGGGTATGTATTCTAAGGTAAGGAATCTATCACTAACGTGTCTCTTTCAGATGCACAAGTTACTTACTTGTGTAACGATATATCTGTAAGAGACATTAGTTAGTGATAGATTCCTTACCGCCCGCCCATCCTCCCCGTTCTGCGAACTGTTCTCTAGGGTTCAGGTCATCCCTTTCAGGGCTCTAGTTCTATTGCACCAGTAGTCGGTCTCTGGCATGGCTCTGCGCTCCTGGCGCAGAAAAGTTGTGTACAGAACTGACGTCAGCGTGCGTGGGCGCGTCTAAGTAGCTCTGACGACGTCATCTCGGCGGCTACCACGCCAGCGACATACGCGGAGCCGTACGACGACGCCTACCGACGCGCAGGGTTACTGCTGACGAAAAACTTTCCAGATCCAGTCTGACGCCTGGGGATATTATAAGGTAAGGAATCTATCACTAATGTCTCTTACAGATATATTGTTACACAAGTAAGTAACTTGTGCTTCATGGACATCTCCTTTTACTACTCCTGCTATCGCCATTATCACCCTCTGCGGGAAAACAATCTAACAATGGAGTCGATGCCCATGCGCACTATCACCCAAAGGAGGAGTCACCTACCTCGTGACTGGAAAGACTTCTTCAAAGAAAAACAAAGTGCAAGCATCCGGACCCAACACTAGATGGAGATCTATGCATAGCATATGACTCTACAGCTCTATATGCCAAGAACAGATGCATACTGGGTAAGTAGCATTTTCCTTTCTGCTGCACAAACATGGGGTCCAAAGGAATACCAGGATTCACCAATATATATTATACAGTGGCAGTCGCCACTGTGCAATTCTGGTTAGGACCTGGTTTCTCTAGGAAATGGAATTTTTGGGTTTGATTGTAACTTGGGTGCCATTTGAGGAATCTTCACAAAAGTTTCAAAAAAAGGTTAAACCAACTCAGCTCCTTTGTGAACAGTTTCTGGGCGGCCCGTCAAGTGGGGGCTGAGGGGGTGGGGGGGGCGCAAAACCCGTTTTCCCCATGCAATTTCCCATAGGAAAATTCAACAGCTCTACAGTCAAAATGGCCAACCGGATTTCCAACAAATTTGGCAGAGAGCTAGATCTTTACCCAGAAAGCCAGTTTTATGTGATTTGGTGTTAAGGTTCAAAATGTATGTATATATAGTGACGCAGTACCACTCCAGAACCCCCACGGGGTCAAAACACCCAATCTGATTGGCTGGCCATAACATGAAAAAAGTTGCTACTTTTATGACTCTGGGACATAGACCCCATGTCGTAGAAAACTAAGAAAAATAAGGGGTTAGTGTAATGGTACCCAGGCCCCTGGAGGGAGGGGGGGGGGGGGGCGGTTGGCGGTTCCAGAGGGAAACTTCCTGGGGTCAAATTTAAAAGAATTTTTGTTAAGCTGTATAACGTTATTACCGTGGGGTTCAGTGCAGCCCCTTGCGTAATTTCGTGGTAGTACTATAGGGGAAAAGGGACGGGCCTTGGTGCGCTGCACGACCATTTCGGTTGGCCAACCTAGAAGTCTTGGAGGCCTGTGGGGGAGTTGGGCCACAGGGCCTGGCCGCAGGCCAGACCCTGTGGCCAACCTCGCATTGTGCGTTGCTTTTGGGATTGCCCAGCATAGTGATCTTGGCTGTGCGCAAGGGTTTGGGCGCAGGGCCTGGCTGCGTCGTACACCCAGTAAGATATGATAATAAAATAATAATTTACGGTAAAACCCTGGAAATTCCCTGAAAAAGCAAAGGTTAAAGTTATGTTATAGTTCGGTGAAAATGTCAGTTAAAACGTTTTAAACAAAAAAACTACCGAAATTCACCAGGAATTAACTGAAGTAACTATAACACGTGCCCTCACCATGCTCTGCTTATTACCTCACCTTACATCACTCATGACATGTTCTATGACATCATTGATCACATCAATGCAGCTTCTGAAATAACATAATTGATGGCAATACTGTGCATGGCATGGGTGTGAGTTATAGTTACTTCAGTTAACTAGAACTGGTGAATTTCAGTGTTTGTTTTTATTTTTAGTGTAATATGTAACCTTTTAACTGACATGTTTACCTAACTGCAATGTCAATTTAACCTTTGTTTTTTTTTCAGGGAAATTATATATAGACACACACTTCTCCACGCCCCCACACCTCAGACATGATGAAACTGGCAAGAGACACCATTTATGTAAAATTGAAGGTTCTTTTTACAGGGAGTGTCAGAAGATAGTCTCCCTAGAGGAATGCATTTAAAATAGGCCTGTGACCCTGCAGTCTTGCTGCCGCTCACTGCACTTGGGAGAAACAGGAGTATCTATTCGCAATTAAAAAAGGGGCCATATTGGGTTCCCACCTGCTGTGATGACAAAACAAAAAATGACTTGTAGTACATCCACTGTATTTGGATAATTTGCAGGCGTAGTGGTGTAAAAATGCAGGGTCGGCATGAAAACATGCAGTAGTAAGGAGACGTAGTTTTCTATAACTATGCAGAGGACGTAAATCTTTTTCCTGGGTTCAGGTATTTGATGCTTTTGAGGTCCTTTCCCCCCCTTCAAAACCTTTGGGCAATTAATAATCAAAGCCTTCATCACTTAGTTTGCCTAATTATGTTAATTTTGTTATTCACTCATAATTAAAAGGAAAATCCATTGGCTGAGAGTGAATGTTCTGTTCACTTCAGCGGTATTCGTAGGTTGATGTTGCGGATTGTAGGCTTCGATATCTGAGGCAAATCCAGGTGCAAGAGGCCTCTTAACCCAGGGGCATGATAGGTTTCACCTCTGGTCTGTAGTATAAAATATAGGATCGAAAAGGAAATTGAGTCTTCCTAAGCTTTATAAGTGGATCAACTATTTCAAATATTCTCATATAACTATATAAGAATTTGTTTTTGAAAAAAAAGGCAGCATATTTGTGTATTGACTCACACTTGTGATTTATTGTCCTCCTGAACCTCTGAATTTCAAGTCCTAATTGATAGGCGAGGCGGTGGGTAGGTGGTAGTAAGTAGTGTAGATGAATCTTTCAGCATAAAGTATTGCATATTTCAGCTTTTTTGCCTTTGCCTATTTAAGTCTAACAGAAATGTTATGATTGAATGTGCTATTCTGACTTGAAAGCCTTCTCTTTTTAGCTCCTCTTGGCAGTGTGTGAGAAAATCACTACGATTGGCACCAGCTGCCAAGGTGCAATGCTTCCGTCTATCACTAATGTGATCAACCTTGCAGACAGTCATGATCGAGCAGCATTTGCCATGGTAACGCATGTCAAACAAGAGCCAAGGGAACGCGAGAACAGCGAATCTAAGGAGGAGGTAAGGCTTTGATTCAATTTCCGAGCATCTGATGTGCTGCCTCACTAAGGCAGAGGAGACCAAGTTTGGGCATTGTGGTGCCATATTTTTATGACTTTCTCCAACATTGAATCATTAATAGTTGCACATGCTTACATATTCTCCATCATCGGGGTGGGAATCCTCAGTTTTCAGTGTTAATATAGCAATGTTTCATTCACTTCAAGTAACATTGAAAAGTCATAGACTCTATCTAGTCCATTTACCTCTTTATGTGACCCAAACTCCTGTTAGTGAGGTGAAAGGACTTAATGCTCTAAAACACCACAGAGATGAGCTGCTCAGATTTTATACAGCAGTCACTCTAACTGCATGGAACTCCCCAACTCTGCTTTTCTCTTTGGATTTGCGAACCTTGTAAATCTAGTGATAAAATACATCAGACAATTAAAACAAACGTGTCAGATATCACAGTCTGTGCTATTTTCACTTTAACTGTTATCACTCTTCAGACTGTTAAGTAATATTAAAACTTACAATGTTTCCGGTTAATTTTTCCAAAAGTTTCCATCCTCTGCTTTTCAAGTGTTTTCTTTAATTTATTGTCGTTTCTCAGTGATTTGGGCATAACAGTTCTCATTTTGAGTGTGAAGTTCCATTGGCAGTAGATGTAAAATCACCTGAATCTTTCAACGTATTGCTATTACGTTCACTGTTTTCCATAGTGAAAGGCACTAGGCTAATAGTAATTATTAGAAGAAAACAAATTGTGATTAAGCTGTTAAGTAAGTGGTATAAAAAAAAAGTTCCTTGTTCTTTTTTAGGATGTGGAAATTGACATTGAATTGGCCCCTGGAGATCAAACCAGCACCCCTAAAACCAAAGACCTTTCAGAGAAGGACATAGGGAATCAGTTGAACATGCTGACCAACAGGCATGACAAGTTCCTTGACTCTCTGCGAGAAGTAAAGGTTAGTGGGGCTCTCTGAACACATTTTAAAAATGGGCATTGTTTCAGCAGATAGGATGCAGTTAAGTTTGTATGTGCTAAACATCTTAACAAAGAGCTTAAATAGATACCATTGATTACTTGCTTCCTGCTCCTCTATATGTCCAACTGGTCTTAAACCTATTCTGTACCATTCCCTACCAGACCTAAATGAAATGCAAAGTCCTGATTTTATCGTATTACACGTTTTATTGAATGCTTAAGTGACAGATGTGTGCCTCTACTTGAGTAGTCCCATACAGACCAATTGATTTTCCAAAGCATTCTAATGTGTTATTCTGTAACGCCGTGTGAAAACTACTTTGACACAGGCTTTCTGACTTCCCTACCATAAGTAATTTTTTGTTCTCCTCAGACTGGTGCATTATTAAGTGCCTTTATCCAGTTATGCCACATCTCTACACCATTAGCAGAGAAGACTTGGATCCAGCTTTTCTCAAGGTTGTGGAAAATCCTGTCTGATCGCCAGCAGCATGTGAGTTTTTGAATCAGATAATAGTGCCCTTTTTGTACTACTGTATATAGAGCAGCCTAATTGAGAATCTTTTATTTCTGAACATTCTACACATTTTATTGCTTTTAATTAATATTGCACTTAGTATTTCAAGTTTCTGTATTCATATGAGCTTAGTTATCATTCTTGGCTGCTAATTTTCCAAACCACACAAACTGTTGTTGTGTAACCATAAACTAAATTTCAAGTAGAAGCCTCTTCCTGCAGATTTCTTATCTTAGAAATATTCCCAGGTTCTATACTTTATCAGTTTATTCCCAGAGCTCCATTATTGGGTGCCAACTGGTATCAGAGAGGTTTTATCTGCCCAATCACAAAAATATCTCCACTGGATATGACTTACTAGTCCTAGTTCCTGGAACAGTTAGTGGCTTCTAGATAATATACATTCTGGATACTGTCAATTAACAGTTGCATCTTAGGGTGTCAGTTACTATTGCTCTCCTGTTCTTTCTAGGACTTTACTGGGGAAGAAAATACAATTCGTCAAGACTTACTATAGCAGGTTGTTGTGTGTTCTACATATTTTTATGGCAGACATTCTGCCTGTGGAATAGCCGGGATTCTCCATTTGTGTTTGGTTCCTTCTCACCCAGGTTTTTAGGATTACATCGCAGACCTGAATCTGGTGGTGGTTGTAAAGTGTAGTGCATGATGGGTAGCTTGAGGCTATTTGATGATTTGTTGTTGTTAGTTAATGTGTTATAAGTGTGTTAGAAACTCAGATGTAACTTAATTCTAAAATTAAGACGCCAAACTCTATGTTCAGCCATGTCTTTTTCTTGGAAAAGAAACATGCCTTTATGTACAGTGATGTAGAATCTAGCAATTAAATTATAGTTGTACTAAAAAATTAAAGAGAAGGTAACAACGCCTTCTTGGACTGAGACAGGACCACAAACACATTTTTTGCTCAGGCAGTTCATCCTTCTGCTAGGCTAGTATGGGTCCCTTTGGCATATTACTTCCTATTGAGGAAAGCTGTCGGGAGCCTCTGCAGGCTTTGCAGATTTGCTTCCCTCACACAGCCCAGCATCCAGCAAAATTCTTACCATACTGCTTGCATCTGACTCCACACTATGCAGGATTAGTTAACAGGAGTTTCTTGCTGTATCTGGGAGGTGGAAACTGGCCCCAGCTTGTGGTTCCTGTACGTAGCTGATTTGGCCAGACTGTGTTCATGGTCTCAACGTCTTGGTGGAGACGTATGCGGATAGCAGACGATCAGCTAAGTCGGCACACAGGTGATGGGATGGAGGGTGCTACCAGGGTGGCCTTTGAGGTGAGGAGGGGCGAAGGGATTTGAGCATCACAGGCTTTGTTGGCAGTGACTCCATGTGCTGTAGAACGCCCCCTTTTAGCCATCTTGGGTACATGAGCAGAGATTGCCTTTGTAGCTGTTGCACTGTGCCCTATAAGACAGGACTGGGCCCCATATGTTCTCCTCCACTGGGAGACTTAGTACTCCACTCACCTTGCCTCCCACTCCTATCTGCAGTAACTGCTATTCTGAGCTGTACATGTGGTCTGGTGAAAGCTGCTCAGGTTCCCAGTGCCTAAACGTGATAGGCATACTGCCTCATAAAATGAACTTGCTGTAGTGATGGCCTTGCAACAGATTCTCAGCCGATGGAAGCTCTGAATGTTGCCATTAAGCAGGTTTTCATTGCCTCATTTTTCTCCTGGCAAATACCTGCACATGTCAACTATCAGTTCTCACTCTGTGCACCATAGGCATGGTAAAAGTGGAGCAAAAACATTTAAGACCAGATTGGCCCGCCAACCTTCTGGAGACAGTGCAAGATGTAAAACACACAGAAGGAGCTACGGATGCTGGAAAACATGGTATCCGCCTGTTGAAGTTAAAGAATGTCCTCTGTGTTACAGACACTAACGGAGACATCCTTGCCCGTTGTTTAAAACAGCAGAAAGATAGCGACAAGTGTGAGGTTGGGTATGGTGGAGCGTTGCATCACCAACAAGTCAAACAAGTCTGTGCTGAGCATGAAGAAAGTCTTCACAGTCAGTGCTGTCAAAAATGAAGATCTTGGATTGTGTTCTAGTTGCAAAAACCATCAGACTTTTAAGCCTCCCAGAATCCACTGATATGGGTATGGCCAAGTTGTTTGTGAAGAACCTATTTATTGAATTGTACGTTTGATCCCAGTTCTCCTTTGTGTCACTAATAGATTATGCATATTTATCCCTAGTGCCCAGATTCACTGATAGTTGGGGAAGTCAGTGCAGCAGGAATGAAGGGAAGGGATTTGAATTGATAGGTTCTGTGTTTCTCAATTATTTTCTATGTTTCTTATTAATCTATACTCTCTGGTCAAACTGTCTACCACACTTACATGACTTGCCTCAGGATAATACACAACATCCTTGAACACCGCACTAGCTCTTAAATTGATATCAAGACCTGTTTAGTTCTAGCATATCTAGATCGGCATTATATTAGTCCTTTCCTACTGAAAACCTACCTTGATGCAAATTTAAACCCAACCTTTAGATCAGCAAGGGGTGTGTACATAGATTCTTCTCATCCTTTGGTACCTACTCGAGAGGAACGTCCAACTTGATGAGAAAATCAGGAGATTGCAAACCTCCAACTATATACACATTGGCATGCTTCTTCTAGTACAAGGTGCTATATTTGACAACGTGTTCCCACTGCTTAATCTTTATGTCCCTAATATAAACACCCTACCAATTTTGACAATGGACTGACCATGTCAGAAGCATACTGTCTCTAACTTACTTATGGAGAGGACATTTTAACCGGACCACTGAATGATGCTGTTGATTGCTCTGCTGAACATGGAGCACTTACCACCAGATTAGCACGAGTCCTGCGGGTCATGGAAATGTGCAGCCTCATGGATGAATGGTGCATCCATTTTACTCATCGGTTCCCAATTTATTTTTGAGCATAGGTTACCAGCTGTTATCTAGTCATCTTCTGCCATAGATTAACAGTTTGGCCTACTTATCTTGCATGCTTTTAGACCACGCTTCCGTCTTGCTAGACCTGAGGATGCCAGTGGGTACTTTACATACCTGCCCATGCAGATTCGCTGTGGAGGCTTTACTTCATACTGTATTTAACATGAGATACGATCAGCTATTGCTGGATACTTTACGAGGAATGTTGAGTCAGTGCCCCATTAATTAGAAGTTTAGTAAGTTTTCAAAGTCTGTAGCTGTGGGATTTTGATCAGTAAACTAGCAGGCGTTCATAAATCCATTATGACAAGATTTAATCAACTGGAAAAGGCCATATTGACACTTGAAAAGCAGTTTGCTGAGAGGTGTAAGGATGCTACACTTGCAGATGTTAACCACACCTGCTCTCTCTTAAGAGACAGCAAGCCAAGATATCAAATTGTAAAATTTCATGGCACACTCACAGGATGTACTGGTATGATGAGTGCAAGAGACAAGGTAGAACACTAGGGTGGATGCTGGAACAGTGGGACTGAAAACTACTATAATATCCCTCTATAAACCAAATGGGGTCTTACCTATACTAGTGAAGAAATCTTAGTTATGTTTGTTGACCTCTGCTTCGTGCTTTTAATTACCAGAGAGACAACAGATACATCACATGTAAAGCCTTGCCTAGATGCAGTAGCCATTGTCTGTATAGATAACAGAATGCCACTTACTGAACCCCTTAAATATAGCAGAGATCCAGATTGCCATTGGTAGCCTGTCTAATAATAAGACCACAAGCTCTAACAACCATAATCTAGAATGAATGAAAAGACATATTGGACCCACGGCTATTTACACAGAGGCATTAGACACTGACAGGTGGCTTCCCCGCTACCAGGAAGGAAGAGATCAACACTTATGAAATCGAACATGGATGGCAGACTTTACCATTCATATCCTCCCTTTTCTCTCTTAAACCTTGATTATAACATAGCTGTCGTGGTTATTGATTCTAGAATAAACACCTGATGGGCAAATGAGTCCTCCTGGATCTAGTACTTCGACAGCACGTAACATGTTCACACTGTTTGCACAAAAAGATCAAGTTAGGCCAGGCTTTAAGACATTTTCATTATTTTGAGACATATAGAAGACCTTTGTTTTACTTTCTGTCCACAATCCTGGATGGAAACGGGCATTTATATGGTGGTTCTGATTAAGCAGTTATACACCAATGCAATAGATGGGGTATCGTCAGCTGTGTCCTCTCTCATCCCTACTCCTCACTGTTACAATGGTGCCACTTTCATGCTGTTTAAGAGGACACCATGTTTATAGAAGAAAAGCATTTTCTTTTTCTTTTGGTATTTTCAAGTTGCATTAAGCAAACAACATAATCAATCAATCAAGTATTTGTAAAGCGCGCAACTCACCCGTGAGGGTCTCAAGGTGCTAAGAAGGGGGGGGGGGGGGAGCAGCAGCTACTGATCGAACAGCCAGGTCTTAAGGAGTCTCCTGAAGGCCAGCAGGTCCTGGGTCTGGCGCAGGTGGATGGGGAGGGTGTTCCATGTCTTGGCGGCGTGGTGGGAGAATGATCTGCCGCCGGTGGTCGTCCGGCGGATGCGTGGGACGGTGGCGAGGGCGAGGTCAGCGGAGCGAAGCTGACGGTTCGGGGTGTAGAAGGACAGTCGTTCGTTGAGGTATGCTGGTGCGGCGTCGTGGAGCGCTTTGTGAGCGTGGGTGAGGAGCTTGAAGGTGATCCTCTTATTGACCGGGAGCCAGTGCAGGTCTCTCAGGTGGTGGGTGATGTGGCTGTGGCGAGGGAGTCCGAGGATGAGGCGTGCGGAGACGTTTTGTATGCGTTGGAGTCTTTTCTGGAGTGTGGCCGAGGTTCCCGCGTAGAGTGCGTTGCCGTAGTCCATCCTGCTGCTGACGAGTGCTTGGGTGACCGTCCTTCTGGTTTCGGTGGGGATCCATCTGTAGATCTTACGGAGCATGCGGAGGGTGTTGAAGCAGGCGGAGGAGACAGCATTGACTTGCTGGTTCATAGAGAGCGTCCAGATTGAACCCCAGATTGCGTGCGTGGTTGGTGGGTGTAGGGGCGGCTCCCAGCACGGCCGGCCACCAGGAGTCGTCCCATGCTGAGGGGGTGGAGCCGAGGATGAGGACCTCCGTCTTGTCCGAGTTCAGTTTCAGCCGGCTAGTCTTCATCCAGTCTGCGACGGCCTTCATTCCCTCGTGGAGGTTGGATTTGGCGGTGGCCGGGTCCTTGGTGAGAGAGAGGATCAGCTGGGTGTCGTCGGCGTAAGAGATGATGTTGAGATGGTGTGCTCGGACGATGTTGGCGAGCGGTACCATGTAGATGTTGAAGAGGGTCGGGCTGAGGGATGATCCTTGGGGCACGCCGCAGGTGATCGTGGTGGCATCGGATCAAAAAGGGGGGAGGCGGACTCTCTGGGTTCTGCCAGTGAGGAAGGAGGTGATCCCGTCCAGGGTTTTGCCTCGGATCCCAGCGTCGTGGAGGCGGGTGCGCAGGGTGTGCTGGCAGACGGTGTCGAAGGCGGCCGAGAGGTCCAGGAGGATGAGGGCTGTGGTGTCGCCGTTGTCCAGTAGGGTCCTGATGTCGGTGGCGGCGATGAGGGCGGTTTCGGTGCTGTGATTGCTGCGGAATCCGGATTGGGAGGCGTCCAGGACGTTGTTCTCCTCCAGGAAGTGGGTCAGTTGTCTGTTGGCGGTCTTCTCGATGACTTTCGCCGGGAACGGGAGCAGGGAGATGGGTCGGAAGTTCTTGAGGTCCTTTGGGGTCCGCCTTGGGTTTCTTGAGTAGGGCGTTGATCTCAGCGTGTTTCCAGCTCTCCGGGAAGGTGGCGGTCTCGAAGGAGCTGTTGATGATCTTTCGGAGTTGGGGTGCGATGATGGAGCTTGCTTTGTTGAAGATGTGGTGGGGGCAGGGGTCGGACGGTGAGCCGGAGTGGATGGTGTTCATGATTTTGATGGTGTTCATGATTTTGATGGTGTCTTCGTCATTGACGTTTTGCCAGGAGAGCAGAGGGTCTGTGTGTTTTGTGGGTGTTGAGCCGGGGGTGTCGGCGTCTGTCGTCTGCGTCTGGGTGTCGAAGCTGTTGTGGATGTCTGCGATCTTGCTGTGGAAGAAGGTGGCCAGGGAGTCGCAGAGTTCTTGTGACGGTGGGATGTCGTTGGAGCTGGAGGCGGCGAGTTCTTTCACGATGTTGAAGAGCTCTTTGCTATTGTGTGCGTTGTTGTTGATGCGTTCCTTGAAGGAGGTTCTTTTGGCGGATCGGATGAGTTGGTGGTGCTTGCGTCTGGCGTTCAGGAGGGCTGCGTGGTTGTCTGGTGTCTGGTCATTGTGCCACTGCTTCTCGAGTCTTCGGCAGGTGTGCTTGGAGTTCTGGAGGTCGGCGTTGAACCAGATGGCTCTCGTGTCGGTGTGCCTGTTTGAGGGTTTCCTGATCGGGGCGAGGGTGTTGGCGCAGTCGTCGATCCATTGTCTGAAGTTGTGGGCCGCTGTATCGGTGGCGGAGGGCTCGGGTGGAGGGTCTCGGGCTCGGGTGGTGATGAGCTGGTCTTCGGAGACTTTGTTCCAGCTGCGGTGTGGGAGCCGTTGCGGTTGGTTGTGCGCGGTGTGTTTCTCGAAGGAGAAGTGGAAGCAGTGGTGGTCGGTCCAGTGGAGTTCGGTGATGTGGCTGAAGGTGACGTTGTCACTGACGGAGAAGATTGTGTCGAGCGTGTGTCCGGCGGAGTGGGTGGGTGTTTTGACGAGCTGTTTAAATCCGAGGTTGGCAAGGTTGTCGATCAGCAATGTGGAGTTGCTGTCGTTGGCGTTCTCGAGGTGGAAGTTCAGGTCTCCGAGGAGGATGTAGTCCGTGGAGGGGAGGGCGTGCGTGCTGATGAGGTCGGCGATGGATTCGCTGAACTGAGATCGGGGTCCCGGGGGTCTGTAGACGAGGGTTCCTCTGAGGGTGGTGTTGTGGTCGACGTGGATCTGGAAGTGTGGGTGTTCGGCCATGCCGAGGGAGTCTTCGGTGTTGGTTGAGATTCTGATGGTGTTCCTGTGGACGATGGCGATTCCTCCTCCTGGTTTGTTGTTACGGTCCCTGCGCGTGATCTTGTAGCCGTCCGGGATGGCTATGGCTATGTCAGGCGCCGAGGAGGTGTTCATCCAGGTCTCCGTCAGGAAGGCGACGTCCGGGGATGAGGAGTCGAGCAGGTCCCAGAGTTCGACGGCGTGCTTGTGGACTGAGCGGGGGTTGAGTAGTATGCAGCTGAGATTGTTGTGGTCTGTAGTGGTGTGATGGGCAGGGCGTGCAGGAGTGCGCTGGCTGGTGTAGCTGCACTTTCGGCAGGTGAAAGGTCCGTGGGTGAGCTTCGGGGTGGCCTGGAAGCAGGTGGAGATTCGGCCGGCGTTGAGTGCGTGGAGGGTGTTGACGTCGTAGCTGCGTTGGGTGTTGTGGTGGTCGCGGGGGCCAGGGGGTCTGGCGCTGGACGCGGATGGGCGCAGACGGGCTTGCCTTAGGCGCGCCAGCGGCGGGTCCGCTGCGCGACCGCACAGCGGTCGCCATAAGAAGGGGAGGGGGGCGGGAGCAGAGGTAGGGGGCGGGAGCGGGCTGGATCAGTGGGCGGGCCGCAGCAGCGGCGGGAAAAACGGCAAAACACAGGGGGCCAAGAACAGCGCAGAAAAGATAGCAGAATCTAAGGGACAGAAGAAATAAAAGGGAAACAAATACGGGGTACAGCAGAATAAAGGAAAACAATTACGGAGTACAGTCACGCAGGGGGGCCTCTGAGCACAGCGGGCGAACAGCAGGGTGGCGCAGCGGCGCCGGGACGGACTGCTGGCTCGAACCCTGAGCGGAGACACAGGCAGGAGACCGGCAGACAGGCGAGGCTGCTGGCCTTGAACCAGTGGTCAAGGCTTCACACGCGCTCACCCGCAGCGGTCGCCATAAGAAGGGGAGGGGGGCGGGAGCAGAGGTAGGGGGCGGGAGCGGGCTGGATCGGAGGGCGGGGCCGCAGCGGCGGGAAAAACGGCAAAACACAGGGGGCCAAGAACAGCGTAGAAAAGATAGCAGAATCTAAGGGACAGAAGAAATAAAAGAGAAACAAATACGGGGTACAGCAGAATAAAGGAAAACAATTACGGAGTACAGTCACGCAGGGGGGCCTCTGAGCACACAGCGGACGAACAGCAGGGTGGAGCAGCAGCGCCGGGACGGACTGCTGACTCGAACCCTGAGCGGAGACGCAGGCAGGAGACCGGCAGACCGGCGAGGCTGCTGGGGAGAGTGCTGGCCTTGAATCAGTGGTCAAGGGCAGAAACACACACCCTACAACAACAGGAGGTGGGAACCTACTGACAGCTCCCCTCACAGGGCCGGTTCAAGGGTGCAACAACATGGTTCAGTAGGATAAATGACAGTAATTTCACAGTTGGACAATACATGCATGAAAGTCTTCAGGTAACATCCTCTGTCACAGTGGTAGGAAACTGTATTACATAATGATTCAACCAACACCCCCAGACTTTAAAAAACTTGCCTGGGCAACCTTTGCTTTTATATGTGACCTTTTCTTCCGCCATGTAGAGGTCCATCCCTAACCTCCATTCCCTCATAGTCGGGACCTCCAGGGCCCCCTAGTGTTTCGCTGTGTCACACTTGGCTACTACCAGTCCCTGGTTACAAAAGAGAAGCTTTATTCTTGGGATATCTACATCGCCCAGGACCCTAAGCAAAACCTACGGCTCAAGAAGGATGTCTTCACCAGCACTTTACCAAGCTTGCCCACCACTCGCATCCAGTACTCCAGAATGCCAGGCAGTTCCAAAGTATATGAATAAATGTACCCAGTGTCCTCCCACATCTTAAACAATCCAGTGATGTAGCCCTACCCATACTGTGCAGGTGATCCCTGTCATAATAGATTCAATGTAGAATCTTGAATTGAATCAATCGCAGTCAGGACTTGATGGCGACCTCCCTTGGGTGCATCAGGGCTGCCTCCCAATCAATGTCCTCCAGTTCACCCCCTAGGTCTTCCCGCCCAGCGGGTCCTCAGCCTGACCATCGTGTTGGGTACGTTGTTATTGATGGTTTTATAAGTAAAGGAGATTGCCTTCGAGCACTGCTCCTCCTGGAGCAGTCTACCCTGCAGAGGGGCGTATTCGGGCGATTCAAGTCCCACAGTCCCTCCACCTGCCAAGCGTAGTGTAGTTGGGCATATTTAAAGTACTGATTAGGACTCATTGTAGGAAAGTGCTCCTTTTTGACATGGTCACCCCCACTTTTTGGCTGATATCTGTGCAATTTTGATAAAGTGCACTGGGCTTCTGCTAACCAGTTCGCCAGTGCCAGATCGCTTTCCCTAAACTGTACAATTGTTCTCCAATTGGCAATACCTTTAGCACTCCCTGTAAGTCACTAGTTAGTGGTACCTAGGGCCTTGGATACTAAAGAAGGTCCCTAAGGGCTGCAGGATGTATTGTGCCACCCTAAGAGACCCCTCAGCACCAACATGCAAACTGCCATTGCAGGCTGTGTGCCCTGGTGCAGAGAAAACTGAAGACATGACATGGCACACCTCCCATATGCCATGCCTACAGACACTGCATGCAGTATAGGTAAGCCACCCCTACAAGCTGGCCTTACAGCCCTAAGGCAGGGTGCACTAACTTACATGTGTGTACATATCCGTCTGAGCAGATATGCCCCTGTGATATCTAAGTCGATTCTTGGATATGTCAAGTGACCAGGGAAGCCATTTTAAGAACATGTGCTAGACACTGGTGTTTACCAGTTCCCCAGCTACATGATGGCTTCACTGAAAATAGGGATGTTTGGTATCAAATATCTCGTATTAATAAACCCACACTGATCCCAGTGATGGATTTATTAATACATGCACCTAGAGGGCACCTTAGAGGTGCCACATGAAAACCTACTGACTACTAGTGTGCTGACTAACTGGTGTAGACCAGCCTGCCTCCACGGACAGGTTTCTGACCCCCTGCAGGTGAGAGCCTGCGTTGTCTAAGGGCAGAAACAATGCCTGCTCAGGCCAGGGGTGTTATTAGCTCCTGCAAGCAGGATGGCTAAGTGATCAGCATATCGAGGCAGGAAGCTTCAAAGGCCTCTACCGCCTTTGATATGCGACCCAAGGCTTCCCCAGACAGGGGAAATGCCACCCCCTGCCCTGGGCCCATTTGGCACCAGGGCAGGCAGGAAAATTAGCTAGTCAGGAGGCGTGTCCCCCTCTCAGGCTAGTACCACCCCTAAGGTGGGCTACCTGAAGTGGACACGACTTTTAGAATTCCACCATCTTAGCTTTGGCAGAATTTGGCTTTCTGGGTCAGTGTTATGCACAATTCCCACAGGAAGTGGTCATATAGAGGGTGTTAATTCCCTTAAGGTAAGTAGTTCTTTGGCTGCTACCTGTTCTGCCCCGAAATTTAGTATTTAGGTGGCACCCCTGACACCAGGAACACAGATTTGACGGATCAAGAAGAGAAGGACACCAAGAGCCACAAGAACTGAAGACTACTGTGGACGTTTGGCGCCAAACCCTGCATGCCGCACTAAGTCTCGACAATTGTCACCTAGCGACTTGTCCTGCAGCTGTACTCCTGCCAAGAACGCCAGTGGGCTGCCAACACTTCACAAATTGCCAGCAAATCTCCCTTGGAGTAGAGGAGCCACTCCCCTGTTGTCCGCAGGCACCAAAACGCAAAGTCCGGTCTACTAAGTTGCTGCTCCCCAGCCAGCCCTACGCAGCAGCTTCTCAGTACGAGGACCCTGTGCTCCTTAAGATCAGATCTGCCTTCCCCCACCGCCCCTCGTCTCCACCCCCCCCCCCGACCTAGTGAAAGGATACCAGGATAAACCGGAGCCGCACAGGACCAATATCCGGGGTACCAGACCCCTTGCAGCAAATAAAGACCGTGAGAGTCCAATCCGGACTCCGACAACACTGAGACTGAGCAGCCTTCGAGGGACGTCGGCACCTCAGAGACGCATTTGGATAGTGGCCCAGCTATCCTTTTTTTGCACCTTCAACTGGCGAGACAGACGACCACTAGGTTTCAGGACGCACAGAGCCCAGCCGACCTCTTTGCTCTGCACCCGAGCTCCCCACGCAGGTACCAGTGAACCAACTGTGCTCCCTTGTTCCCTGGATCCCCGTGATCAGAGCTCCCCCCCTCCCCTCCACCCGCCCGTTGGAACTCCCAGACTTGTCCCGAAGACCCACTCTGCAGCCTGTTTCTAGGCAGCCCCCTTCTCTTTACCAGCGTTTCTTGCACAGCTACCAACACGACCCTCACCCCTGCAACTGGATGCCCCAGGGCAGGTAACGAGAATCTGCGGGTAGTACTCTAGACCTTGGCCACCTACAGCCCTGAGAACTGAAGGAGACCCCCAGAAGCCAACCGTAAATATCTGTATGCTATCTATGCCTTTTCTCCCATATAAAAAGCATTGTGCGTAAAGGCGCATTTAAGAAACTGTTTTACTTGCCTGCAAAATACAATATTTAAAAAAGTGTTTACTTCCTTTCGAAGTTCTTGGTATCAAAAATGTATATAAAAATACGATTTATTTTTCTAAATAGGTCTTGGATTTTTTCTTGAGTGCGCCTCATTTATTGCCTCTGTGTGTGTTAACAAATGCTTTGCAATGCCCTCTCATATGCCTAACTGCTCGCCTACACTACCACTAAAGAACGCATTTGGGATATCATTTGTGCCTCTGTAAACCAATTGGGGTTTGCCTGGACTCTTTACTCGGTTTACCTTGTTTTGGTCCACTATATAAAGAGCCAGCTTCCTACACTCATATGGTATTCTGGCAGCAAATCCTGGGTGCCCCTACCGCCGTATGGGTGTAGGGCCAAATGGTGAACTGAGCTTGTTCCAGCCTTCAAGGCGAATTGTCTTAGGGTACTAAAGACCAATTATTGACTTCTACCGGATGGAATGCCCAGTAGTATGCTTGTAAATCTGGGAGATGTCAAACGCTGGCTCTGCATATCCTGTACCAAAAAGAGGTATAGTGTGCACAGAGTCCAGGGGGTCCCCAAAGGTATGGCAGAGGTATAAGTAGATAGAACCTTGCTCTCAATTTAGTGGTAGCTGGGCTGAGCAGTTAGGCTTATCAGAGGGTAGTGTTAAGCATTTGCTGTACACACTAAGGCAAGAAATGATGTCACACACTCAAAGACTGAATCCAGACCAATTGTTTGTAAAATGAAGTTACTTTTTTGTTACTATTTTAGAACCAAGTATCAGTGCAGTCAAGTTATGCAGTATATAAAAGTAGTATTACTTTTCAAGAATGCAGTATGGTTTTGTAAATGCAGTAAATACTTTACAGTTTTGAGAAAGCTTTCTGTAAATGTCAACTTAAGTACAGTTTTAGACTTTGCAATGTTAAAGTATAGACAGTTCAATGCAATGGATAAGAACACAATGCAGTCCTATGGAGGAAAACAAAGTTATGCAGTTTCAGGTAAGTACTCAACTTACTTCCTCAGGCTTCAGGGGTTGGAGACAACACAGGGCAGGGACCAAAATCAGGTAGGTACTGCACAACCAGCGGCACTGGGGCGGCCGGGTGCAGATGTCACTGAGCCCAATGTTATCCAATGGAGCCGGGGAGTACCTCGAAGAGGCACAGGTTTATAGGTAGGTACCTGTGGTTTGCGGGCAATTGCCCCAGAGGTCAAGTTGAGCATGGGGGGGGGGGGGGCACAAAGCAGCACCAAAGCTACACCACCAGCGGCACAGGGGCGGCTGGTGTAGGGTGCAGATAAGCCTCTGGTCCCCAATGCTTCTCAATGGAGGTAGTCTGTTTCGGAAGGAGGCTGCAGGATTGGACCAGGAGGCTGGACGAAGGCGACCAATGGCTGGGCAGGAAAGTTGGATAGCTGGGGGACACCAGGGCACAGTCGGCTGGGCTCCCCAAAGTCAGGGGGGGGGAGGATGCAGGGGTGCCTTTAGGTTTCGGGATTCCTCTGCTGTGTCCAGTCGGGGGGACCCTTCGAATAGAGGCTGCAGGCGTCGAGGAGGAGTCTTGGAGAGGTCAGCCACTGGCGCAGGCGGTCAGGATCGCAGGGAAGACTTCTCAGGGTAAGTGGTTCCCTCGAACAAGGGCCGTGGGCGTCGGGTGCAGAGTGATGTAGTGTCGCAGATCTGCCCGAATCCGGAAATTGGGGTTGCTTTCTTTGCGGGACAAAACCAGTGTCCACAGGAGACCGGAGTGTTTGTTGAAGGCAGCACAGGTCCTCTGTGGTTCTTTAGGTTGCTGGCTGCGGACCACGCTGGTTTCTGGAAGCAGGGTCGCTGGAGAAGGAGACAGGCCTGTAGGGCTGGGGTAAGTCATTTGTTGTCTTCTCCACTGCTGCTCAGCTCTTCGGTCCTCTTCTTAAGTCGTCGAATCTAAAGAGGCAAGGTTCAGGGGTGGCCCTAAATTAAATGCTAGATTTAAGGGCGTTACAGGGGTGTGCAGGTCTAGACCAATGGGTCCCTTCCCTGGGGTGTCTACACCCCCTATTATGCCCAAACTGGGGGTCAGAACCGGTGGGGGCAGTTGCTGATAGCAGCAAACGGCTGGGGGTAGCTAACAAAGGCTGCAGGCCTTTGAAGCTTCCCCTTTGTGGACCCTGCCCATCCTGGGGGAGGAGGCATGACACCTCAGCCCAGAATGGGTTTCGTTTCATAACCCATAGAGCGGAGGCTCTCTACCCAGGGGTCCAGAAACCTGTCTGGTGGTGGCAGATGGCTGGTGGCCAGTCGGAAACCACACCAGGGCAAGTTGTTTTTCAGGTGGCATCTCTAAGATGCTCTCTGAGTGAATTTTACATTAAATCCCACACTGCATCAGTGTGGATTTAATGTGCTGAAACGATTGGTACCAAACTTCTCAGTTTTCAGTGGAGCCATCCTGAGGCTGTAGAGTTCGTAATGACAAACTCCCAGCCCTATACTCAAAATGGCTTCACTGCACTTACAATGCCTGTGAATGGCCCAGACAGTGTATGGGCATATTTCTCGTGCAGCTGTGCCCTCACCGGTGGTATGGTGCACCCTGCCTTTAGGGCTGTAAGGCATGCTAGATGGGTGACTTACCCATACCACAGGCAGTGTTGTTGGGCATGGCACCCTGGAATGAGTGCTATGTCGACTCTTCAGTTTAGACTGCACCAAAAGAAGCACCTTGCAATGGCGGTGTGTGGGTGTTCAAGTGTGGGGTGTCAGAAATATGCCCAGATATTGAAATCCAGCTGTTCCCACCTAGCGTGCCCGGGGTAAAGCAGTCGGGTCAAGGGACCAAAGGGATGACAGAGCACTGATTTGCTCCAGTTAATGTTGTATCCAGAATCAGTGCCGTAGGAGTCGAACTCATCTAGAATAGCTGGGATTGTGTTAGGTGGTTCAGTGACATAAAGCAGTATATCATCTGCGTACAGTGATATTTTTCTTCCTCACCATCAGCCGCAGATATACGGAAGGCACAAATGTCAGGACAGGGGCAAATCTTGCCCGCCAAGGGCTCGATAGTAAGAGCAAAGAGCAGTGGGGACAGGGGACAACCCTAACTGGTGCCCCCGGCTAATTGCAAAGATGGAGGAGAGTACCTCATTCACTCTCATAGCCGCGATGGGGGCCTGGTAGAGCAAACTAACTCACCATCGGATCTCTGAGCCGAAGCCGAACCTCTGTAGCATCTGATGGAGGTAGGGCCAGTGAATTGCGTTGAACGCCTTCTCAGCATAAAGGCAGGGAAAGAAGACGCGAGGTGTCACCCAATGGACCACCTCTGATAACCAGTTATGAAGACAATGGAGATTAAGTCTGGTGGACGTACCAAGCATGAAGAAAGACTGGTCTCTATGTATGAGGGGGGACGATCCCTTTCAGGAGTCTGGTGGCTAGTACCTTGGTTTCCATATCTTTAGGAGGGAAATGGGGCAATAGGAACTACAACACATCTCCGGTTTGCCCTTCTTATGGATTACAGCTATGGTGGCACATTGCAAATCTGACGGAAGCACGTCTTTATCTTGTGCTTTCCGGAAGAGTTCCAAAAGGTGCGGACTCTTGCAGGCTGGAGTAGCGCTTAAAAAATTCAGCCAGTAGGCCATTGGGCCCCGGGGCTTTCCCAGGTTTCAGTATGCTAACCACAGCCTGGACTTCTTCAAGCGTAATGTCTTCCTTTGGGAGTTGTCAGTCCTCAAGTGGGACCCTTGGCATGTCCACCGCATCCGAGTATGCCGTTATGGCTGACGTGTCCTCCAGCAGTCTGGCACTGTAAAAGGAGGCAAAAAACTTTCCAAAAGCCTCCGTCATGTCACGATTCGACGAGTAGGTGTTCCCGCTTCATCCACCCCACTCTTGACACAAAGGACCTCAGCCTCTCTCCTGCTCACCCATGCGAGCAGCTTACCCGATCACAAAGAAAAGCATTTTCTATCAGAAAACCTGTTGTCTCGCTATATGCTGGGACTAATCCCACACCCACCTTTAGGGAGTTCCTTAGATTTGGCCCCAGTCTGAGGTGAATCTGAGATCTCCCCACTCGGGCCAGAAAAGAAGAAAGCTGATCTAAATTACCTGTTACATAGGCATAGTGAATCCCTGTGCTATCTAGGTGTCTCCATACATGGAGATAATCGTGATGTTGATGGATAATTATGATCCGGTGTTGTAGCACTGGTCAACAGAGGTGGAATTCTGGATCACACTTCCACTCTTGATGGCCAGGAAGTTAGCAATCCAAAGGGCAATTTTGCCCAAATTGTTATGTTTATTCACAAACATTTCCATCCCCCTAAACAAGGCTTTTGTCCGAAGGCTGTGCTATCTTTAGTCTAGACTGATATGGGCTGGTGTTTCTAGCTCTCCCTTACAAGAGGCCTGGATTCTTAGTTCCTGAGCTCGAGAGATACAAACATGCTGCCCAACCCAACTTTGCAGCATTCTGGTAGCAATCAACATCAATACATACCGCATATAAAGATTGAAAGAGGTCAGATCAAGTAGGGTGTGTTTTGGATGTTCTTGACTCCATGCCTAGCTGGGCTTACCAACCTAATGCGAACAGTCTGCTGTGTACTGTCTAGCATGGAGTGAAATGATAAGGATGTCTCGCTACTGCAGGTTACACTCACTTGCTCTTCCTCCCTCTAGACAGTCTGCTGCTAAATAGACTAGGTCCGAGAAACCTGTACTTCTTAACCACTTGTATTTTTAAGATGTTATAGATTGCGGCAGGCAGTGTGTTGCACTTACCTCGCCCTCCCAGCAGTGTATTCGGAATTCATACCATAAACACAAGTAATACATACACATTGGTCTCGAAATAATACAAGTTGTTCTAAATGAATGCACAAATACTACACATCTGTCCCAGAGTGTGTGGGACACTGGCCTGGACTTCGCTATCAGCTCTGATGGTTGGAGGCTCTGTTCACAAACTGATAGCATTTATTTAAACTGTACTCATAAGTTGCTGCACTTCCAATTTTGAACAAGGATGTTTACTCTGTCACGTAGCTGATGCACCAAGATCAGTTAAGAGGTTAAAAGCAATACTGCTCCTGCTGGTTAAATGTAGTGTGGCGATGGCTTCTTTTAAAAGCCCCTCATAGATAGCAACATTGAGTGAGAGACGCCGTCTTTTTCTACAACCCTATTGAGACCTGATCCTCTCTTCAACCTGCTGTCTTGCACCCACGCGGTATCTAGAGGTCCACTGTGTACCTATTTTTGTAAGCTCAATCAAATTAACTAACCAACCTATCTGTTTGCATTTCAGTAATAGGCAAGAAATTATAGTCGCAGATTTGTCCTTTATGTTCTATTCAATGTAGTTTTTTCATCTGATGGAGATGAAAGCAAGAACTATATGGCTGTCGATTGGCTCTGTTTTTCCCTCAGGCGTATATAGCCAGAATGACCTGAGATAACGTTTATTCATATGTGATTTCTTTGTACCTTATGCATTATGTGATGTTGCTGTTTGATGTTATGGAAAAGTTATAAATAAAAAAAAATATATATATATATATATATATATATATATATATATACTGAACATTTTGTCAGGCTGAAAATCCAGATTAAAGTTCAATTTTCAATTCCAGATGCATGCTTGGGGATAAATGTTACCTCTCAGCAGTCCAAAGATCCCTTCAGACAGTAGGTCTAACAAAGGGACATTTCCATCCCCAAAAATAAAGCAAATTCTCTCCAACGTTGTAGTACCATGGAACATAAGTGGTCTGCCCAGTGCTATGTGTTCTCAGTTTTGGGCACCTTATCCCCTAGTTTTTTCTCAAAAATAAATATTCTGAGGACACTATGCAAAAAAGAAAACGATATATCATGTTAACTTGATACCTTATAGGTAGCCCTGGATGCAGTGCTTGTAGGATTGAGTCCTTCTGTCTGAGTTGCCAATAATATAGTCCACCATCCATAAGAATCCATTCAAACTTTAACATGAGTCCCAGCCAAGTTAAAAAATCTTTTTTGCCATGGGCAGGTGCTCACAAGGCCTGTTTGTGTTGCTTGGGCCTAAGCATGACTCTAGATTGTGTGACCAGTGTGGACTCATGGATAAAAGAGCAGGAGGCAAAGGTTCTTTTGGTGCGCGATAAGCGCAAGGCTCAACTTCTGTTTCACTCTAGGTCCCTCTCAAAGTCCAAGTCCTCAACTTCATGGAATTTATCTAATAATAATAAGAAAAAAGCACAAGAAACATTGCTGGGGGGAACTCTATGGCGTTTAGACACTGAATCTGCTCCAGGGGTATGTCACTGTACTGTTACCCTTCTCGAGCAGCCGAATCTTTTTCGAAGCCAGAGTTAGTTGAGGCCACCGTGTAGCTGAAGCCAGAGCTAGTGGAGTCCATCATGGTGCTGGATCGAGCTTTGAACTCAGTGCTAATCCCGGCTCCAATCCCGACCTCCCTCAACTCACCCAGAATTCCGTTGTGGAACAAAGAGCTCATGGAACTAATCCTAGGAATCAAGATTAGGCAGGGACGTTATGCCCACTATTAGTTGTGCCCAAGCTTTACAATGAACTGATTGAAAATGATCATCCTTTGCGAACTAGGTTCATTCTACCAGGGGCAGGGCCAAAACATACACTCATTCTGGACCAGCGCTAGAGAACTACTTGGGTTTGGTGAACACCTTCACTGAGCACTTCTGATTCCAGAAATAAGGCCCATGTTGATTGTACTATTATTTAACACTTCGTTGTCTGCTGTGTGGGCTGTTCTGTGCTTTCCGCAGAGTTTCCTCTTCTTGGTAATCCTCGCTGAGGAATGTTTATAAAATGGGGAAGCTCTGAGAAAAGTACACATTAGTAGAACAGTTACTTATTAATGGAAGGAACAAATGCAGTGGCGGAGGCAGCTCCTCGACAGAGTTTATAACTTTGTCAATTTTTTTTTTTACTGTGGATGAAGCACCGTTAGAACCAACTTGCTCCTTTATGGAAGTGATATATTTCCTGCATCCAGTCTGACTCTTGGGGATATTTTTAAAATGTGTGGATCACGGTAAACTGGAGTATCCCTCACTGATGGTAATTAACACTTTAACAATTCTAGAACTCTATCAACTACGTAGTCTTGAAAGGTAGGGGGAGTGTAGTCCATTTCCCGTGAAACTTTTAACAGTTTACTGTCTTTCCTGCACTTCTATTCCAGTGATCAGTAGCACTGCTGTCAGCGATACTGCGCTAATAAGAACCAAAGCAAATACAGTTTTTTTTTTATTGTTGTTTGTCTGTCTTCTCTAATTTGTATCTACAAAATAGGATTTATACTAAGTGCACAATAACTTACAATATAAAATATTAATTACATATTGGCAATTAAAACCAGTAATTCCATTGTTTGTTTGGACTTTGGCGTTTTCCATTAGAATTATTTCTAATTATTTCACCACTTCTTTATGGTCATGTTAAATTTGTTTCTGAAAGATGTTTTGTCTTAATTTCGAATGTCTGGATTGATTGGAGATGTAAAAGATGTCAGGTAAACTGTTAGATGCCTAACCAATCTTCCTCTGAGGAGAAAGAGTGTCAGGGTAGAACATTACCTGTTAATGTAACAAATTATACTTCAAGTTGCATTTACTTGTGGAATTATGTGAACCTTAGTGTACTTCATATGTCTAATGAAACGAGCACATTTTATGCAGTCTCTGTGCGAAGACGACCTTCATAAGCAGTCTTTAACATGCTTTTTTCATTATGCAGGCACTGGCTGGTGAAATCAGCCCTTTCTTGTGCAGTGGGAGCCATCAAGTACAGAGAGACTGCCAGCCCAGTGCCTTGAACTGCTTTGTTGAAGCCCTCTCTCAGTGTGTCCCTCCTGTTCCCATAAGGCCCTGTGTGCTGAAATATCTGGGCAAAACACACAACCTGTGGTTCCGCTCCACACTCATGCTGGAGCATCAAGCTTTCGAAAAAGGTTTAAGTCTACAAATCAAACCCAAGCAAACGACTGAATTTTATGAACAAGAGAGCATAACCCCTCCACAGCAGGTAAGGACTTACTAGTTCCCTGGTACTAATTTCAAAACTAAATTAAGCAGCCCGGCAGGTAGTTCTCCAAGGTGGTGCTTTAAAGTGCACTTAATATATTTGTTTCGATTCACAGTATATGGTTGTGTTTTTCGAAAAACTTCCTCAATCCCTCTTTGCACATGTGGAGAGATACAGTTGTTACTACTTGTGTATGTGATTGATCCTTTAATCCTCCCAAAAAGTCACCCTGACTCCATTGATTAATCTTTACTCCCATAGACGAGTGTGATCTTTTCTAGAAAGTCAAGAGTTGGGAAACAAACATCTTGGGCAACCAAATGCTCTTTGAAACAGAGAGGGAACAGTCTGGTTAATGGAAACGTCAACCATTAAACCTATTGGTCTGTGGAGAAAGTAAATTGTGTTGTAGAGTGATTGATTAAGGCTGTGAAATCTGAAGAAGTATTTTTCTGGTTTGATGCAGGCTGAAGAAACATACTTTAGCAGATTAGGATAGAGTTGTACTTAAAGTATACCAGATGAAACTGTTTATGTCCTCAGATATTTGTCTAATCTTCTTAATTTTTGTTTTAATTAGGAAGTATACACTATTGTGGAAGTTATAGTACATTTATTCTTATGAGAAGCATTGTATACACAAAAATCTTTTCCTCAGAGGTGACCAAAAATACTGAACATGAGTACTTCTGTAGTTCCACTTAAAAGGATCCCGAGCAAAGTTCCCTCTAATATTTTTTCCCTGCACCTCCCTCGTGTTGCTTGCCCACCTGCCCTCTTCTCGCTGAGATATATATATATGTATATGTATGTATATGTATGTATATTCTATGTATATGTATATTCTATACATATATGTATATTTTATACATATATGTATATGTATATTCTATATATATATATGTATATTCTATATATATGTATATTCTATATATATTCTATATGTATATTCTATATGTATATTCTATATGTATATTCTATATGTATATGTATATTCTATATGTATATTCTATATGTATATGTATATTCTATATATGTATATGTATATTCTATATATATATATATGTATATTCTATATATATATATATGTATATTCTATATATATATATATGTATATTCTATATATATATATATGTATATTCTATATATATATATGTATATTCTATATATATATATGTATATGTATATTCTATATGTATATGTATATTCTATATGTATATTCTATATATCCCAGCAGGATCTTGTTTCAACTGGATTCCTTCCCCTTTTGCAGCACTCACGAAAACTTCCCTCCACGCTGCTGCACTCTTTTAAAATCAGGAGCTGGGGAATTCTTTCTCTCTGTGCCGTAATCTGCTGTGCGCTCCTGCAGAGGTGCTGGGCGCTGTGAAAGTGTAAGGTGCACGCGAGCACCTTACAGGGAACATAGGTCCCGAGTACTGTTTTCTTTTCTGTTATCTGTGGTTTGACTGGTAACTGTTTTGCTTTGGGGGAGGTCTTGTATAACTGATGAGGCAGTTTTCCAACAGATGCTGCTTTTGGGCCTTTTTGATGAGCCCCATGTTCATCAATGCAGAGCACATTGAGAGTTTCCAGATAGTGAGTCAATTGACCTTTTAGCAACTGCCAGTTGGTGGGAATCCTTTTTTTGAAGTCTTTAGGTGGTCGGTTGATTCTTAGAAGAACCTTTTGCGGGTCCTGTCACCCAATACAAATTTCCCTGGTTTTCAAATACTGTAATTCTCCAGTTGGCATTTAAAGTTACTCCTGGTATACCATTAATTTTCTGTTATCGAAGTAAAGTAGCTGACTTGCTCTAGTATTTTGTCAGGATTACTAATTCAGATAAAGCACTACACAGTAAATAAGAAATAGCAATCTCTGTGTTCAGCTCTCTTAATATCTTTAAGGAAGAATGGAGTATTGATTCATTTAAAAGATGTAGACTCTTTCTGTTTTCATAGAATGGGGACAGAGGTGCGAGACAGCATTTATAAAATGTAGCAATGAGTGCCTAATTTGTCAATATATCTAAATAAGCGTTGGAGCCCAAAGTTTTGAAGAGCCCACCACATGAGCTGCTGAATGCCAGAGTTGACTGATACCTTTTGCCTCTATTTCCACTACACTACACTTCCTCACTCTTGCAGGCTATTTTTTTCCTCCAGTGGTCACTCTTTTCCTGTCTATCTCATCCTCCTCTTTCTCCCTTTTCTGTCTTTCTTTACCTTGCTGTGAGTCAGAGTCTAATGATCAAAATTAAGTCCAGGTGCCCTTCACCGGCAGAGTTAAATCACTTACTCGCAACCTTGCTTTGATCTCTATGGCATACTTTGCCAGTGGCCTCATGAACTGCATACAGCACTGCTCAACTCATTGTGCTGACATATCCAGTTAGAAATAGTAGCAATCCCTTCCCACTTGGCTGCTGGTAAAATGCCTGTACTCCCCGGCTATGACCTAGCTGCCAACACAATCTGTCACGACACTCACTCAAATATGGGGTTTACTTTGGGTGACCTCATGTCAGCGTAGTGGAGCCCCCCATTGGAGTTTCAGATTGAGGGGTTCACTGCTGGAAATGAGTAGGGCATGCCAGACAAACATGGCTGTACAACTGGGAGTTTCCAAGCCATGCAGAGTACTTTAATCCCAGTAAGTGTGCCTGTGAGAAAGTGCCCTCTTTCTGCATGGTTGCCCCCACTTTTTGCTGAATTGCTGATGTGCTTTGACTGAGTGTGCACTGGGCTCCTGCTAATCAGGTACCCAGGGCCTATGTTCTTTCCCTAAAAACTGCATTGATGCCTAAACCCAATTGGCATCACTGGCCACAGGTCAGCCCCTGGTAAATGGTACCACAGGTACCCAGGGCACTGTGACCAAAGAAGGCCTCTAGTGGCTGCAGCACTTATTGTGCCACCCTTAGAGGTCCTGTACCATTACACTCTCACACTGCCTTTGCAGGCTTCATGTTTTGGTGCAGAACAATGTGAAGAGTCGACATGGCACACATATCTGTGTGCCATGCCTACAACCCACTGCCATGGCATAGGTCAGTCACCCCTCTAGCTGGGTGCACTATATCAGTGGTGAGGGTACAGGTGCATGAGCCCTCTACTCCTACAGTGTCTAAGTCCATTCTTAGACATTGTAAGTGCAGTGCTGCCATTAAGAGTATTTGGTGCTGGGAGTTTATCATTACGAACTCCACAGCACCATAATGGCTACACTGAAAACTGAGAAGTTTGGTATCAAACTTCACAGCACATTAAACCCACACTGATGCCAGTGTGGCATTTAATGAAAAATGCACACAGAGGGCATCTTACAGATGCCCCCTGAAAACTAACCTACCACTAGTGTCCAGACTGAGTGGCTGCTTTCAGCTGCCACCACCAGACATGTTTCTGGACCCCTGGGTCGAGAGCCTGCTGCTCTCTGGGGCCTGAAACAATGCACATCCTGGGCCGAGGTGCCAAGCCTCCTCCTCCAGGATGGGCAGGGTTCACGATGGGGAAGCTTCAAAGGCTTGCCGCCTTTGTGAGCTTCCCCAGGCCACTTGCTGCTTTCAGCAACTGTTCCCACTGGTTCTGACCCCCACTTTGGGTGGGAGAACCGGCGGGAAAAACAAGTGAGGAAGAGAGGTGTGCCCACCTCTGCCAACTCCACCCCTCAGGTGGGGGGGCGAGGTGAAGCACAACTCTCAGTCCCCGCCATCTTGCAGATGGGGGGCCTCAACCAACCAGGGAAAGGCCTATGCCCCCCTCCCACTGGAGGGTGGCATAATAGGGATGTACCCACCCCAGGGAAGGGACCCATTGGTCCCAACCTTTTTACCTACCTGTAACGCCCCTAAATCTAGTATTTAGGGGCACCCCTGAGCCTTGCTTCCTCAGACAAGAAGAAACTACAAGAGAAGGACAGAACAGCCGTGCAGAAGCTAACAAGAGGAAGATGCCCACTGACTTGGCCCCAGCCCTACCGGCCTGTCTCCCCCTCAAACCTGCTCCTGCGAAATCCCGGTGTGTCCTGCAGCCAGCAACCTCGAAAACCCCGGAGGACCTGCCTGCCTTCAACCTCAAAGACTGTGTCTCCCGTGAACACCAGATTTGTTCATCTGCAACCTCTGGTTCCAGCCGGACACCGCGGAGCCGCCCCACTCTGCACCCGCCGTCCACGGCCCGAGCTCGAGGGGGCAAACACCACGAGGAGGTCCCCCCGGCGATCCTAACCCGAGAACCGGCGACTCCTGACCTGCCTCAAGCCGACGCCTGCAGCCTACATCCGGAAGGTCCCCCCAACCGCGACTAGGAGCTGGTAAGAAGATCCATCCCCAAAAGGCACCCCTGCACCCTGCGCCCCACGGCCTTGGGTGGCCAAACCAACGGTGCCTAACCAACCCCCAACTTACCTCTCGAAGTGGTGGTCGCACCCAGAAGACCTTCGTCCCCAAGCCTGCAGTGCCTTTGCAAACCGGAGGTTCCCCATTGCAAACAACAGGGCGCCCGACGTCGAAACAGCACCCTGCACCCGGCCGCCCTACTGCCGCTGAGGGTGCTCCTTTGATGCTACTTTGCTTCCCCAATTGCCCTGAGCTAAAATCCAGGAGATTAGCTCCCACAACCTTGTGGCCTGCTCGTCAGCAGCCACCAACCGGAGGCCCCCTATCCCCCATTGGATAGCATTGGGCCTCAGCACTCTGCACCCGGCCTCCCTAGGCCGCTGAGGGTGTAACTAGAGTGCATCCTTGACCCTGGGGGACCCCTGAGTCTACCCCCAGAACCTCAACTCCCACTACCAAATACTTACCTCAAAACCGATAACACTCTTTTCCTCCATAGGATAACATTGACTGTTTTTCTTGGAAAAGTGTGGAGTTTGAAAACCTAAAGAAATTCTTTAAAAAATTGCACTAATTAACAAAAACGATTTTATTTACCTGTTTACAGGAAATGTCCCAGTGTAGTATGCAGGTATACTACACTTAGTAAGACAAGTAATCTCAAAAGTAACTTACATGTAATTTTATTGAAAATCCTATACAAAGTATATGTACTGTATTTACAAAGCATTGCATTTCTCAGAAACAATACTGTAAGTCAAACCAAAGTAGATTTACAATTGCAATTCAAACTGTTTACAAACTGCATTACTACTGTAAAGTATTTATTGCTTACCTGTGCCAGGCTTGCTTGGTTCTAGAAAATAAAATAACTAAAAGAATATTTATATACAAAAACAATTGGTCTGAAGTTCAGTCTTTGAGTGTTTGAATTCATTTGCTGACTGAGTGCGTACAACAAATGCTTAACACTGTCCTCTGATACTGCCTTTCTGCTCGACCACACTACCACAAATAGATAGTGAGGTGCTATCTAACTTTACCTCTGCCTACCTTGGCTTCCACTGGACTCTGTGCACACTATACCTCACTTTGGTATAGTATATACAGAGGCAGCTTCCTACAGTGCCTACATGCATTGCACTACAAGCCTGTACATACTGAACAGAGATGGGTCTGAAGAGTTGGCCAGAAATCCGGGTAGGTGAAAACAAAGCCGAAATTAACAAGTCCGACCCCTTGCAGTATTTTTATTTTTATTTCTAAAGTAACAGGAGCTTTGTGAATTTATGTACCACCAGGTATAACAGAACATATGTCAGAGGCCCAATCAAAAATATTTGCCGCTCAGTTTGCAATAAAAATATCCTCATGCATTGCAGGAAATACTGGATTCCCTCGCAGAATTGTACTCCTTATTACAAGAGGAGGATATGTGGGCTGGTCTGTGGCAGAAGCGTTGCAAGTTTCCAGAGACAGCAACTGCCATTGCATATGAACAACATGGCTTCTTTGAGCAGGTACATTTTTTTAAAAACGTGATTGTGATGTGTATTTAATGAAAGACAAATACTTGTTTAAATGCATACACCAGTACACTTCATAACTTAAAACATAATTTCAGCGCCCAGAGAGTGTTTTTGCATGTGTAAACCTCTTTCAGAGCAAATGGACAAATAAATCTTGGATGAGGAAAGTTAGATTCCTGTAACATTGGTTCTCAGTTGTTGGTATCTGGCACAGATTCACATACTTGTAATTGTTCCCTAGAATCCTTTGTACATTTACATAGCAATATTAAAAGTACTTTACCCTAAGCTATACATATATATGGCTTTTGATTTGACCAGTTGTATGGTAGACTGTTGCTGCTGCCTCCTAATCACGCTTGGAGTCGCTCACTCTTGCTTAGCATTTAGGTATGCCTCTATGTGTATGATACTATATATAACAAATTATCCATTAACTGAAGTATTACTGCTAAAATTAATTTTTATAAAGATGTTTCATTTTATTTTTTCAAATTACAAAAATATAGTTAGATTAATGTCATTTTTCATTTTAATATGTTATATTACTCATCCCTGCACATTGAAATTATCTTACTACCCCTATACACTAACCATCCCTCAACACCTCTTACAACACCTGTACACTACTTGCCCCTGAGCTCTAAAAACTTCATACTAACTCCATACACTACCTATCCTTGCGCCCTACACAACCCTTTCTACCTTTATACACTACCCATCTCTGAACCCTAAAATATCCAAAATACCTGTATCCATGAACCATGTAAACTCCTTTCCACTGTCTTCAGGTGCCCTGACATGGCTAAAAAGTGGCAAATTAGAGCTATATAAAAGCATCTTGGCAAATATTGAATATGCATCCTGCTGTGGGGACATGCATCTTGCTGTGGGGCAAAAATGTCATGTGGAGGAAAGATCAAATCCACCCTTAACTGATTAATTTCTTTCACTGAGATAGTTCCTGCAAGCCTTTTAAAGATAGACAGTGAAGACTTGGAAATAATGCTTGCAGGAATCTGGCAGTATTCCTTTATTTACTACCGGTTACGATTACTACTATGCTAGCTAAAGAGACTTGGGAAAGTGATCATGTGATATTCAAATGCCCAGTAACAAAAGCATTTGTTCTTCTACGGATGCCACGTTGAGTCCTTCTTGGTTGGACACTCAACAGTGTTGTTAGGCTCTGATATATTCAGGTGTGTACTACTTAGATTATCGGGGGCCAGGATCTCAAATCACCAATAGTAAGAATGGGTGGAACAATTGGAGACTCCATGCAGAGTTTGGGAGTCTGAAATCAGTAGAACCTTCAGGACATTTTAGGAGAACACAATATGTTCAAAAACCAAAATCTGTCTTGGCAACAATTGGGCTATCTTTTGCGTTCCTAGTCTTGAAACTTTGTAGTCCGGTAAAAGGAAATGACTTTTCCTGAATAGTCCAGAAAGAGAACATTCCTTAGCTAATCAAGGTCTAACAAAAAGCTGTGGCCAGTGGCATCAGTCAACTATAGCAAAAAGTTCTATTGGAGAAAATCCCTTTTGTTGCTGAAAATAATAAGATCAGAATATTTATTTGCCGATTATAAGGAGCAAAGGGTAATCTACTCATTGAGTCCCCTTCGTATTCTTTTTTCCTTTATAATGGAAGGCCACTGGAATGATGTTCCTTCGAAGTCTCTCAGCTGAACCTTGAACTGGTGCAAGGAAGAGTAACAGATTATCCCAGTTTGTTCAAATCCAGCTGCATTGTCATACCATTTCCTTTCCCCTGAATAAGAAAAAGAAGTTTCTTCAGATACCAGAATACAACCTCCTATTCCAAACTGAAGTAGAATGCCATATATTGGCAGACCACAGTTAACAACCACAGTAAACAATCTCAGGAGTATGCTGCAAAACAAAATTGAGAGAGTAGGTTGTCATTTGGAATTCAAAAACAGGTTCCAGAATATTTTCTGAGAGTCTTTGACTGTTGCTGTGGAAACAGTCATTGATATAAAGTTAACAACCTGGGTATTCCACATTGCAGAGCCCCTGTTTGCCATTCAGTGAGGCTCTGATTGACTCTTCAATGACTACTTGAACAAAGTCATGCCTAACTCCCCCAGTAAGTCCGCCAGTGGCGAGACGACATAGACGAAAACTGGGTGACCTCGCTTTTCTCAGCATCATCTAGTTCTGGAAAGCTTGGTGATCCAGGCACACACGAGCATGGTCAACCCCCGTTCCTTCCCTTCTGCGCCACCGGATAGGGAGTCAATGTGCATCAATGCATTCAACAAGAGATTATTTTTCTCCACCAGTTTAGCACTGATGTCCCTCAATAGAATAGTTCTTCTAGGCCGTTATATACACACACACTGCCTGTGACACTGCCAGAGAGATCTTGTGGACTGTCTGTGACAAATGTTTTGCAGGCAGATATTGGCACTGTGGACTGTGTGGGTCATGCTATGGGCACCAGTGTCGTGAGCAGGCATCAAGTGTGAATGTGAGCTACTGATGTTTCTGGGGACATCCACTCGTCATTAGTGGACATGCTCTTTGATGGATCCCAACTCTTTGGAGAAAAGGCTGACTCAGTGGTAGAGTGCTCCAAAGACAGCTGTGTTACGTCTCGCTCCCTGGGCTTGCTTTTACAAGCCTACCAAATTCACTAGCAGTACAGAGGTGACTCGTGGGGTCTGTCCTATTTACAGCAGCATCTGTCACAACCAGTTCAGCAGCAGACCCAGACTTTTTGCAGCTTCAGAGGATGTGGTTGTGCCTGAGTTTATGGATCCTGCCAGTGGCAACAATTTTCCAACTCATCCTCGCCCACCACAACGGCTTCCATGGTACTTTGATTTCCCCTTGCAGGATTATGCAAAACCTGTAGAATTAGATTTTTCCTACCCAGCTGGAAACCCATCACTTCAGATCAGAGGGTGCTGCAATTTTTCTAAGGCAATATGCTTTGCAATTCCTTTCTCCCCTTCCTTCCTTCCACCATTTCTCACCCGTTACAACTCTAGTGTTAGCAGATCATCCTGCCATTCTTTTACATGAGATCAAGTCCCTGAAGTTCAAGGGAGGCAATTAGAGGGTGCGGGAATTAGAAAAGGACGACGTGTGCTACTTCAGTTGTTTCCTGGTGCCTTAGAAGCATGGAGGGATCAAAACTATATTAAAACCTTCGACCCTTAATACCTTTATGTGGAAGGGTAAATTAAAAATGCTGCCCCATACCAGGTTCTTAATGCCCTTGAACCAGAGGATTGAATGGTATCTGTGCACTTGCAGGATGTGTACTTTCATGCAGTCCCACAGATGCTGCCTTTGGTTTATGGGGGAGTCAGACAATTAAATTTGCTGTTCATCACTTTGCTTCACTTCCGCCCCTCTGTTGTTTACGAATGTGATGGCATTGGTCATGGCCCACCTTTGATGGTTGAGCATACATGGAGTCCTGTACCTCGGCAAATGACTGCTCAAGGTGAGCTCGCCACAGACCATCACTAAATGATGGTCTCCCTTTTTTCGATCCTGTGGTTTTCCATCAGCTAACTAAAATCCCATCTGAGTCCAACACACAGGATTCCCTTCATAGAGTCCAGGACATTCAGGATATGATCCCGATGTTTTAGGTTCAATCCTGTGTGCCTGTGAGAACCGTTCTATGTCTTCTTGGACCGCTGGCCTCGTGCATGCTACTGGTTTCATGTGCTTGCTGGCACATGCAGGCCTTGCAGTGATACCCCAGTTTCCAGTGTGCACAACTTCTGGGTTGTTTGTCAGACAAAATCTGCATCTTGACGGAGACAGCCCAGGATCTTGGGTAGTGGCGGGTGGACACCAGCTTGTCGTGTGGTAGGCTGCTCTCTCTAACCCATCCTGAGCTCACAGTAGTGATGGATGCATCTTCCCTGGGTTGGGGTAGTCACCTGGGAGAAGTGGAGATCAGGGATCTGTTTCCCCGAGTGGACCAATGGCTCCACATAAGTCTCCTGGAACTTTGCACCATCTGTCTTGCTCTGAACCCCTTTCTCCTGTCCACCAGAAAGAAGCTGTTACAGGTCCTGACAGACAACTTGATCGCTATGTGGTACCCGCAACAAGCAGGACGGCGTGCAGTCTTGGACCTCGTGGCAGGTAGCACTGCACTTTTGGAGCAGCAGGGCATCTTCCTGTTGGCCAATTGACTGGCAAAGTTGCAGAACTCCAGGACGGTCGAGCTCCGCAGGCAGCTTGCACACCGCAAGTAGGGTGTTCATCCCAGGGTGGCTTAGCTAATCTTCGACCAAGACGGTTACTATGGCATGCATTCTGCCTTTGTTGGAGCGCAGGCCTACTATGTGTTTCCATCGTTGCCTCCCCTACCTCGAGTTGTGAGGAAGGTCCATATGGACCAAGCCCAGGTCGTATTAGTAGCCCCAGACAAGGCCAGAAAGATGTGTTATACTGACCTGTTGAGTCTGAGTATTTGCCCTCCGATCAGTCTACCTCTCTGGGTGTATCGCCTCTCTGAGCAGCCAGAGAGGCCCAGACACCCGAATTTCAAAAATGTAAACCTCTGTGTAGAGCTAGAGCGGCAGCAGCTGAGCAGTTTTGATTTGCCTGCTGAAGTAGTGGATGTGATTCTTGTGGCTAGGTGCCCCTCAACTAAAAACATCTATTCAGGGTTTTGGGAGAATTTGTGGCCTGGTGTAGGGACTGCCAGCTTGATCCTCTACCTGCCAAATATCAGATGTTCTGATCTGAAAGAAACACATAGTGATAGATTCCTTACCTTAGAATATCCCCAGGCGTCAGAATGGATCCGGAAAGTTTTCGTCAGCAGTACCCCTGCGCGTCGGTAGGGGCGTCGTGCGGCTCCGTGTCCGTCGTTGGCGTCGTGGTTGCCGAGATGACGTCGCGGGCGCTACTTGGACGCCGCCCACGCGCGCTGACGTCAGTTCTTTCTTTTTCCGCGCCAGCAAGCGCAGAGCCGGAGAGAGCGGTACCCCTAGTCTTTTTTGACTTAAGTTTTTGAGATCTTTTTCTCACCTTTTTTCGAGTCGATATCGACTCCTGGTGCAGTTAGGGATGCCCGGTTTTAAATCCTGCGAGGACTGTCATCGGATGATGTCGGTGACGGACCCGCACCGCGTGTGTCTCTTCTGTCTGGGGCGCGACCACGACCCCAAGTCGTGCCCCGACTGCCGGTCCATGGCTCCGAAGTCTTTGCGGGAGCGGTCCCCAAAGCTGCTTGAAGCCCGGCAGTCGGCTCCGCGCCGTGACAGGTCCCGGTCTAGAGAGAGGTCGAGGGACCGCGCACGGAGTCACCATCGGCGATCGTCGGGATCGAAGTCTTCGCACTCGGGGTCAGGTAAGACGAAGCACAAGAAGTCGAAGAAACGTCATCGTTCTTCGACTTCCCCTCGCCGGTCGCGCAACGCGGCTGAGGGTACGGGTGGTGCCACTCCGGCAGAGTCCATGGAGTCGCCGCCCGACTACCCCCCCTTCCCGGGGTCGGCGGCGACTCCGACCCAGATACAGGACTTCCTGTCGGCCATGGCTCGCCTCTTTGGGCTGTCGGGTCCCGCCGGTGTGCCTTCGGGCCCCGCGGTCTCGCCTGGGTGTCCTCGCGTTTCATTGCCGGCGGCTCCGGCGCCGCAGGACACCCTTGGATCCAGGCCTGGATCCCGGTCGACGCCGGTTGACCTCGTTACGCCTCAACCGACGTCGACCCCACTGGCACCGATCCTGACGCCGCCCGGTCCTCGGGACGACGTCGACCTCAGGTTCAGCCCCGAAGTGGACGCGGCATCGGTCGATGCCGTTCTCGACGCCGTTTGGGGATTTCTATCCCCATGCTCCTTATTTTCGGTCTGTTGAACAGCCTGAGGAGCAAGGGGAGGACTGGGAGGGGTCGGACGACCCTCTCGCTGCAGCCTGCGAGTCTGAACAGGACTGGGCTGAGGAACTGGGGGAAGCCAGTGGTCTGGATACCTCACCAGACCTTGGCATGCTGTCTCCTCCTACCGTGGCTACGGAGGAGGGAGCCAGTTATGCAGTGGTGTTGCGTAGGGCGGCGGAGGCCCTACACCTCAAGCTCCCTACTGTGGCCGTCAGGACTAACCTCCTGACAGAGGTGCTTCAGCCAGCAGCTACTTCTGCAGAGCCGCTGCTGCCCTTTAATGAAGCCCTTTCGGACGTTCTTTTGGGCACTTGGTCCAGGCCCACCACAGGGGCTCCTGTGGATAGGAACGTGGCCCGACGCCATCGCCCGGCTCCGGGTGACCCTCTTTTCCTCTCCCAACATCCCATCCCCGAGAGCTTGGTTGTCCAAGCCTCTGCTTCCCCAACCGCCTTCCCTTCCGCCCCACCGGATAGGGAATCCAAGAAGCTGGATCAGTTTGGGAAGAAGATTTTCTCTTCCACCAGCTCTGCGCTGCGGTCCGTGAACACCGCATGCCTCTTGGGCCGTTATTCCCACTGCCTGTGGGATACGGTGGCGAACGTGCTGTCTTAGTGTCCGGAGGAGGCCCGGCCTGCTCTCGCCCAGGCCGTTGCAGAGGGGAGAGACGCAGCCAAGTTCATGATCCGTTGTGTTATAGACACCGCCGACTCACTGGGCAGATCCATGGCAACGACGGTGGCGGTTCGTCGCCACGCCTGATTGAGAACAACTGGATTTTCCGGTATATGTCCAAAGCACCCTTATGGACATGCCCTTTGATGGCGACAAAGCGGACAGCGAGTTGGAGCGGTTTAAGGACTCACGGGCTACAGCCAAGTGCTTGGGACTCTCCGCAGTCCGCCCTCCTCCGCCATCCGCTTTTCGCTCCTTTCGTGGCACAGGAAGGGGCGCCCCGCAGCGTTCGCAACAGAGCCACGGGCTGGCGCAACAGTCACCCCAGCGCGGACGCGGTTTCCGCCGTGGCGGGCCAGCGGGCGGGTCAGACCACTACCACCACCCCCGCCACCTCTGCCTCCAAACCTTCCTAGTCCGAACTTTCAGGTCCATCACACGCCAGTGGGCGGCAGGCTCCGCCATCACCTCCCTCACTGGCGCTCCATCACTTCAGACAGGTGGGTTTTAGAGATAGTCCGAAGGGGCTACTCCCTCCCCTTCGAGACTACCCCCCCAGCCATGCCACCTCAATACCACCGCATGTCAGGGGATCACTTGGTGCTTCTTCAGCAGGAAGTTGCGGCCCTCTTGGTCAAGGGGGTCATCGAGCGCGTTCCGACGCCCGAAGTAGGTCGTGGTTGTTATTCCCACTACTTTGTGGTGCCCAAGAAGGACAAAGGCCTGTGTCCTATCTTGGACCTCCGGAACGTCAATCGCTTCCTCCGCAAAGAGAAGTTCAAGATGCTCACTCTAGCTCAGGTCTTGTCTGCTCTCGACCCACAAGACTGGCTGGTGGCGTTGGACTTGCAGGACGCCTATTTCCACGTCCCCGTCCTGCCAGCTCACAGGCGTTACCTACGGTTCATGGTAGGCCACAAGCACTTTCAGTTTACCGTGCTCCCCTTTGGCCTTACTAGCGCCCCTCGGGTGTTCACCAAGGTGATGGCGGTGGTCGCAGCTCATCTGCGCAGATCAGGGGTGTCAGTCGTCCCCTATCTCGACGACTGGTTGTTGAAGGCGGGCTTGCCCCAGACAGTCGTCTCCCACCTCCAGACTACGGCCGACCTCCTGCACTTGCTGGGGTTCTCCATCAATTTGCCGAAGTTGCACCTGATTCCCTCCCAGAAGCTCCTCTTTATCGGAGCGGTTCTGGACATGGCGCAGTTTCGGGTCTATCCTCCCGAACAGCGAGTCCGGGACATTCGGGCTCTGATTCCCATCTTTCAGCCCTTGTCCTGGGTTTCGGTCAGAGTGACTCTGAGGCTGCTGGGCCTCATGGCCTCCTGCATCCTGCTGGTCAATCATGCCAGGTGGCATATGCGGGCTCTGCAGTGGGACCTGAAGTTCCAGTGGGCGCAGCATCAGGGAAACCTGTCCGATCACGTCCAGATCTCGGAGGGCACTGCACACCAATTGCAGTGGTGGCTCACGAACCGGCATTGGGTCGACGGCAGATCCCTCTCCCTTCCCCAACCGGAGTTCACAGTGGTGACGGATGCGTCCCTCCTGGGATGGGGAGGCCACATGGGAGAGGCGGAGATCAGAGGCCTCTGGTCTCCGGCGGAGTCCCGGCTCCATATCAACCTTTTGGAGCTGCGGGCGATCAGGCTTGCACTGAAGGCATTCCTTCCCTCTGCCAAGGGGAGAGTAGTGCAGGTGTTCACAGACAACACCACCGCTATGTGGTACTGCAACAAACAAGGCGGGGTGGGGTCGTGGACCCTCTGTCAGGAGGCTTTGCGTCTCTGGACATGGCTGGAACATCAGGGCATGTCCCTGGTGGTTCAACACCTGGCAGGTTCTCTCAACGCCAGGGAGGACGAACTCAGCCGCAGGTGCATGCTCGATCACGAATGGCGTCTTCACTCGGAGGTGGTGCAAGGTCTCTTTCAGCAGTGGGGAGAGCCTTGGTTAGATCTATTCGCCACCGAAGAGAACGCACAATGTCATCAGTTCTGCGCGTTGGAATTTCCAAGGCGGCACTCGCTCGGCGACGCTTTTCGTCGCGAGTGGAGTTGCGGTCTGTTGTACGCCTTTCCGCCTATACCACTTCTGCCCAGAGTGCTGAAGAAGATCAGGCGCGACCGGGCCCAAGTCATTCTTGTGGCTCCGGACTGGGCTCGAAGAGTATGGTATCCCGAGCTACTCAGTATGAGCATCGATCCCCCGATCCGACTGCCTCTTCGGGAGGATCTTCTGTCGCAGCAGCAGGGGACGGTCCTCCACCCGAACCTGTCCAGCCTCCACCTCTTTGCGTGGAGATTGAGCGGCGGCAGTTTATTCCCTTCGACTTGCCTCCTGAAGTTTGTGACGTTATTCTGGCAGCCAGGCGTCCCTCTACTAAAGTGGTATACGCCTGCAGGTGGAACAAATTTGTGGCATGGTGCACAGCAAAGGCTGTGGATCCCCTTTCTGCCCCTCTTTCTGAGGTTCTACTGTTCCTTCTTTCTTTGGCCCGGCAGGGCTCTGCTCTGGGCACTATCAAGGGCTACCTTTCTGCTATTTCGGCCTTTCTCAGGCTCCCTGATCAGCCCTCTCTTTTCAGGTCCCCTGTTGTAAATAGGTTTCTTAAAGGCATTACTCACCTTTTTCCTCCTATTCCTTTCGTGATGCCTCAGTGGGACTTGAATCTGGTTCTGACGTACTTGATGTGCGCTCCCTTTGAGCCACTTCACAACTGTCCTCTTCGTCTTCTGACATTAAAGACTGCTTTCCTGGTGGCCATCACTTTCGCCAGGCGGGTGAGTGAGCTCCATGCTCTTTCCTGTAAGCCTCCTTTCCTTTCAGTCCATCCGGACAAGGTTATGCTCAGGCCCCGTCCTTCCTTTCTGCCAAAAGTGGTTACGGCCTTTCACATTGGGCAGACTATTACCTTGCCCACCTTTTTTCTGCATCCTTCCAGAGAGGAAGAGCGGCTCCACCGTCTGGACCCAAAACGTGCGCTTTCTTTTTATCTTAACGGCACACAGCAGTTCCGGGTGGATGACCAGCTTTTTGTTGGCTACGTTGGCACCAAGAAAGGTCGGGCGGGCCATAAGAGAACCATCTCCCGCTGGGTTGTCTTGTGTATCTGAAAGAGACACATTAGTGACAGATTCCTTACCTTAGAACAGATTCCTTACCTTAGAATATCCCCAGGCGTCAGGCTGGATCCGGAAAGTTTTTGCGTAGCAGTACCCTTGCGCGTCGGTAGGCGGCGTTGTGCGGCTCTGCGTCCGTCGTCGGCGTCGTGATCGCCGGGATGACGTCGCGGGCAGTACTTAGGCGCCGCCCCTGCGCGCTGACGTCAGTTCTTCTTTTCCGCGCCAGCAAGCGCAGATCCGGGAAGAGCAGTGCCCTAGTCATTTTTTGACTAACTTTTTTGGTGAATTTTTCACTGTTTTCTCGAATCGACTTCAAGGTGTCGTAGGGATGCCCGGTTTTAAACGTTGCGGCGCCTGTGCTCGGATGATGTCCATCACAGACCCGCATCGGGAGTGTCTCTTCTGCCTCGGCCGAGGCCACGACACGGAGTCGTGTTCCGACTGCCGGGCCCTCAACCCGAAAGCTTTGCGAGAGCGGTCTCGAAAGCTCCTCGAGGCCCGGCAGTCGGCTCCGCGCAAGCCCCGGTCGCGTGAGAGGTCAAGGGGTCGGTCGCGGAGTCCTCACCGGTCGTCGGCATCGAAGTCTTCGTCGTCCGGTAAGTCCAAGCACAAAAAGTCCAAAAAGCATCGTCGTTCTAGGACTTCGCCTCGCCGGTCTCGCGACTCGGCTGAGGCCCCTCCTGGCACCGCCCCCGCGGCCCCGGACATGCCTGTGGAGTCGACCCCGCAATACCCGTCCTTCCCGGGTTCGGGGGCGGATCCGGCCCAGATACAGGAATTCCTGTCGGCCATGGCCCGCCTCTTCGGGCCTCAAGGTCCCTCCGGTGCGCCTTCGGGCCCCGCGGGCCCTGATGGGGTTGCTCCGGCGTCGCCGACGGCTCCGGCCCCGGCGTCGCCCGTGCCTCCAGCCTCGATCCCGGCCCCGGCCTCGATCCCGGCTCCGCAACCCCCATCGACGCCGGTCGACCTAACCACGCCTCCGCCGACGCCGATGTCTCCGGTGCCGTTCTCGACGCCGCCTGGGGCTCCGGGCGGCGTCGTCCCCCAGTTCCTTCCGGCTCCGGACATGGACCCAGACCGACGTCGCTCGCCGCCGGTTCCGGCGCCGATGGGACCTTGGGTCCCAAATGTCCCTCCTCCTCCTTATTTTGAACCAGAGGAGGACCAGGAGGACTGGGAGGGGGTCTGATGACCCTCTGGCACAACAGTGTCAGTACGATGAGGACTGGGCAGAGGGTCTAGGGGATGCCAGTGGTCTAGATACTTCCCCTGACACTGGCATGCTGTCTCCTCCCGTGGCTACGGAGGAGGGAGCCAATTTTGCAACGGTGTTGCGTAGGGCGGCTGGAGCCTTACGTCTCCAACTCCCTACTGTGGCGGTCAAGACTAATCTCTTGACAGAGGTGCTTCAGCCGGCAGCCTCCTCTACGGAGACTGTGCTGCCGTTTAACGATGCCCTCACTGACGTTCTTTTGGGCGCCTGGTCCAAGCCCAACACAGGGGCTCCTGTGGATAGGAACGTGTCCCGACGCCATCGCCCAGCTCCGGGCGACCCCCTGTTTCTCTCTGTCCACTCCACTCCTGAGAGCTTGGTTGTCCAAGCCTCCGCTTCCCAAACCGCCTTCCCTACCGCCCCTCCGGATAGGGAATCCAAACGCCTGGATCAATTTGGGAAGAAGGGTTTTTCTTCCTCCAGTGCTGGCTTGCGGTCCATCAACACCGCTTGTCTTTTGGGCCGATATACCCACTCCTTGTGGGATTCGGTGGCGACTGTTTTGCCCCAGTGTTCTGAGGAGGTCCAGACACTGCTTTCCCGCGCCATTGCGGAAGGAAGGGATGCGGCCAAATACACAATACGATGTGGCCTTGATACCGCCGACTCGCTGGGCAGGTCTATTGCAACGACGGTGGCGCTGCCACGCCTGGCTGAGAACCACTGGTTTTTCAGGGGATGTCCAGAATACTCATGGACATGCCCTTTGATGGAGTCGGTCTTTTTGGGTCCAAAGCAGACCATGCGTTGGAGCGCTTTAAGGACTCACGGGCTACTGCCAAGTCCCTGGGCCTTTCTGCTACACGCCCTCCGCTGACTTCTGCTTTTCGCCCCTATCGTGGCCACGGAAGGGGCGCCCAGTCACGTCAGCAGCCCAGCCACCGGCCCGCGCAGCAGGCGTCTTCGCGTGGCCGAGGACGTGGATTCCGCCGTGGCGGATCGGGCAACCAGCGTGCGGGTCAGGCCACCACCTCAAACCCGTCCGCGGCCTCCAAGCCCTCCTAGTCCCTCCTTTCAGGTGCACAGCACGCCAGTAGGGGGCAGGGTCCGCCATCACCTTCACCACTGGCGTCCCATCACCTCGGACAGGTGGGTCTTGGACATTGTCCGAAGGGGCTACTCCCTCCCCTTCGAGACCACCCCCAGCCATGCCACCTCAATTCCACCGCATGTCAGGGGATCACTTGGTACTTCTGCAGAAGGAAGTCACGGCCCTCTTGGCCAAGAGGGCCATCGAGCGTGTTCCGACCCCAGAAGTAGGGCGTGGTTGCTACTCCCACTACTTTCTGGTGCCCAAAAGGACAAGGAGGACATGCGTCCTATCTTGGACCTCCGGAACGTCAATCGCTTCCTCCGGAAGGAGAAGTTCAAGATGCTCACCCTAGCTCAGGTCTTGACTGCCCTCGACCCTGGAGACTGGTTGGTAGCGTTGGACTTGCAGGACGCCTATTTCCACATCCCCGTCCTGCCGGCCCACCGGCGTTACCTTCGGTTCACGGTAGGCCTCGAGCATTTTCAGTTCACCGTGCTCCCCTTTGGCCTTACCAGTGCCCCTCGGGTGTTCACGAAAGTGATGGCGGTGGTCGCAGCTCATCTGCGCCGGGCAGGGGTTTCAGTCTTCCCCTACCTCGACGACTGTCTGCTGAAGGCGGGCTCGTCCCAGGCAGTCGTCTCCCACGGCCGAACTCCTGCACTCGCTGGGGTTCTCCATCAATGTGCCGAAGTCGCATCTGATTCCTTCTCCACAGCTCCTTTTCATCGGAGCAGTTCTGGACACGACGCAGTTTCGGGCCTATCCTCCCGAACGGCGAGTCCGGGATATTCAGGCTATGATTCCGATCTTTCAGCCTTTATCCTGGGTTTCGGTACGGATGACCCTGAGGCTGCTGGGCCTCATGGCCTCCTGCATCCTGCTGGTCAATCATGCCAGATGGCATATGCGGGCTCTGCAGTGGGACCTGAAGTTCCAGTGGGCGCAGCACCAGGGCAACCTGTCCGATAAGGTCCAGATCTCGGAGGGGACTGCAAAACAGTTGCAGTGGTGGCTCTTGAACCGGCAATGGGTCATGGGCAGATCCCTCTCCCTTCCCCAGCCAGAGCACACAGTTGTGACGGACGCGTCCCTTCTGGGATGGGGCGGTCACATGGGAGAGGCGGAGATCAGAGGCCTCTGGTCTCCGGCGGAGTCCCGGCTCCATATCAACATTCTGGAGCTCCGGGCGATCCGACTTGCACTCAAGGCATTCCTTCCCTCTGTCAAAGGGAAGGTAGTGCAGGTGTTCAAAGACAACACCACCGCCATGTGGTACTGCAACAAACAAGGCGGGGTGGGGTCGTGGACCCTTTGTCAGGAGGCTCTACGCCTCTGGACATGGCTGGAACATCAGGGCATGTTCCTGATGGTTCAACACCTGGCAGGTTCCCTGAACGCCAGGGCGGACGAACTCAGCCGCAGGTGCATGATGGATCACGAATGGCGTCTTCACTCGGAAGTGGCGCAAGGACTCTTTCTACAGTGGGGAGAGCCTTGGTTAGATCTATTCGCCACCGAAGAGAACGCGCAATGTCATCAGTTCTGCGCGTTGGAATTTCCAAGGCGGCACTCGCTTGGCGACGCTTTTCGTCACGAGTGGAGTTGCGGTCTGTTGTACGCCTTTCCGCCTATACCACTTCTACCCAGAGTGTTGAAGAAGATTCGGCACGACCGGGCCCAAGTCATTCTTGTGGTTCCGGACTGGGCTCGAAGAGTTTGGTATCCCGAGCTACTCAATATGAGCGTAGATCCCCGATCCGTCTGCCTCTTCGGGAGGATCTTCTGTCGCAGCAGCAGGGGACGGTCCTCCACCCGAACCTGTCCAGTCTACACCTGCTTGCGTGGAGATTGAGCGGCGGCAGTTGATTCCTTTCGACTTGCCTCCCGAAGTTTGTGATGTGATTCTGGCAGCCAGGCGTCCCTCCACTAGGTGGTATACGCCTGCAGGTGGAACAAATTTGTGGCATGGTGCACAGAAAAGGCTGTGAATCCCCTTTCTGCCCCTCTTTCTGAGGTCCTTCTGTTCCTTCTTTCTCTGGCCCAACAGGGTTCTGCCCTGGGTACCATCAAGGGTTATCTTTGTGCTATCTCGGCCTTCCTCAGGCTCCCTGATCAGCCCTCCCTTTTCAAGTCCCCTGTTGTTAACAGGTTCTTAAAAGGCATTACTCACCTCTTCCCTCCTGTTCCGTTTGTGATGCCTCAGTGGGACTTGAACTTGGTTCTTACCTTTTTAATGTGCGCTCCCTTTGAGCCTCTACATAACTGTCCTCTTCGTCTTCTGACTCTGAAGACAGCCTTTCTGGTGGCCATCACCTCCGTTCGGCGGGTGAGTGAGCTCCAGGCTCTATCTTGCAAACCTCCCTTTCTGTCTGTTCATCCAGACAAGGTTGTTCTTCGGACGCGTCCGTCCTTCTTGCCAAAGGTGGTTACTGCTTTCCACATTGGGCAGACCATCACTTTGCCCACCTTCTTTCCGCCTCCGCATCCTTCCAGAGAGGAAGAGAGGCTCCACCGTCTGGACCCAAAACGTGCGCTCTCCTTCCATATCGACCGCACAAAACACTTCCGGGTGGATGACCAGCTCTTTGTTGGCTACGTGGGCGCCAAAAAGGTCGGGCGGTGCACAAGAGGACCATCTCCCGCTGGGTTACCTTGTGCATCAAGACCTGCTATTCTTTGGCTAAGAAGGAGCCTCCTGTTGGGCTGCGTGCCCATTCCACCAGGGCAACGGCTGCTACCACGGCAGGGGGCCGCGGTGTTCCGCTGACGGTTATCTGTCAGGCAGCTACGTGGGCCTCGCTGCACACGTTTACAAAGCATTACTGCCTTGACAGTCAAGTCCGGAGGGACGGCTTCTTTGGCCGTTCTGTCCTCCAGGACTTCCTTGTCTGATCTTTGTTCGCAGACCCACCACCGGGGTTGGTATTGCTGGGGTATCTATTCTAAGGTAAGGAATCTGTCACTAACGTGTCTCTTTCAGATGCACAAGTTACTAACTTGTGTAACGATATATCTGTAAGAGACAGTAGTTAGTGACAGATTCCATACCGCTCCACCCATCCACCCTATTCTGCGAACTGATTTCTAGGGTTAAGGACATCCCTTTCAGGGCCCTAGTATTTTTCAGACACCTATGTCAGCTTCTTGCATGGCTCTGCGTTCCTGGCGCGGAAAGTCGTGTACAGAACTGACGTCAGCGCGCAGGGGCGGCGCCTAAGTACTGCCCGCGACGTCATCCCGGCGATCACGACAACGGACGCGGAGCCGCACGACGCCGCCTACCGACGCGCAAGGGTACTGCTACGCAAAAACTTTCCGGATCCAGCCTGACGCCTGGGGATATTCTAAGGTAAGGAATCTGTTCTAAGGTAAGGAATCTGTCACTAACTACTGTCTCTTACAGATATATCGTTACACAAGTTAGTAACTTGTGCATCAAAGCCTGTTACTCTTTGGCTAAAAAGGAACCTCCGGTGGTGCTGCGTGCTCATTCCACCCGAGCTACTGCAGCCACTACTGCATTGGGACGTGGTGTCCCCCTGCAAGACATATGTCAGGCAGCCACGTGGGCCTCGCTGCACACGTTTACCAAACATTACTGCCTGGACAGCCAAGTCCGGAGAGACGGCTTCTTTGGCGTTCTGTTCTCCGTGACTTTCTGGTGTGATCTTTGTTCGCAGACCCACCACCGGGGTTGGTATTGCTGGGGTATCTATTCTAAGGTAAGGAATCTATCACTATGTGTTTCTTTCAGATGCACAAGTTACTTACCTTCGGTAACAATATATCTGTAAGAAACATTAGTAGTGATAGATTCCTTACCGCCCCACCCATCCTCCCCGTTCTGCGAACTGATTTCTAGGGTTAAGGTCATCCCTTTCAGGGCCCTAGTTTCAATGCACCAGTGGTCAGTATCTTGCATGGCTCTGCGTTCCTGGCGCGGAAAGTCGTGTACAGAACTGACGTCCGCGCGCGTGGGCGGTGTCCAAGTAGCGCCCGCGACGTCATCTCGGCGACCACGACGCCAACGACCGACGCGGAGCCGCACGACGCCCCTACCGACGCGCATTGGTACTGCTGACGAAAACTTTCCGGATCCAGTCTGACGCCTGGGGATATTCTAAGGTAAGGAATCTATCATTACTAATGTTTCTTACAGATATATCGTTACCGAAGGTAAGTAGCTTGTGCTTTGTGTTATCTTTGACCCAGCAAAGCTTTGCAATGGGCACAGTCAAAGGTTTTATTTCGGTCCTCAAAGACTTTTTATGTTTGCCTCATCTACCATCTTTTTCCATGTTTCCTGCCATGATGAAGTTCTTAACAAGTTTGAGTCACGTTGTCAGACAAAGCCCTTCATTATGCCTCTGAGTGACCTTATCATCCTCTAGTTTCTAATGTGTACCCTGTTGTTCTCATGCAGAGTTGTGACCTTCGAATCTTCGCCATCAAGATGTTTTTTTTCTCATTCACTCAAATGGCTGCTTCTAACCACAGATTCCTCACCTTGAATAATCCCCAGGTGTCAGACTAGACCCGGAAACTTTTAGAGCAGTTCTCCTGGGCACAGCTAGGTGGCTTCATGCAGCTCTGTGCCTACGTCGTTCCGCTCCAGAAGTGATGAGTGGAGCCACATTTAAGCACCACCCATGTGCACTGACATCAGGTTCTTTGTTTCCTCTCCTTCAAACACTGATCCAGTGCTTCTCCCCGGTCTTTGAGTAGACTTTTTTGACAATTTCTTGAATGTGCACGGGAAATATCACTCCCATATAACTACAAAATGTAAACCATACAGGGACCATTGCAAACTGATCTCTGTGATAGACCCTCACGGAGTCTGTCTGTGGTGCCTGTGGTCGAGCAAGGCTCCAAGGCCTGCGGCAATTGAGCTCAGATGAACTCGAAGGCCATATGGTACTGTGATGCCCAACTCTGCGCCGCCAAACACAAGACTACTCTGCGCCATCAATGTCAAAAGGAAAGTCCCATTCCCACTTCTAAAGTCGTTCTTGCGGCAGATCGTCATCACAGTCAAATTCTTCGGGTAAGTCGAACAAAAACATAAAATAATCCAAGCGGGGAACAGTTCCTTTCCACCACTCTCGAACTCCAGGGAGGGCGGCATCGTGCCTCTCTTCTGGCTCCTGATCTCTATCAGAGCCAATTTAGAGTTTGGTCCTGACGCACCCCGAGTTTCCAGGTCCGTGGTCGACATCGACGCAAGTAGAATCCTTCAGGGAAGCTAAGCTGCATGTATTTTTAACCTTGCCGGCTCCTTCTGGCACACTTTCGTGCCCTGAGAGTCCACAGGGTCCTACAGTCAAACTTCTGCTGGTGGTCCGCCCTCAGTGTGGTTTGTGCCACTGGGACCCTTATCTGGTTGTCAGCTCTGGTGCATGCTCTGGTTCCAGCACCATCCCCTGCGCTGGTTCTGTTTGCATTGACTCCTATAGTGCTACTCAACTCTGAGTGGAATCCATCACGACCTCAACTGAAGTCACACCTGATGTTGATTGACACACAGCCACTTGGCAACCACTCTGGTTCCGATAAACTGCAATAGCCAAAGACCTTAAACAATCTGTTCGAGGCATATGAGCTGCAGATCTCACACTGAGCATTAGATCGCCATCTGATGTTGGGCTCGGATGCTTGCACTTTGTTGTTGTCTTGGAAGAAGTCTTTGTAGTTAGGAGATAGGTGACTCCTCCCTTGGACGATAGTGCGCATGGGCATCGACTCCATCCTCAGATTGTTTTTTTCCGCCATTGGGTTCGGATGCAATTTTTGCGCACCGGTTCCAAACTTTAGTTTTGAAACTTTTCAACGCGCAAAACTTCCAAGAAACTTTCCAATCGACATCGAAATCTCGACGCGCCTTTCATCGATTCCTTTTCAGTCGTCGACGCGGGCCGCTGGGCCCATCGACGCCGTGAGGCCTACGGCTCATGGAAAGGACGCCCTTCAGAAAATGCCCCCAGTGTGGAGCAAAATTCCCACACAGTGACCATCACGAGGTCTGTAACCTGTGCCTTTCGCCCGACCACAACGAGTCCAGCTGCCCAGCCTGCGCCTCCTTTCGATCGAAGAAAACTATTAGAGATCGTCGAGCTCGAAGGCACGTCATGGCGCAGAGATCCGCTCCGGAACCGGTGGACATCTTCGACGAAGGCCCAGATGTCCCTGAAGAAGTTTCCGAGGATCTCCAAATCGTGTCAGAGGCAAAAGACTCAGATGACCCCATCACTCCTGGCCAACGAGTGAGTACTACTGCCCCTACCCCAACCCCCCCACCAAAGCACAAGGCACCGGTCAAGACTTCGCCCGTTGGCCCCAGTCGCGACCAAAAACACACTTCAGAAGCCCCGCCTTCAAGCCCGGCTCCGAAGAAAAAATTCAAGCCTTCCGGTACCTCGGCACCGAGCATACCGCATGTGCTAGTCCCACCGGCACCTTCGGCACCGAAACCGAAAGAACATTCGGCTCCGCAATCGGCACCGATTCCTTCCACCTCTAAACACAAACCTGCCTCAAACACATCGAAGCATGGGGATAAGCCGGCGTCGAAACCTAAAAATCACGCCACAGCCCCTAAGCCAAAGCCTTCGGAACCGACAACCAAGCCTAAGGATTCTTCCACGCCTCCTAAGGCCAAAGAGCATAAAACTCAGCCACCACCCCGCTCGGAACCGAAAAAACCGGCGCCGAAACCAGTTATCCAAGAGGAGGAGCTTTTTCATCCGGATCCTGTTGATCCTAAGCAAACAAAGATCCACATCAACCCTAAAACAGGACATCTCACAGCTGTACCACGCCACAAGCCAGTACCTGTGGAAAAGGACTGTGCCACTTGACCTATGCCTCCTTCTTCCCCTGTCCTTCCATCTAACACCCCTCCTCTCCACAAACCTGTTACACCGCCTCAGCCTGTAACATCTCCACCACATACACCACCTACATATGATTATCAAGATGACATAGGGGACGGTGGGGACCCTGATGACCCATTCACCGATCCAGATGACCCACCACAAGATGATTGGGATTACAATGATCAAATAGATCCCCCAGACCTCCCAAGCCCTCTACCATACCCAACAAAACCCTCTCCTCCAGATGATAATATTGGGTTTGGACAACTCATCAATAGGGCTGCTGTATTTCATGGGGTACACATGCACACAAACGCACCAGAGGAGGATTTTCTGTTAGACACAATTGAACAGTCCCAAAAAACTGTACAAATATTGCCAATGATTAAAGGGGTTATTAAGCATGCTCCCGACATATTTAAAGATCCTGTGCGCGCCAGGGTTCTTAATCCCAGGATCGATAAAAAAATATAGGCCTGCCCCTGACGATCCTGCGTACATTAAAGGCCAGCTGCCTCTAGACTCGTTAGTAGGCTCCCATGCTAGAAAACGAGCTAATTCACAAACCTCAGGGGACGCACCGCCCCCTGATAAAGAATCTAAATTACTAGACGCATCTGGCAAAAGAGTAGCTGCGCAGGCCGCCAATCACTGGCGCATAGCCAACACTCAAGCACTGCTGGCCAGATATGATAGGGCCCACTATCACCAGTTGGAAACCCTGTTACAGCACTTGCCTGACCAGTATAAAACTCAAGCAAATGACCTAATTAAAGAGGGCAAACTAATCACCAACGCGTCAATTAAGTGTGCCCTTGATGCAGCTGACACTGCCGCTAGGTCTGTCAATACTAGCGTACTGCTCAGAAGACATGCATGGTTGCGCATTTCAGGCTTCAAGCAGGAGGTCCAAACCACTATTCTAAATCAGCCGTTCAATCAAAACCAACTTTTTGGACCGGCTGTGGACACTGCTCTTGGAAAAAATGAAAAAAGATACAGAAACTGCCAAGTCAATGGGAGCGTTGCAGTCTCCGCAACCGCGTGGCTCCTTTCGTCGCTCCTTTTACAGAGGAGCCTCCAGGAACATCGGCACAGATAGTTCATCTTCCTTTAAAAACACCACCCAAACATCCCCCAATAGAGGATATTTTAGAGAAGGTTACAGAGGGTACAACAGTAAAGGGAGAGGCCGAGGTAGCACCAACACCCGTACCTCCCCTGCTGCTAAACAGTAACTTCCCTCCACTTCCCCCCCGACCATTCCACTCCTGTCGGGGGAAGATTCACAGTTCCTACCTGTCTGGAACTCCATCACAACAGACAGGTGGGTGAGACAAATTATCCAATATGGTTACTGCCTGGAACTTACAGCTACCCCCCCAAACATACCACCCAAGCAGCGTCCAATGTCCACAGACCATCTTACACTTTTAAAGCAAGAAGTTCTCTCACTGCTTCAAAAGCACGCCATAGAGCCAGTCCCTTTACTACACCAGGGAACAGGGGTTTACTCCCTGTATTTCCTAATCCCCAAAAAGGATGGGACCCTAAGGCCAATTCTAGACCTCAGACCCCTCAATCAGTATATACATTCGGATCATTTTCACATGATCACTCTCCAACAAGTGCTTCCCCTACTACAACAGGAAGACTTCCTTGCCACACTAGATCTCAAGGACGCCTACTTCCACATTCCCATACATCCTGCTCACAGGAAGTATCTAAGGTTCGTACTCGATGGACAACACTACCAGTTCAAAGTCCTTCCATTCGGGGTCACCACTGCTCCAAGAGTGTTTACCAAATGCCTTGCAGTAGTAGCAGCGCACCTACGAAGGCGACAAATACATGTCTTACCGTATCTGGACGACTGGTTCATAAAAGCCAGATCATTCAACCAGTGTATCCAACACACTCATCACACCATTCAAACACTACACAACTTGGGGTTCACAATCAACTATACCAAGTCGCACCTCCAGCCCTCCCATGTACATCAATATCTGGGGGCCACAATAAACACTTCCACAGCTCTAGCGTATCCCAGCCCAGCCAGGATAGCCAGTATACAAGCTCTCATCACCAAGTTTCAAATCCAACACTCTCTCCCAGCCAGAGTGTTCATGCAACTGATAGGCATGATAGCATCTTGCATCTGAAAGAGACACGTTAGTGATAGATTCCTTACCTTAGAATATCCCCAGGCGTCAGGCTGGATCCGGAAAGTTTTGCGTAGCAGTACCCTTGCGCGTTGGTAGGCGGCGTCGTGCGGCTCCGCGTCCGTCGTCGGCGTCGTGATCGCCGGGATGACGTCGCGGGCAGTACTTAGACGCCGCCCCTGCGCGCTGACGTCAGTTCTTCTTTTTCCGCGCCAGCAAGCGCAGATCCGGGAAGAGCAGTGCCCTGGTCAATTTTTGACCATACTTTTTGGTGATTTTTTCACTGTTTTTTCCATCTTTAAGGTGTCGTAGGGATGCCCGGCTTCAAGCGATGCGGCGCCTGTGCGCGGATGATGTCCGTCACCGACCCGCATTGGGAGTGTCTCTTCTGCCTCGGCCGAGGCCACGACACCGAGTCTTGTCCCGAATGCCAGGCCCTCAACCCGAAAGCTTTGCGAGAGCGGTCTCGAAAGCTCCTCGAGGCCCGGCATTCGGCTCCACGGAGGCCCCGGTCGCGTGAGAGGTCCAGGGGTCGCTCGCGGAGTGCACACCGGTCGTCGGCGTCGAAGTCTTCTTCGTCCGGTAAGTCTAAGCACAAGAAGTCCAAGAAGCATCGTCGCTCTCGGACTTCGCCTCGCCCGATCTCGCGACTCGGCTGAGGCCCCTCCCGGCACCGTCCCCGCCCCCGCGGCCCCGGACTTGCCTGTGGAGTCGCCCCCGTCCTACCCGCCCTTCCCGGGTTCGGGGGCGGATCCGGCCAAGGTACAGGAGTTCCTGTCGGCCATGGCCCGCCTCTTCGGGCCTTCAGGCCCCTCCGGTGCGCCTTCGGGCCCCGCGGGCCCTGATGGGGTTGCTCCGGCGTCGCCGGCGGCTCCGGCCCCGGCGTCGCCCGGGACTCCAGCCTCGATCCCGGCTCCGGCTTCGGCCCCGGCCTCGATCCCGGCTCCACAACCCCCATCGACGCCGGTCGACCTCACGACACCTCCGCCGGCGCCGATGTCTCCGGTGCCGTTCTCGACGCCGCCCTGGGCTCCGGGCGGCGTCGTCCCCAGTTCCTTCCGGCTCCGGACATGGACCCGGAGCGACGTCGCTCGACGCCGGCTCCGGCGCCGAGGGGCCCTTGGGTCCCAAATGTCCCTCCTCCTCCTTATTTTGAACCAGAGGAGGACCAGGAGGACTGGGAGGGGTCTGATGACCCTCTGACTCGCAACTGTCAGTATGATGAGGACTGGACAGAGAGTCTAGGGGAGGCCAGTGGTCTGGATACTTCTCCTGACACTGGCATGCTGTCTCCTCCCGTGGCTACGGAGGAGGGGGCCAATTTTGGTACGGTGTTGCGTAGGGCTGCTGGGGCCTTACGTCTCCAGCTCCCTACTTTGACGGTCAAGCCTAACATCTTGACAGAGGTGCTTCAGCCGGCAGCCTCCTCTGCGGAGACTGTGCTGCCGTTTAACGACGCCCTCACAGACGTTCTTTTGGGCGCCTGGTCCAAGCCCAACACAGGGGCTCCTGTGGATCGGAACGTGTCACGACGCCATCGCCCCGCTCCGGGCGACCCCCTGTTTCTTTCTGTCCACCCCACTCCTGAGAGCTTGGTTGTCCAAGCCTCCGCTTCCCAAACCGCCTTCCCTACCGCTCCTCCGGATAGGGAATCCAAACGCCTGGATCAGTTTGGGAAGAAAGGTTTTTCTTCCTCCAGTGCTGGCTTGCGGTCCGTTAACACCGCTTGTCTTTTGGGCCGCTATACCCACTCTCTGTGGGATTCGGTGGCGGATGTTTTGCCCCAGTGCCCTGAGGAGGTCCAGGCACTGCTTTCCCGCGCCATTGCGGAAGGAAGGGATGCGGCCAAATACACTATCCGTTGTGGCCTTGACACCGCCGACTCGCTGGGCAGGTCGATTGCAACGACGGTGGCGCTCCGCCGCCACGCCTGGCTGAGAACCACTGGTTTTCAGGGGATGTCCAGAATACTCTCATGGACATGCCCTTTGATGGAGTCGGTCTTTTTGGGTCCAAAGCAGACCATGCGTTGGAGCGCTTTAAGGACTCACGGGCTACTGCCAAGTCCCTGGGCCTTTCTGCTACACGCCCTCCGCTGCCTTCTGCTTTTCGCCCCTATCGTGGCCACGGTAGGGGCGCCCCTTCACGTCAGCAGCCCAGCCACCGGCCCGCGCAGCAGGCGTCTTCGCGTGGCCGAGGACGTGGATTCCGCCGTGGCGGATCGGGCAACCAGCGTGCGGATCAGGCCACCACCTCCAACCCGTCCGCGGCCTCCAAGCCCTCCTAGTCCCTCCTTTCAGGTGCACGGCACGCCAGTAGGGGCAGGGTCCGCCATCACCTTCCCCACTGGCGCACCATCACCTCGGACAGGTGGGTCTTGGACATTGTCCGAAGGGGCTACTCCCTCCCCTTCGAGACCACCCCCCAGCCATGCCACCTCAACTCCACCGCATGTCAGGGGATCACTTGGTGCTTCTACAGAAGGAAGTCACGGCCCTCTTGACCAAGAGGGCCATCGAGCATGTTCCGACCCCAGAAGTAGGGCGTGGTTGCTACTCCCACTACTTTCTGGTGCCCAAAAGGACAAGGAGGACATGCGTCCTATCTTGGACCTCCGGAACGTCAATCGCTTCCTCCGGAAGGAGAAGTTCAAGATGCTCACCCTAGCTCAGGTCTTGACTGCCCTCGACCCTGGAGACTGGTTGGTAGCGTTGGACTTGCAGGACGCATATTTCCACATCCCCGTCCTGCCGGCCCACCGGCGTTACCTTCGGTTCACGGTAGGCCACGAGCATTTTCAGTTCACCGTGCTCCCCTTTGGCCTTACAAGTGCCCCTCGGGTGTTCACGAAAGTGATGGCGGTGGTCGCGGCTCATCTGCGCCGGGCAGGGGTTTCGGTCTTCCCCTACCTCGACGACTGGCTGCTGAAGGCGGGCTCGTCCCAGGCAGTCGTCTCCCACCTCCAGACTACGGCCGAACTCCTGCACTCGCTGGGGTTCTCCATCAATGTGCCGAAGTCGCATCTCATTCCTTCTCCACAGCTCCTTTTCATCGGAGCAGTTCTGGACACGACGCAGTTTCGGGCCTATCCTCCCGAACGGCGAGTCCGGGATATTCAGGCTATGATTCCGATCTTTCGGCCTTTATCCTGGGTTTCGGTAAGGATGACCCTGAGGCTGCTGGGCCTCATGGCCTCCTGCATCCTGCTGGTCAATCATGCCAGATGGCATATGCGGGCTCTGCAGTGGGACCTGAAGTTCCAGTGGGCGCAGCACCAGGGCAACCTGTCCGATCACGTCCAGATCTCGGAGGGGACTGCAAAACAGTTGCAGTGGTGGCTCTCGAACCGGCAATGGGTCATGGGCAGATCCCTCTCCCTTCCCCAGCCAGAGCATACAGTTGTGACGGACGCGTCCCTTCTGGGATGGGGCGGTCACTTGGGAGAGGCGGAGATCAGAGGCCTCTGGTCTCCGGCGGAGTCCCGGCTCCATATCAACCTTCTGGAGCTCCGGGCGATCCGGCTTGCACTCAAGGCATTCCTTCCCTCTGTCAAAGGGAAGGTAGTGCAGGTGTTCACAGACAACACCACCGCCATGTGGTACTGCAACAAACAGGGCGGGGTGGGGTCTTGGACCCTTTGTCAGGAGGCTCTGCGCCTCTGGACATGGCTGGAACATCAGGGCATGTTCCTGATGGTTCAACACCTGGCAGGTTCTCTGAACGCCAGGGCGGACGAACTCAGCCGCAGGTGCATGATGGATCACGAATGGCGTCTTCACTCGGAAGTGGCGCAAGGACTCTTTCTACAGTGGGGAGAGCCTTGGTTAGATCTATTCGCCACCGAAGAGAACGCGCAATGTCATCAGTTCTGCGCGTTGGAATTTCCAAGGCGGCACTCGCTCGGCGACGCTTTTCGTCGCGAGTGGAGTTGCGGTCTGTTGTACGCCTTTCCGCCTATACCACTTCTACCCAAAGTGTTGAAGAAGATTCGGCACGACCGGGCCCAAGTCATTCTTGTGGCTCCGGACTGGGCTCGAAGAGTTTGGTATCCCGAGCTACTCAATATGAGCATAGCTCCCCCGATCCGTCTGCCTCTTCGGGAGGATCTTCTGTCGCAGCAGCAGGGGACGGTCCTCCACCCGAACCTGTCCAGTCTACACCTGCTTGCGTGGAGATTGAGCGGCGGCAGTTGATTCCTTTCGACTTGCCTCCCGAAGTTTGTGATGTGATTCTGGCAGCCAGGCGTCCCTCCACTAAGGTGGTATACGCCTGCAGGTGGAACAAATTTGTGGCATGGTGCACAGCAAAGGCTGTGGATCCCCTTTCTGCCCCTCTTTCTGAGGTCCTTCTGTTCCTTCTCTCTCTGGCCCAACAGGGTTCTGCCCTGGGTACCATCAAGGGTTATCTTTGTGCTATCTCGGCCTTCCTCAGGCTCCCTGATCAGCCCTCCCTTTTCAAGTCCCCTGTTGTTAACAGGTTCTTAAAAGGCATTACTCACCTCTTCCCTCCTGTTCCGTTTGTAATGCCTCAGTGGGACTTGAACTTGGTTCTTACCTTTTTAATGTGCGCTCCCTTTGAGCCTCTGCATAACTGTCCTCTTCGTCTTCTGACTCTAAAGGCAGCCTTTCTGGTGGCCATCACCTCCGCTCGGCGGGTGAGTGAGCTCCAGGCTCTTTCTTGCAAACCTCCCTTTCTGTCTGTTCATCCAGACAAGGTTGTTCTTCGGACGCGTCCGTCCTTCTTGCCAAAGGTGGTTACTGCTTTCCACATTGGGCAGACCATCACTTTGCCCACCTTCTTTCCGCCTCCGCATCCTTCCAGAGAGGAAGAGAGGCTCCACCGTCTGGACCCAAAACGTGCGCTCTCCTTCTATATCGACCGCACAAAACACTTCCGGGTGGATGACCAGCTCTTTGTTGGCTACGTGGGCGCCAAAAAGGTCGGGCGGTGCACAAGAGGACCATCTCCCGCTGGGTTACCTTGTGCATCAAGACCTGCTATTCTTTGGCTAAGAAGGAGCCTCCTGTTGGGCTGCGTGCCCATTCCACCAGGGCAACGGCTGCTACCACGGCCTTGGGCCGCGGTGTTCCGCTGCCGGTTATCTGTCAGGCAGCTACGTGGGCCTCGCTGCACACGTTTACTAAGCATTACTGCCTTGACAGTCAGGTCCGGAGGGACGGCTTCTTTGGCCGTTCTGTCCTCCAGGACTTCCTTGTCTGATCTTTGTTCGCAGACCCACCACCGGGGTTGGTATTGCTGGGGTATCTATTCTAAGGTAAGGAATCTATCACTAACGTGTCTCTTTCAGATGCACAAGTTACTAACTTGTGTAACGATATATCTGTAAGAGACAGTAGTTAGTGATAGATTCCTACCGCCCACCCATCCTCCCGTTCTGCGAACTGATTTCTAGGGTTAAGGACATCCCTTTCAGGGCCCTAGTATTTTTCAGACACCTGTGTCAGCTTCTTGCATGGCTCTGCGTTCCTGGCGCGGAAAGTCGTGTACAGAACTGACGTCAGCGCGCAGGGGCGGCGTCTAAGTACTGCCCGCGACGTCATCCCGGCGATCACGACGCCGACGACGGACGCGGAGCCGCACGACGCCGCCTACCAACGCGCAAGGGTACTGCTACGCAAAACTTTCCGGATCCAGCCTGACGCCTGGGGATATTCTAAGGTAAGGAATCTATCACTAACTACTGTCTCTTACAGATATATCGTTACACAAGTTAGTAACTTGTGCATCTTCATCGTACCTCACGCAAAGCTTCAAATGCGTCCCTTACAAGAATGTCTAGCACACCAATGGAATCAGGCTCACAGACAACTTACAGATCTGGTGTTGGTGGACAGCCGCACACATCGCTCTCTGCAGTGGTGGAACACAAAAAACTTGTCCAAAGGGCGGCCGTTCCTCGAGCCTGTTCCACAAATAGTACTAACAACAGACGCATCACTCACAGGATGGGGAGCACATCTGTTAGATCACACAACACAGGGCAAATGGACCACTCAACAAAGACTGCTCCACATCAATCATCTAGAACTGCTAGCAATATTCCTAGCTCTCAAATCATTTCAACTCCAGGTACAAAACAAAGCCGTCCTGATCCGCACAGACAACATCACGGCCATGTATTATATACAAAAACAGGGGGGACACACTCTCTACAACTGTCCCAACTTGCACAGAACATTTGGAGGTGGGCCATCCCACAAAACATATACCTTCTCGCCGAACACCTACCAGGAGTTCACAATCAGATTGCCGATCTGTTAAGTCGACAGACACAACAGATTCACGAATGGGAACTACATCCACAAGTTAGTCTACCTTTTTTCCAGATGTGGGGCCAACCAGACATAGATCTATTTGCCACACACCAAAACGCAAAATGCCCAACCTTCACCGCCAGGTTTCCACACCCACAGTCCAAGGGCAATGCGATATGGATGAATTGGTCAGGCATATTTGCGTACGCTTTTCCGCCACTCCCACTCATTCCGCTAGTAGTACGCAAGCTCCGACAACAGTCTCTAAAAATGATCCTAGTGGCTCCCACATGGGCACGCCAACCGTGGTTCACAACACTGCTGGAACTATCATCTGAAAGAGACACGTTAGTGACAGATTCCTTACCATAGAATATCCACAGGCGTCAGGCTGGATCCGGAAAGTTTTTGCGTAGCAGTACCCTTGCGCGTCGGTAGGCGGCGTCGTGCGGCTCCGCGTCCGTCGTCGGCGTCGGGACCGCCAGGATGACGTCGCGGGCAGTACTTATACGCCGCCCCTGCGCGCTGACATCAGTCCTTCTTTTTCCGCACCAGTAAGCGCAGATCCGGGAAGAGCAGTGCCCTAGTCATTTTTTGACTACATTTTTTGGTGATTTTTCACTGTTTTTCTAAACGTGTCTCTCGACTCCGAAGGTGTCGGTAGGGATGCCCGGCTTCAAGCCCTGCGACGCCTGTGGTCGCATGATGTCGATCACAGACCCGCACTTAGTGTCTCTACTGCCTCAGCCGCGACCACGACACGAAGTCGTGCCCCGACTGCCGGGCCTTGCACCCGAAGGCTTTGCGAGAGCGGTCTCGAAAGCTCCTCGAGGTCCGGCAGTCGGCTCCGCGCCACACCAAGCCCCGGTCACGTGAGAGGTCGAGGGGCCGGTCGCGGAGTCCTCATCGGTCGTCGGGGTCCAAGTCTTCGCACTCCTCCGGTAAGTCTAAGCATAAAAAGTCTAAGAAGCGTCATCGCTCGAAGGCTTCGCCTCGCCGGTCTCGCGACTCGGCTGAGGCTCCTATCGGCACCGTCCCCGCGGCTCCGGGAGTGCCTGTGGAGCCGCCCCCGCATTACCCGTCCTTCCCGGGTTCGGGGCGACTCCGGCCGAGATACAGGAATTCCTGTCGGCCATGGCCCGCCTCTTCGGGCCTCAAGGTCCCCCGGTGCGCCTTCGGGCCCCGCGGGCCCTGATGGGGTTTCCCCGGCGCCGCCGGCGACTCCGGTCCCGGCGCCGCCTGTAACACCAGCCTCGATCCCGGCTACGGCCCCGGCCTCGATCCCGGCTCCGGTGCTGCCGCAACCCCCATCGACGCCGGTTGACCTAACTACACCTCCGCCGGCGCCGATGTCTCCGGTGCCATTCCCGACGCCGCCCGGGGATCCGGGCGGCGTCGTTCCCTGGTTCTCTCCGGATCCGGACCGGCGTCGCTCGACGCCGGCTCCGACGCCGCTGGGACCTTGGGTCCCACATGTCCCTCCTCCTTATTTTGAACCTGAATTGGAGGACGTAGATAACTGGGAGGGGTCTGATGACCCTCTCACACAGCAGTGTGAGTTTGATCAGGACTGGGCTGAGGAACTTGGGGATGCCAGTGGTCTGGACACCTCCCCTGACTCTGGCATGCTGTCTCCTCCATCCGTGGCGACGGAGGAGGGAGCAAACTTTGCAACGGTGTTGCGTAGAGCAGCTGGGGCCTTAAACCTCCAGTTGCCTACAGTGGCTGTCAGGACTAACATCCTGACGGAAGTGCTTCAGCCGGCGGCTACCTCCTCGGAGCCCCTGCTGCCGTTCAACGAGGCGATTTCAGACGTTCTTTTGGGCACCTGGTCCAAGCCCACCACAGGGGCTCCTGTGGATAGGAACGTGGCCCGACGCCATCGCCCTGCTCCGGGCGACCCCCGTTCCTCTCTCTACACCCCACCCCTGAGAGCTTGGTGGTCCAAGCCTCTGCTTCCCAAAGCGCCTTCCCTACCGCTCCCCGGATAGGGAATCCAAATGCCTGGATCAATTTGGGAAGAAGGTCTTTTCTTCCGCCAGTGCTGGCTTGCGGTCAGTCAACACCACTTGCCTCTTGGGCCGATATTCCCACTCCTTGTGGGACTCGGTGGCGCAATTTCTGCCCCAGTGGCCTGAGGAGGTCCAGACACTGCTTTCCCGCACCATTGCGGAGGGAAGAGATGCGGCAAAGTACACCATCAGATGTGGCCTTGATACCGCCGACTCGCTAGGCAGATCGCTTGCGACGACAGTGGCGCTGCGCCGTCACGCCTGGCTGAGGACCACTGGGTTCTCGGGTGATGTCCAAAACTCTCTTATGGACATGCCCTTTGATGGAGTCGGTCTTTTTGGGACAAAGGCAGACCATGCGCTGGAGCGCTTTAAGGACTCGCGGGCTACAGCCAAGTCCCTGGGCCTTTCTGCTGTGCGCCCTCAGCAACAGTCTGCTTTTCGCCCCTTTCGTGGCCACGGAAGGGGAGCCCAGTCACGTCCGCTGCCAACCAACGGCCCGCGCTGCAAGCGTCTTCGCGTGGCCGAGGACGTGGCTCCCGCCGTGGCGGGTCAGGCAACCAGCGTGCGGGTCAGGCCACCAACCCGCCCCGTCCGCGGCCTCCAAGCCCTCCTAGTCCTTCCTTTCAGGTGCACAGCACGCCAGTAGGGGGCAGGGTTCGCCATCACCTTCACCACTGGCGTGCCATCACCTCGGACAGGTGGGTCTTGGACATTGTCCGAAGGGGCTACTCCCTCCCCTTCGTGACCATCCCCCCAGCCATGCAACCTCAATTCCACCGCATGTCAGGGGATCACTTGGTGCTTCTTCAAAAGGAAGTTGCGGCCCTCTTGGCCAAGAGGGCCATCGAGCGCGTTCCGACCCCAGAAGTAGGACGTGGTTGCTACTCCCACTACTTTCTGGTGCCCAAAAAGGACAAGGAGGACATGCGTCCTATCTTGGACCTCCGGAACGTCAATCGCTTCCTCCAGAAGGAGAAGTTCAAGATGCTCACCCTAGCTCAGGTCTTGACTGCTCTCGACCCTGGAGACTGGATGGTAGCGTTGGACTTGCAGGACGCATATTTCCACATCCCCGTCCTGCCTGCCCACCGGCGTTACCTGCGGTTCACGGTAGGCCTCGAGCATTTTCAGTTCACCGTGCTCCCTTTTGGCCTTACCAGCGCCCCTCGGGTGTTCACGAAAGTGATGGCGGTGGTCGCAGCTCATCTGCGCAGATCAGGGGTACCAGTCTTCCCCTATCTCGACGACTGGCTGTTGAAGGCGGGCTCGCCCCAGGCTGTCGTCTCCCACCTCCAGACAACGGCCGAACTCCTGCACTCGCTGGGGTTCTCCATCAACGTGCCGAAGTCGCACCTGATTCCTTCTCCACAGCTCCTTTTCATCGGAGCAGTTCTGGACACGACGCAGTTTCGGGTCTATCCTCCCGAACGGCGAGTCCGGGATATTCAGGCTATGATTCCGATCTTTCGGCCTTTATCCTGGGTTTCGGTACGGATGACCCTGAGGCTGCTGGGCCTCATGGCCTCCTGCATCCTGCTGGTCAATCATGCCAGATGGCATATGCGGGCTCTGCAGTGGGACCTGACGTTCGTGGGCGCAGCACCAGGGCAACCTGTCCGATCACGTCCAGATCTCGGAGGGGACTGCAAAACAGTTGCAGTGGTGGCTCTCGAACCGGCAATGGGTCATGGGCAGATCCCTCTCCCTTCCCCAGCCAGAGCACAGAGTTGTGACGGACGCGTCCCTTCTGGGATGGGGCGGTCACATGGGAGAGGCGGAGATCAGAGGCCTCTTGTCTCCGGCGGAGTCCCGGCTCCATATCAACATTCTGGAGCTCCGGGCGATCCGACTTGCACTCAAGGCATTCCTTCCCTCTGTCAAAGGGACGGTAGTGCAGGTGTTCACAGACAACACCACCGCCATGTGGTATTGCAACAAACAGTGCGGGGTCGTGGACCCTATGTCAGGAGGCTCTGCGCCTCTGGACATGGCTGGAACATCAGGGCATATTCCTGATGGTTCAACACCTGGCAGGTTCCCTGAACGCCAGGGCGGACGAACTCAGCCGCAGGTGCATGATGGATCACGAATGGCGTCTTCACTCGGAGGTGGCGCAAGGTCTCTTTCAGCAGTGGGGAGAGCCTTGGTTAGATCTGTTTGCCACCGAAGAGAACGCGCAATGTCAGCAGTTCTGCGCATTGGAATTTCCAAGGCGGCACTCGCTCGGTGACGCTTTTCGTCGCGAGTGGAGTTGCGGTCTGTTGTACGCCTTTCCGCCTATACCACTTCTACCCAGAGTGTTGAAGAAGATTCGGCGCGACCGGGCACAAGTCATTCTTGTGGCTCCGGACTGGGCTCAAAGAGTTTGGTATCCCGAGCTACTCAGTATGAGTGTCGATCCCCCGATCCGTCTGCCTCTTCGGGAGGATCTTCTGTCGCAGCAGCAGGGGACGGTCCTCCACCCGAACCTGTCCAGTCTACACCTGCTTGCGTGGAGATTGAGCGGCGGCAGTTGATTCCTTTCGACTTGCCTCCCGAAGTTTGTGATGTGATTCTGGCAGCCAGGCGTCCCTCCACTAAGGTGGTATACGCCTGCAGGTGGAACAAGTTTGTGGCATGGTGCACAGCAAAGGCTGTGAATCCCCTTTCTGCCCCTCTTTCTGAGGTTCTTCTGTTCCTTCTTTCTCTGGCCCAACAGGGTTCTGCCCTGGGTACCATAAAGGGCTATCTTTGTGCGATATCAGCCTTCCTCAGGCTTCCTGATCAGCCCTCCCTTTTCAAGTCCCCTGTGGTTAACAGGTTTCTTAAAGGCATTACACACCTCTTTCCTCCTGTTCCGTTTGTAATGCCTCAGTGGGACTTGAACTTGGTTCTTACCTTCTTAATGTGCGCTCCCTTTGAGCCTCTACATAATTGTCCTCTTCGTCTTCTTACTCTGAAGACAGCATTCCTGGTGGCCATCACCTCTGCTCGGCGGGTGAGTGAGCTCCAGGCTCTTTCATGCAAACCTCCCTTTCTGTCTGTTCATCCAGACAAGGTTGTTCTTCGGACGCGTCCGTCCTTCTTGCCAAAGGTGGTTACTGCCTTCCATATTGGGCAGACCATCACTTTGCCCACCTTCCTTCCGCCTCCGCATCCTTCCAGAGAGGAAGAGAGGCTCCCACCGTCTGGACCCAAAACGTGCGCTTTCTTTTTACATCAACCGCACACAACAGTTCCGGGTGGATGACCAGCTCTTTGTTGGCTACGTGGGCGCCAAAAAGGTCGGGCGGTGCACAAAAGGACCATCTCCCGCTGGGTCACTATGTGTATCAAAGCCTGCTATTCTTTGGCTAAGAAGGATCCTCCTGTTGGGCTGCGTGCCCATTCCACCAGGGCAACGGCGGCTACCACGGCTTTAGGCCGCAGGGTTCCGTTACAGGATATATGTCAGGCAGCTACGTGGGCCTCGCTGCACACGTTTACCAAACATTACTGCCTTGACAGCCAAGTCCGGAGAGACGGCTTCTTTGGCCGTTCTGTTCTCCGGGACTTCCTCGTCTGATCTTTGTTCGCAGACCCACCACCGGGGTTGGTATTGCTGGGGTATCTAATCTAAGGTAAGGAATCTGTCACTAACGTGTCTCTTTCAGATGCACAAGTTACTAACTTGTGTAACGATATATCTGTAAGAGACAGTAGTTAGTGACAGATTCCATACCGCTCCACCCATCCACCCTATTCTGCGAACTGATTTCTAGGGTTAAGGACATCCCTTTCAGGGCCCTAGTATTTTTCAGACACCTATGTCAGCTTCTTGCATGGCTCTGCGTTCCTGGCGCGGAAAGTCGTGTACAGAACTGACGTCAGCGCGCAGGGGCGGCGTCTAAGTACTGCCCGCGACGTCATCCCGGCGGTCCCGACGAAGGACGCGGAGCCGCACAACGCCGCCTACCGACGCGCAAGGGTACTGCTACGCAAAAACTTTACGGATCCAGCCTGACGCCTGGGGATATTCTAAGGTAAGGAATCTGTCACTAACTACTGTCTCTTACAGATATATCGTTACACAAGTTAGTAACTTGTGCAATAGTCCCACACCAAAAACTACACCTCTCCCCATCACTACTAACGCAGAACCATGGAAAGATAAGGCACCCCGATCCAACTCAACTGAATCTTGCAATCTGGCTCCTGAGGTCCTAGAGTTCGGTTGCCTTAACCTACCACCGGACTGTATGAACATCATTAAAGAGGCCAGACGCCCTACCACCAGAGCTTGCTACGCAGCAAAGTGGAAAAGATTCGCCATTTACTGCAATAACAATAATATCCAGCCATTACATGCCTCCATACAAAACATCATTTGCTACTTACTACATTTGCAAAGATGTAATTTGGCATACTCATCCATACGTCTTCATCTAGCAGCACTTGCCGCTTACTTACAAAACAGACAACACTTATCACTTTTTAGGGTCCCAGCAATCAAAGCCTTTATGGAAGGCCTTAAACGGATCATACCTCCCAGATTACCACCTTCTCCAGTGTGGAATCTTAACATCGTGCTTACTAGGCTCATGGGACCCCCATTTGAACCTCTGCATAAATGTGAACTTCAATTCCTCACATGGAAAGTAGCTTTCCTTATTGCTATCACCTCTCTCAGGAGGGTGAGTGAGATCCAGGCTTTAACCATACAAGAGCCATTTTTACAAATACATCGTAACAAAATAGTTCTCAGGACAAACCCAAAATTCCTTCCTAAAGTAATTTCTCCTTTCCACCTTAATCAATCTGTGGAGCTACCCGTGTTTTTTCAGAACCCAGACTCTGTAGCAGAAAGAGCTCTCCACACCCTAGACGTCAAAAGAGCTCTAATGTATTACATTGACAGGACCAAGTCATTTCGCAAAACAAAACAATTGTTTGTAGCTTTCTCTCCACCGCATAAAGGTAATCCCATCTCAAAAGCTGGGATTGCGAGGTGGATCGTTAAATGTATTCAAATATGCTACCAAAAGCCAAGCGCACATTATTAATTCCCCTAGAGCGCACTCAACACGCAAACTAGGGGCTTCCATGGCATTCTTAGGGAACATTCCCTAGAAGACATCTGTAAGGCAGCCACATGGTCTACAACACACACCTTCACTAAACACTATTGTGTTGATGTGCAAGCCAAGCAACAAGCTTCTGTGGGCCAAGCTGTTCTTAAAACACTTTTTCAAACTACTGCAACACATACAGGTGACCACCGCTAGGGAGATACTGCTGTACAGTCTATGCTCAGTGTGAGATCTGCAGCTCATATGCCTCGAACGGAAAATGCTACTTACCAGTATGCATCTGTTCTTGGCATGTAGAGCTGCAGATCCTCACACGCCCACCCACCTCCCGGGACCTGTATGTGTTCCAGTCCTATCTTACTTAGATATACACACATGGACATCTCTTTCTTTTCTACTAACTCCATCATTTCCCATTATGGCGAAAAACAATCTGAGGATGAAGTTGATGCCCATGCGCACTATCGTCCAAGGGAGGAGTCACCTATCTCCTAACTACAAAGACTTCTTCCAAGACAACAACAAAGTGCAAGCATCCGAGCCCAACACCAGATGGCGATCTAAGGCTCAGTGTGAGGATCTGCAGCTCTACATGCCAAGAACAGATGCATACTGGTAAGTAGCATTTTCCTTTTGCCACGACATCAGATAACTATGATGATGAGGATGATTCCCGCATATAAGGAAGAGAACTGTTAGGACGAGCCTCAACATGCCAGTGATCTTAACACTTACCTGATACTGACCTAGTTTCTCCCCCGGGTCCTGGCACAGAGGAAAACACTGTTTGTTGTTGTGATGCGAAGGGCAGCTGAAGTGTTGAATTTGCAGTTGTCAACCATGAAAATGAACGTACTGATGGACGTTTTGCAACCTTGTCAGGCTACCACAGAGCTGTTGCTGCCATTCAGTGACGCTCTTTTGGGTTAAGCCCTGCACAGGGCTACCTGTTAATAGAGAGGTTGCTTGTTGCCATCATGATACCCCTGGCAATTCTGCATTCTAAACACAGCATCTGACTCCAAAATCTCTGCTGATACAGGGTTCCACAAGCAGGGTTCATCACAATGCCTTCGCTACAACTCCACCTGATTGTTAGTTAAAAAGAATAGAGACCCTTCGCAAATGAATTTTCTCCTCCACAAGCCTTGCTCTAAGATCAGTAAATGCTAGTTGTCTCCTTGGCAGTTACTTCCATGCACTCTGGGACACCCTGGCTCAAGTTGTGCCTGTTGTTCCGGTGACCTTCAGGTATCCCTTACTCAAGCTATTCAGGGTGGCTGCTATGCAGCTAAATTTCTGATAAGATCAGGGATGTGCCATAGTTACCAGTGTGGCGGATAAGCATGACACCTGGATGAGGTCTACAGGCTACTTCGAGGATGTGTAGGCATCTTTAATGGCTATGCTGATTGACGGCTCTTGGCTTCAATGGCGAGAAAGCGGAGTCTGCCTTGGAACACTTCAAGGAGAGCAGAGCCACAGGACGTTCTTTTGGTTTTTCTGCTCCCACAAGGTAATTTCATTAACAACTTCGCCCTCTCTGTGGCTTCGGTAGAGTTTTCACAATTCATCAATGCCAGACTCCTCCTTCAGCTTTTTCAGCAACTTTTCAGTCCTTCGTGACAGAGGCCGTGATCCTCTGAGATGATCTAAGACAATCTGCGGCTCAGTCTCCCGCCACTCTAGTAGCCACAGCCACAAAGCCGCTTTTTCTGATAGTGACTTCTAACCGGAAATTCCTCACCTTACAATGTTCCCCAGGCATCAGACTGAATCCAGAAAATCTTGAGCAGTACCTCTGGGCACCAGTAGGTGGCGTTGATCGGCTCCGGGACGGAAGTGATGTTGCGGAGCCCATATAAGCGCCACCCTGGTGCACTGACATCAGTTCCTTTCTTTCTGCGTCAACAGCGTGGATCCGGAAAGATACCTAAATCATTTTTTGACCACCTTTTTCTACTTTTTGTAAAGTCTTTTTGAGCTGTGCTACCAGTGTGCTAGGAACATGTCTCCCAACAAACGCATGTAGGTTAAACTGTGTAGAGAATGTCACCAACAGATGTCGGTCTCTGACCTACACTTCGTTTGTCTGTGGTGCCTATGGTTGAACCACGGCCCCAAGCCCTGCTCTGCCTGCATGTCTATGAATCCGAAGGTGATTTAGTGACGATCCCAGTACCTCTCCTGTGGTAGATCGGAAGGCCTTCCCCAGAGCCGTTTTTGCAGAGGATTGTGTACACCGTCCAAGACTACCTACTCCAAGTCTGGTAAGTCCAATAATAAGTCTAAGTGTTCTTTGAATCCTCTCTCCAAACACCATGCTTCTAGGCCCTGCTCCTTCACTTCACCTGAGGAGCCTGTGTCTGGGCCTGTACTGCGCTTCCGTGAGTTCCTGGGAGCCAGAGTGATGCCCACCCAACTTAGAGAGTTTTACAATGCCGTTGTCGGAAATATTTCTGTTTGTTTTATCTCTAGCCTGGCTAGAGTCACCTAGGTGCTCAAGTTACCTGTGACTCGTTTTCTGAAAGGTTTGCAACACTTGTTCCCACCTACCCCTATTGTGATGCCCCAATGGGACCTCAATCTGGTCCTCATACTTCTCATGTGCTCCCCCTTAAGCCCCTTACACAGCTGCTCTCTACGGCTCTTGACTATGCAAATGGTCTTTCTGGTGGCCATTACATTGGCCAGAAGGATCAGCGAGCCTCACGCTCTTTCAATTCACACTCTGTACACCAGCTTTTTCCCTGACAAACTGGTTCTTCGGACACATATCTCTTTTATGACAAAAGTTGTCACTGCATTTCATGTCGGCCAGAGCATCACTCTGCCTACTTTATTTTGCTCCCTCTCATCTCCAAGGAGAGACTCCACCTGGTCCCACAAAGAGGGCTTTCATTCTACATTGATCGTACTAAGGACCTGTGGGTGGATGATGAGCTCTTCATTGGGTTCACTGGAGCAAAAAAGGGTAAGGCTGTGCAGAAGCGGGACCATCTCTAAATGGATTCTACTCTGCATTAAGATCTGCTACACATTAGCTAAGAAGCAATCTCCTAAAGACTTGCGGGCCTATTGCACTAGCGCCAAGGCTGCCACCTCATCCAGCTAAGGAGGAAGAGCAACATCATAGTTTGGACCCTAAAAGAGCATTAAGTTTCAATATTGATCGTACCAAGGAACATAGAGTTCTGGAGCAAAGAAGGTTAAAGCAGTGCATAGACTGGGCATCTTCCTAAGGTTTTTTCCCCCCACTCCCCTCACCCCAAAGGCTTGAGGGCTCATTCTGCCAGGGTCAAACCTGCTACCACTGCGTTAGCATGTGGAGTGTCTGTCCTCAACATCGGCTACATTTTGCTTGCTTAGCTGTGCAATACTTTTTGCTTTGAGCTAGTTAGCAGACCCACCACCTTGGAAGTTACTGTTATAGTATCTATTCACAAGGTGACAAATCTGCAGTAAGAAGTGTACATCAGAAGATCAACTATCTTTCTGGTGGGTACTCTAGCTAATCTAAGCGCAGATCCTCCCATTTCCCCCATTCTGTGTGCTGGATTCTTTTTCCTCTTATAAGGTCCCAATACAGAGATCTAACAGTTGTCATGTCAATTCCTATGGGCTCTGCGTCGGAGGTCACAGACAGCCTAGAAAGCAACTGACGTCAGCACACATGGGTAGTGCTTATACGCAGCTCCACTCATCACTACCAGAGTGGGATGGCGACGGCAGAGAGCTGCACCACGCCACATAGCAGCGCTGGACAACTGCTCTAAAAGTTTCCAGATCCAGTCTGATTCCTAGGCATTAGTCACAAGGTGCGGAATCTGCGGTTAGAGTACCCCCAGAAAAATTAAGTAACTTGTTCTTTCTGTAGACTGTGTCAGTGAGCTGCAGGTACTGTCAGTGCAACCTCAGTACACCACTTCCTTTCCTGACAAATTTGTGCTGAGAACCCAGTAATCCTTCTGCCGAAGGTTGTGTTGCTCTTCCGTGTGATTCAGTCTTTTACCCTTCATGCTTTTTTCTCTCCACCACATGCTTCTCAAGGAGGAGAGGCTTCACTGGCTTGATTCTAGGATATATAATGTGTGGACAACGAAGATCTTCGTGAGCTATGCTGGTGTCAAAAGGAAAGCGGAAGGCGGGGCAAAAACTGACCCTCTCCAGGCGATTGATCCTGTGCATAAAGATGTGCTACTCCCTCAAGTTCATTCTGCTTAAGCTAAAGCTGGCCTCGATGGTGTTGATAAGAGGGTATCCCTGTCCTAGACATTTGCCATAATGCTACATGGACATCTGCATACATTCATCAAACACTACTGTCTCAATAGTCATGACCTCATAGAGGGCCATTTTGCCTGCTTGATTTTGCAGGACTTTTTGTTGTGAGTCGACTCCTCAAATCCTCAACCTTTTGGAGGTTACTGCTTGGGTATCTATTTTAAAGGATAGAACTCCTTGTTTAGAAGTATCCATCAGAGGAACTTACCTTCAGTAAAGCTGTTTCAGGTGAACACTCTAACTGCCTACTCCTCACTCTTTCCCCATTCTATGGAAAGGACACTAGCTGTTAAAAAGGTCCTAAATTAATTTTGGCTCACTGTCACTTCAAATTTGTCTTAATTGATCTGTCGTAGAGCTCAGAAAATGTGAAGACAAAAGTCGATGCAGTTAATAGAATATCCACAGAAAGAGGGTCACTGAATGTAAGTAACTTGTCCATTTGGTATGCTCAAGAAATTCAAACAAAAATGTCTGCAAATAATGGCACCATAGCATGTAACATGAAGCATTTTCAGGTGTGTTGTGAGTGAAATTTGTGTATACAGCTTTCCTCTGCTCTGGTTAATTCTCAGGCTAGTGCAAAACCTGGGAAGCAGCTACTGCGAAGCAGTCTTCACAGACCCAGTTTAGGCTAGGGAACTACTCATACTCCTGGACTTGTTGCCCAACGCTGTTTAAGAATCCATCAGACTTAGGATGTAACTGCACCCAATGACAAAGAAGCAAGGTTAGTCCAAGCCTAATGTGTCATCTTCACCTGACTTCATGGCTCTTAAGTTAAAGGAATTTGGCCACATTGACATTCCCAGTTACTGTTTCCCCCAGGGAACATATTCCAAGACATGGAACAAGTAGAGGGTTCTACCTTGTAGTGATTTCTAAATGCAGTTGGCACCCACTCACAGTACATACTTAAGGAATTTAGGAGGCATGGATTTAATTTTTCCCTTATAAAGCTTTGATCAGGCTCCAAAGTGGGATCAGAATACACTGTGTGATGCACAAAGCAGACTTAATCGTTAATGGCTTGGAACCCCACCTTAATCTTGCAATCTGAAAGAGACACGTTAGTGATAGATTCCTTACCTTAGAATATCCCCAGGCGTCAGGCTGGATCCGGAAAGTTTTGCGTAGCAGTACCCTTGCGCGTCGGTAGGCGGCGTCGTGCGGCTCCGCGTCCGTCGTTGGCGTCGTGATCGCCGGGATGACGTCGCGGGCAGTGCTTAGACGCCGCCCCTGCGCGCTGACGTCAGTTCTTCTTTTTCCGCGCCAGCAACGCAGATCCGGGAAGTGCAGTGCCCTGGTCAATTTTTGACCATACTTTTTGGTGATTTTTTCACTGTTTTTCCATCTTTAAGGTGTCGTAGGGATGCCCGGCTTCAAGCGATGCGGCGCCTGTGCGCGGATGATGTCCGTCACCGACCCGCATTGGGAGTGTCTCTTCTGCCTCGGCCGAGGCCACGACACCGAGTCTTGTCCCGAATGCCAGGCCCTCAACCCGAAAGCTTTGCGAGGCGGTCTCGAAAGCTCCTCGAGGCCCGGCATTCGGCTCCACGGAGGCCCCGGTCGCGTGAGAGGTCCAGGGGTCGCTCGCGGAGTGCACACCGGTCGTCGGCGTCGAAGTCTTCTTCGTCCGGTAAGTCTAAGCACAAGAAGTCCAAGAAGCATCGTCGCTCTCGGACTTCGCCTCGCCCGATCTCGCGACTCGGCTGAGGCCCCTCCCGGCACCGTCCCCGCCCCGCGGCCCCGGACTTGCCTGTGGAGTCGCCCCCGTCATACCCGCCCTTCCCGGGTTCGGGGGCGGATCCGGCCAAGGTACAGGAGTTCCTGTCGGCCATGGCCCGCCTCTTCGGGCCTTCAGGCCCCTCCGGTGCGCCTTCGGGCCCCGCGGGCCTGATGGGGTTGCTCCGGCGTCGCCGGCGGCTCCGGCCCCGGCGTCGCCCGGGACTCCAGCCTCGATCCCGGCTCCGGCTTCGGCCCCGGCCTCGATCCCGGCTCCACAACCCCCATCGGCGCCGGTCGACCTCACGACACCTCCGCCGGCGCCAATGTCTCCGGTGCCGTTCTCGACGCCGCCCTGGGCTCCGGGCGGCGTCGTCCCCAGTTCCTTCCGGCTCCGGACATGGACCCGGAGCGGCGTCGCTCGGCGCCGGCTCCGGCGCCGATGGGCCCTTGGGTCCCAAATGTCCCTCCTCCTCCTTATTTTGAACCAGAGGAGGACCAGGAGGACTGGGAGGGTCTGATGACCCTCTGACTCGCAACTGTCAGTATGATGAGGACTGGACAGAGAGTCTAGGGAGGCCAGTGGTCTGGATACTTCTCCTGACACTGGCATGCTGTCTCCTCCCGTGGCTACGGAGGAGGGGGCCAATTTTGGTGCGGTGTTGCGTAGGGCTGCTGGGGCCTTACGTCTCCAGCTCCCTACTTTGACGGTCAAGCCTAACATCTTGACAGAGGTGCTTCAGCCGGCAGCCTCCTCTGCGGAGACTGTGCTGCCGTTTAACGACGCCCTCACAGACGTTCTTTTGGGCGCCTGGTCCAAGCCCAACACAGGGGCTCCTGTGGATCGGAACGTGTCACGACGCCATCGCCCCGCTCCGGGCGACCCCCTGTTTCTTTCTGTCCACCCCACTCCTGAGAGCTTGGTTGTCCAAGCCTCCGCTTCCCAAACCGCCTTCCCTACCGCTCCTCCGGATAGGGAATCCAAACGCCTGGATCAGTTTGGGAAGAAAGGTTTTCTTCCTCCAGTGCTGGCTTGCGGTCCGTTAACACCGCTTGTCTTTTGGGCCGCTATACCCACTCTCTGTGGGATTCGGTGGCGGATGTTTTGCCCCAGTGCCCTGAGGAGGTCCAGGCACTGCTTTCCCGCGCCATTGCGGAAGGAAGGGATGCGGCCAAATACACTATCCGTTGTGGCCTTGACACCGCCGACTCGCTGGGCAGGTCGATTGCAACGACGGTGGCGCTCCGCCGCCACGCCTGGCTGAGAACCACTGGTTTTCAGGGGATGTCCAGAATACTCTCATGGACATGCCCTTTGATGGAGTCGGTCTTTTTGGGTCCAAAGCAGACCATGCGTTGGAGCGCTTTAAGGACTCACGGGCTACTGCCAAGTCCCTGGGCCTTTCTGCTACACGCCCTCCGCTGCCTTCTGCTTTTCGCCCCTATCGTGGCCACGGTAGGGGCGCCCCTTCACGTCAGCAGCCCAGCCACCGGCCCGCGCAGCAGGCGTCTTCGCGTGGCCGAGGGCGTGGATTCCGCCGTGGCGGATCGGGCAACCAGCGTGCGGGTCAGGCCACCACCTCCAACCCGTCCGCGGCCTCCAAGCCCTCCTAGTCCCTCCTTTCAGGTGCACGGCACGCCAGTAGAGGGCAGGGTCCGCCATCACCTTCCCCACTGGCGCACCATCACCTCGGACAGGTGGGTCTTGGACATTGTCCGAAGGGGCTACTCCCTCCCCTTCGAGACCACCCCCCAGCCATGCCACCTCAACTCCACCGCATGTCAGGGGATCACTTGGTGCTTCTACAGAAGGAAGTCACGGCCCTCTTGACCAAGAGGGCCATCGAGCATGTTCCGACCCCAGAAGTAGGGCGTGGTTGCTACTCCCACTACTTTCTGGTGCCCAAAAAGGACAAGGAGGACATGCGTCCTATCTTGGACCTCCGGAACGTCAATCGCTTCCTCCGGAAGGAGAAGTTCAAGATGCTCACCCTAGCTCAGGTCTTGACTGCCCTCGACCCTGGAGACTGGTTGGTAGCGTTGGACTTGCAGGACGCATATTTCCACATCCCCGTCCTGCCGGCCCACCGGCGTTACCTTCGGTTCACGGTAGGCCACGAGCATTTTCAGTTCACCGTGCTCCCCTTTGGCCTTACAAGTGCCCCTCGGGTGTTCACGAAAGTGATGGCGGTGGTCGCGGCTCATCTGCGCCGGGCAGGGGTTTCAGTCTTCCCCTACCTCGACGACTGGCTGCTGAAGGCGGGCTCGTCCCAGGCAGTCGTCTCCCACCTCCAGACTACGGCCGAACTCCTGCACTCGCTGGGGTTCTCCATCAATGTGCCGAAGTCGCATCTGATTCCTTCTCCACAGCTCCTTTTCATCGGAGCAGTTCTGGACACGACGCAGTTTCGGGCCTATCCTCCCGAACGGCGAGTCCGGGATATTCAGGCTATGATTCCGATCTTTCGGCCTTTATCCTGGGTTTCGGTAAGGATGACCCTGAGGCTGCTGGGCCTCATGGCCTCCTGCATCCTGCTGGTCAATCATGCCAGATGGCATATGCGGGCTCTGCAGTGGGACCTGAAGTTCCAGTGGGCGCAGCACCAGGGCAACCTGTCCGATCACGTCCAGATCTCGGAGGGGACTGCAAAACAGTTGCAGTGGTGGCTCTCGAACCGGCAATGGGTCATGGGCAGATCCCTCTCCCTTCCCCAGCCAGAGCATACAGTTGTGACGGACGCGTCCCTTCTGGGATGGGGCGGTCACTTGGGAGAGGCGGAGATCAGAGGCCTCTGGTCTCCGGCGGAGTCCCGGCTCCATATCAACCTTCTGGAGCTCCGGGCGATCCGGCTTGCACTCAAGGCATTCCTTCCCTCTGTCAAAGGGAAGGTAGTGCAGGTGTTCACAGACAACACCACCGCCATGTGGTACTGCAACAAACAGGGCGGGGTGGGGTCTTGGACCCTTTGTCCAGGAGGCTCTGCGCCTCTGGACATGGCTGGAACATCAGGGCATGTTCCTGATGGTTCAACACCTGGCAGGTTCTCTGAACGCCAGAGCGGACGAACTCAGCCGCAGGTGCATGATGGATCACGAATGGCGTCTTCACTCGGAAGTGGCGCAAGGACTCTTTCTACAGTGGGGAGAGCCTTGGTTAGATCTATTCGCCACCGAAGAGAACGCGCAATGTCATCAGTTCGGCGCGTTGGAATTTCCAAGGCGGCACTCGCTCGGCGACGCTTTTCGTCACGAGTGGAGTTGCGGTCTGTTGTACGCCTTTCCGCCTATACCACTTCTACTCAGAGTGTTGAAGAAGATTCGGCACGACCGGGCCCAAGTCATTCTTGTGGCTCCGGACTGGGCTCGAAGAGTTTGGTATCCCGAGCTACTCAATATGAGCATAGATCCCCGATCCGTCTGCCTCTTCGGGAGGATCTTCTGTCGCAGCAGCAGGGGACGGTCCTCCACCCGAACCTGTCCAGTCTACACCTGCTTGCGTGGAGATTGAGCGGCGGCAGTTGATTCCTTTCGACTTGCCTCCCGAAGTTTCTGATGTGATTCTGGCAGCCAGGCGTCCCTCCACTAAGGTGGTATACGCCTGCAGGTGGAACAAATTTGTGGCATGGTGCACAGCAAAGGCTGTGGATCCCCTTTCTGCCCCTCTTTCTGAGGTCCTTCTGTTCCTTCTCTCTCTGGCCCAACAGGGTTCTGCCCTGGGTACCATCAAGGGTTATCTTTGTGCTATCTCGGCCTTCCTCAGGCTCCCTGATCAGCCCTCCCTTTTCAAGTCCCCTGTTGTTAACAGGTTCTTAAAGAGCATTACTCACCTCTTCCCTCCTGTTCCGTTTGTAATGCCTCAGTGGGACTTGAACTTGGTTCTTACCTTTTTAATGTGCGCTCCCTTTGAGCCTCTGCATAACTGTCCTCTTCGTCTTCTGACTCTAAAGGCAGCCTTTCTGGTGGCCATCACCTCCGCTCGGCGGGTGAGTGAGCTCCAGGCTCTTTCTTGCAAACCTCCCTTTCTGTCTGTTCATCCAGACAAGGTTGTTCTTCGGACGCGTCCGTCCTTCTTGCCAAAGGTGGTTACTGCTTTCCACATTGGGCAGACCATCACTTTGCCCACCTTCTTTCCGCCTCCGCATCCTTCCAGAGAGGAAGAGAGGCTCCACCGTCTGGACCCAAAACGTGCGCTCTCCTTCTATATCGACCGCACAAAACACTTCCGGGTGGATGACCAGCTCTTTGTTGGCTACGTGGGCGCCAAAAAGGTCGGGCGGTGCACAAGAGGACCATCTCCCGCTGGGTTACCTTGTGCATCAAGACCTGCTATTCTTTGGCTAAGAAGGAGCCTCCTGTTGGGCTGCGTGCCCATTCCACCAGGGCAACGGCTGCTACCACGGCCTTGGGCCGCGGTGTTCCGCTGCCGGTTATCTGTCAGGCAGCTACGTGGGCCTCGCTGCACACGTTTACTAAGCATTACTGCCTTGACAGTCAGGTCCGGAGGGACGGCTTCTTTGGCCGTTCTGTCCTCCAGGACTTCCTTGTCTGATCTTTGTTCGCAGACCCACCACCGGGGTTGGTATTGCTGGGGTATCTATTCTAAGGTAAGGAATCTATCACTAACGTGTCTCTTTCAGATGCACAAGTTACTAACTTGTGTAACGATATATCTGTAAGAGACAGTAGTTAGTGATAGATTCCTACCGCCCACCCATCCTCCCCGTTCTGCGAACTGATTTCTAGGGTTAAGGACATCCCTTTCAGGGCCTAGTATTTTTCAGACACCTGTGTCAGCTTCTTGCATGGCTCTGCGTTCCTGGCGCGGAAAGTCGTGTACAGAACTGACGTCAGCGCGCAGGGGCGGCGTCTAAGCACTGCCCGCGACGTCATCCCGGCGATCACGACGCCAACGACGGACGCGGAGCCGCACGACGCCGCCTACCGACGCGCAAGGGTACTGCTACGCAAAACTTTCCGGATCCAGCCTGACGCCTGGGGATATTCTAAGGTAAGGAATCTATCACTAACTACTGTCTCTTACAGATATATCGTTACACAAGTTAGTAACTTGTGCATCACTTCTAACATGCACATCAGCAAATTACAAACATAGTCAATTGGAAAAAAGAGTAAACACCTCCGTGTGGCTGTGAATCGCTGTCTCTGTGTCCAGCAACCTTCAAGTGGCTAGTGTGGTGCTGCTCCTCGCCAGCTTCGACACAGAGCAATGGGTCAAGATGACCAAGCTTCTGTCTTTCCTCTCACATAAGAAAAGTTATTGGCTCCAATCATGCCATCAAGGTAGCTTATGAAATAGCAGAGTCTGGGTTCTGATAGAGACGTCGGGCACCAGACTGGATCTGGAAAATGTTTCATACCATCTCCCTTGCACGCCGGTAGGCGGTATCATGCGGCTCCGTGTCAGTTTCGTCACGCCCCAGAAGTGACGTCTAGGCGACTATATCCACGCCCTGATGTCCGTTTCTTTCTCATCTCTGTCAGCACGAACGCAATTCTCATAGAAACAGAATACACCAGTGTGCAGATCTCTTGATTGGGTATCTTTATTACAGAGCAGTACCTCCCCTGGTGGTGGGTCTGTGGAATTGCTCATACAAGGAACTCCTATAGGACAAATCGAGCAAACTGCCCTTCTCACTGGATGTGGCTATCCAGAGAGTAGTGCTTTGTGAATGTGCAGAGGGATGCCCATATGACAGCCTGTCATATGTCCTGAACTGGCACCCCAAGCAGCAGCTCAGTGTAAGCAGCCTTTGCTCCAGTGGAATGAGCATGCAAGCCTCCTAGGGGCTGATTTTTGGCTATCCCATATCAGATCTTAATGCATAAAGCAATCCACCATGAAATGGTTTTCTTTTGCACCTCCTTCCCCTTTCTTGTTCTAGTGAAGCCCACAGAGTTGCTCATCCAGTTGATGGTCTTTGGTCCGATAGATGTAAAAGCTGGGAGCCCTGTTAGGGTCAAGACCATGTCCCCATCTACCAGAACCGTGGAAGATTCCTCAGACTCACTGTGGGCAAAAGGCCCTGCCCATCAAGGTCTTGACTGCACTCCACCACTGAGGTCCTTCGCAAAGTGCTTGGCTGCGTCCGCGAGTGATGATTCATCTTTGCAGACAGGGTGTCAAGCTTTCCTCTAGTTGGGCAAGTGGCTTATAAGAGCACAGTCACTGCGCAAGGCTTTGGAGTCTGTCCTGCAGGGAACTCGATTTTGAAAGATCTAGAAATGTTCATTAACATCACAAAGTTGAATTTGGCCAGTTCTGTGACATCATTTTCCTGAGTACATGCCTAGAGTCGAGGTACTGTGGAATTTAACACATGGTTCTGCATCGTAGAATTGTCATTATTATCATAAACGTTAGAGTAATTCCCCTGTTGCATGCAGAGACCCCTGAACACTTCCTCAAAAGGTATTCTGTATATGTCCAAAGGTTAGTAGAAATGGTGAAGAATCAAGCATGACCCTATGTTGCAAAAAAAAATAATTTTTTGCACTTTCACTCAATATTTTTTAACATCAAACTTTCATGTAAAGCCTTTTTTCGTAAACCTTTTCAAGGATTTCAGTCAGAATACCATCTTTTTTCTGGTTCTGTTGATGGACCCCATGATTGCAGCCTTAGTCTGATAAATCCATTATCTGCATTTGAATGCTGGCGTACTCATCTACCTGCTGGCTGCAGAGGTCACAGTGGTCAAGGACACCACCTTGGGAAATTGGGGGGGCTGTACCTGTTTCTGCTATTAAGCATGGCCCAGTCCAGAAAAAAGGCTACTCATAAATCTCCAGGAGCTATGGGTGTCCAATTATGCCCTTCAAACATTTCAGGTAAAAGCCACTGGAAAGATGGTGTGTTTTTTGAGGAACAGTATAATAGGGCAAACTATCTCAACAGGTCACATTCAGAGTTGCATGACCAAACGGTGGTGGACATCCTGTTCGATCTTAAGGTTAAATCAAGGATTTACTTCTTCGCCACTGGAGAAACGGCATACACCCTATCTGTGCTTCCAGATTTCCCTGGGACTGAACCTAGGACAATCTTTCACCAACCCCTGAGATAGGTAATGCTTGGTATTCTATTCAAATAGCAAGCAAATCTGTAAAGGATTCAGTGTTGGAAAACAGTTACTTGTAAATGTGCATCTTCACCATTGGTATCTTTAATAAGCATCAGTCTTAGCCTTCCCAATGAGTTACCTTGTTTCCTTGCTGTAGCACAAGACATGCTCAGAATCTGAAGAGAGGATGTGCTGTTGGGCGGGTTGTAACTTTAGAAAGCCTTTATACTCTGTTTGAAGACCTCCCATATTCCATGTGTTTCGCTGAAGGATTCCAAACTTGATGTGGGTGAATAATTATCAAATTGTAACAATCTAGAAAGCACTCCAATGCTGGAGAACCACCTTTACAGGTAACTAACTTTTTCTTCTGTTGGATGCTTCTAACTGCAGATTCCATCACTTTTTGAATTTTCCTTAGACAACACACTGGAACAGTAATTTTTACTAAAAAATGCTCTCCTATGCCTAGCAGGTGGCACCTGTATACTGGTGAGAAAGTGATGGCCAGAACCTTTTAATGGAGCCGCACCTATGTGCTGATGTCATCCTATTCTTCTGTGCTGTTCGCGGATCCATAGTTCCTCTCCCAAAGTGTTTTTTCATTGATAGTGTGCTAGGGTAATGCCTCCTGTGAGGGCTAGAGGTCTCAAACCGTGCCTCACATGCAGAAGCAGATGTTTTGTTATGGGCCCACATAAATCTCTTTACAGAAAGCTTGCTTCATAGCCCTTCCACTTCACATCCCTTGCTAGCCTTCAACAAAGCCTTGACGGGGGCTTCGGTGGCAGCATAGTTGAAAACGTTTTCCTCCTTGCAAGTGAGTCGTCCCATTGTGAATCACCACACACCTGCTCTTGGGGACCTAGCCTTTTTCACTCCGCGCCAGACACCTGAGAGTCTTGTGGTTCAAGCTTTGGTAACCAAGGTGAATCTAAATGCATTCTCTTCTACCCTACCTGACAGGGAATCCAAGCACATTGACATATTTTGGCAAGAGGGTTTCTTCTCCACAACTTAGCTCTCAGGTTTCTAAATGCAGTTTCCTTGATAAGACGCTATTGTTAATGCTCTTTGGTACATTGTGAGCGAGATCTTGCCCACCCTTCCTGTGGAGGTCTGCAGTAGATTTGCCTAGATGGTCTCCACAGTGAAAAAGATCAGGCATAAATATTTTCTGGGCTGGGCACAATACTGCAGATTGTGTTGGACACACTGTAGCCACCAGCGTGACTTGGAGTCATGTTTGGACTAGACCCATGGGCTTTTCTGAGGACATGATAGTTGATGGATCCAAATGGTTTGGGCACAAGGCTGACTCAGCGTTGGACCTATTCAAAGATAGCCACGTTACTGCTCCCTCCTTCGAAAACAAGCGATCTCCAGCCTGCAAGTTTAACCAATAATACCAGAAATTCTATGCTTACTCCTGGGGGTCTTGCTCATCATCAGAGAGAGCCCACCAGCATTTTCGTGGCTAAAGAGGACATGGTGACAAAATTCTGTGGCCACCAGCAGAGTCAGGCCTGGTCTTTCTGGTCACCTGCAGCAACTGCTTCAAGTCAATCTGATTCCTCCCACCAATGGATATTTGTAGCCTATTAGAGGCAAATATGTTTTTGTCTGCCCAGCTGGCATGGAGTTACCACAGATAATGGGTCCTGCAGGTTGTTCAGTATGGTTACACATTCCCTGTGCCATCAACTACCCCACCACTTCCTCCCATTTTTGTCCACACTTGGGACATGCTGCTATCCTTGCCAAAGAGGTTCACCCGTTGCTGGCCAGAGGAGCAATAGAGCAAGTCCCTGAGGCAGAAAGGTGCAAAGAATGATAGTCCCAGTACTACTTGATCTCCAAGAAAGACGATGGACTTAGACCGACATTGGGTCTTAGGTTCCTGAATACCTTTCTTCAGTAAGACAAATTTTGATGGGTACTTTTTCCTGCAGTTTACTCGCCTTTTGAATATCCTAGGTGGCCTGACTAGATTCTGAAACTTTTCCAATAGCTTTTCCATATTCGTAGTGGTTGCTGGCTCTATCTTGTGCCACAGATGATGCCACAGTCAAGTCACTGGACCCATAAAGTGCCCTCCACGGTGCCCTGAATCAAGTTCCCTTTTCTCCGTGCATTTTCATGGGTCAAGAGATCACTCTTATGAGATTTTGTCACATAACATTCTAAGTGTTCAGGGTACAAATGCTGCAGAGATTGTGATGGCCAATAGTCTATTAAGGACACCTACGATATGTCTATGCTGTCTGGCCAGAACTTTAAGTTGTGCGAGTCATGCCTCCGCATTGAGCCCCAAGGCCATCAAGGAAAGGGTGGCTGTTATTCATGACCAGACCTAGAGATGATCCCTAAGGCTGACCTAGCTCTCTTCCTCATGCGAGATCTCCGAAGGCTTCTTCTTCCAGATTGTCCATAGAGAAGTGACGTAAATACAAAAAGATGAGGAGGCACAGTGAATTCTCCAAATGTTGCTCATCCAGAGTGAAGTCTATTTCTACTGGGGGTACGTCTTCAGAGCCTGAGCTCATTAAGATACCAGGGACTATCCAAAGTAGATCCCATTAGTCCCAAAACTCAGACTCTCACTACATATCCACTGCACATAAATTCACTTCAAACACACACAAAATGTCAAAGCAAAGGTCTAGTGTTCACACTATAGCAGAACTTTACTCAAGTGGGGTTAGTAGGCTCTCCACTGACACAGAAATAATGTCTGAGCAGACCTAATGATTCTCAAATCTTGGTACACTGCCACCACCGTTTTACGTGACTAATTCAGGACATGAACAGTAGCTTTTTGCCAGCTATGAAGGCAAGCTTGGTATGCCCCTCTAGATCACAGAACTGGTTATGCACTTTGCATTACGTTGGATTGGCCTTGGCCTAGGCCCATGCACACTCACTAGACTAGTGAGATTACAGACCAAACAAAGTCAGAATAACAGTATTTCTTGCAGTCAAGCACCCAGGGCTGGGATACACACATACTTACCATGTAGGGGACAGTCCTATCTCAAAAATAGGGTTAAAGGCTAACTCGTTTGCCCAGCTTTCTTCACCTATATGGCACACTTTAAATCACTGTTACAATTCAGGCAAGAATGTCTCTTTCAGATACAGAGACAACTGGCAAAAGTAATCATACGACCTGAGTTCTGACTTTGTCTAGCAAAGGGACAACTTGCTTAACTAGTAGAGACCTGTTTGGTTTCTCCAGCTTGGTGCAAGCTTTTTGATGGGAAACTTATTATCTCAATAGCAATATCCTAGGTGTGTGCACACATTGCTGAGATCTAAAGATCAGGGCTCTACTGGCACTGCACTGTCGATAAGGTGGCAGAATACGCCTTTTGCATGTAATGCTTAACCTATACCTCCCAATTTAAAACATCAACATGCTAGACAACATGTATTTTTGTAGGACGTTTCAAGGTACAGTAAATATACTATAAGATTTGCAATGTAGGATTGTTCTTCATTGACTGTGAGTTGAGTGTAACTAAAATATTTACTTTCCAATGTGAAAAAAAATATTGTCAATTGGTCAATGACTGTTCTTATGTTGATGTAGCTATCCTTTGCTTGTGAAATGGACTAATCTAGTTAATGCATTGCTAAGGGAATGTATTCCCATTGGTCCGATGTAATGGAGTGTAAGGTAAAAAAATGTCATTTGAAAAAACTAAACATTTTACTACTGTTTCTAGGCACAGGAATCTTATGAAAAAGCGATGGAGAAAGCCAGAAAGGATCATGAGAGAAATAATGCTTCACCTGCCATCTTTCCAGAATACCAGCTATGGGAAGACAACTGGATTCGGTAAGAATTTGAAGGTTTTGTTGAGACATTGTCGTTTTTCAGAGTCACGGACTGGTACCCTTATTTACCGCCCAGTTTTTCTTGAGGGGTCTGTGATCAGAAGCAGGTAAACTGTAAGGTTTATATTACTTCAACTTTGGGGTTTGTAGAAAAAGGGTGCAGTAGAAATGACAAAGTTCTTTTGGTTTTTACCCCCATGTGTTCGAGGCAGTGGTTCATCACAGTTAATTATATTGAAAATATAACCCTGAAAAATATTTTACCCGAAAACCTATGCTTTCTGATAGACTTCTAGCCGCAGATTCCTCCCTTTTGATTATTCCCCAGGTGTCAGAGTATATCAAGAAACATTTTCGTCGAACCTGTGCATACCGACACCGTTACACTCTGGAAGTGAGAGGCCTGTAAAGACGCCACTCCCACACACTGACATCAATCAGTTCCTTTTTTCTGTGCCTTTAAACACTGATCCAGAGCTTTTCTCGTTTCTGAGACCACTTTTTGCGATTTTTCTCACAAAATGTCATTAGTCTTTGATGGATGTCACTCACTAAGACAGATTTTTAAGCCCTGTAAGGACCGTCTCAAACAGATGTCTGTGACAGATCCCCGCCTGTTTTGCCTGTGATGCCTGAGGTCAAGCCAGGACTTCAACACCTGTAGGGACTGCACGTCAATAACCCCGAAGGCCATCAGAGAAAGAAAGGTGAAATTCTACGTTGTCAAGCACAAGGAAACGAATCGCCGGGCCTGCTTCAAGTTCAAAGCTCGTTCCCGGTCTTGTTCCCGCTTCGACGGAGTCACTCTTGAGGCTGGTCTAAGTCACAAGCAAATCTTCAGGTAAGCACAAGAACCATTAGAAGTGAAGCTGAGTTCCGCTCCTTAGAGCCGTTCCCGCTCCGGAAATCTTCCAACTTCGGAGCCAATTCCACCGCTGATTTCGACACATCCCTAGTTTCCGGGACCTTCAGCCATGTCGCACCAGATCAAAGTTTCGCTCAGCTCTGCTCCGACTCTTCGGTGCTTCACTGACTTCCTCTGACGTGCCTTCGGTTCCCACGGAGCCGAATGGCCTACTACCTGTATTACTAGCAGCCGGTTCACCCTTGGCGCTAGCTGGACCCTATGAATTGTTTCTACCCTTGTCTCCAGTATCGACACTTCCTCTGGAGCCCATGCCTACTCTGGGCCCAGGTAAGTTGACACCAGTGCCGACTTTGCTGCCCAAAGAAGTGGCCCCTTTGTCCTTTACAACACTGACTCGACCCTGGAACAAATTCAACCGACGTCACAGCTGAATTAGCCCACAGTTTCTGCACTCTTCTTACCACAAGGCAGGCAACAGTCTTTACATTCTCTTTTTTTTTTTATGGACTCTGATAATGATTATGACCAGGGTGATGAGTTTGCTCAGCCGATGACAATTGCTATGAGGACTTGAAAGACACTAGCGGGCTGCACACTTCTCCTGAATCAGCCCTTTTCTCCGCTTCCTGCCCTGGCCACAGACAAATCTATATCCTACCCCATGTTTATGCATAGGGCAGCCTATATCCTTAGGCTCCTGTTCCCCTCCACAGAGGTGAAAACTAACATCCTTACGGAAGTCCTGCAGCCTGGCCAGACTGCTTTTGAGCCTCTCCTTCCTTTTAATGAGGCCTTGATAGACACTCTACTAGGGGCTTGGGCTAAACCTTGCACTGGCCCTCTGTTTAACCGGCAAATTGCCAGATGTCATTGCCCTGCTGCAGGCGACCTGGTCTTTTTGTCGCATCACCCCTCTCCTGTGGGCCCAATGGTGCAGGCCTCCACCATTCGGACCAACCCCAACAATTTTCCTGCCACCCCCCCTATCAGGAAATCGAAGCGACATTCAAAAAATGGCTCTTCTCATTGGCCAGCTTGGCCCAACGGTCAGTTAGCACATTGTGTTTGCTGGGCCCCTAAACTCATATCCTCTGTGACTCACTCTGTGGTGCAAGTCCTATCATATGTTTCTGAAGTCCTGCTCCTTGTTCGGTCACAGGCCATTCAGGATGGTCATGATGTGGCTAGGTTCACAATTTGTTGTGGCTTGGACACCACCGACTCCGTAGGATGGGCTATTGGCACCAGTGTTGCCATTTGTCGCCATGCGTGGCTATGATCAACTGGGTTCTCAGGCGATGTCTAGTCCTCCCCGATGGACATGCTGTCCGATGGGACTCGCCTCTTCAGGGGCAAGGCTGATGGTGCCTATGAACGTTTCAAGGAGAGTAGGACTACTGCTTTCTCTCTAGGCCTTTCTAACTAGTCTCTACAGAAACAATTTCAACGTTCCTTTTGTGGCTTTGGACGAGACCTTTCCTACCCACCAGACTGTCCCTCTCAATCAGGGAATCCAGCAGTTTTGCTGGTGAGACCGTGGTGCCCACCACCCCAGCGGTGAAGGTCCGTGTGCCGCTCAGTCTGCCATCCCCCCCAACTTCTTTAGTGTACCCTTGTAGGGTTTCAGCCACCCTGTGGGAGACAGAATCCACTGATTCTATCCAGCTTGGCAGGAGATCACATCGGACTGGTGGATACTGCAAATTGTCAAAAATGTTATGCCCTGCCCTTCCTCTCCCTCGCCGCACCTCTCACTGTCATCCCATCTCTCTCTCTGGAAGTGCAAGCCCTTATGGCCAAAGAGGCTGTCGAGAGGGTGCCAGTGCCAGAACTAGGGCATGGTTGCTATTCCTGCTACTTTCTGGTGCCCAAGAAGGACGGAGGTTTAAGACCTATACTAGATCCGCACCCTATCAATGCCCTACTAGGCTGAATGCCTATTTCCATATTCCCATCCTGCCGGCCCATCCTCTGATGGGAATTTGTCACCTTCGTAGATCCGTCCTCCACTCTGAGGAACTGCCGACCACCATTCAAGACATAGAAAACAGATGGATCACAGAGGTTAGTGTTCTTCCTTGCTTCATAAATTGATCTCTGACAGGTTTCAGGATCATTCAGGTTCAAACGGTGAAGTGGTGGATTCCTCTTCAGAGTTTATTCTCGTTCTGAAGATGCTGTGCTTTAAATCTGAGGTACATTTCACTTAAATTGTGCTCTACTTTAGTACAGTTCAAGTAGCAGCTTTTCATACTGCTATGCTCAAGATAATCGTTATTAGTGAAGCAATCTCTGATGTGTCTTTTGGAGCGGTCACATCTGTGACTTCAGCCCCACTTCTTTGACCGGCTAATCCTCTGGCTTGTGATATGGCACCATTCAAATATCATTGAGCAATTCTACCACCTCAGAAGATATCAGTTGCAGATTTGTTGTTTTGTAAGGTGCGAGCTACATTGATGGCAATGTTATTGCCTCAGATCACATAAACACCCTCATCATGAAGACCTTCAGAAGCAGTTGTTGATATACATACTGACAAGTAAGGACCCCTGTTCAGATAAACTTTTGAGGTTTTTAAGTGTTACTTGTTTGGAAGCAGCACAGTAAGCTTACTTTATTCCTAATAACAATAAATGAGAAGTAAATTACTTGCTTCCTCTAGGTACACATATATGGGCTTAATCATAAAATGCCAGAATGTTCGTGAATTTCAGGTCGGTGAGGGGCCACAGGAGGATAAATCAGATTTTTGAAACATAGACGCCTGACTTATGACAACTGAAACATTCCATTTCCATCCTCTTAGAAGAAGTCCAGTCTGCTCATGATGATGCTGGTTTCTTTTAACCATTTGTTTTGATGGATACTTCTAACCATGGATTTCTCACCTTTAGCCTAATCCCCAAGTGCTAGACTGTATCTGGAAGCTTTTCACAGAAATGCTCCTGCGTGTCAGTCGGTGTCATTGTGCGGCTTTGTGTTGTCTTCATTCCGGCCCAGAAGTGACAGAGCGGGCGGATATAGACACCACCACTGCACACTGACTTGAGTTCCCTTCTTTATGCGCCTTCAGGCACGGATCTGTAGCTCCACTCTTCTTTCTTTGACGTTTGACAATTGTGCAAAGGAACTATGTCCCCACGGAAGGCTAGAGGATTTAAGCCATGCAGGGACAATCGTAAATAACTGTCTGTGACCGACCTCCCCTGGATATGCCTTTGGTGTTTGGGCTCAGGGCATGACTCCAAGTCTTGTTAGAAGTGCACTCTCATGAACCCGAAGGTGATCTGGGACCGTGATGTGCTACTGTGTGCATGCCAAACACTAGAAGAAGCCTCCCCAGCATAGCTCGAAAACGCAGACTCACTCCCACTACTGAGACCATTCCTGCGTCAGGCATTGTCGTGGATGAAGTCTTCGCTTAAGTCCAGGTCTAAGACAAAGCGAAAGCACAAGAAGGCCAAGCGAGATATGTCCCCATCCTGCCATTCTGTCTCCAGAGAAGACACAAGAACATCAATGTGCCACATGGTCTCACTTAGGAGCAGATTCCGAGATTTGGTCCCCTTGCACCTCAAATTCCCAGAGCCATCCATCAATGTCGCAACAAATCGAGGCCTTCAGGGAGGCCATGTTGCACATCGTTGGGACTGTCCTGATGCCCTCTGGCGTGCTTTTGAGACTGAAGCATCCGGAGGCGCTTCCAGTCCAGTTATGCTCCGTCTATGCCCCTCGAACCCACTTTGGATTGTGCATCAGTGGTGACTTCTGCTCCGGCACCAAAATCTGCACCAGTCTTTTTGACATCAATGCCTGTGGTGATACCGCCAGCACCGGAGGAATACTCTGCACCGATTCCAGTGTCATACTCCCAAGTCAAACTCGCCTTTGCCTCGACCAAGGTCACATCTGGAAGCTGCAATTACATGTCCGGTCCCCTTTCAATCTCATTCTGACAGGACACTAACCCTGCTGTGGAGCCACTCTCAAGTTATGATTTTTGCCAAACCTTTCACTTTAATTTCTTGGTCTTGTATGTCTTCTTTTAGGAATCTCATAGGACACAGCCAATGCAAAGCAGTATTTTTATCCTCTTTCACTTAGAAAATTGGGGGTCGTTTTTAGCCCCAAATGAATTAGTGACCCTTTTTTATGTCCGCCAATTTTTATAAGGTTGATTTTGTTGAAATGTGTTTTCTGTATCGACCTTCATCATCTGAGTTCGAAGTAGAGTTTGGTGTTTGTTTTGGTATTATATCATTCTCTCGCAACTTCGACTCAGTAGATGGCGGAGTGCAGTGCGAACTGCAGTTTGTGCTGGTATTCCTGCCGCTCGGGTAAAAATTCTACCCGAGCGGCAGCTCGCGCTCACGAACTTGCCGTTCGCGAACTTGCCGTTCGCGATCGCGAACTTACCGTTCGCGAGCGGGGAAAAAACTCCGCTGCACATCGCGAAGCGGAGTTTTCTGCACTCCCCGAGCTCCGCGGAGTGCAGAAAACTCCGCGAACGGAGCGAAGTTCACCCCCCAGGCCTAGTTTGGACCTGCCTTCAATGACATGGTGTTGCGATCCCACTTTTTTCCTCCTGTTTTTTAAGAGCCTGTTTAAAAAACATTACAAGCTACTCATCCTGCTGTAGTTCTGTGGAAGACACAAATGAGAAATCGGATGGTTGCTCAACCAGGGATACCGATGCCTCCACTGTGTGCAAAAACGTAACCGGGTCCTTTCCATGGCAGTGTGAGTCTAGTATAGTACCATCTGCAAAACTATTGTTGCAAGCAAGTAACTTGTTTCCTAGTATTATTGAGGACAAAAGGGATAATTAAGAGAGTGCAACAGAGTTAATGGGGAAAGAACTGTTATTTTGAGAGACTGTGTATTCCCTAGTAAGGGTGGAGAATTCTATCCCTCTATCTAAACTTCGTCATCAAAGTTTTGAGAAAGTAGGAAATCACGATGACGATGCTGCCACAGATCCTTCAAGACTGGCTGTTTCATTAACCCTTGAGAACGCCAGATCTAATTAGTCCTCAGCAGGTTGCTCTTGGTCATCCACCAATGGAAATTAAACCAGTTGGCCCAGTAGCAAAACTTTACTAAGTGAGAAGGTCTTTAAGTACGTACTTGTGACTTTGGTGGACAAGACATAAAGAGCATTACCCAAGGTTAGTAATTAGTTTGCCTTGCCAGCACCATTGAATAGACACAATGATTTACTGTCCAAATGCGACAGGTACTCCTCTTTACTGAAGCAGTCAGCTGCCCATCATTTTCAGTGGGAGAAATTCTCCTTTAGTACCCCTCTTTGCTAGTTTGAAAGATGCCTTCTACCCAATGGAATCCACCTGTGAGAACAACTTAACTGCTCTGTGTCTATGATGGCACCAGGCTTTCTCCCTCGTTGACTCTGAAGCAGTCCTAAGTGGCTGAAGTTCCTAGATAATTCTTGTGCATTATTTTTACATATAGTTGACTATTGTGTGTACATGATTGAATTCGGACTAACAAGCTAAAATCGAAATATGTGCCACCACTCCATTTTGAAAATGTGACAATATAAATAATTGCAGATCCATTTTAACACATACATGTGCAGCTGTCACAAATGCGTACCTTAGTATAACCATTAGAAGCAGTGACCTCTACATTTGTCATTCTTAACGTTATTATAATACAAAGTGGACACTTTTCTAAAGCACGCCTTGTCATCTTAAGAATGTGGTTTTCTTTCATCCTTTTTGGTAACATCTTTAGAGTTTACATACACACACACACTCACTCACTCTCGCTCTCACTCTCACTCTCTCATTGTGAACATTGCTGCCAGTGCATCTACTGACTAAGTCTATGTTGACTCAAATGGCCTTTGTTGTGTCAATTTCATTCTAGGTGTTCAAAAGAACTGAACCAGTGGGAGGCTCTGACTGAGTATGGACAGTCCAAAGGCCATATAAATCCCTATCTCGTCCTTGAATGCGCTTGGAGAGTTTCTAATTGGACAGCAATGAAAGAGGCATTGGTGCAGGTGAAGGTTTTATTTAATGTTGTTCTTTTTTGTTTTTCAACTGACAGCCTTTCCACAGGGCAAGAATTAAAAAAAGAATCTGTGTACAAAACCTTATGTCGCCGGATTTTCTTTGTTTTTCTTACCTGTAGCCGAGTACTGCATTCTGGCTCCTCAGCATATTTTGATGATCCGTTTACCAAGGGTGGGTTCAGCCTTAGAGGGTCTCTGGACCAAATTAGCACCATCACCTCTCTCAGACTCTGGCTGTGGGGTGCGAGTGCAGAGGTGCTTTGAGGTGTCGGGTGGTGGCGGTCGGGGACTCACTCTTTGACTTTGGTTTCTGCAGAAAGGGGCAAACAGGACAGCTGGGCCATTCTCATTGTGGTTCTCACTGTCCCTGAAGTCTCTCGACGTGCTGGTTGGTTTTCGTTGGTGTCTGGTCTGGACACAACAAGCCTTGGTTGCTGCAAGGGATTCAGTACCCCAAGCGTGGGTGCTGTGCGGCTCCGGTTGGTCCTGGCGTCCCCACACGGGGGGGGGGGCGGCGATGGATCTGACCTGTAGGAGCACTGTGACCTCTTCCTGTGAAGCTGCAGAGTCGGTAGTCCTGGTAGGCAGCAGGACGGTGGAATTTCTAACTGTGTTCACTTCAGGCTGTTCACCCTAGCAGTTTGTCCAGCCTGGCCATGCAACACACCTCATGTATAGCTAATTTTCCCACCTGTCCTGGTGCCAGATAGGCCTAGGGCAGGGGGTGGTATTTCCGCCAAAATTAAGATGGTGGAATTCTAAAAGTCGTGTCCACTTCAGGTAGCCCAACTTAGGGGTGGTACTAGCCTGAGAGGGGGACATGCCTCCTAACTAGCTAATTTTCCTGCCGGTGCCAAATGTGCCTGGGGTTGAGGGTGGCAGTTCCCCTGTCTGGGGAAGCCTTGGGTCACATATCAAAGGCGGCTGAGGCCTTTGAAGCCTCCTGCCTTGATATTTAGATCCAGTTATCCTGCCTGGGGGGTCAGAAACTCGTATGTGCTGGCAGGCTGGACTGGACCAGACATCCAGCACACTAGAGGACTAGTTTGGTTCAGCGGGGTAGCTCTAAGGTACCCTCTGGGTGCATGTATTAATAAATCCATCTCTGAAATCAGTATGGGTTTATTAATATAAGGTGTTGATACCAGACACCATAGGCTTCAGTGAAGCCATTATTCAGCTGGGTAACTCGTATTGACTAGTTCCCAGTGCATACCTTGAGATGTCTCCCCTGCTCATTTGCAATATCTAGTAATAGAACTAGACATCACAGGGGCATGGGTGCTGATGCAGATTTGTCCTCACATAAAATAGAATGCACCCTGCCCTAGGGCTCAAAGGCCTGCTGTAGGGGTAACTTAAAAATATTGGATGCAGTGACTTTGGCATGACACACAGGAGTGTGTCATTTTTTCACTCGTGGTTTGCACCATGTCACGCAGCCTGCAATGGCAGTCTGTGTGGAATTTGTATGTGGGTCCCTTAGGGTGGCATAAGATATGCTGCAGCCCTTAGGGACCCTCTTTAACACCCTTGCCCTAGGTACCTGCAGTGCCATCTACTAGGGACTTACAGGGGTGCTACAGCCCTTAGCCAATTGTAGAACAATTAGACTTCACCTTGTTCTAGGGAAGGAGCACTGGCACTGAGGTCCGGATTGCAGGCCTCCGTGCACTGTCAGAGTCGCAAAACAGCATCCAGTAGCTGAAAAGGGGGCAATAAGTGAAGGGACAGCTGCAACAATAGCCCAGTTTCCTAGAAGCAGTATTCGCAATGGTGTAGAATTTATTATATTACTGTAAATCAAGTAAACACATGGAATAGCAGTGACAAGTAGGATACGTTCATCAAACATTTAACATTCCTCTGCTAAATTAATAAACCAGGAACAGCCCTGTCAGTGTAAATAGTAAAATGCTTACTGATCAATTTGTTTTCTTTTTGCCATCCTGTAATAAACTTAATTTGCACCCAATTATCTCCTGAATGTTTGAACAAAGCTAAAGGCAGTATTATTATTTTTATTACGCAACACTGATTTCCGGTCACTGCAGAAGTGTTTTGATGCAGCATGATTAATCTTTGAACATGCGTTTATCGCTTGGACTTCATGTTCTGTGTTCATGACTCGTGTCTCTTTTTCCGCATAGGTCGAGTTGAGCTGCCCAAAGGAGATGGCATGGAAAGTCAACATGTACCGTGGGTACCTAGCAATCTGCCACCCTGAAGAGCAGCAACTGAACTACATCGAACGCCTGGTGGACATGGCCAGCAGCCTTGCCATCCGAGAGTGGCGCAGGCTGCCCTATGTTGTGTCTCATGTGCATACACCTCTGCTTCAAGTAAGAATTCATCTTTAAGAGCTTCAGAGCAATGAAGCGCATTAAGACTTTACTCAATTAATCAAATATTTTCTTTGTTTTGCATCTAGCTTTTCCCCTAACAATTACGATAAGCAGTTGATTGTTTTGGCTGGGAAGTAGGCTACAAATGCTTAAAATAGATAAGAATGAAGAGTATTCTCTGTCAGCTGTAAGGGTAGACATATTTTCTGTTCTTTTTGGGGTTTCCTCCTTCTCTTTCAAAATATAAATGTTCTGGCAGAGATGGTGAGAACCTTGTCTGTATGCTGGTGTTAGTCATAATCACACACACAATGTATTTCACGAGGAGAAATTAACTTCAGTTTGTGAGGGTGCAAGCGAGCTGCACATCCTAGGGTACACAGTGAAACTTGTGTTGCTGTGTTGTATTTGTTTGCACATTGACAGAATGCAGGATGCACAGACGTGTCATGCAGTATTGAGGGTTCTTTGTGTTGCAAAAGAAAATAGTTAAACATACCAATAGATTTCCATCTTTATCAGTTATCAGCATCACATCGGACTGACCCTACCTCCTTAAGAGGTAGATAATTAAGAATAACTATTCATGCACTGATGTAATTGCACAGGGCAGAAAACAAAGTCTAAAGATGACTCCAGGATTATGGCATTGTGGCATTAAGATCCATGAGACATAGTGTCTTGTTACAGACCCACCCATTGTCCTCACAATGAAACGTTTTGAATCAAACGAAAGTTGTACTTTTCAGTCCAATCACAAGACAGCAGTAAGCCTGCTATTCATTTACTGTTGGAGCTGTGCAGCTACAGTTACAGGGAAGCTGCTGTTCATTGCACTCTCGTTAAGAACTTATATACTTCGTTATTTCCCATTATCTAGACTACTGAACAATGTGATACATTGCATAATGTTTTGTTTATTTGTATAGCGCACTAGTCACCCGTGAGGGCATCCAGGCTCTTTGCTGGTGGAGAGGCAGTTGTCTCCTAGAAGAGAATTATTCAAAGAGCCAGGTCTTCAGCTTCTTGCAGAACTCGAGAAGCGATGAGGCTATCGGCTAAGATAGCTGTACTTACCTTTTATGTCTTGTTTAATCTGTAGCATAAGAAAACTCTGGTGTTAAGAGAGGTAAAATCAGTTTTCTTTTTCACTTTAGCATTAAGTTCAGTGGTGAGTATCTAGAGTAGGGCCAGATGGAGCCAGTGCCCCATCTGTATTTGTCGTGCCCCTCCCCTCCGTGTGCCCCACCACCACAGCTGCAGAATGTGGCAGAAGCAGAAGAAACAGACACTGCACCTTGTCACGCGCATTCATTAGTCCAACTACTTCTCTGTTTAAAACAGTGTTGTAGTTAGGACCACGTTTCCTAAAGAAATAGATTTTTTTGTTTGCTAAGAACTTTAAAGCCTTTTAAATAATGTTCACACAAATTTCAAAAAATAAAAAGTCTCATCCACCTGTGCTCCTTCCTGCAAAGTTTTAGAGTGATCAGTGAAGTGTGGTTCAAGAAAAGGGGGAGAGAGTCGAGGGAGGGTCCCAAAGTGCATAAATCCCATGCAATTTTCCAGAGTAAAATGAGACACAGCTACAGCCAAACGGCTGAACGAAATCACACCAAATTAGGCAGAAAGCTAAATCTTGGTCCAGAAAGCATGCTTTTTGTGATTTGGTGCAAGTCTGCTTAGTAGTGTTTCAGAAACTAAGGTTCACATTTTTTAGATATTTCACGCTGCAGAGGATTCGAAGATCAGAAAGATCTATAGGTTAGATCTGATTGACTGCCACCACATCACCAAAGATGTAGCTGCAGCCATTTTAGGACTTGGGGACTCAGTCCTGTGTCCTGGAAAAATTATTTTAAAACAAATCATATAGTGGGGAAGGGTAGGGATACCTTGACCCTCTAGGCCTGGTGGGGGTAAACAAAAACACAGTATGTCTTCTGGATCATTGAATCAGTGACCCCAGGAGTGCTTACCATATTTTTTAAAGCACCCCGAGCTGAATCTAATGCTATTTAGTTGGAGTGCACGGACCCACTGTGTGTGGCTTTATGGCTGCACTTTGTGGCCTAAAAATGTTTTTAAAAAAGAATTAAAGGCATGCTTAATGTTTTTTGTTTTAAATGCTTTATTGAAAATATTTTGTGACAGTCACTATTATTAAACATTGCAATGTGTGGATATATAAAATATACATTTGATTATAGTTATTGGTGATTTTTTGACAAAGCTAATAGGTCTTTTTTATATATGTTGATGTGCTGACCCCTTGATAAATTCAGTAGGCCTGTTCCTTTTTAGGTCTCGGCTAGCTTGGCTGCGCACATGCGCAGCTCGCTCGGCGAGATTTATTGTCGATGAGGAGCTTCAGAAGGGGACTCCAAGCCCCGCCCCTCATTTCCATTGGGTAGCGTCAGCGTTTATGGTAAACGCTGGCTTCCCATTGGAAAGGAGGGTTTTTCGTTGCCTCCCTTTGGCTTTTTTGCCCGGCCCATCCGGACTGGATCGCCTGCATTACGGCTGTCGTGACGAAGTTTCTTATCAGAAGCTTCGTCACGCTGCCTTGCACGCGCCAGTCCGGCTCTCTGATTGGGCCGGACAAAAAAGGAGACATGGCGCCGCGTATTTATTTTTGCATCTCGCTTTCACTTTAAAGTGAAAGCGCGATGCAAAAATAAACCGCGCCTGCCTGGCGAGCGCTTGTTTTTTTTTTACTTTAAAGATAAACGCGGTGCCTGCTTCAGAGACACCGCGCTTTCTGTTTCGACTCAAAGTGATAATTTGGAAGGCAGTTCAGTAGGTTAATGCTTGCTCTGCAGAGATCTTTGAGTGACCCGTAGGTCACAGGACTGCATTCCCAGAGGACTGGTCCAACCCTGTGTCGATCTATTGAGTCGTTATTAGACGGCTCCGGGGCACCCGGAGAAGTCATGCTCTGTAAAACAAGCCATAATTAAAAGATTGTGCAGGTGAAAGGGAATGAATGAAGTCAGCGTGTCACTGTTGCTTCTACAACACAACGCCTGTATTAAAGCACGCGTTGGAAGCTTCTGCCAGGTGAGAGATGTCGCTGCAGAATTTACACAACAGTCGTGTTTTTTTGGCTCGGCCAGTCTCGTTCAATTATGCCTTGTCCTTGTTGTTGTTGGCTAAATAGACGCGTCCTCCGGGGCGCACGATTCTCATTCGGCTTCTGGGCACTTCAGGAGAAAAGGCGAGGGCTGAGGGCAGACGCGGCATGCGTCTGATTGATAGGCGCTGACTGTTGATGGGCTGTGCGTGTGTCTGTATGCGGGTGTCTGTGTGCGCGTGCGTTTGTGTGCGTCGGTCTCTGTTTCTTCTTGCTTGTCTATGTGCATTTCTGTGTTTGTATTCATCTGTGTGCCTCGCAGCGTGTTTGTTTGCGACTGTCTTTTTGCCTCCTCGCCTCTGTGTATTGTATCTGTGTGTTTGAGTGTATGTGAGTTGGGTGGGCGGGTCTTTGTGTGCCTTGTGGGTGCGCACGCTCATCTGCCCAAGTGCCACTTTTGCAAGTGATTGTCTACTTTTGGCTCGGCCAGTCTCGTTCAATTATGCCTTGTCCTTGTTGTTGGCTAAATAGACGCGACCTCCGGGGCGCACGATTCTCATTCGGCTTCTGGGCACTTCAGGAGAAAAGGCGAGGGCTGAGGGCAGACGCGGCATGCGTCTGATTGATAGGCGCTGACTGTTGATGGGCTGTGCGTGTGTCTGTATGCGGGTGTCTGTGTGCGCGTGCGTTTGTGTGCGTCGGTCTCTGTTTCTTCTTGCTTGTCTATGTGCATTTCTGTGTTTGTATTCATCTGTGTGCCTCGCAGCGTGTTTGTTTGCGACTGTCTTTTTGCCTCCTCACCTCTGTGTATTGTATCTGTGTGTTTGAGTGTATGTGAGTTGGGTGGGCGGGTCTTTGTGTGCCTTGTGGGTGCGCACGCTCATCTGCCCAAGTGCCACTTTTGCAAGTGATTGTCTACTTTTGGCTCGGCCAGTCTCGTTCAATTATGCCTTCTCCTTGTTGTTGGCTAAATAGACGCGACCTCCGGGGCGCACGATTCTCATTCGGCTTCTGGGCACTTCAGGAGAAAAGGCGAGGGCAGACGCGGTATGCGTCTGATTGATAGGCGCTGACTGTTGATGGGCTGTGCGTGTGTCTGTATGCGGGTGTCTGTGTGTGAGGTGCGTTTGTGTGCGTTGGTCTCTGTTTCTTCTTGCTTGTCTATGTGCATTTCTGTGTTTGTATTCATCTGTGTGCCTCGCAGTGTGTTTGTTTGCGACTGTCTTTTTGCCTGTCCTCGCCTCTGTGTATTGTATCTGTGTGTTTGAGTGTATGTGAGTTGGGTGGGCGGGTCTTTGTGTGCCTTGTGGGTGCGCACGCTCATCTGCCCAAGTGCCACTTTTGCAAGTGATTGTCTACTTACGTGCCCGCACCTGTTTGCCTGCGTCTGTCTGTATGCGTGTTTGACTGTGCAGTGCCTTCAGTGCCTCTGACTGTGCGTGTCCCTATGTTTTTGCCATAGTTATGCCTTGTATGAACATCCGTAAGGGCCATGTACTTCAATATATTTAGGTATCTGACTATCTAGTAGAACGTCCGTGTGTGTACGCGCGCGCGCGTGCAGGTGTGTTTGCGTGTACCCTGTATGCGTGTTTGACTGTGTGCAGTGCCTTCAGTGCCTCTCTGGCTGTGCGTTTGCCTATGTTTTTGCCATAGTTATGCCTTGTATGAACATATGTAAGGGCCATATACTTCAATATATTTAGGTATCTGACTATCTAGTAGAACGCACGTGTGTGTGCGCGCACGTGCAGGTGTGTTTGCATGTACCCGTGTGTGGTGATGTCTTTGTGGTTTGGTTGTGTTGTGTCTGTTTCCACTTTCTACACCTTTGAGTGAAATCAGTAGTAAACTCTGCCCTATTATTCTTTTTAGTACGTGGGCAGGGGGTTACCTTTCTTCAAATTCCTATTAATGCAGCTCCTCCAAATCACGAATGTCAGCTCGAAGCACTTGCGGATAGTTTCCCGCACTAGTTTCTAGTGTCACTAGCAGAGGCTTTAATAGAGGCGTTATCGGCTAGAGCGGCCGACTTTGAAGCCGAGGAACCGGGTCCGTGTCTCGGTGCGAGGCTCAACATCCTGTGAAGCTGGACAAATCGCTCCGTGCCTAAAAATGAATGTCTGCAACGCAACTGGTGATCACATAGAGCGCCCCGATATCTGCGGGTCGAGTTCGCGCTATATAAAAAACAACTGCAAAAAAAAAAAACAACAATGTATGTGGCAAGCAACCTACATCACAGGGCGGGGGCTCGGATCAGCTCTGAGCAGTTGACTTGGGCAGGGTGTGTGTGTGTGTGTGGGGGGGGAGTAATGAAAAGCAGAGGGGCTTTGTGGCCCGGGGAGCAGCCGCGCAGTCACCCGTTCATAACAAAAGGCCCCTATGATCCCTGCAGTGGAGTCAGGCTGTTTGGGAAGGAGGCTGACAGCGATAGTGTACGGGGTGGGGCGAGGCGACATGACATGTTTTCTCTTTTTTTGGGGGGTTTGTTATTGCGTGAAAGTGCTTTTTTTTTTTTTACTGGAAGTGCGATAACTTGGTGTGAATACCTCAGCTTGAGGCTCAAAGGCTTTGTTCAGCTTGGCCGCAAGCGTGTTTTGTGTGGAGGTGTTCTCTTCAAACATGGCGGCGCTACGATCACGGGTTCTAAGCAGGGTGGGTTGTTTGTCTGGCACTTGCTCGAAGAATTCTTTGTTGGAAGATCACAGCTGCTAGAACACAAACTAATATACTCTAAAAGGTTTCTCAGTTTGACCACATGAGCTGTCTGTCGGCATCTGCGTCACTGTGTTCGCCCTCGCCCTTCGGTTCAAGCCCTCTAATCTCCCTCTGCACCCCCTGTTCTTCCTAACCAACGAGTAAGTGCACGTCACTGTCGTTGTTTTGCTTCATTATTTCTTTCTTTTCCTCCGCCTAAGACAAAAAAATGCTAACTACCTGCTTCTTTTCCGCCTTCCTCGCTACAATGTCTGCGTAGAACAAGGGCCGCATTGTTCGTTTTGGTCTAGGTGGTCCGACTTATGCTGCCAGCCTTTTGACTTTGTCAATGCATTAGCTTTGTCAATGCATGTTGGTTTTTGTAAAACTTTGTTTGGGACTAACAGTTACCTTAACCCCTTTCCATGGTGCCCTACTGAAAACAAATGCTCTTTTCATCCGGTTATAGCAGTTGTGTAAGGCTAAATGACAAGACTTAATATAACAGCCAGGATAATGTGCTGCATAGCTAAATACTTTTAAGATCCTAAAGGCGAGACCGTTGCTTTGCAAATGCTTGTTTATATCTTGGTGATTTGTCTCTTTGACAAAGCCAGTAGGTCTCCCTTCTTAAAATAAACCCTTTATATTGTTAAATGACCTAGTCAGCCGTGTGAGGTGGGGTGGTGGGCGTCCAACCACTAGCAGCGCACGGCGATGGACATCTTACTTTACATTAAAAAAATATACACATATGGAAATTCACAAGAAAAAAAAATGGTGTAATAATCTTACTTAACATAAAAAAAAAAAAAGAGAGAAAATCACTGAAGAAAAAAAAAAGATTAAAGGGACGTTATAGTTGGATGCAAATGTCAGTTAAAACGCATTGTTTTAAACTAACAAAACCCCAGAAATTCACCAGTTCAAGTTATCTCAAGTAACTATAACTTGTGCCCTAAAGTAACTATAACTCACGCCCTGGCCATGCAGTAATTACCTCCCATGTTACATCACTCATGACAAAAATACTGTACAACTTTAACGTCACTTTAACCTTTTTTTCTTCAGTGAATGTTTATATATATATATATGTGTATATATGTATACATATATGTATCCCACCAGTTTCATCAATGCCCCAGTGTGTGGCCCCTCCCCTCCCAAAATTCACTTTGAAACGCCACAGATAATGTTGTTGCTGAGATTACACTACAGCCTCTCAATGAATCAGACACCACTTCTTCCCGATTAATCTTTACAACCAGCTTGCAAGCAATTTAGATCCGCACACAAACATCCAATTTTCATTACGTTGTGGAATGTGTGGTTGGTGTATGATTACTTAGACACATAGCACATTTACTATAGCAAATGTCCTTTAGAAGTGCATCATTTACTTAATTATGTTTGCAAATAGTTTTTGGGGTACAACCATTGAAATGTATGTGCCAGACTGTAACTCGCACTGAAAAGAGTTAAGAAAATGCACACTCCCTTTCAAATGCATGTAATACCACCATTTTGACACATTGTGTTTTAAATTGCATAATTAAATATGATGTATACATTGTGAGGTCTTTCCTTCGGGTCCTGTGGCAGTCAGTGGTCACATGGCATTAGATAGTAGGACTGTTATTCTTTATCACTGGTGTCCCACAGCTGCAGTGCTTTTGCACTGAAATTGAAATAACTAAGTGCTCCCAATTAGTATTTGGGGCCAGATGTACATAGGTTTGGCTTTGTGATTACCAAATAGCAAATTATAATGTGCCTTTGACACATTTTGCGATTCCCAGTGAGCTGTAAATAGACCTACCTCATTAATATTCATGAGGTAGGTCTTGGTTTTCACCCATTCGGAATCACAAAAATCACAGGGATGGTGGCCTGCTGAGGTCAGCAGACCACCATGTCGGTTATTGCTTTTCAATAAAGCAAATTTAAAAAAATGCAGCCCGTTTTCCTTAAAAGAAAACAGGATGCGTTTAAAAAATAAATAAAAAATTGGGACTACTGCCTACTCTTAAACAAATGTGTTCACCAACATTCACAAAGGAGATGGGATCCCTTGGGGACCCTTTCCCATTTGCAAATGGGTTGCCACCAACTCGAAGTTGCTGGTAAAATGCTAATGTTTTGCAACCGCATTTCGGTTGCAAAACATTCACACATACCACTGCGGGTCGATATTAGGAAGGGGCGCCCTAAACACACCCCTTCCTAATACCGAATAGCAAATAGTGCTTGGTACATGTAAGAAAGCATTGTTCGAGGCATATGAGCTGTAGATCATATGCGTTAGCATAGATCGCCATCTGGTGTTTGGCTCGGATGTTTGCACTTTGTTTTTCTTCGAAGAAGTCTTCCTAGTCACGAGGTAGGTGACTCCTCCTTACGATGATAGTGCGCATGGGCATCGACTCCATCCCCAGATTGTTTTTTTCCGCCATCGGGTTCGGATGTGTATTGCGCCGCTCCGGTTCGGGATCGTCTTCGAACCTTTTCGACGCGCAATCCTTACCACTCAACGGTATTGTTTCGATCGCGGTTTCCCTTTCAACGCGCATTGTAAAATCCAACTACTTCGATCGACGATTCGACGCGGGCCGTGAGGCCTACCCGCGCCGACCACGGCAGCAGACCATGGAACGGACTCCATTTAAGAAATGTCCCGGGTGTGGTGCTAAGTTCCCACACACGGACCTGCACGAGGTCTGTAACCTCAGCCTCTCCCCGGAGCACGAAGAAACCAACTGCGAGGCCTGTCGATCATTCCGATCCAAGAAAACCATTTGTGACCGTCGGGCTCGACGTCACGAGATGAGACGCGGCACTAGTCTGGTGCCGGATATCTTCGGAGAAGAGTCATAATTCCAACCCGGCGCCGAAGAAGAAGACATTTCCGTGCCTGAAGCCGCAACTACCCACAAAAACACCAAAGACTCCGGTTACACCTTCGCGCTCAGGTCGACACCGTGATACCATTTCAGACGCCCCGCCTTCGAGTCCGGCTATGAAACATAAGGACAAGTCTCCCGGCTCGGGATCGAGCCGACCCCATGCAGGTGCCGAACCCACATCTTCGGCACCGAAACACAAGGCTAAGCATGACGCTCCGCTGTCGGCACCGAAGATATCTTCGGCACCGAAAGATTCCCATAAACAGAAGGCTTCGGAGCCGATACCACCAAAATCAAAAGCTTCAGAACCGACACCGGCTAAACCGAAAGCATCGGAGCCCAAACCAGTTAAAGGAAAACCTTCGGAACCGAAACCAGCTAAAGAAAAGCCTTCGGATCCGAAACAGGGAAAAGGCAAGCCTTCGGAGCCAAAACATCCCGCACCGAAGAGCACCGAACCTAAAAAGCACGGAAGCCCTCATAAACCTTCCGAACATAAACAGACTCCTTCCAAGGATATTCCTCAACAAGAATCTTTGGATCCAAAACAAAAACAATTGCATATTGACCCAGAAACTGGAAAACTTCGAGCAACACTTCCTAAAAAACGGAAGCTGGACCTCCCTGAAGACTACTGCATACCTCTGAAGAAAAGAGACATGGGTACTAACCCCTCTCCCCTTACATACCTCCCTCTCCTCCACCTTTTAACCCAACTCTACTAATTTCGCCAGCAAACTCACCACCACCACGTTTTTCACCTGGGCCACAGGATGATAATGACGGGGATGGAGACGGGGATGGGGATGATAATCAGGACAACATTCCACAGGACTCAGACCCCTGGGATGACTATGATAAAGACCCGGATCATACTAATGACCCCGATCTATATCCCTTCAGACCATCACCACCCGATGATAATATTGGTTTCGCACAGCTCATTAATAGAGCTGCTCAATACCATGGGGTGGAATTATATACTGATCCCTTGGACGAGGATTTTTTAGTGGAAACTTTCGCTCCCTCCCAATAAACCACAAATACTTTGCCCATGCTCAAAGGTATGCTAAAACACGCAAGCGAGGTATTCAAAGACCCTGTTAGAGCTAGAATACTTACACCAAGGGTAGACAAAAATTATAAAGCTGCTCCTACAGACCCAATTTACATCAGGGGTCAGGTATTTTTAGATTCTCTTGTTGTTTCAAATGCACGGAAAAGGGCAAATTCTCAGACAACAGGTGACGCCCCTCCTCTTGACAAGGAGTCGAAACTTATAGATGCATCAGGCAAGAGAATCGCATCTCAAGCTGCCAATCATTGGCGTATTGCCAATGCACAAGCTCTTCTGGCGCGTTATGATAGAGCTCACTATGACGAGCTAGAAAAACTGATGCAACACTTACCAGACCAGTACAAAGTTAAAGCTCACGACCTCATTCAAGAGGGTAAGCTCATTACAAACACTCCCATCAAATGTGCCCTCGATGCAGCTGATACAGCCTCGCGTGCCGTTAACACCAGCGTTTTGCTACGCCGACACGCTTGGCTTCGAATCTCAGGATTCAAACAAGAAGTACAATCAGCACTACTTAATCAGCCATTTGATCAGGAACATCTTTTTGGTCCCACAATTGATTCTTCATTAGAGAAAATGAAGAAAGACACCGAAAGACACCGAGACTGCTAAATCCATGGGGGCATTACAACTACCTTCTAATAAAGGCTCTTTTCGTTGCTCCTTTTATAGGGGTGGCTCAAAGACAACTGCATCAGAAAACACCTCCACGTCTTATAAAAGCCCCATTCAATCCTCATCCAGAGGATATTTTCGGGGAGGATACAGAGGGAATAACAATAGAGGAAGAGGCAGAGGTAACTCCACCCGCACTTCCCCGACCACCAAACAGTGACTTCCCCCCACTACCCCCGATCATTCCACTCCTATTGGGGGACGTCTCTCACAGTTCCTACCTGTCTGGAATTCCATCACAACAGACAAGTGGGTAAGACAAATTATCCAATATGGTTATTGCCTGGAACTTACCTCCACTTAACCAAACATTCCTCCCAAACATCGTGTGATGTCCTCAAAACATCTCACCCTCCTAAAACAAGAAGTTCTCTCCCTGTTACAAAAACATGCAATAGAACCAGTCCCCTTAGCTCACCAGGGCACAGGGGTTTACTCACTCTATTTTCTAATTCCAAAAAAGGACGGCTCTCCCAGACCAATACTGGATCTCAGACAGCTAAATCTGTACATTCAATCCAATCATTTCCAAATGGTCACCCTCCAACAGGTGCTCCCATTGATTCAGCAAGGCGACTTTCTTTCCACTTTGGATCTAAAGGACGCCTACTGCCACATTCCTATTCACCCCGCTCACAGGAAATATCTCAGGTTTGTGGTGGACGGTCAACACTACCAGTTCAAAGTCCTCCCATTCGGGGTAACCACAGCACCCAGAGTTTTCACCAAGTGTCTAGCAGTAGTTGCAGCTCACTTAAGAAGACAACACATTCATGTGTTTCCTTATCTGGACGATTGGCTTATAAAAGCCAAATCACAACAAAGCTGTATTCAGCACACCCACAAAACAATTCAGTTGATTCACCACTTGGGATTCACTGTAAACCTCAACAAATCCCACCTCCAACTGTCCAACACACAAGTATATCTAGGAGCTACAATAGACACTTGCAAAGCCCTAGCTTACCCCAACCCAGTCAGGATACACAACATACAGGCTCTAATATCACAATTTCAACCTCAACACTCATTACCAGCTCGAGTGTTCATGCAATTAATAGGAATGATGGCCTCTTGCATTCTAATAGTCCCTTATGCAAGACTCCACATGCGTCCTCTGCAGGAATGCTTAGCACATCAGTGGAACCAGACTCAAGGCCAGTTGACAGATCTGGTGTTGGTAGACAGCCGCACCCATCGCTCTCTGCACTGGTGGAACACACACAACCTTTCCAAAGGGCGGCCGTTCCTCGAACGGTTCCACAAATAGTGCTAACAACAGACGCATCACTCACCGGCTGGGGAGCTCATCTACAAAACCATACCATTCAGGGCCTGTGGACTCCACAACAGAAGCAGTTCCACATAAACCACCTGGAACTTCTGGCAATTTTTCTATTATTAAACGTCTTTCAAATCCATCTACTACACAAAGCTGTCCTAGTCCGTACAGACAACATGACAGCAATGTACTATATACAAAAGCAAGGCGGTACACACTCCCTACGGCTCTCGCGTCTAGCTCAAAGCATATGGAGATGGGCCATTCCTCAGAATATATATCTCCTTGCAGAACACCTTCCAGGAATAGACAATCAGATTGCAGATCTGCTCAGTCGTCAGCCACAACAGATCCACGAATGGGAGTTACATCCTCAAGTTCTCCTTCCATTCTTTCAAATTTGGGGCTACCCAGAAATAGATCGGTTTGCCACACACCTAAACGCAAAATGCCCAAACTTTGCGTCAAGGTATCCACACCCATTGTCCAAAGGCAATGCGCTATGGATGAACTGGTCCGGAACATTTGCTTATGCTTTTCCGCCTCTCCCGCTCATTCCATTAGTGGTTTGGAAGCTCCAACAGCATTCACTCAAAATGATCCTGATTGCTCCCACATGGGCTCGACAACCATGGTTCACAACCCTGTTGGAACTATCTGTAGTTCCTCATCAAAAACTACACCTCTCACCCAAGCTTCTCACTCAGAACCATGGAGACATAAGACATCCAGATCCCAATCAACTCAACCTTGCGATCCGGCACCTGAGATCATAGAGTTTGGCTACCTTAATCTCCCACCAGACTGTATGAACATCATTAAAGAGGCTAGACGTCCTACCACAAGAGCATGCTACGCAGCAAAGTGGAAACGATTTGTAATTTACTGTACAAACAATCAAATCAATCCACTAGATGCTTCTATTCAAAACATCATTTGCTATCTCTTACACCTACAACACTGTAACTTGGCATACACATCTATATGATTGCATCTCGCTGCAATAGCTGCTTATCTACAAAACAGACAACACTTGTCTTTATTTAGAGTGCCCGCTATCAAAGCATTCATGGAAGGACTCAAAAGAATCATTCCCCCAAGAGTTCCACCCTCTCCAGTTTGGAACCTTAATATTGTCCTTACAAGACTCATGGGCCCACCGTTTGAACCTATGCACAAATGCGAACTACAGTTCCTCACTTGGAAAGTAGCCTTCCTTATAGCCATCACATCTCTTAGAAGAATTGGTGAGCTCTAGGCACTAACCATACAAGAACCATTTTTACAAATTCATCATAACAAAGTGGTTCTTAGGACTAATCCAAATTTTTTACCTAAAGTTGTTTCTGCCTTTCACCTCAATCAGTCTGTTGAACTACCAGTGTTTTTCCCTCAACCAGACTCCGTGGCAGAACGTGCTCTTCACACACTAGATGTCAAAAGAGCAATACTCTATTACTTTGAACAAACTAAATCTTTTAGGAAAACCAAGCAACTCTTTGTTGCTATTTCACCGCAGCATAAAGGCAATCCCATTTCAAAAACTGGTATTGCACGATTGATAGTTAAATGCATCCAAATATGCTACATTAAAGCCAAACACACATTAACTATTCCCCCTAGAGCGCATTCCACACGCAAACTAGGGGCTTTTATGGCATTCTTAAGGAACATACCCTTAGATGACATCTGTAAGGCTGCTACTTGGTCTACACCTCATACATTCACAAAACACTACTGTGTGGATGTGCATGCAAAACAACAAGCTAGTGTGGGCCAGGCTGTCTTAAGAACACTTTTCCAAGCTACTGCAACAGATACAGGTCAGCCACCGCTGGGAAAATAACTGCTGTATATTCTATGCTAACGCCTATGATCTATAGCTCATATGCCTCGAACGGAAAATGCTACTTACCCAGTATGCATCTGTTCTTGGCATATACAGCTGTAGATTCATATGCACCCACCCGCCTCCCGGGGTACCTTTATCTGCTGCAGTATTATCTTACTTAGATACAACACACATGGACATCCTTTTCTATTCTTACTAACTCCATCATCACCCTTTATGGCGAAAACAATCTGGGGATGGAGTCGATGCCCATGCGCACTATCACCAAAAGGAGGAGTCGCCTACCTCGTGACTAGGAAGACTTCTTCGAAGAAAAACAAAGTGCAAACATCCGAGCCCAACACCAGATGGCGATCTATGCTAACGCATATGAATCTACAGCTGTATATGCCAAGAACAGATGCATACTGGGTAAGTAGCATTTTCCTTTTCGTTCGCAAATGGCCTGATTTTGAGATTTGGGCTGTTTGCGACCAAAAATTAGCTTTGTACATCTAGTCCCTAATTCTCTGTGTAGCGAGGTTGAGCAGTGGCGGCTTACTCTACAACATGAAAGGACTAATAATCTCAGAATGCAGAGTAACACAACAGATACTACTTTCCAGTTAACTCATTGCTTTAAGAAAAAGTCTTAATTAGTATGTTGGTAAAACAGTACACTTTAACTATGATCCATAACGAAAATCAAATGGTCCTTTTGGCCAGAGGATCCACTGTAAAGGTGATTACAATTCCCTCGCTCTGGGGACTAGAAAGCCATTTACCTGTGATTAATATGCCTACTTTTATCCTACAGTAATGTGTTGAGTAGAATAGGTAAAGTTCAGAAGGGCTAATGTCTTCTTTCTGAAAAGGATTGATGCATTACAGATCGCATACTACTCCCCAGTACAAAATGGCTGCCCAAAAATCCCAGCACCCAAACAGAACTCACACCCTATGGAATCTTTGGCTTATTCCATTTAACCATATTGCTAGTCACCAGCAACCAGTAGGGTTCCTAGTCCGAGACACTGGAGTCACCGGTTAAGGTTCCTGCTTGTTCAAGTATAAAGTTGGGACTTTGGCAAAAGTGTAGGACAGTTATTATTTTTTATCCAGAGATGCCTTTTTGCTTTCAAGAGCCCGTATCTTAAAACTTACTGATAACTAGATTTTCCAATAGAGGGTGCACTAGCATCTGCAACCACTAGTCATTGTTCCATTTCAAAATACTGCTTACCCCGAATTCACCCTGTGGAAGTATAAAGGCTACAACAATTGTTCGTACAAAGCTGGATTCAGAGCTGCCTCCTCTAGCAGATACACAGGGCCCAGTGCTGAAGGATGAACTACGGTTTCTATTTCCCAATGAATCGGCAAAGTAGATGGGTATAAAGGCACCCAGTTTGCATGGGATGATGGAAGACAATGAAGGCTAAAACTTCTAAACGTGTGAAGGTGATGAAGCAACCCCTCGATCTGTGTTTCTCTTGCTTCTCCTGGGCAGCTGGGCTGGGGCAATCTTGTAGCTGCTGGGCAATCTGTCCATCAAGAAGTTCCCGCACAGGTCCATCAGCATGGCTATCCCTCCTTGGAGAAAGTTGCACTTTCTAGCAAGCACAATGCAACTGCTTAAACGTAAGCCTATTCTGTAGGGTAAATGACAACCACGCAGAGATCCCACTCCTGTTTGTCTTGTCTTCTGATGCCGGTGTGCAGGCGTCCTCTATATAGAGTTGAAACTGTGAACAAAGTACTGGGCCTGGGTGAGTCAATTTCTAGTGTTCATGGTAAGGTTTCAAGGAATTCCTAGCTTGATAGCTACCCTGAGACCAGTTCGGGATGTTTCGCTTGGGTGTGTGTATTCTGTGTCTGGAAGGGTCCCGTTGCCTGGGACATGGGCTCAAGACGGAGGAAAGCCGAGCTACATAAATTACCAAGCCTGGCTACCTCGCTCACCCAGTAGGTACATCTAGTTTTGAAGTGGGGGACTGGAGATATGCACATGCAGGGTGCAATGTCAGAGATGGACATCAGCAGACAAGCACAAAGGAGATTATTATCTGGTCCAGCCTTCCCCGCGGTGTCCAATGTGCTCCAGCACTCTCCATTGTAGGTACACACACATTGGCAGTCCCCCCCTCTTCTTACTCCTCCCAATATGTACAGGCATCTTTCATACACAGGGTAGACTGAAGGTACCTTTTAGTGGGGGGAGCTGGTAGACAACCGTTCCCTCCCCCCTCCTCCCCCACAGATATTACAGCAGCTGATAACAAAACATGTGTTATTTGTAACATCAAACCGTCACTTGAATAAAAAATTCTCTAAACCGTGTTGTAATAAATTTTGCTCCAGCCACATTGATCATTAGCTCTCCCAGCAGACGTGCATTGTGTCCAAATTTTAGGTGATTTATTTAAATATATCAAAAATGCTCTTTTTATAGCCCAGATACTACACAGACCATTATGTAACTAAGGATAAATGTAATTCTGCATATTTTAGAGGAACAGTTTCTATGCATACACTTTTTTAAAAATGTATTAGTGTAGTTAATAGCTACTCATGTTAGGTCATGAAATCTACAGAGGGGGGAGATTGCACAGACCTCAACCTCTGAGGATGCCTTTAAATTGTGATGTTTCCCAGTGGACTTTGAATGTTTTAAGAGCTGTGGCATTTATTAAAGTTTATATTTTTTATAATCACTCGCCATATCCCTAGTGCAGAAATGATAATATTCACTGAATGACAACAGTACAAACTGAGGAATGAGTTTGCAGCACCAGTAATTACTTTTTATATGTATCAGATAGCGTATGATTAAATACCTGGAAGAAAATTAAATTTACATGATGAATGGCAGTGGGATGAAGGTTAAGCTATTGTGGGAGCTGATACTGCGATAATTGTGAAAAAGATATTACTTTGCCTAATTTATTTTGTTTCTGGAGATTTAACTTTGGAAATGCCCACCGATTCTTGGCCATTTATCTTATTAAGTTGATTAGCACAAAATGCAATTGTTATCTGGCTTTCTTCTGTTTCAAAGTGGTTCTTTTATAAATAGAGTTTAGTTTGTGTGACGGATGATTACATTATGGAGTTTCCACCTTTCCCCCCATAAGCCAATGTTGCAATTCTGCAGTTAGTGTAATTGGGCGCTTGCGTCTGTATAGAAATATAAAAATAGGTATTTTTGTGGAGTGGATGACCTACCTGCATGTGGACATTAATCAAAAACTGTCAATAGAGACACATTGGTATTTCTTAACATAATGGGTCTCAGAAACTCAAAATGAAAAGACTGAACTGTTCTTGTTTTACATCACTTTCCATTTCGCATTGTTGCTCTTATTATTTCTAAACGTAAAGTGATACAAATTAGTGAAGTAGCAATTACCTAAAATGGCACAGGGTGTTGGATTGTAGCAAACAAAGTAACTGAGATCAAATCTATTTAAAAAGTTATCTCTTAAGCTACTTTCCAAGGCTGGTGAAAAGTGACTTATTTTTGAACTGGTTAGATGTAGAATTTCAAGACAAGAAGTAGCTAAAAATACAAAAATTAAAGTGTTTGTTGGTAGTGGGGTCAGTGGTTGATCAGGGAGGACTTTTAACACAGTAAAGCGAAATGGCGACTGCTAGATCGTTTACATATAGGTCATGTTTGCTGCATATCGGGGACAGATACAGTTTTTCGTACAGAACTACTGTGATCTTTTTCTGAAGGCCATATTAGATAATGAGCACATGGCCCTAAATTGTGATAGACACCAGCCTCATTGCATAATGATATCTAGTGCTGAGTACCCCATTACATCAATCTTTGCTGTGCATTAGAGTATCATGGTGCACATCAGCATCTAGAGCCCTTTACTTGCCTCTCTCTCTCTCTCTCTCACAGTGCGGTCTGTTCTTAGTATGTTGTGGGAATCTCCGCAGAGGGTTATGAGGGAGAGTGTTGAGAGCAGACCATAGGAGCTCTTGAGGAAAAAGAAATTCTGATATTCTCAATTACGGCAGTAAAACGAGAGCTGCCATATTGGAGAGTCAGAGTGAAAAATTATCCCTTGAGGAATTGAACTGAAGAGGTAATGGTTATCTGCATCAGAAACTATGTGTCAAGGTGTCTAAATAGATTCTCTACCCATGACTCTTGTACTCCTTCTTTGGATGCCAAAGTCATTAAGGTTTCAGACTGTTCTCGGCCTGTAGCATTGGCCCTTTTAGCCCCTGTTCCATCTAACATTGTCCCTTTTTCTTGAGTGCCTTTCACCTCTGAACGGTAGAACCTATTGTCCTGCCCAAACAGGTTGCTTTAGTAGCGATCTCTGTTCATCCTTTTGTTGTTTATGAGGAATTAATTAGAAAAGGTCAAAAATGCGAAATACAGGTAGATCCTGATTTGGATCCTAAAGCTAGGAATTTCTCAGCTAAAATGTTTTTGGATTTCAGATAGAAACTTCTAACTGAAGATTCCTCTCCTTTTAAATATTCCCCAGGTGTTAGACTCGATCCGAGAATCTTTTCAGCAGTACCTTGGCGCGCCATCAGGTAGAGGCATGCAGCTCCGCACTGACGCCATTCTGCTCTGGAAAAGACGTGCCGCGCCTATATAGGCACCACCCCTGAGTGCTGACATTAGTTCCTTTCTTTTTAGCCACCAGACATGGATCCGAAGCTCCTCTTGTCTCTCTGAGAGACCATTACCTCAGAATATTTCTTCAGTCTGCAAGCGAAATCCTCCCCTCCAAAAAGCAACAGGTTTTAAGCCGTGTAGGGGCTGTCGCAAACAAATGTCTGTGATCGATCCCCACCAGGTCTGCCTGTAGTGTCTGGGGTTGCCTGCAGCGACTGTGCGTGGATAAATCCAAAAGCCATCAGGTACTGCAAGTTGAAGCTTAACATCGCCAAGCACAAAATAAAAATCCTCACCGTGACCACTCCCAAGTTGCAGTCCGCGTCAAAGGGTCAAACCTGCTCCCAGTCCCGAAGTCCACGCAGCCACTCTTGAGGCCGGTCTTCTTCACAGTCCAAATTGTCCGATAAGTCAAATAAGAAGCACAAGAAATCAAAGCTGGATTCCGCCCCCTTGCACCACTTGCATTCGCATGAACAGACGCTGGGGTGGCGCCTTAACTTTCGATCTCGCTCCCGTAGTCAGGCGACTTCGTAGCTGATCCCACAGCTAATTTTGGCACAGCCCGAATTTCCAGGGCTAACAGCCACGTCGCATCAGATCGAAGATTTCCACGCAGCTATGCTTCAGCTCTTCGAATTTCTACCTACTCTTTCAGGTGCGCCTTCGGGCCCCAAGAAGCGGAGGGGCCCTCCATAGGGAATATGACTGTCCGGTTCACCCTCCACGCCAGTTTCCGAGCCTGTCTTACCTCCGATTCTAGTCCCAACCACATTTCGGGAACCAAGAAGTACACAGAAGCCGGGCACTTCTGCATCGATGCCAGAAGAGGAGGTGCCAAAAATTCTCTCCTCCGAATTAATTCCTGTCTGATCTCAACCAAAGTCATGCCCAATACCACCCGAAGCTCCTCTGCCCCGGCTTGAATTAACCTCCACAAGGGAGAACACATACAGTACATCCCCTTTTCAGTATGGACTCAGACAGCGAATAAGACCTGGGTAATGAGTTCGCTAGTGGTCTCGATTTCTTCCAGGAAACTGGCCGACTCTCACTACCTGGACCGGCCACAGAGGAATCCGCTTCCTACACCATGGTAATGCAGCCGACTTTGAAGGCTAAGACCAGTGTATTGACAGAAGTCCACCAACCTGGGGAAACCACTTCAGAGCCCTTTTTTCCAATTAATGAGGCACTGACCGATAACTTATTGGACCGGATAACCTTGTTCTGGCCTTCAATAAACAAAGAGCACTGCTCTTTTGAAAGTCTAGTGGTGCATTCCTCCATGAGCAGGTCTAACCCGAACTCCTTCCCTACCACTCCCCGAACAGGGAATCTAAGCAGGTGGAATTGTTTGGGAAACTAGTGTTTCCTCTGCTAGTCTGGCACTGATCAGTTAACATCAGCTGCTTTTTGGGACCATATTCCCATGACCTTTGGAACTTAGTGGCACAAGTCCTTCCTGGTCTACCCAAAGATCTCCGACCTGTTCTTGCTCAGGTGATTCAAGGCGGTCATAATGCAGCCAAGCTCACAAATCGTTGTGGCTTGAACACCACTGATGGCGTCAGCACCAGTATTGCCATTCACTGCCATGCATTGAGGCACTCTTCAGGGTTCTCAGCCTGATGGATGTGCCCTTCGATGGGACTCACCAATTTGGGGACAAGGCTGATTCCGCTCTAGAGCCTTCTAATGAGAGCAGTGCTACCATGTGTGCTCTAGGCCTGTCCACCCCACCTCGACACCACAGTAGTTCCACCGCTCCTTTCGGGGATTTGGTAGGAATGAATAATTCAGCCTCCCTCCAAAAAGAACCCAGCAGTTTTGCGGTGAGGCCTCTTAGTCTCCCCCTCTGCCTGTAGCCCCACCTACCCAACCTCTTTAGCATGCCCTTTCAGGAGCACAGCCACCAGGTTTGAGACAGAATTCACAGTCTTCCTGGGTTGGCAGGTGATAACATTGGACAGGTGGCCCCTACAGATCGTATTCAGGAGCTACGCCTTACCCTTCCTCTCTTCCCCACCGCACCTTCCACCATTCCCTCAGTGACTGACAGAGGACCATCTCTCCACTTTGCAGCAGGAACTGCAAGCTCTTTTCGCCAAAGGGGCTGTCGAGAGGATGGCAGAAGCAGGTCATGGTTGTTATTCCCTCTACTTTCTGGGTCCTATGAAGGATGGAGGCCTGCAGCTTATTTTGGACCTGCCCCATCTCAGTGCCGTCCTCTGGAAGGAGAAGTTCAAAATGCCCACCTAGCCCAGTTCTTATCTGTCCTCAACCCTGGAGACTGTGTGATGTTGGATTTGCAGGACTCCTATTTCCATATTACCCTCCTGCCAGCCTATCAGTTTCTAGTGGGACAGGCGCATTTTTGGTTTGCGGTGCTTCCCTTTGGCCTCACTAGTGCACCACAGGTGTTCATGAAAGTGATGGTGGTAGTAGCAGTACCCCTTCGAGGGTCAGGTGTGCCAGTCTTCCCCTACCTCGACGGCTGGCTGTTGAAAGTGAGCTCACCCCAGGCATTCATCAACCATCTCCAGACTACGGCGAACCTCCTATAATCCTTAGGGTTTTCTATCAACATGCCAGAGTCACACCTAAAAACTTTTTTGACTTTCCATTTCATGTCACCCATTCTGGACATGGTTTTTTTGTGGCTTTTCCTCGGGAAAGAGTCCAGGACATTCTGGCTATGATCCCGATCTTTCGACCTCTGTCTGAAATTTCAGTGAGGTTGACTCTGAGTCTACTGAGGCTGATGGCCTCCTGCATCAAGCATGCCAGGTGGCATATTTGGGCTGTGTAGTGGGTACTGAAGTCCCTGTGGACCCAACATCAAGGCATCCTCTCTAACCACGTTCAAATTTTGCAGGAGACGGCAAAAGACCTGCAGAGGAGGTTACTGGACCGCGATTGGATCAGCGGCAGTTCCCTCTCTCTACCCTGCCCTGAGGATACAGTGGTGACCAATGCATCGCTTCTGGGTTGGGACAGCCGTCTGGAGTGGAGACCAAGCTCTCCATCAACCTTCTGGAGCTGAGGGCCATCCGCTTGGTGGAGAAAGCCTTCCGTCCATCTACCAAGGGAGGGATGGTACAGGTGCTCACGGACAGCACTGCCATGTGGTATTGCAACAAACAGGGCAGGTTGGTATCTCGTACCCTGTGCCCCGGAGGTGCTGTGCCTCTGTAAATGGCTGGACCACCAGGAAATTTTCAAGTTGGTAACCCACCTGGTGGGCTTTGTGAATACCTGAGTGGATCAAGTCAGCCACCGGCACTTAGCGGATTACGAGTGACAATTGCACCTGGAGGTGTGACGCAAGGCCTCTTCCATGAATGGGGAGGGCCTTGGCTCGATCTATTCGCCACGCTGAGATCACTCAGTGTCAGTGCTTATGCACGTTGACGTTTCCAAGACTTCTCTCGCTCGGAGACATGTTCCACATCAAGTGGAAATCGGGACTCTTCTATGCCTTTGGGCAAATAGCAGTCCTGCCCTGAGTTCTCAAGATTAGGACCGACCTGGCCCAAGTCATCATGGTGGCTTTGGATTAGGCACGGAGAGTATGGTGTCCAGAACTCCTGGGATTGAGCATATGTCCTCCAATCAGGCTGCCCCTCTGAGAGAACCTGCCTGTGGCAGCAACAAGCCTGGGTTCTGCACCCGCGCCTTTACAATCTCCACCTTCATGCTTGGAAATTGAGCAGTGATAACTGACCACCTTCAACCTTCCTCCTGAGGTGGTTGATGTCATCTTGGCAGCTAGGCATCCCACAGCGAAAAATATATGTGCCTGTCGGTTGGACAAATTTGTGGTACCTCCATATGTTCACGAAGCACTATTGTCTAGACAGTCCGGTTCGCCGAGAGGGGCATTTTACACACACGGTCTTGCAGGACTTTCTGGTTGAAGTCCCCTCAGAGACCCGCCTATAAATATGTACTGCTTTGGTATCTATTGAAAAGGTGAGGAATCTGCAACTAAAAGTCTCTATCAGAAGAAAAAGTTACTTAACTTTGGTAACTGTCTTTCTGGTAGAGACTCTAACTAGCTGCTGATTCCTCACCGACCCTCCCCGTTCTCTGGTTTGACTCTATACATTAACAAGATCCCAAGTCTATGAATCTGCTCACCGGTCACAACCTAGGGCTCTGCGTTTGGGTTCGCGGACAGCCTCGAAAAAAACTGATATCAGCGCGCAGGGGTGATGCCTGTGTAGGAGCGGAACGGCATCAGTGCGGAGCCTAGCGGAGCCCCAAGGTACTCCTGAAAGATTTTGAGATCCAGTCTCACGCCTAAGGAATATTCAAAAGGTGAGAAATCACCAGTTAGAGTCTTTAACAGAAAGAACATTATCGAAGATAAATAAAAGCTTGATTAATCTGTATGAAAATAATTAATCTGCTGGTCAGAACTGCTTCCATCCCATCAACATGGAAACTAGATTCTTCCTTGTGAATTTGCAAAATGCAAACAGGCTGGATACCTCCCGAAGTAGAGATTGCTGCCTGCAAGCTCCTTCCTTAGAAGAGTCTTTATCCTTTGCTTCCATCATTTCTAATGCAACATGCGGATTGGAAATTTCTTTCTTTTACTGAAGCGAAAACTAAAGTTTTGACCAAGAGTTTAAATTCAGAGGGCTAGAAAAGTGATCTTGATTTGACATTTAATAAAACTGTGCTGGACCCCTTAGTGGTAGGATGGCAGAAGCAGTCATCCGCATCAGTGGTCGTACCCAGTGTCTGATGGTCCAGATCTCCAGACAAAACAAAGTCTGACACCTTTTCTTTTGTTATGCTGGACAAGGAATCTAAAAATGGGACTCCTGGTAAGAAAATATTTTTTAGTTATTCAGTCTGTGTTCATTCAAGACATTTGCCCTTTCAGTTTAGGTACTCCTCTCTCACCATTTAGGAAATGTCTGACATGGCTTACCATCCTTGCCTCAGTGCATGCAAGTGGCTTTCTACTAACTACTTTCTCAGGGATGTTGTCTTAGTGGGTGTCACAAGCTGCTTTGGGTGTGTTGATACAGTGGCCATCTCTGTGTGCTCAATGAGTTTCTGCATGCCTAGTCGTGCAGTGTTGGAAAAAGTATGTGATAGACAAAGGCCATTCAGCGGTATGGTGGATGATGGCCTCTGATATTTCACTGTTGAGGTGCTAAGACTTGCTTTGCTCGGCAGCTCCTTCAACTAGCTGCTGAGCACGTTTTGGGCCACAAGGGGCCTGTCCTTTAGACCCTGCTTTTCAAAATGCCTAAAAGCAGCAGTATTTTCAGTTTGAGGCAGCAGCTCTTTGGGTGACAAATAGACCGAAGACCGAGGCTGCTTCAGCTTCTAAAGCATGTGCACCTCAACTGTGCATATGACCCCTGTGTGCAGCTGGGTGGAATGGCCATTGCTTCTATTGGGTGATGTGGGTAGTTTTAGCCTTTACTGGGTCATTGCATTCGAGGCAAAGCAGCAAATGTAGGCTGTGTGAATAGGTAGCCATTTCTGATGCGTGGCTGTTGTCTTCTCTTGTCTCTGTACATCGTTTCTTCAAACATTATTGTCTGGATTCTACCTCGAGCAATGAGTCCAGCGTTGTGCAGTACGACAACAGTCTCTATTTGTTTTCTATTTGCTTCTCAGACTCGCACACTTTGTAGCCTACTAGCTGGGGTGTCTTTCGCGCAGAGTAAAGAATCTACAGAATGACAAATCCATTAAAAGAGCAAATTAGTTCCTTTTGCTTATGTGTTTTTTTTCCTGATGGATGCTCTATGCTCCAGCAAACTCACAATCACCCTTTCCTTCTCTCCCTCGGATGTTGCTTTCCGGTAACACATTCATTCTGAATGTTGATGTCTTGCTCCGTAGTTTTATTTTGGCCTAGTATAATTATGGAGTTACAGCAGACCAGTTTTCATGGCATCCTTCTGGAGTCGCATCATCCCATCCGATGTCATCTGGACAGCTTGATGGCGGCATCCTTACTGTGCCACCTAGGTGCCATCTTACAATGTTACAGAAATGAAGTACGTCGTTCTTTCACAAAGAGCAGATGTTATTTGTTAGGTTGCGGCCGCTTCTCACGGTCTCCGTTTGTCAGTATCTCCAATCCATGTTGTCACTGGCTCCTACACAGAGGAATCTATCGCCTCCATGTGCCGGAAGCCCCGCTGCCTGGTGAATTCAGAGGGACGTTTACTTTGTCTCCCTGCATTTAAATTGTGCCATACGCTACGCTAGCCATGAGCAAGGTTAAGTACCTTTCCAACATTTGGAAACAGCCTGCATCCCCCACAATTCCCACCCCTCAGGCCCTGGGTGAGGGTGTTCTCTTGTTTGGGGGCAGGCGGTGAAGCCAGCCTCGTAAGGGTGGAAACCTTCTGCCCCTCTAGATCTGAAATTCTCTTTGACTTCAGTGAATAATGAGATTAAAAGAAACAAAAAGTAAGTTGGCAAGTCAGCAAATGTTGACAGGAAGAAATAGCACTCAGTTATGGCCTAGGTACATAGAATTGTGAATAAGCTTTAATATTTACTAAATTGTATATTTCAGAAGATGGTTGCTAACTTTAAATCTTAAACCGTGATTCGACTTCGATAATGAAATTATTTACATTTTCTTGTGCAATCAAACAAATGAGGAAAATATGTACGATGACGCTAAAACTCTGCTCATCTTTTCAATCATGTAGGCTGCCCAGCAGATCATTGAACTTCAGGAAGCGGCTCAAATAAATGCCGGCCTGCAACCGACAAACCTGGGCAGAAACAACAGCCTCCATGACATGAAGACCGTCGTGAAAACCTGGAGGAACCGGCTCCCCATTGTGTCTGATGACTTATCTCACTGGAGCAGTATTTTTATGTGGAGACAACATCACTACCAAGGTGTGCTTCCAGCTTACTAATGCCAGTTAAGTGGATTTCAAATCCACCTTTATAAAGTCTGCTGCATGATCATCCCTTTTGCTCTTTAGAAATTTTTGCAGCACAAGTCATGAAACAAGATCATATATGTAGATCTATGGGTAATGTTATTATTGATGTGTTTGTGTATTGAATGAAAGGGTATAGAATATCTAATTATTTGTCTTCTTGCATCTTTTGTTTTTAAGCCATTGTAAATGCCTATGAGAACAGCACTCAACATGATCCCAGTTCTAACAATGCCATGCTGGGCGTTCATGCTTCGGCCTCAGCAATCATCCAGTACGGGAAGATAGCCCGGAAGCAGGGGTTGGTGAATGTCGCTCTGGATATTCTGAGCCGGATCCACACCATTCCTACCGTGCCCATTGTTGACTGTTTCCAGAAGATTCGTCAGCAAGTGAAGTGCTACCTTCAGCTGGCAGGAGTCATGGGCAAAAATGAGTGCATGCAGGTACCCTTTGATTGTAAATTGTTGCTTGCTGCAAATGTCGCTGTGATGATATCAGTAAGTTCAAAGATGATGACATGAGTGATGTGATATGGGAGGTAATTAGCAGTGCACGGCAAGGGCGCGAGATATAGTTTTGCAGCGTGAATCTTTCTGGATTCACTATGCTGTGCATTATTCCGCGGTCTAGTGGTTGGGTCCGGAATCGTAGTATTTTTTCCCTTTTTCTTTTTCTTTTTTCGTGGCCCAGGTGGGCGTCGACGTCCCACCATTTGGTGTCCTCCCGTGACGTCGGCGCGCTTCCTCCGGAAGCTCCCACCTTTGGGCACCATCTTCAGATTCTTTTTTCCGCCGTTGGGTCTGGATCGTCACGAGGAGTTCCAGAGTTTTTTGGAAACAAGAAGAGGAAATAAAGCAGAAAACGCCAAGAAGTTGGAGTTTTCTTCACCGCACGACAAGGGACACAGAACCGGGACGACGAAGAGGGTGAGAAGGAGGAAGAACTTCGACGTCCAACGGAGAATGCGCACACAGGGGGCCCCCTGAGCGCAGGAATGGACAAAACCCCATTCAAATGTTGCCGTAATTGCCACCACAAGTACGCGCAGAAGGACCAGCACCCAGTCTGCAACCTCTGCCTGCCAATCGACCACGAAAGCAAGGATTGCAACGCCTGCTCGGCATTCACCCCCAAGACCCTCAGAGTGAGGGAGAGACAGAGGAGAGCGAACTACGCCATGCAGGGGCAAGGACAACCTCCGTCGCTTCGGGACTTGGGCCTCTCCAGCGGAGAAGAGGACAACATCGCCGAGGGACCAGAGGACTACACGGTCGCAGAGACCGATAAGAAGTCGACAAAAGAGGTAAGAGACGTCGACCCATAAAGCCCCGACAGACTCTCGAAAAACAGAGCCAAAGTCCTCGAAAGGAGCACTGGCTTCGAAGCATTCGACGACCACAGCTGCGTCCACGGACAAACAGCCCAGCGGATCCTTGGAAAAGGACTCCCAGCCGGCGAAAGCTCTAGAAAAACCTAGGTCGTCGAAACACGGTCCCGAAAAGCCGCGCTCGACGCCGAAGGAAAAAGAGCCGAAGGCGACTTCGACGTCAACATCGACGACCTCAAAGAGAACCGCCGAAACTCTCGACGCCGAACAAGCGGCCAAAATGGAGAGGAAGAAAAGAAGGCTCGAGGCCGAAATGGACAGTATCCTTCAGAGGAAGAAGGACTTCGACGAACGGATGAGCAGATACACCATCCCGTCGAAGCAGAAGTCGAAGAGGAGTTCGATGCCGCCGACCCGCCGAAAACTCCTGAACCAGCAGAGCAACAGGACAAAGAGGGCCTGTATTATTACGGAGGAGAAGGTGAGGACGCTCAGCAAACAAACTTTGGCTCGACGCCCTCGGAGGCACAGGACCTGGAATGGCAGGACCTCAACGCTGAAAACCCGGAGGAGAGCGTAGAGTCATATCCGTCGAGGCCTTCACCGCCAGACGACATTGGCATCTACAACATGGTCATCAAGAACGCTGCAGCAACTTATAGGGTCGAAATGGAGGAAGAGAAACCAAAGGCTTGTTTCCTCTTAGAGACCCTGCTCCCGACTCAAACTAGGAGCCAATTCCTACCCATGCTTCCAAGTGTGCTGGACCAGGGCAGGGAAGCTTTCAAGGAGCCAGCAATCTGCAGATCTGTCACCCCTAGAACAGAGAAGAAATACAAACATTCCTCAAAGGACCCAGCATATATCCAGGGGTCCGTACCAGCTGACTCTATTATAACAGCAACAGCCAGAAAGAGGGCCAACGTTCCCACGAACTCAGGCCCACCTCCAGACAAGGAGAGTAAGAGAATAGACCTCACAGGGAGGAAAATAGAGAGGAATGCGGCAATTCACTGGCGGATTGCGAACTCCAATGCCCTAATAAGCAGACATGCGTACCAACATTGGGAGGAGGTCGGGCAGCTGCTCAAACATCTCCCAGACCAATACCAGCAGAGGGCAACACACCTGGTGGAGGAAGGCAAGAACATGGCCAACACCTGCCTAAAGTCGGCCTTGGACGCAGCAGACACCTCAAGCAGACTTATGATGATTGGAGTGACGGAAAGAAGGCATGCCTGGCTGAGGATCTCAGGTTTCAAGCCGGAAGTCCAGAACAATATTCTGAACATACCCTTCAACAGGGAATAACTGTTTGGCACACCAGTGGACGAGAAGCTGACTCAGCTCTAAAAGGATAATGAAACTGCAAGGTCCATGGGAGCGCTGCAGTTCAGAGGGATGAGAAGGGGCACCCCCTCAAGGAGACCAAATGGCAGAGGAGGAAGCCATCCGGGAACATCGCACCAGGCATTCCAGCAAACTTATCAGGGAAACAACCAGGCGCAGCAAGGTCAGCAACAGCAAAGCTGGCAGTACCAACAGAGGGGACAGTCCTTTCGGGGGCGACCGAACGGACGGGGGGGACGAGAAGAGGGGGACAGCAACCCATCTCCAAGTGACTCCGCTGTACCAAGCGTGCCCACACAGACAACATCTCTATTGGGGCGGCACAGCAAAGGACTCGAGACAATTAAAAACACACAAAGGAAAGATAAACGAACATGTAACACCAGTAGGAGGCAGATTAAGACACTTCTTCCAGGAGTGGAAGAAGATAACAACGGACAAGTGGATACTCAACATCATACAGTTCGGCTACTGTATAGAACTGGAAAAAAAGCCACCAAACAGGAGGCCAACCAGCAAAACACGCTGAACAAAAGAGCTCTCACTCCTCTGGCAGGAGGCACAAGAACTCCTCCACAAGGAGGCAGTAGAACCAGTGCCGTACAAGGAAAGAAACAAGGGAGTGTACTCCAACTACTTCCTCGTACCAAAGGTGGACGAAACGTTAAGGCCCATTCTGGACCTACGGTTCCTAAACAAATACATAAAAACTCAAAGGTTCAAGATGACGTCCCTACAGGAGGTTATACCTCAGATAAGGGACGGGGACTTTATGTCCACTATAGACCTCAAGGACGCCTACCTACACATTCCCATGAACCGAAAACACAAACATCTACTGAGATTTGCCATCAACAAGGCGCACTACCAGTTCACAGCCCTAGCCTTTGGGCTAAAATCCGCACCAAGGGTCTTCACAAAATGCCTAGCTGCGGTAGCGGCACACTTACGAAGGCAGGGAATACATGTATATCCCTACCTCGACGACTGGTTGGTAAAGGCGAACTCCTACAACCAATGCAAACTACATGCTCAGCAGGTCACGCACACGCTGACAGAACTAGGGTTTTCGATACACTGGGGGAAGTCCTCGTTAGAACCAGAACAGGTGAAGATCTTCCTGGGCGCACAGATCAACACCATTCGGGGCAGGGTGTTCCCCAGCGAGAAGAGAACCTTCGCCCTGCTGAAGGAGACACGCCAATACCAGAAGGGGCAATTTCTGACAGTGAGGACAGTGAGCAAGCTCATGGGGATGATGGCGTCCTGCATACACCTTGTCCCCAACATTCGACTCCACATGAGACCATTCCAGGAATGGCACCAACAACAATGGTCACAGGCAACAGGGAGTTGGGAAGATCTAGTGGTTGTAACGCACGCAGTGCAAGAGGAGATAGCGTGGTGGAACAAAGACAACATAACGAGGGGGAAGCCATTTACACCACCAACCCCAACAGTGACCATCACAACAGACGCATCCCAAATGGGGTGGGGAGCGCACATGAACCTGCTCAAAGTGAGGGGGTTATGGACACAAACAGATGCCATCAAACACATCAACTACCTAGAACTAAAGACCGTGTTCCTTGCACTAAAAGCCTTCCAGAAACAGCTGTACGGGCAAAGGGTGTTAGTACAAACAGACAACACCACAACGATGTTCTACATCAACAAGCAGGGAGGAACACAATCAGTGGTGCTGTCCAGGCTAGCGCAGGAGATATGGGGATGGGCAGCCCCACTACAAATAGACCTCCTGGCGATACATCTGCCAGGGAAGGACAATGTGGAAGCAGACAGACTCAGCAGACAGACATCAGCATCCCACGAGTGGGAGCTCAACCCGCAGGAAACGCAAAGGCTATTCAAAAAGTGGGGGACCCCACAAATAGACCTGTTTGCAACACACCAGAATGCAAAATGCCAATACTTCGCATCCAGACAGCCAGGTCAGCAATCCCAAGGAAATGCCCTATGGATAAGCTGGTCGAAAACATTTGCCTACGCTTTTCCCCCGATACCGCTGATGCACAGGGTGCTCAGCAAATGCAGAACAAGCAACATGACGCTGATTCTGGTAGCACCACAGTGGGCCAGGCAGTCCTGGTTCTCACAAATAGTGGAAATGGCACAGGGGCCACCAGACAAGTTCCCAAAAAGAAGAGACCTGCTCTCGATGCAAAACGGAAGGGTGCTCCACCCTGAACCAGAGAGCCTCAGCCTAACAGCTTGGCTCCTGAAGACTTAGAGTTCGCGCACCTCAAGCTCCCAGAGAGCAGGCTGGCGGTGCTGCGGGAGGCAAGGAGACCCACCACACGATAGTGTTATGCGGCAAAATGGAAAAGATTCACCCAATGGTGCATCAGGGAAAAGCTCCAGAAGAGAATCACCAGGGAATCAACAGTGCTAAAATACTTAACACACTTGCTAAAAAGTAACCTAAGCTACACCTCGCTAAGAGTACACCTAGCAGGAATAGTAGCCTATACAAGAGGAGAAACAGGAAAAAGTTTCTTTACATCTCAGGTGGTAAAAAGATTCCTGGAGGGGGCAAAACGAATCGCCCCCCCCCCCCCGAAAAGGATGCCACCGCCGGCATGGAACCTCAATGTAGTTCTAACGCAACTTATGAAGGCACCTTTCGAACCCATTCACAAGGCCTCCCTACATATGCTCACAATAAAGACAGCCTTTCTGGTGGCGATCACCTCGCTACGCAGGGTGAGCGAATTGCAAGCGCTAACACTACAAGAACCCTACATTCAAATTCACAATGACAGGGTGGTAATGAGAACAGACCCACATTTCATGCCAAAGGTGGTGTCAAAGTTCCACATAAGCCAGACAATACAGATACCAAGTTTCTTCCAAAAACCATCCACAAGCGCAGAGAGGGCACTGCACACTCTGGACGCTAGAAGAGCAGTGATGCATTACATCGAAAGAACTAAAGAGTGTAGGAAAACAAAGCAATTCTTTGTGTCTTTCGCAAGCAGTTTCTTGGGAAGACCGGTAACTAAAAACACCATCGCACGATGGATCGCACAGACAATCCAATTCTGCCACAAACAGGCAGGCCAAGAACTACAAGGAGCAGCACAAGCTCACTCTACCAGGAAAAAGGGAGCAACAATAGCTTTCCTGGCAAACACACCCATCCAAGACATTTGCCTGGCGGCAACATGGGCTTCAGTGCACACGTTCACTAAGCACTACTGCGTGGATATACAGATGAACAAAGAGGCACAAGTAGGTCACAAAGTGCTTCAACATATATTCAACAACCAACGCTCATCTTCCACCCAGCCGCCACAAACATAGCAAACCGCTACAAAGTCTATGCACAGCATAGTGAATCCAGAAAGATTCACGCTGCAAAACGAATAGTTTCTTACCTGTCGGTGTAGTTTTGCTGCTTGAAGACTTTCTGGATTCACTAGCGAACCCACCCACCTCCGCCAGAAAGATGAGACAGGAGGAAAGGGATTAAGAAAGGAAAAACACCTTCAAAAAATAAGAGGATAAACAAAAATAGCACAAGACCAGGAAAAAAAAAAGAATCCGAAGATGGCGCCCAAAGGTGGGAGCTTCCGGAGGAAGCGCGCCGACATCACGGGAGGACACCAAATGGTGGGACGTCGACACCCACCTGGGCCACGAAAAAAAAAAAAGGGAAAAAATACTACGATTCTGGACCCAACCACTAGACCGCGGAATAATGCACAGCATAGTGAATCCAGAAAGTCTTCCAGCTGCAAAACTACACCGACAGGTAAGAAACTATTCGTTACCTTAGGGTACGAGTTATAGTTGTATGTATGTATGTATATATATATATATATATATGTATGTATATATATATATATATATATATGTATATATATATATATGTATGCATATGTGTGTGTATGCATGTATGTGTGTATGCATGTATATGTGTGTATGCATATATATATGTTTGTATGTGTGTATGTTTATGCATATATATATATATATGTGTGTGGGTATATATATATATATATATATATATATATATATATCCACAGAAAGGATCTAGAATGAACAGAATCCAGGCGAGCCCACTCGGTCGGTCAAGGCAGTTTATTTAGGACAGACAAGGACGACGCGTTTCGACCACGTCCGTGGTCTTGGTCACATGACCCTCGCCTCCCGTGAATTGCATTTTAAAGGTAAGTGCACGTGATATCATAAACATAGAAGAAATGTTGGTAGTACATGTCACAATACAGCGTGAAGGAAATCCAAAGTTGAAAAACAGACGCAGCTGTTTGAAATGAAATAACATTGCAAAATCTCATTAATTTGTACAACGTGTTACTACCATTTGAAAAAACATTTTTACGACAACCACTTTATCAGTCATGGCAAAATATTAAATGTTATTCCTTTATACAGTCAAGGGATAATTGCCTTATTTGCCAATTTGTAGTAGCTGTGGAAATACTTCATGGCTGTGTTTCAAAATCAAAACAGTTCGTTACAAACATTAGTAAAGCATATATACCACAACCATATTTTATAGTAGTTGAATATTTAGCAGACTATATTTGTTATTCATTATATAGTAAAGGGACTAGTGCCCTGTTTACCAGTTTATGGTGACTATAGGCCTACTCCATGGTTACATTTCAATATTGGACAGTTCGTCGCAAAATAGATCTAGTACCCAGATAAGTACGTGCAGTGACTAGGAGTTGGGTGGATGGTCATCCCAACTCAAGTGCTCTTATATATTCACCAGTGTGTCGCGGTAGTTCACAGCTAATATTCTGAAAAAATGAAAAGGGATCAACAATTAGTATCACCATGTCACATACTCATGAAATATCATGTTACAAACTGTTTACATAAGGGTTGTCGGGCAACTTAACACATTGGACATTCAACTCACAGGTCAATTGTAAATCCGTTTCATCCATCATAGAGACATGTACATAACGAAAACAGTGAGTGCAACTAAACAATAAATTATAAAAAGATTAAAAAAAGGGGAGGAGAAAATAGGGCGTGAGTATACACTCAGGGCTATAGTACAGTAGAACAGTGTATATTTCATAAATGGGAATATAATTCCTCATCCTGGTTAAGACCATTCGGGTACTTAGTTCCTGCTAGAAGTATCAGACGAGACTCCAGTTTGCGGAGGGCTGCATTACGGTTACCTCCTCTAGGGTTGGGTGCAATTGTATCTAATCCGAAATATCTCGCTTTGGTCCAATCTGACTCATGTTCCCTGGTGAAATGCCTAGCAGTACTGTAGGTTCGATCTTGATTCGTGATCGCCCGCCAATGTTCTAAAATACGTTTTTTACCGCAAATGTGGTGGAGCCAATGTACCAGAGATTGCACGGACAAACTATTGCATACACTACATACTCAGTTCCGCATGAGATGAACTTGGGTATTTTCCATTTTGTTTTTGTTCTTTCAAGTATCACCTGTGATATGTTGCTGCTGTTTTTACACGCTTTACATTTTCCACATTTGTGGAAGCCCTTAGTTTGTTTCAGCCAGCCACCTTCTTTAGGGTGAAGGTGGCTGTGGACTAGCATATCTCTTAGGGATGGACTTCTCATGTATGTCACCGAGGGAGTTGGGTTGATTTCATTTCTTAGAATGGGATCCCTCCTTAGGATGTCCCATCTGTTTCTGAGAATGTTCCTTATCTGATGTGATTGATTACAGTATTTGGTGATAAATCTCACTCCACTTTTTTTGACAGATCTAGGTGCTCCTTGTTCTGTGGTTCTGTTGACAACCTCATCTCTAGATTGACTTTCAACTCTTTTTTCGGCTTGTGCAATGGCTTTTTTCGGGTATCCTCTCTCTTTAAACCTAGACTTCATATCTTGTTTGGTGTTTATATATGCAACAGGGGTGCTACAATTCCGTTTGGCCCTAAGGAATTCACTGTATGGAATCCCCCATCTGAAGCTAGGAGGGTGAGAGCTGGCGGCATGGAGAATGGAATTCCCTGCTGTTTTCTTTCTAAATAGATTGGTGACAATCTTTCCCTTGTCTACACTCAGCTTAAGATCTAGAAAATCAATTGCTTCCTGACTGTAGTGTCTTGTGAATCTGAGGTTAACAGTATTTGTGTTCAAGCAGTCTATGAACTGATTAAGTTCTATTTCAGACCCCTTCCAAACAAAGAAAATGTCATCTATATATCTGAGCCACATGGATACATTAAATATCCAATGTTCAGTGTAGTCATTCCAGAGCACTTGCTTCTCCCACCAGCCCACCATAAGGTTAGCATAGCTAGGAGCGAAGCAAGTGCCCATCGAAGTCCCTTGTAACTGTTTGTAGTGCTCTCTTTCAAACATGAAAACATTTTCCTTCAGACATATTCCCAGCATGTCTAAGAGCATGATCGTATGCTCCAGGAATTCCGCTCTACGTTGTTTAAGAAAGAACTGACAAGCTTTGATGCCGTCATCATGCCTAATGCTCGTATACAATGACTCAACATCAAGACTCACTAGCCATTGGTCACTTTCTATATTGACATCCTTGATTTTTTGTAAAAAATGAGTGGTGTCCCTGAGATAAGATGACAATAGCACAAGACCAGGAAAAAAAAAAGAATCCGAAGATGGCGCCCAAAGGTGGGAGCTTCCGGAGGAAGCGCGCCGACATCACGGGAGGACACCAAATGGTGGGACGTCGACACCCACCTGGGCCACGAAAAAAAAAAAAGGGAAAAAATACTACGATTCTGGACCCAACCACTAGACCGCGGAATAATGCACAGCATAGTGAATCCAGAAAGTCTTCCAGCTGCAAAACTACACCGACAGGTAAGAAACTATTCGTTACCTTAGGGTACGAGTTATAGTTGTATGTATGTATGTATATATATATATATATATATGTATGTATATATATATGTATGTATATGTATGTATATATATATGTATGTATATGTATGTATATATATATGTATGTATATATATATATGTATGTATATATATATATATATATGTATGCATATGTGTGTGTATGCATGTATGTGTGTATGCATATATATATGTTTGTATGTGTGTATGTTTATGCATATATATATATATATATATATGTGTGTGGGTATATATATATATATATATATATAAATATACCCTTTAAGGTGTAGAGGGCCACATAAATTATGCAAAAGAGGAGGAGGAAACCTTTGGGTAGTTCCCAGGTTTAAGTGGAGAGCAGCTCCTATATAGAGCGCCCTACAACACTAGTGGCACTCAGCTAGAAAAACAGTCTTTTGAGGTGAGCAGATTCAGAGTGTTGCTGGGGTTGTAGGGTGTTCAAAACAGGAGCTGTTCTCTACCTAAGCTTGGGAACTGCCCAGAGTTTTCTGTTCCTTATTGCATAATTCATTCAGCACTCTAAGCCTGAAAGGGTATTGTTTTGACTTACATGGATGCTCCCTTGTATCTGGACAAAGCTAAACCTCTCTGAAGAGCTATAAAAGCAAAACACGTGTCAGGGGTTGCTTTTATTTATTCCACGTTGACTTGGATGGTATTGTACCAATCCAAAGCTGTAATATTGTGCCTGGAGTGGTAAAATGCTTTTGTCATTTTACAGCTTGGCATGAATAGCACTGTGCTAATTCTATTCTCAAAGACTTTCCTGTAGAACTGACAAAAGACTATATCCCTTTCTAGCTCAGCATGGATGGCACTGTGCTAATCATTTCATGAGATTTCACATGGTAATGAATTTTCGCCCCGACTTACTGAGGACCTTGGTGACCGCCTTGCTCAAAGTTGTGATGCCTTTCCATATTGGTCATTCCATCTCCCTGTCAAAGCTTTTCGCTCCACTTCATCCTTCAAAGGAGGAGGAGAGATACCATGGGCTCAACCCGAAAAGGAGGCTAAGGTTTAACGTTGACTGCACAAGCGACCATTATGCGACCGGCTTCCTCTTTGTTCCGTTTTTCTGGAGCAAAGAAAATAAAGGTGGTGTAGAAAAGGATCTTGTCATCATTGATAGTCTTCTGTACTAAAATCTACTATGCACTGGCCAAAAAAAGGCTGAAAGCCTGCAGGCACATCCCACTAGGACTGCGACATGGGAGTCTCTGCACATGTTCACGTAACACTTATGCCTTGAGAGCCAGGTCCGATGGCATGACCATTTTGCCTGCTCTGTCTTGCAAGACTCTCTGGTATGAGTCCACTCCCCAGGCTCTCTACCATTGGGAGGTACTGCTATGGTATCTGTTCTAAATGTGAACAAACTGCAGTTAGTAGTCTGCATCAGAAGAACAACTTACTTACCTTTGATAGTTTTTCTGGTGGATAATCTAACATACCGCAGATTTATCACTGCCTTGTTCTGAGAAGTGACTTCTGAACACCATTATAAGGTTCAAAGACAGATTTTAGCACACCATCCCCTGCAATTTTTTTATAGTGCTCTGTGTCTGAGGGCGCGGAAGGCGAAGATTAGGAAACTGATTTCAGGACTCCGGGATGGCAATTATATCAATCACGGTTGATCCACATAGCACCACTTCTCTGCGCTCGGGAGCATGGCTGAGAAATCCGGTCTGGCACCAGGGGATATTCTTAAGGTGAGGAAGCTGTGTATAGATGAGTATCCACCAGAAAAAGCATTACCGAAGGTAAAGACCATGCTCTGTGGGAAAAGATGCTTAATTCCATCAAAGAAAATATTGTCATTTTTGTAGGAAATACACACTAATGTGTTTTTTTTCTGGCTAATGCTTGTTTGGTCCACGAACATCAGCTTGTCTATTTCATCAATTACTCATACGCACTACTGCTCCACATGGCCAGATTCGGCCTTTCAAGCACACTTATCATATAGCAGGTGTTTGCATCGTACGCCAAAGACTTCCTTCACCATTGTGCATTGGATGGTGACAGTCTTTTCAAGAATACCTCCGATATGTCAAAGCCAGGAAACATGCCAGAGATAGCCAGGTTCATATCAATAATGACTGCAATATGTCAACGAATTGCATCATTATAGGGATACCAAGAAGTATGTCAAACGTGACATTCTTGCATTTCTGCTGCTGGCGCCTCAGTAGAGCAGGTGAACTCGTGGAGTTACTGTATACTTTCCAGGTACTTTTAATTGAGGAATAAGTGGAAAGATCAAGTGTCTTTAAAAAAAAGCAAAAACAGCCTTATCCAAAGCAAGTAACCTGTTTTTCTTGAACACAGTAAGTACAACATAGGGATGATTGATGGTAATTTGAAATGATTTGACAGTCTTGAAATGAACCTGCAATAGGCCATAAACTGTCTCCCCAGCAGCGAATCAGATGGTATTCTTTGTCAAGATGATTGTTCTTATTTTATCATTACATAGGTTACTTCAACAGACTATAACAGTTTTTAATTATAGGTTTGTATGAATTGTGTTCTTCAACAGGGTCTAGAAGTGATTGAATCAACCAACTTGAAATATTTCACGAAGGAGATGACAGCTGAATTCTATGCTCTGAAGGGAATGTTCTTGGCTCAGATTAACAAGTATGTATACGATATGGTTTTATGCCAGAAAGTCTGTGTTTTTCGAAGTATTACATTGTATGATCTAGATATGAAGGTAAAGCAGCGTCCCCTTTTTTGTGGCTGACCATCTATGATCAGACAGTTCATGGTTAATATGACTTCCATCCTACAAGGTCCAGTCTCACACACCCAGGTGTATGCTGTTCAGCTTAAATCACCAAAAGATCGCATACATCAGTGAGTCTCCCTTGTTTCTGTCTCCTGCGGTTAGCTCCGCAGATAAAGGAAACCTTGACTAGCCATGAATTGTGAAATAAGGTCGTCAATGGGTCATTTGGCCTTGTATTATGGGAAACACCCAGATATTTCCAGGTTTGCATACTCTGTTTGCTTCTTCTACTGCGACGTCAAAGCACCTCACAGAGAGCTGCAAGTGCACACGACCCCCTTGCTAAAAGAGACACAGACTCCCAGTCGATGCCCACTAGACCTTTCCATTCTTGGTCTGCAGCCTTGATAGCACACAAAAAACCAGGCTCACATAGTCAAGATAACTGAAAGTGTGCTTCTCAAATAGAGTCGAGTCTATATTAAAAAAAAAAAAAGTATTTCTTTTTTTGACTGGTTACTGATATTTTGCCACGTTTCTTTTTTTTTAGGTTCTGTAACAACTGTTATTTTAATATTAAAGCTTTTGAGTTCCCATTGAAGTTCCATACCTCAGCATCAAGGAGTATAATCTCTGAGGAGAAAAGCACATGTCTGTTTGCCTAATCTTTGTATCTGAAAGAGACACGTTAGTGATAGATTCCTTACCTTAGAATATCCCCAGGCGTCAGACTGGATCCGGAAAGTTTTTCGTCAGCAGTACCCCTGCGCGTCGGTAGGTGGCGTCGTGCGGCTCCGCGTCCGTCGCTGGCACCGTAAGCGCCGAGATGACGTCACGGAGACTACTTAGGCGCCACCCATGCGCGCTGACGTCAGTTCTTTCTTTTTCCGCGCCAGCAAGCGCAGATCCGGTTAGAGCATGTACCTTAGTCACTTTTTGATTATTTATTTTTGGGACTTTTTGTCTCTACTTTGAACTCCTGGTGCCACGTAGGGATGTCTGGGTTTAAATCCTGCGGGGCTGCCGCCGTACGATGTCGGTGGCCGACCCCCATGGCGTCTGTCTCTACTGTCTGGAGCGCGACCATGACTCCCGGTCATGTTCCGACTGTCTGGCCATGGCTCCGAAGGCTTTGCGGGAGCGGTCCCGAAAGCTGCTGGAGGCTGGACAGTTGTCTCCGCACCGTTCCAGGTGTCGCTCGAGGGACCGGCCGCGGAGTCATCATCACTCCTCGGGGTCCAAGTCTTCACCCTCAGAATCGGGTAAGCGACGTCATAAGAAAAAGTCGAAGAAGCGCGTACGCTCTCCGACTTCCCCCCGTCGGTCTCCGGACTCGGACGAGGGGGCCCGGGGTCCTTCTCCCGCGGCTCCGTTGGAGCCTGTCAGTCCCGCGGCCTACCCGCCATACCCGGGTCCGTCGGCGACTCCGGCCCAGGTGCAAGAGTTTCTTGCCGCCATGGACCGCCTTTTCAGGCCTAGGGCTCCTGCCGGTGCGCCTTCGGGCCCCGCGGTCCCTATTGAGGGCCCTTGCTTGCCACCGGCTCCAGCGCCGCAAGGTCCTCCGCCGGCGGCTCCGGCGCCCCCTGCGGCTTCCTTCCTGGCGCCGCCCTGGGTTCCGTTCGTCCCACCTCCGCCCTTGCCCGAGTTTCCGGCCAATTTTGCTCCGGCTTGGGACCCTAATTGGGACATGGAGCCGGACCGGCACCGTTCTCGGCGCCGGTGGAGCATTTGTTTTCCCCTGTGCCTTCCCCACCGCTGCAGCCTGTGCCTCGGGCCGTTGTGGAGGGGGAGGAGTGGGAGGGGTCGGAGGACCCTCTTGCACGGCAGTGTGAGTCCGAACAGGAGTGGGCAGAGGACTCAGAGGATGCAGGTGGCCTTGACCTCTCAGAAAAAACAAAGAGGGGGAGCAAAGAGGTACTGCTTGTCACAAGCAGTGGAGGTGGATACGTCCTCCTTCAGTCTATAGTCATTAAACCACAAAGATCCACCCTCAGATAGTTTCAAAAGCCATGTCCTCCCAGGTTGAGTATGCTTCCTACAATGGTGGGAAAAACACAGTGTTTTTAAATACCCCTCACACACCAAAAGGGCCCTTGGTGTCATGCTTCATCATAGGGGTCTTCCCGCCCCTCTACGGGACGGGGCGTGCTACAACCTACGGTTACGCGGGAGCACTGTTGTTGTGAGAAGACTGTGTGTCGTGTAGGAGTGTGAGTGGAAGGGTCAGGGGTGAATGGAAAGGTGAGGTTAAAAAATACCTGGCTCGGCGGTTAGAATTTTTTTTAATATACCTTTGAGCTGGTATTGTTATAAATGTGGGGACGGAGGTGTATTTGCCTCAATGAGCTATGCCTCCAAAGTCAGTCAACATGTTTCGAAGCCCCCTGGCTTCTTCTTCTTCAGGACTTAGCAGATCCCTTCTACACTCACTTTATATGTGGTGTGTTCATTAAACTAATCCTCTTCATGAAAATGTGTTCCTGAAAATAAATATACAGTGCATGTGGATTCTCAATGCACATATACGATACCTAAATAGGTATCTGTCATCGTTATCTGGAAGAAAAGACGGCATCATACATATATGTTAAAATGCGAGACGAAAGTGCACCATCCATCGTGATAAAGTAGTGACCTGAAAAGGAAGTGAAATTGCACACTCTATGCAAAAGGACCCGGTCGTATTTTAGATCCTCCCCGAACAAGCTCCATTGTCCAGCGGAGCCGCGGGGAGGCCAGACACTGCGGGGCAGTGTCCCAGGAGCAGTGAGTACGGCATAGCCGGGGGTCATACGTGCTGTTGAGTGTTTGTTTCTGGACGAGACAATCACTTTAGAAACAAACTTGCCTATCTATTTTCTCTAGGTTGCAACTATAGGCACCCCTCCCACCGTTACAGGCTCATGGGGCGTTTTTACATTTGAAAACAAGTAGGTTATCCTTTTCCTACCAAGATGCACCTTTTCCCTGAAAAACACTATATAACCATGTGCTTTACTGGACAGATGTGACAATACCCTACGGACCGAATAGACCAGGTCCTTTTGCATAGAGTGTGTGCTTTGTTTCATGTGTGTGTGTCTTTGTTAAATGTCTTTTTCCTCCAATAAACAGCGGGACACATCACCATCAAACTGCACTGTGAATTAACGATAAGGAGTATATGTTCACTCATTTCACTTCCTTTTCAGGTCACTACTTAATCACGATGGATGGTGCACTTTCGTCTCGCATTTTAACATATATGTATGATGCCGTCTTTTCTTCCAGATAACGATGACAGATACCTATTTAGGTATCGTATATGTGCATTGAGAATCCACATGCACTGTATATTTATTTTCACGAACACATTTTCATGAAGGGGATTAGTTTAATGAACACACCACATATAAAGTGAGTGTAGAAGGGATCTGCTAAGTCCTGAATAAGAAGCCATGGGGGCTTCGAAACATGTTGACTGACTTTGGAGGCATAGCTCATTGAGGCAAATACACCTCCGTCCCCACATTTTTAACAATACCAGCTCAAAGGTATATTAAAAAATGTTCTAACCGCCGAGCCAGGTATTTTTTAACCTCACCTTTCCATTCACCCCTGACCCTTCCACTCACACTCCTACACGACACATAGTCTTCTCACAACAATAGTGCTCCCGCGTAACCGTAGGTTGTAGCACGCCCCGTCCCGTAGAGGGGCGGGAAGACCCCTATGATGAAGCATGACACCAAGGGCCCTTTTGGTGTGTGAGGGGTATTTAAAATCACTGTGTGTTTTTCCCACCATTGTAGGAAGCATACTCAACCTGGGAGGACATGGCTTTTGAAACTATCTGAGGGTGGATCTTTGTGGTTTAATGGCCTTGACCTCTCCTCTGAGCCTGGGTTTGTGTCTCCTCCCACTGTCATGGAGGAAGGCGCCACATACACTGTGGTGCTCCGTAGAGCAGCTGAGGCTCTTGACCTTGACTTGCCTACTGTTACCCTCCGGACTAACCTCCTTACTGAAGTGCTTCAGCCGGCGGCAAGTTCTATGGAACCTCTGCTTCCGTTCAATGAGGCCTTGACGGATGTTTTGATGGGTACCTGGTCTAGGCCAGCCACAGGGGTTCCTGTGGATAAGAACGTGGCCAGGCGTCACCGCCTGGCACCGGGTGACCCTGCCTTTTTGACGACTCATCCGACACCGGAGAGCCTGGTCATTCAGGCCTCCACTTCCCAAACTGCATTCCCTACCGCTCCGCCGGATAAGGAATCGAAAAAGCTGGAGCAGTTTGGCAAAAAGTTGTTTTCCTCTGCCAGCCTGGGGCTGCTGTCAGTCAACACCGCATGCCTCTTGGGCCGCTATTCTCACGCTGTGTGGGACACGGTGGCGCAAACTCTGCCCCAGTGCCCGGAGGAGGTTCGGGCTGTACTTTCCCAAGCTGTTGCGGAGGGGAAGGATGCAGGGAAGTTTGCCATTCGGTGTGGGTTGGACACCGTGGACTCTTTGGGGAGAGCCATCTCCACGACGGTGGCCTTGCGGCGACACGCCTGGCTGCGGTCCACGGGGTTTTCGGGGGATGTCCAGAGTTCCCTCATGGATATGCCTTTTGATGGTACTCACCTGTTTGGCGATAAGGCAGACAGTGCGCTGGAGCGTTTTAAGGACTCTCGGGCTACAGCCAAGTCCTTGGGTCTCTCCACCACACGCCCGGCCACGTCTACCTTTCGTTCCTTTCGTGGCCACGGAAGGGGCGCCCCTACACGTCTGTTCAGCCAAAGGCCTGCGCAGAACCAAGCTCAGCGCGGCCGCGGGCGTGGTGGCCGCCGTGGCGGCACAGGGGGCCAGCGTGCGGGTCAGTCCACCTCCGCTCCCGCAGCATCCGCCTCAAAGCCTTCCTAGTCCGAGCTTTGGGGTGCACCCCACACCGGTGGGCGGCAGGATTCAACATCACCTCCCCCATTGGCGCTCTATCACTTCGGACAGGTGGGTGCTGCAAATCGTCCGATGGGGCTACTCCCTCCCCTTCGAGTCTGCCCCCCCGGCCATGCCACCTCAGTTCCACCGCGTGTCGGTGGATCACTTGGCGCTTCTCCGACAGGAAGTCACGGCCCTCTTGGCCAAGGGGGCCATCGAGCGCGTTCCTGGGACAGAAGTAGGACGTGGTTGTTATTCCCACTACTTTCTGGTCCCAAGAAGGAGAAAGGGGGCCTGCGCCCCATCTTGGACCTCAGGAACGTCAATCGCTTCCTCTGGAAGGAGAAGTTCAAGATGTTGACTCTGGCTCAGGTCTTGGCTGCCCTCGACCCTGGAGACTGGATGGTAGCGTTGGACTTGCAGGACGCATATTTTCACATTCCCGTCCTGCCGGCCCACCGGCGTTACCTGCGGTTCACGGTAGGCCAGGAGCATTTTCAGTTTTCCGTGCTCCCCTTCGGCCTTACAAGCGCCACTCGGGTGTTCACGAAAGTGATGGCGGTGGTCGCAGCTCATCTGCGCAGGTCAGGGGTGTCAGTCTTCCCCTACCTCGACGACTGGTTGTTGAAGGCGGGCTCGCCCCAGGCCGTCGTCACCCACCTTCAGACTACGGCCGACCTCCTGCATTTGCTGGGGTTCTCCATCAACGTGCCGAAGTCGCACCTGAGTCCCTCTCAGAAGCTCCCCTTCATCGGAGCGGTTCTGGATTCGCGCAGTTTCGGGTTTATCCTCCCGAGCAGCGAGTCCGGGATATTCATGCTATGATTCCGATCTTTCAGCCTCTATTCCGGGTTTCAGTCAGGATGACCCTCCGGCTCCTAGGCCTGATGGCCTCCTGCATTCTGCTAGTGCAACATGCCAGGTGGCATATGCGGGCTCTGCAGTGGGACCTGAAGTTCCAGTGGGCACAGCATCAGGGCAACCTGTCCGATCATGTCCAGATCTCGGAGGGCACTGCACGACAATTGCGGTGGTGGCTCACGAATTGCGATTGGGTCAATGGCAGATCCCTCTCCCTTCCCCAACCGGAGCACACAGTGGTGACAGATGCGTCCCTCCTGGGATGGGGTGGCCACTTGGGAGAGGCGGAGATCAGAGGCCTCTGGTCTCCGGCGGAGTCACAGCTCCATATCAATCTTTTGGAGCTTCGGGCGATCTGACTTGCACTGAAGGCATTCCTTCCCTCTGTCCGGGGAAGTGTAGTGCAGGTGTTCACGGACAACACCACCGCCATGTGGTATTGCAACAAACAGGGCGGGGTGGGGTCGTGGACCCTATGTCAGGAGGCTCTGCGCCTCTGGACATGGCTGGAACATCAAGGCATTACCTTGATGGTTCAACACCTGGCAGGTTCTCTGAACGCCAGGGCGGACAAACTCAGCCGCCGGTGCTTGATGGATCACGAATGGCGTCTGAACTCGGACGTGGCGCAAGGTCTCTTTCTGCAGTGGGGAGAGCCTTAGTTAGATCTATTCGCCACCGAAGAGAACGCGCAATGTCATCAGTTCTGCGCGTTGGAATTTCCAAGGCGGCACTCGCTCGGCAACGCTTTTCGTCGCGAGTGGAGCTGCGGTCTGTTGTACGCCTTTCCGCCTATACCACTTCTGCCCAGTGTGCTGAAGAAGATTCGGCGCGGCCGGGCCCAAGTCATCCTTGTGGCTCCGGATTGGGTACGAAGATACTGGTATCCCGAGCTACTCAACATGGCAATCGATCCCCCGATCCGACTGCCTCTGCGGGAGGATCTTCTGTCGCAGCAGCAGGGGACGGTCCTCCACCCGAACCTGTCCAGCCTCCACCTCCATGCGTGGAGATTGAGCGGCGACAGTTGACAGCTTTCGATCTTCCTCCCGAAGTCTGTGATGTCATTCTGGCAGCCAGGCGTCCCTCCACTAAGACGGTGTACGCCTGGAGGTGGAACAAGTTTGTGGCATGGTGCACAGCAAAGTCTGTGGATCCCCTTTCTGCCCCTCTTTCTGAGGTCCTTTTGTTCCTACTATCCTTGGCCCAGCAGGGCTCTGCTCTGGGCACTATCAAAGGTTATCTTTCGGCCATCTCCGCCTTTCTCAGGCTTCCAGATCAGCCTTCTCTCTTTAAGTCCCCGGTTGTTAACCGTTTCCTGAAAGGCATTACACACACGTTTCCTCCCGTGCCTTTCATAATGCCTCAATAGGACTTAAATCTTGTCTTGACCTATCTGATGTGCGCTCCTTTTGAGCCCCTTCATAACTGTCCTTTACGTCTTCTTACTCTCAAGACGGCTTTCCTGGTAGCCATCACCTCTGCCAGAAGAGTGAGTGAGCTCCAGGCTCTTTCTTCTAAACCTCCTTTCCTTTCTGTTCATCCGGACAAGGTGGTTTTAAGGACCCGTCCTTCTTTCTTGCCAAAGGTTGTCACGCCCTTCCACATCGGGCAGACCATCACTTTGCCCACCTTCTTTCCGCCTCCGCATCCTTCAAAAGAGGAAGAGAGGCTCCACCGTCTGGACCCAAAACGTGCGCTCTCGTTCTATCTGAAGCGCACACAACAGTTCCGGGTGGATGACCAGCTCTTTGTTGGCTACGTGGGCGCCAAAAATGGTCGGGCTGTGCACAAACGAACCATCTCTCGGTGGGTCGTTTTGTGCATCAAAGCATGTTACTCGTTGGCTAAGAAGGAGCCTCCTGTGGGGCTGCGTGCCCATTCTACCAAGGCAACGGCAGCCACTACTGCCTTGGGACGCGGCGTTCCCTTGCAGGATATTTGTCAGGCAGCTACGTGGGCCTCACTGCACACGTTTACCAAACATTACTGCCTTGACAGTCAAGTCCGGAGGGACGGCTTTTTTGGCCGTTCTGTTCTCCGTGACTTTCTGGTGTAATCTATTCGCAGACCCACCACCGGGGTTGGTATTGCTGGGGTATCTATTCTAAGGTAAGGAATCTATCACTAACGTGTCTCTTTCAGATGCACAAGTTACTACTTGTGTAACGATATATCTGTAAGAGACATTAGTTAGTGATAGATTCCTACCGCCCACCCATCCTCCCCGTTCTGCGAACTGATTCTAGGGTTAAGGTCATCCCTTTCAGGGCCCTAGTTTCATGGCACCAGTGGTCAGTTTCTTGCATGGCTCTGCGTTCCTGGCGCGGAAAGTCGTGTACAGAACTGACGTCAGTGCGTATGGGTGGGGCCTAAGTAGTCTCCGTGACGTCATCTCGGCGCTTACGACGCCATTGACGGACGCGGAGCCGCACGACGCCACCTACCGACGCGCAGGGGTACTGCTGACGAAACACTTTCCGGATCCAGCCTGACGCCTGGGGATATTCTAAGGTAAGGAATCTATCACTAACTAATGTCTCTTACAGATATATCGTTACACAAGTAGTAACTTGTGCTTATGTACATGTGAGTGTCGGAGGAAGAGAAACTTGCACTGTGGCGTATGTGAGGGAAACTCATGCTGTGTCCCACACTATCTATTGTGTGTGACAGAAAGCTTGTGTACTGCTTCCCATACTGCATCCTCTACTGCATGGGGGAATTGTTATTGGAATTTGTAGAGTACATCAAATACCCATAAGGGCATCCTGGCTGTGAAGGATGGCTTATGCTGCAGTGCTTAATTGGACGGAAAAAAACATGTTTTAAGCTTTTTCCTCAACTCAAGATAAGTGAGTATTTTCCTGAACCAGAAGTTAGGGATTCCAGAGGTTAGGTGCCAAAAAGGAAAACAAAGGCTACAGATACGTTGGTGGTGAATTTGGTGAACAACCCCAAACTTGGCAGTGGGCCAGTTGATAGGAGCTAAACCGTTTCCTGAAATACATAGGGCCAGAGTTGGCAATGGCATGATGTGCAATACATAGTATATTAAAAATGCCATGCTTTTGAATGGGAAGCCGGTGTTTATCTTGTGTAAGTGCAAACTGATAGAAGCACATGGTCAAAGACTGAGAACCAGAAGGGCTGCAGACTATTGAATCAGTTGAAGTTTCCTGTAAAGATAGTTGGGAGTACCCAAGTACAAGGCATTGCCACAGTTCGGTTACGAAGTGATCAGCACCTGAACTATAGGTTTTTTGAGCCGAGAGAGGAAGATAAACTAAGGCTTTTGTTAGCATATTCAGAATAGAGAAACTGGTTACTCTGTCCATATAAAGTGAGTTAGTTGTCAAAGATGAATCCCAGTTTATGAGGAGAGTCTGTGGGAGAAAGAATGGACCCCAGCTTAGCCGGCCACCAAGAAGGTGGCTAGACGAAGTGTGTGTTACCGAATAAAGATCTTCTCTCATTTTTGTCTCCATTAAACTTCAGTCAGTGCTGTCCAATCCAGGAAGCAACTCCGGTTATACATTCCCAGAAGCTCTTTTTGGTGAGGGAGCGTTGTTCAAAATGGTGACAATGATCCGAGTATCTTCCACATACAAAGATGGTTAATAGGGCTTCCATCAACAAGGTCCAGCCTCACAATCTGCATGTATGCTTTTCAAGTTAAGTCACCAAAAGATCACTTACATTTTATAGAAAAATGTTGATGTGAAAAAGAAAAACCGAAAGCTTCAGTTCTGCGAAAAAGAAGCCTACTGGCAGGACAAATGAAGCTCCATAAAAAGCAACTCGTTTTCATTGATTTTCCGATGGATACTTCTACCTGCAGATTTCTCACCTGTACAACAACCCCAAGCGTCAGAGTGGGTCCAGAAACTTCAATGATTTAAGGTCACCAGTAGAGGACGCTGGACTCTGTACTAGAAGTAACGTCAGATGACACCACTGAGCCCATATAGCACCCGCCCCGGCGTACCAACATCAATTCCCTTTGTTCCGCGCCTTCAACGCAGATACCAGGCTTTTCTTCTGAGGGAATTATTTCCTCACAAATTATTCAAAAATGCAGTACCTTTCTTCAAAAGAATGTCTCACTAGAAAAAGTTGGGGTTTTTAAGCCTTGTGATAATTGTCCATCACAGATCCCCCATGCCATTTGTCTATGCTATCTAGGCATCGACCACAACACTAAGTTGTGTTCTTAATGCCTCGGCATTAAAGAGCACAAGGCCAAACTGTTTATGGATCGGGCAAATGATGATTGATGCCACCAAAAACGGTCTTGCCACTCCCGGTCTCGATCACCGTTGTCAGGTAGGAAGCACTGCAAACATAAGGAGGACAAGAAGCAGCCTAGAGGTAGGTCTCCTCGTCAATCTCCATCTCCAACAGGACCAAAACCATCTCTGCAAAGTAATAGCTTTACTCTTTTCACCTTTTCTATTTCCTTCTATTTGCTCATTCTCTCAAGTTAAGTGTGTGAGTTCTTTTTGGCACTCAGAAGGAGGATTGAAATATTTGAAGTGGAGAGCTCCCCTGCTTTTCATTAGAAAGTCTCTTTGTTTCTATCGCTTGCAATTAGGACAGCAGAGAAAGAAAATCTTGGCGTGGCTTCTGAAATATGGTCAAATGGACACGTGTCCTTGTGTTATTGGAAACATACTGCAGTTTCCCGGTATGCATATTTAGGACATCTGATCACATTCGAAGGAGAGAACGATAGCCGCCAGATGGGAGATGTAAGCATTGAAAAGTGTGGAACTAATAAAGGAGCCCTGTGGGACTCCACAGGAAATATACAGGTTCAGCGAGATGGAGAGGGCTTGACCTGCCTGTAAGGAAGGTGCAGATCTACCCAAGAGAAGATTGACACACACTAGTCTGGCAAAGGGTAGAGATCAGCACGGCATGTGGTACAGTGGGGAATGCCGCTGAAAGATCCAGAAGGACCAGAGTAGCAAATCCGCCAAGGCTAAGCCCGAGGTTGTTCCGCAGAACCAGGAAAGGGTTGGTTTCAAAATAATAATTGCTGAAGATGATCAGCCTTTTCCAGGACTTAGGATAAATATGAGAGAAGGGAAGCTTAAGTTGCAGCTGCCAGGCAGTGCTGTGCTGCTATCTGTGTTGTGTCTCTTCTTAAAGCCATCGCAGCCAATAGACGTACTTGGTTGGGCATTCTGAAAGAAGTAGTTTGCTGTTCTTCTTGTAAATGGTTTATCCTGTCTGAAGGGCAGTGAAAACATGTCTCTTGTTATTAAATTGGAGAGCTGGAGCATGTCTGTAGCGTTGAGTGGTAGAAGCAAGCGGTGGGTTCAGACTTCTGAGTAACCTTGCATTTGGTGTTTCATTCATACAGTTTTCATGTAGTACATGACTTGTGGGGGAAGACGCCATAAACCTGCAGTAGTCTAAAATTATTTCTTTACCATTGTTTCTACTTTCAGGCACTTCCATGTTTTAGGGCCAATAACCTGTACGCGCCACACAAGTGTCATCTACAGTTTACATTCCCTCCTTTGTATAAGTTACAAATCTTAATGGTTCCCTTCTCCTAATAAAATAAGTTGCATGTGAGCGCTACTTATAGTCTTTCAAAACGGTGCAAAACGACGTTAAAATGGCTCTGCAGAGTAGCGAGTAACCTTTCCTGAGGACGGAGCAGTTAAAGGTCACGTGTGGGCGCAGCCATCGCTCTCCACATCCACCGAAGGTGATAGAGACGCCGGGAGAGAGCGTCACCGGCGTCTCTGTGATCGATAGCACGGGCTACAGGGACAGCACGGGAGGACTAGTGACAAATACTGCTGTACGAAACAGAAAGTAGTGATAAAGTGAGCCCATTTATCAGTCTGCTTGCCCCGAAATCTGCTCCTGTGCGGAAAAGTCTGCCTGGAGAGACTGTGCCGCTGCACTTTTGACACTAATTATATTTTTAATAATTAATTTGATAAGCATCATTATTAGCTCTTGCATTAGCCTTGCTTTTCACCGACAATTTCTTGTTTAGAATTTCTACAGAGCCTTCGGGGATTGCAAAAAGTCACCGAGAGAACGTGACCGAGTTGATTCGTTCTCATACTTTATTATAGAGCATCTCAACATCGTGTTCTTCCCCGCCCTGTTTTCCTGCCAAACGTTTGCAAACAGCGTCATGTTCTTTTTAGTCATTGACTTTGTTGTGGGCCCTACTTCATCTTCAGTAAAGTAAGTCTCATCAAAGGGCAAGCATCGAGTGTGCGTGGAGTCTGAACGTGCCTTCCAGAGGTAGTATGGTGCACACTGAAGGTTACGTGAAAGTGCACCACTTGTCACAAGTCATGTTATACTTTCCTGTGGCGCAGTGTCTGAGCATGAGTCGGGCTCTCATGCTTTTTAATGGGGCGGTTCCAATACTTCTCAGGGGGGATACTCTTTCATTGGGACACGCTGGGTGTTGTGTGTGTGGAGGAGGCAGTTTTAACTATTGCTCTAGCACTTCATTATAATTTAATTTATATAGCGCTTACTACCCCTGGCGAGACGTTAAAGCGCTTACGCCGGGCAGCCAGGAATCCATGGTTAACCCAGCGTTATTGGCCATTGTTGGTTACTGTATTCGGCTTGTGCACGCGAGCAAACCATACCGTACATTCACTCCAGGTTCTTTGAGGTAGATAAAATGAATAGAAGTTTGGGGGGATCCTTAGTGGTGGAGGGAAGATATTAGTTTATGCAGATGTTGGAGGGGATAATTAGATGGACTTGAGGAGCTAAGGTGTTAGGTTGCAGGGATGTGCTACTTGGATCGGTACATAAAAGATAGATTTTTTAAACGTGAAAGTGCAAATTAAATAGAAAAGAGAAACGGAAAAGCATCGTAGGAGCGAAAGACCAAAACAGATCGGTGGAGAAGCACACATGGAAAAAACATGGAGTGGGGAGAAGCACACAGGAGTACGAAAAGCACACAAAAATGGAGGCAATAAGTGGAGCAGCAGAGAAGCGCACAAGGGCAAGAACAAAACGGGTACAATAGGATGTGTGGGGAAAACTACACAAGAGTAACACGGAGCACGGGATGGGCATTTTAGTTGATCACACGAGAGAGGAGAGAGCTGGAAAATACATGCACTTTCATGGAGTGCGTGACCAAAAAGGGGAAAAAAGCCATAAAAAAGAACAATGGAATTATGGAAGCCAGCCAATCAAATGGTAATAGCGCTATTCTTCAGTGGAAGGGCAAGCGCAAGGTAGATAAGCTGTGACAACGAAAGCCACCAAATAAGAAGCAGGCAAATGAGTGACTGTTGGAAAACGAGGCAGCATCTGTGAGGCCTGCACAAATAACATGACTACATTTGTCCTTCACTGGGAACCAAACACCCAATTGTAGCGCCTGACTCTCAGAGGGTAGCGTTGCAGAGCAGTCTGAGGCTTACTCAAGGGAGGTGGTGTGGGCTAGTAATCGCCATTTGCAGGTGCGCAGAAATAACACTCAATAATTGATTGTCCAGTCTGTACTTTGCTTTATAAAAGTAAGAGTACATTTATTAAACGCACACACTACTCAATTCTATGCACCAATTTACAAATATACATAAGCTGTTGGAATTACTTTGTGACATTGCATAACATCTCCACCCCTCCCGCAGGGGGGTGGGGTCTAGTACCACCACTCCCATGTATGCACATCCTCTTGCCCCCTAATGCAGTGTGTTGAACATAACCTGGAGCGAGGGCCCTGCACACTGGCACCATCCCAGTGGCGGCCCACCCCATTACCCCAACACGCATTAAAAATGGGTTCACCTGCCCTAGTGACACATAACCCTGACTGAGCATCTTATATTGACCATACAGTATGCACCCCTACATCTTCAGGGCTAACAGTCTGGGTTGTTCCTCACTTAAGCGCAGCAGCAAGAATACATGTTGAAGCATTACCTTAGAATGACAGTACTCATCACATTTGTGGATCATTAGAATGCATTGCAATAACAGCCCCTAAAGGCATCACAGATGAAATCACAGGATTACGCATATACAGCCAGACACCCTAGCAGGAATGTCTGGCAACATAACCCCACTTTGCTTTTGACATCACCTTACACAGGTACTTCACATTGCACCTGTGACCTTCAGTCCCTCTAAAAGAAATAACATTAGTAAATGCACTACGGGTGCAGTTACACCTTTTCACCTCCAGGGGATGCCCATCTCCAGACATCCCCAACTCAGCCCTTCACTCCTTGACGCAGCACTTCTCCATACACCCTCAGCTGTAGAACAAAAGTTCCAGCCCAGAAGGTGTTAAAATGCTGGCTGAGCCCTTGAGAGGTTATCCTTTTCAAGTCCCCATGAGACTTGGGGAGGGACTTCTCTTCTTTGGGCTGGGGGGGGGGCTGCGTTGCTCCTGCAGCTCCCCCTGCCCCTCCTTTCCCAAATGAGGGTGAACCCCCCTCCTCTGGGGGCCACCAGGCACAAAAACGATCAATTTCCATATGCCTTGCAAGGCATTGTGGGGCGCTTCGGGCTCCTCTTCATGCATATTTGATGAGCGGCTCTCCCGCTGTGCCGGGGAGAGCCGCGATCGCGCTGGCGCTTCGCGCCTCGCTCCTTCCTCTATGGGGGGCCCGGTCTCACCCGGACCCCCAGGTGAGGGTAACGGCTCGGGGAGCCCACCCCCGGCCGCTCGTCTTAATTTTGGCGGGGGCCCAGTCCCACCCAGGCCCCGCGATGCCCAACTCGTCTTTCGGCGGGTCTCGGTCCCACCCGGGACCTGCGACGGCCTCTCTGCTTGGAGGGCAGCCTTGGGAGCCCACCCCCGGCTGCCCCCGCCGGCTCCCCGCGCGGCCCGCATCCTCGTGTGCGGCCGTGGGAGCCGGCCGAACAGTTCTGGTCTGCCCGCTGGAGCGGGCAGATGCGTGTTTGTCTTCCAGTCCGGCTGGACCGCGGGGGAGTGCGGCGGCACTCCCCCGGCCTCCTCCCATTCTTCGGGGCCCGGGGATGGGGTCCTGGGCCCCCGGACATCTTTGGGGGGCGCGACGGCGGCCCCCCTCCATCCTGGTTTCTTCGGGGCCCGGGGATGGGGTCCCGGGCCCTCTCCTCCTCCTCGCGGGGGGGCGCGACAGCGCTACCCCCGACCTCTGGTTCGGCGGGGGCCAGGGTGGGCTCCTGGCACCCCGTTGGGGGTCATCTTCACGGGGAGCGCATCGGCGCTCCCCGACTTTGCTTCGGGCCCGGGTATGGGATCCCGGGCCCCTAGAGACCTCGCGGGGGTGCGATGGCGCTCCCCCGCCTCCCTCTTCGGTGGGGGCCAGGGTGGGCTACTGGCCCCCCTGCAGGGCACTTTTACGGGGAGCGCGACGGCGCTCCCCAGCTTCCCTTCTTCTGGGGGCAGTCCCCGGGGACCTGACCCACCCCGGGGGCATCTCTGAGACCGGCGGCGGAGCCCCACGTGCTTCGTCGGTCTTCTTAGGGGGTCAAAGGTCGCTCACCTTCCGGGGGCCATATCTCAGCCCCTGGGGGTCCGATCTGCCCCATTTTCACGTCTTCTTGCTCTTGGTGGTGCCCCCCAGCCACTGGGAGCACTCTCCTTCGCCCTCCGGGTCTCCAAGAGGGTGCATTCTGCAGGGAGCGGTCTTCACTGGCTCCCTGCGCCAGCCTTTCGCCTGGCTCTCCTCCTGGGCCTCTCGTCTCCCTGCGCAGAGGCCCCTGCTTCTGCGCACCGGTCTTGGGCTCTTCTTCTGGCGTTGTTAGGGCCCTGGGGGGCAGTCAGGGGGTTCCTCCTTCCAACTGCCCATTGCCCGGCTCCAGCACCTTCCGCCTCAGCAGACCACACCCCAGAGAGCTTCTCTTCCTGTGCAAGCACTTTTTAAAAGTTGAGTAGGGGGCTGGCAGGAAGTCTCTGTTGGTCCTATCAAACAGCGACACATCACTTCCCCGCCCCTGCTCCCTCCTTCTTGTCCAGCCTCTGGGCTGGTTCAAAATGGCGTCGTCCAGGGTCTCTGGCCACATGGTCTCTGAAACAAGACCCTTCCCTCCTTGGTGCAGCCTGGTGCCTGGCACCAGTGATAGGTGCTGATGGATGGGCCTGTAGCCCCACCCATCTTCTCTTCGTGGAGAGGAGGCCTTAGCTTGTGGGAAAAAAAAGGTTATCAATCCAGGCAGCTGAGGTCAGCCCTCAGCCTGGCCCTGGTTATGACTGACTCAGAGAAATGTGACATTTCTGGATGACCCAAAAGCAGTACAAATATGACTTTGGACTCTGCAGAATACTTCTTCTCACACCCGTTACAGTGGACTTTAGTGCGTGTCTGGAATCTGTAGGTCTTAGGAAAGTGACACTAGCCCATGGGCTCCACTTCCCCATAGGGGAATAATGAAGTGAAAAACACAGTCAAACACACTGACTTTCCCTGGCATGTTTCTTCCCAGTGTATAAAGCCTATTCCATGTCACCACCCAATTCTGCATAAGTCCTGCCACACCATTCACTTTGTAGCTGCTCCTAGACTGCGCACGCCAGGAATCTCCCCTGCGCAGCCCCTACACGTGTGCACAGGCATGTACACAGGTGTCTGCATGTAACCAGCCCGGTGCCCCGTACTCCAGCTGCTGCGCAGCGGCCTAGTCAAGCCAGGGGGACACCAGTAAAATCCACATGCAGTCTCTTTCATCATGAGTTCACTGTGGATGAGTCCCAATTTATGAGGCTCTCCCACAGTAAAAGCTCAACACATAGGTGCTCAAAAAGCGAAAAATCTGGGCGGCCCATAGTGTCAGAACCACCTTCTAACACACGCCGCGCCCTGCTGATTCCTACAGGGAAGAAGTAGCCACTCTACATGGGTACACTTCCCGTAGTCAGCGATAACTAGTTATAAGGGGTTCTGACCAGACCCCCTTACTCACCAGTTATCTGCTCAGACCACCTACTCCTCCCATCCATGAAATCTCCACCCATGACAGGGATCCCAGACTACCCTAAGAACCCTCCAGGCTCTAGGTTAGATACCTCTAGGTCACTCATGGTCTACATGGACTCAGCCTAACTAGGCCCACCTTTGCCCTTGGGCATGCAACACTCTGCCTACCACTTCTCTGGACAAGGGTACAGTGCCTCACCACCGATGCGGTCTTCTGGGATAGGTCTACATCCCATCCCCAGGGTCACTAGCTGGTCTCCCTTCTGGAGTTTGTTCCACCCAGTACCCTCCCTCCGTTTGGTCCTTGCACCCCAAAGATGCAACCTCTCTGGACCCTCACCCTGCCGCTGAGGTCATTCTGCTGCCACCACCCTTTCGGGATGACTGGCTTCCCTAAAGAAAGCACAGCCATTCGTGCTTTCCCCACACAGAAAAGCACCCTTTGGCCACTGGCCTGGCTCCCTGATAGGACCTCAGACCGGCCTTACTACCACACTGGCAGTGCCAGGGAGGAACACTGAGGGTGCCTCGTCAGACATCCTACAGCTCATTCCCCCCGTCAGTAGCTCCACACGGAAACTACCCCGGGAACCTAGACCCCTTCTTTGTTCTCCGCTGCGAGAACAGGGCCTATGCACCCTTCCCTCCGAGAGGTTCGCTCTCCTCCCGGAGTACCCTTAGAGAGCCTGTGGGCCCCGAGTTAGCTAGACCCAGGCCCACCTCTCATGGCTCTCCCCGGTCTCCCAGCAGCGCCTCGGGAGACCGTCCAGGGACCTACATGGTCCCTGGATGGCCTGCACCACCCCTTATGAAGAGCAGGGTCCCTTCCCTAAGTTAGGCCCCACCTGCCTTCAGGGTAGTACTACCACACCAAGCCAGGGACCCTAAAGATACCGGCTAGGCCTGCACCACCCCTTTGCGAAACACAGGGTCCCTTCACTTAAGATAGGACCCACCTGTGTTCAGGGTGGTACTACCTTGCAGAAGTCCACCTCCTGCCTCGAGCTAGGGAACACCCTCATGCTTCCGGTCCTGGGATACAAGTCCCCTAGGACCTACCTGACTGGTTACCTGGCCAGGCATCGCCCCAGCCACCACCTGAGGCTCACCACCCAGCTCGACAACTACCCCTCCTTTGGGGCCACCCATCACCATGGGCCACCCCGGGGTAACCACTCACCGTACCCTGACACCTCAGGGTCCGCCACTAACCCTTCACCTGGAAACCAGGGAGTACATCACCCCCACTCAGATCTCCACTGGGTCAGTTACCTAGCCCACCTAGAGTACCTAGGGGCTACCACCACACAAGAACTACCCTCCTTTGGGGCCACCGACTACCAGGGGCCACCCCTGGGTTGCTCACCTCCCCACCAGTTAACCTGGGGGGGCCTGCCGGACACTCAACTGTACCACACCCTCCTCCCATCGTGGGAAAAGTTCCTTGGGGTCCCCCACCATGGGAACCCCTGGGGCGTTACTACCTGGGGTAAAGAAACCTCCTGCCCCACCCTTCCAGTGGTTTTGGCCTGCGCCAATGGCAAGTAAACTTTCCGTGGGGGAAGGATACCTGGGGCCCCTTCTGTGGAAACCCTCCCTGCCCTTAAAAAGCGTGGGAATCTCCCAGGACCCCCTCTCTCTCCTGTCCCCCACAAAGGTCAATCCACCCCCCTCCTGTGATGTAGGTATCAGTTGCTGTCCCTATCTCTTGAGGAGACACCCTCATCATGCAGGTGTAGTGTGTGTAGTGTTAGGGTTCAAAGGTGTACAATATGGCTTAGAACATTTGTATGCAATCATTTCCTGGAAAGTCCCATCCCGCTAGCACATGGTAATCAACTTAACTCAGTCACATCAATACAGTTTACATTTAAACCATAATATCTTCACATGACATATATGTGCGCGGGGCTTTCCTTTCCCATACTTTTAGTTCACATAACCAAAACTTTGAACCCTTCTCACAGCCTTGCGCTCTTCCATTTGCTCATTACTGCATAGGTAATGTGTGGCAAAACTGGACTTATCAAATGCTATAAATGCGCACCAGAATGGGATACTATGTTTCCGCCGCTAGACACCAATGTTGGAAAACGAGGCAGCATCTGTGAGGCCTGCACAAATAACATGACTACATTTGTCCTTCACTGGGAACCAAACACCCAATTGTAGCGCCTGACTCTCAGAGGGTAGCGTTGCAGAGCAGTCTGAGGCTTTACTCAAGGGAGGTGGTGTGGGCTAGTAATCGCCATTTGCAGGTGCGCAGAAATAGCACTCAATAATTGATTGTCCAGTCTGTACTTTGCTTTATAAAAGTAAGAGTACATTTATTAAACGCACACACTACTCAATTCTATGCACCAATTTACAAATATACATAAGCTGTTGGAATTACTTTGTGACATTGCATAACATCTGCACCCCTCCCGCAGGGGGGTGGGGTCTAGTACCACCACTCCCATGTATGCACATCCTCTTGCCCCCTAATGCAGTGTGTTGAACATAACCTGGAGCGAGGGCCCTGCACACTGGCACCATCCCAGTGGCGGCCCACCCCATTACCCCAACACGCATTAAAAATGGGTTCACCTACCCTAGTGACACATAACCCTGACTGAGCATCTTATATTGACCATACAGTATGCACCCCTACATCTTCAGGGCTAACAGTCTGGGTTGTTCCTCACTTAAGCGCAGCAACAAAAATACATGTTGAAGCATTACCTTAGAATGACAGTACTCATCACATTTGTGGATCATTAGAATGCATTGCAATAACAGCCCCTAAAGGCATCACAGATGAAATCACAGGATTACGCATATACAGCCAGACACCCTAGCAGGAATGTCTGGCAACATAACCCCACTTTGCTTATGACATCACCTTACACAGGTACTTCACATTGCACCTGTGACCTTCAGTCCCTCTAAAAGAAATAACATTAGTAAATGCACTACGGGTGCAGTTACACCTTTTCACCTCCAGGGGATGCCCATCTCCAGACATCCCCAACTCAGCCCTTCACTCCTTGACGCAGCACTTCTCCATACACCCTCAGCTGTAGAACAAAAGTTCCAGCCCAGAAGGTGTTAAAATGCTGGCTGAGCCCTTGAGTGGTTATCCTTTTCAAGTCCCCATGAGACTTGGGGAGGCACTTCTCTTCTTTGGGCTGGGGGGGCTGCGTTGCTCCTGCAGCTCCCCCTGCCCCTCCTTTCCCAAATGATGGTGACCCCCCCCCCCCCTCCTCTGGGGGCCACCAGGCACAAAAACGATCAATTTCCATATGCCTTGCAAGGCATTGTGGGGCACTCCGTGCTCCTCTTCATGCATATTTGATGAGCGGCTCTCCCGCTGTGCCGGGAGAGCCGCGATCGCGCTGGCGCTCGCGCCTCGCTTCTTCCTCGGTGGGGGGCCCGGTCTCACCCGGACCCCCAGGTGAGGGTAACGGCTCGGGGACCCCACCCCCGGCCGCTCAGCTTATTTTTGGCGGGGGCCCGGTCCCACCCGGGACCCGCGACGGCCTCTCTGCTTGGAGGGCAGCCTGGGGAGCCCACCCCCGGCTGCCCCCGCCGGCTCCCCGCGCGGCCCGCACCCTCGTGTGCGGCTGTGGGAGCCGGCCGAACAGTTCTGGTCTGCCCGCTCCAGCGGGCAGGCGCGTCTTTGTCTTCTGGTCCGGCTGGACCGCGGGGGAGTGGGGCGGCACTCCCCCGGCCTCCTCCCATTCTTCGGGGCCCGGGGATGGGGTCCTGGGCCCCCGGACATCTTCGGGGGGGGCGCAACAGCGGCCCCCCTCCATCCCGGTTTCTTCAGGGCCCGGGGATGGAGTCCCGGGCCCCCTCCTCCTCCTCGCGGGGGGGCGCGACGGCGCTCCCCCCGACCTCTGGTTCGGTGGGGGCCAGGGTGGGCTCCTGGCACCCCGTTGGGGGTCATCTTCACGGGGAGCGCATCGGCGCTCCCCGACTTTGCTTCGGGGCCCGGGGATGGGATCCCGGGCCCCTCGAGACCTCCTCGCGGGGGGCGCGACGGCGCTCCCCGCCTCCCTCTTCGGTGGGGGCCAGGGTGGGCTCCTGGCCCCCCTGCAGGGCACTTTTACGGGGAGCGCGACTGCGCTCCCCAGCTTCCCTTCTTCTGGGGGCAGCCCCCGGGGACCTGACCCACCCCGGGGGCATCTCTGAGACCGGCGGCGGAGCCCCACGTGCTTAGTCGTCGGTCTTCTTAGGGGTCAAAGGTCGCTCACCTTCCAGGGGCCATTACTCAGCCCCTGGGGGTCCGATCTGCCCCATTTTCGCGTCTTCTTGCTCCTGGTGGTGCCCCCCAGCCACTGGGAGCTTCTCTTCCTGTGCAAGCACTTTTTAAAAGTTGAGTAGGGGGCTGGCAGGAAGTCTCTGTTGGTCCTATCAAACAGCGACACATCACTTCCCTGCCCCCTCCTTCTTGTCCAGCCTCTGGGCTGGTTCAAAATGGCATCGTCCAGGGTCTCTGGCCACATGGTCTCTGAAACAAGAGCCCTTCCCTCCTTGGTGCAGCCTGGTGCCTGGCACCAGTGATAGCTGCTGATGGATGGGCCTGTAGCCCCACCCATCTTCTCTTCGTGGAGAGGAGGCCTTAGCTTGTGGAAAAAAAAAGGTTATCAATCCAGCCAGCTGAGGTCAGCCCTCAGCCTGGCCCTGGTTATGACTGGCTCCGAGAAATGTGACATTTCTGGATGACCCAAAAGCAGTACAAATATGACTTTGGACTCTGCAGAATACTTCTTCTCACACCCGTTACAGTGGACTTTAGTGCGTGTCTGGAATCTGTAAGCCTTAGGAAAGTGACACTAGCCCATGGGCTCCACTTCCCCATAGGGGAATAATGAAGTGAAAAACACAGTCAAACACACTGACTTTCCCTGGCATGTTTCTTCCCAGTGTATAAAGCCTATTCCATGTCACCACCCAATTCTGCATAAGTCCTGCCACACCATTCACTTTGTAGCTGCTCCTGGACTGTGCACGCCAGGAATCTCCTCTGCGCAGCCCCTACTTGTGTGCACACGCATGTACACAGGTGTCTGCATGTAACCAGCCCGGTGCCCCGTACTCCAGCTGCTGCGCAGCGGCCTAGTCAAGCCAGGGGGACACCAGTAAAATCCACATGCAGTCTCTTTCATCATGAGTTCACTGTGGATGAGTCCCAATTTATGAGGCTCTCCCACAGTAAAAGCTCAACACATAGGTGCTCAAAAAGCGAAAAATCTGGGAGGCCCATAGTGTCAGAACCACCTTCTAACAGTGACAGTACGACCAACCAGTGGTAAACAATGGGCAGGCTTTAAGCCGCTGTGAGTAGATAACCAGTCAATCTTGCACAGGTAGACTCGCCCTGAAAGTGTAACAGATCCTATGATCCTGGACAACGTTGGAGGTTATTTTTCTAGCGAGGATATTTTTACTGAAGCATTAGTTGTGCTGAGTCTCATGTGAGACCGTCACCCACAAAGATGTTATGCTTCATCATCTGGTCTGCTTCTCACCACATGGAAGTATGTATCTTTTCCCCAGGTGGTCTCCAATATTTTTTGTAATCTCTTGAATGAATGACTTCGAAGAACATATTCCTCATTGCAATAACTTCTGCGTGTCTGTCGCATCCTTTAACCCCAAGCATGGTCAGTGCAACTTCCGACACTTCCTTCTTCCCAGACAAGTTGGTACTTGGGACTGACAAATGCAAAAACAACAATTGATGGACAGAATGCAGAACAATGTTGTACATTCACCCCAGTACAGAGATCTGGGCCTAAATCCATCGTTTTTTTGCTCACCATGCCATTCCAGTTTGGACCCAGCCATATGCAAATCAGTCTTGACCCTGCGCCCAATGGGAACAGTCCAGCCCGAACTGCCAAGCCAGGTCCTCCCTGGACTGGAAACAAACATCCTAGGACCGGTTTCGGGCTTTCAGCCCTCATCAGCCAGGATAGCTTGACTCCAGTGGCATGGAGAGCACGGGACCCACGTCTGGGCATACCCGTCCCACTCGGGGTGACAAATGCAAAAACAACAATTGATGGACAGAATGCAGAACAATGTCGTACATTCACCCCAGTACAGAGATCTGGGCCTAAATTCACCGTTTTTTTGCTCGCCATTCCAGTTTGGACCCAGCCATATGCAAATCAGTCTTGACCCTGCGCCCAATGGGAACAGGCCAGCCCGAACTTGGGACTGTGGCATCCTTTTCCCCTAAAACAATGTCACACTTCCATGTGGGAGGACCTCTTATGTCAGTCACTAATACCAGTAATATGCTTCAGCAAATACATCATACACATTACCTTACCTTTCCCTCTATGCATTTTGTTATATACATTGTTTTGTGTGATTTCATGTGATTGATTATATTCCTTGATATAATTGTGTATGATGTCTTTGCTGAAGTATACTTTATCAAAAGTATCTTTGTATAAATTATATATGGAATAATACAATAAGTAACTTTTGATCAACTGATTAGTGTCTTGATCATTTGTGATCTGAATAGCTGGTGTTTGTGATTGTCATGAGAAGTACTTCTTTTGGTTTATATATATATTGAGGGGTCCATCTGCCGGTGTCATAAGAACCCACCCCCTCCTGCCATAGGAGTGTTTCTTACCACCTTACTCTCCCTGCGCTTCCATGTGGTACAGTCCATCATGCTTCCTGCTTGCTTCTCTCTGTGATAACCCTGTAAGGAAGAGGAGAGGCTTTATCATCCTTCTATACAGTCTTGGTATTTGCTTAATACAGACATGTTCTTATGTCCGAATGTCTGGTAAAAGGGCAAACATGTCTCTAGTTGCTTGTAATAGTTTATTACAAGTGAATAATGATGTCAAAGTGGAGACCGTTTTCAGCCGTGGCGAGTGATCGCTGCCTTTCTGTGTTTGTGAGGGAAGATTAAGCATAGATTCCCAATTACTGTCATGTGCCACACAGTGAGCAACAAACCACCCATGCTTCTTCTGATGTCCAAACATCAAGCTCTTATATCTGTCCTCCACCTTTCAACTCCCACTATTACAGCTGCCTCTTCTTCCACCAGAGGCATAGCAGAAATGGACAATGGCATAACAACAATTAATAGAAAATGCCACTGGGAAAAAATGCTGCGCAGGTGTTGGGCAATGTTTTCTATCCTACAACATCTATGGATACAGTGTGTTACAGCTTTTAGAAAATGATGCAAAAAGAAAAGCAACCGTTCTGCAGACGTGTTTTCTTCCTTTGAGAACTGTTTGCTTTGTCAGTGCAGCTTCCGGTTCAGAAAGCTTGTGGAAGGAAGGTCACTAAAAGGTAAGTGGGAGGGAAGAGGTTGGTGGGCAAAAAACAGTAATATGCGGAAGTAAAATGAGAGGGACACAGTATTTGGTAAATTAGGACAGTGGGTGAGAAATCTCTAATGATTTTTTTAGGAAAGGGAGTGTGGAGGCCGAACACTAAAATAGGGAGGGAGCAGTGTGTGAAGAAAGGGAGAAACAAAGAAGAGAATTTTGACAAATAGGGAAGGGAGGAGTTTTCTGACCTTATAAAGGCATTCTGCCTTCAGCCTCGTTCTTTCATGCATTCACAGAGTACTTAGTTACTTAAAATATCCTTACAATGTGTAGAAGGGGTTGTTTATCCCAAATATAACTGCTGTAGAAATGGCCCATTTCTCCTGAATGCTAGTTATCCAATGAGTCAGCACATTGAACATTTTCTCAAACTGAACTACAATTTGTGGTCCTTCATTATGTCTGTACTGTTTATGTTTGAGTAATAGTATGAGTGCTATAGGGTGGTTACTGTTCTTTTATATTTATTATATTGGAAATGAAAGAATCTTATAGAACAAGGCCCTTCTGTGAGAAACTCCCCGTTGTCACTATATATGGTATGTGCCGACATTGTTCTCTTTCCCTTTGTGCTCTTCGCAGTGTCCGATTCATCCAAAAATACGAACTTTATTTAAGATCAACTAATTTAGAAAGTATTCCTTAAAGAATGATTCGAGGATTGAACATGATTTGTACATTCTTGTTGATTGGCCTGCTTTTGAAAACACTGACCATCTTTTGAAGATTTCATGGTTTTCCACAGGCATTTGCTAGCCTTTCGCCTGTTCACCAGGGCCAGGTATTCTTGTTACTCTAAAAATATCAAAAAAGTGGCTAGTACAGAAACCATGGACTGTATTTTGATTGAATGTGACTTATTCTTGGGTGATTCGTCCTTTACAACTGTTATGAAACTTTTCATTTCTGCGTTCAATGACACACATTCTGAAATTCTTAAAGGTCAGCTGTTTCAAAAGCTATTAATCGGGTACATTCTGTATATTTCCAAGTTATTCCAATGTTGGCGCTATTAGTGCACAGTATGAATGAATGATTCGTTATATATTTCCAATTACGTGCCTACAGGTCTGAAGATGCAAACAAAGCCTTTTCAGCAGCCGTCCAGATGCATGATGTTCTTGTGAAGGCGTGGGCGATGTGGGGAGACTATCTGGAGAACATCTTTGTCAAGGAGCGGCAGCTACACCTTGGCGTCTCTGCCATTACGTGCTATCTTCATGCTTGTCGCCACCAGAATGAGAGTAAATCAAGAAAATATTTAGCAAAGGTATGATCATCGAGCAATACCCTGCTTTATATGTTCATGCTATTACGAAAAAAGGGAAGACTTGTACAAGGAGTAATTTAAAAAAAATCTTATAAAGTGAGTGGTAATTTTTGTAAAATTTGAGGCATTTCATAGAACATAGAGATTTTTTTTATTTTCTACTTCCGTGCATTGGTTGGTAAATAATAAACTCCCCTCTATTGCCGTTACCTTAAGCGAGGCAGTGTTGACTTCTCCAATGCAGTGGCAACACCCTTCCCACCCGTTCTAGAGGCTCATGGAGTATTGTCTCCTTCATATCCCAATTTACATTTAGAATACCAAGTGGTATTGTATAAAGTGCATGATAATTTGCATTTTTCACTTTCCTGTATATATCACTTACTTCACTTAATTGATAGCAACATAGTGAGTACTGAAGGGATCAGTTTCAGTCCTGATGAAGAAGCCCTGATGCTTCGAAATATGTTGACTTGATTAGGAGTATCCGCACATTACACGCAGGACATCTCCGACCCACTGTTTTTAATAGTACCAGCCTCAGTGACGTATTAAAGTTTTTCTAGTCCATGGGGCTAGGTCCTTTTTAATTCACCTTTGCATTCACTCTTGACCCTTCCTCTCACTACCCCTACACCACACATAGTACTGAAAGATCAGTGCTCCCGCGTAGTCGCAGGTCGTAGCACGCCCCGTCCCGCAGCGGGGCGGGAAGACCCCTATGATGAAGCATGACACCAAGGGCCCTTTTGGTGTGTGAGGGGTATTTAAGCAAACACTGTGTGCGTCCAACCAAAGTAGGAAACACACCTCTTTTGACATAGTGAGAAACTCAATCAATAGAACCCTCCTTGCAGGTGGATCCTTGTGTTTTGTTATAGATTCTTAGAGGAGGACGTATCCACCTCCAGTGTTCGCGAAGGGCACTGCCTCTTCACTCCCCAATCCTGTTTTTTGTTGCCCTTTAACAATGCCTTGATGGGCCTCTTTTTAGTTACTTGGAGCAACAGGCTTCTGACCAGTCTTTCAATCTCCAGGTCCTACATCGTCATCATCCTGCTCCTAGGATCCACATTTCTTGACAACTCGCACATCTCGAGAGCCTTGTTGTGCAGGCATATTCATCTTCCAGACAGAATCCGGATTCTTTCTCTACCTAGTCTGATAGGTAGTCAAAAAGATTGAAGCAATGGGGAAAAAGGTATTCTCTTCAGGGTCCTTGCTCTTTCTAGACCAATGTGACTTGCCTTTTGCCCCGGTACTACCATGCCTTGTGGGAGAAGGCTCAAAAGTAGTTCCTAATCTTCCTGACCATTTCTGTGATCAGTTCTTGGAAGCTGTGCCAGATGAATAGAATGCAGCAAAGCAGATTCTCTCCTGGTGTGGACTCAGTGACTCGGTCTTTAGCCATCTGCTGCTATGCTTGAATACATTCCAGTGGACTTTCCGAGAATGTCTAACTGTCGCTTTTGGGCATGCCCTTTGATAAACCTGCCTCTTTCATTCCTTTTGATGGTGCCCACCTCTTTGCTGAGAAGGTCAATCACTCTCTGGAGAACTTTAAACAAAGATGGGCTAAGGCTCCATCTGTCAGCCTTGCCTCACCAGCACGCAAGCTTCATCAATAATATTGCAATTTCCAGGGTTATTCCCAAGGCATGCCATTTCAGAGATTCTAGGTGCCTCAGCTTGTACAACAGCTCAAAGAATTCTTTCAGCACTAAAGACGGCGTAGTGATTCCAGCGGCTGTAGATAGCAGCAGTATTTCTCCTTTGCTTCTCTGGCACCTCCAACTAAGCTGATTTAGTTGATCCATGAAGGAGCACGTGCAGTCTGTGGGGAGTAGGGATCAAACGTTTGCAGTCCATCATTATGGAGCACTAAGTCTTGCAAATTGTTTACTATGGTATGCCTTCCCTTCCAAGATTCCCCTCCCGCCTACCAATCAAGCATTTGTAAAGCACGCTACTCACCCGTGAGGGTCTCAAGGCGCTGGGGGAGCGGCTACTGGTCAAACAGCCAGGTCTTGAGGAGTCTTCTGAAGGTCAGCAGGTCCTGGGTCTGTCGTAGGTGGATGGGGAGGGAGTTCCATGTCTTGGTGAGGTAGGAGAAGGATCTGCCGCCGGTGGTTGTTCGGTGGATGCGTGGAACGAGGGCGAGGTCAGCGGAGCTGGCGGTTGGGGATGTAGAAGGTGAGTCGCTTGTTGATGTATGCTGGTCCTGTGTTGTGGAGTGCTTTGTGAGCGTGGGTGAGGAGCTTGAAGGTGATCCTCTTGTTGACGGGTAGCCAGTGCAGGTTCTTCAGGTGGGCGGTGATGTGGCTGTGGCGGGGGATGTCGAGGACGAGGCTTGCGGATGCGTTTTGTATGCGTTGGAGTCTCTTCTGGAGTTTGGCCGTGGTTCCCGCGTAGAGGGCGTTGCCGTAGTCCAGCCTGCTGCTGACGAGGGCTTGGGTGACCGTCCTTCGGGTTTCGGTGGGGATCCATCTGTAGATCTTGCGAAGCATACAGAGGGTGTTGAAGCAGGAGGAGGAGACGGCGTTGACTTGTTTGGTCATTGAGAGCGTTGAGTCCAGGATGAACCCCAGGTTGCGTGCGTGGTCGGTGGGGGTCGGCGCAGTTCCCAGCGAGGTTCGCCACCAGAAGTCGTTCCAGGCGGAAGGGGTGGAACCGAGGATCAGGACCTCCGTTTTGTCTGAGTTCAGTTTCAGGCGACTGTTCTTCATCCATTCGGCCTACCCAGGTGCACCTGGCAATAATGCCCACACTGTACAGCAAGAGGTCCTTTCACTATTGAATAAAGGTGCACTGGAGTTGATGCCAACAGCTGAGATAGGACAGGGATGCTACGTCCCAAGAAGTAGTGTGGGCCTTGTGGACCTTCTGGTGTTCTGAATTCCTTCCTCTGCAAGGAAAAGTTCAAATTATTATCCCGAGCTCAGGTGTTGCTGGATGAATAGATGGTGTCCATAGACTTGTAGGACACATTCTTTAACGTCACACATGAAGTACATGTGTATTGTTGTGGGCTGCACCCACTATCAATTGGCAGTCCTGCTGTTTGGGCAGTCATCCGTGCCTCGTGTATTCACAAAGGAAATGTTGAGACATTGCATTTTTGCAGGTCTGGGATCTCTGTATTTCGATACCCCTTTGCCTGACTGCTTAAGGCGTCTTCGCCATAGAACCACCTTCAATATGTGATCTCACTTCTGTTCAATCCGGGGTTTTGCAGTGTGAATCCTTTTGGGACTCATATGCTGTGCATTTATTACATCATCAAGTGGTTGGGTCTGGAATAGATAATTTTCCTTTTTTTCTCTCCCTCTTAGGGCATCGTTGACCATTTGGTGACCATGTCTATCCCCTTAAAGCATTAAATGTACACCAACAAAGGGCCTGTGCATAATCACAATCTTCAGATTCCTCTTTCTGCTGTTGAGTTTGGAAACCGGATAAAACGCTAAGGAAAGACCATCGAGAAGATAGCGAACAAATGGAGCAACATAGGCCCATATGGATCGGTCTAATCAGAAGTGTCGTGGTGGACAAAAGAATGATGGGTTGGCATGCTACCCAGAGGGATTGCAGTGGTTAGACTTATTTAAAAAACAATTCCCATCACATTTTGTGTGTTAGAGAAGAAATACAGACACTCTAGACAGAAACCAGCATACTCAAAACCAACACCGTGGCAGACTCGATCATACTTTCCATTGCCTGGAAAAGAGACGACACACACCATTGTCTACAGGGGCCCCACCTGCAAGAGAAAATAAAGGGATTGAGATGGTAGGTAAAAAAATTAAGAGGTTGGCGGCCACCCTATTGCTCTTAGTAAATTCCAAAGCACTTCTCAACCGATATGGACAGGGCATCATCAGGGAGAGAGGATGAAGGAGTTGATTAACACCTCCCGAAGCAATAAATAAAGAGCATAATACTGAAGGGAAAAACAATAGTATATGCTGAAAGTCGGGCCTCAATGCTGCGAACAGAGCCAGTAGACAGGCGTGAACCGGCACAACACTCAGACACGCATGGTTCAGGGTGTGTTGCTTCAAACAAGAAGGTCAAGCTTCAATTAAGAACATGCTCGTCACAGGAGACAGCTTATTTGGAACTCCTGGGAACAAATTCTTAAAAAGAAAAAGGATATTGAAATGACCAAGCGATAGTAGAGCTATAATTTAGAGACTCTTTCAAGAGGGGCATGACTCCCAGCAGAGGACCGACGAACATAGTGGATTTCCAACCAGCCCCCAGCAATCACCAAACCCACAAATGAGTAGCATCCAATCAGCAGGTTTGTCATGGCAACCACAGCAATACCAGAGAGAGATGTTTCTGGCCAGATCTGGGTTAAAGGCCAAACCACAAGAGGGACAGCCACTTCAACAGCGGGAATGTGCACAAGGATGCTTGTGACCTCAAACAACTGTAGGGTCAGATTAGGAGGCTTCTTTCAGGACTGAAGCCAGATAACCTCTGACAAATGAGAGATAAGCCTGATAAAATACAGATACTACAGAATCCAGCAAACAAAAAATCAACAAAAGGGTATTTACAGGGGGCAAGATTTCGGATTCCTGTAATAGGAGATGAATAAAATGTAATAGGAGATAAATGTATTGCTGCATAAAGGGTCCTCAAAAGGAAACATAACCAAGGAGTTTACTCCGTGTATTTTCTCGGCCCAAAACAAAGCAAGACTCTACCTTGAGACCAGTCATAGACCTCAGGTTTCTGATCAAGTTAGTCAGGAGTCACAGACGTTCAACATGACCACATTACAGGCGATCATACCGGGGATGAGGAAAGACTACTACACGGCCACGGTCGACCTCAAAGGCATCTACTTTCATATCCTAGTGAACGACCAGCACAAAAAGTACCTCAGGTTTGTGGTCAACAACTTACATTATAATTTAGAGTATTGCCATTTGGGAGAAAATATGAAACATTGTTCACAATATGTCCTGCAATATAGGTAGCCCATCTGAGAAGGCATGAGATATATGTGTACCCCTACCTAGACGACTAATTGACAAGGCTAATCTCACTATAGAAATGCAAAGACCGCATGCAAATGACGGTTCAAACCTTGCATAGACTTGTCTGTTTAAAGAAAACATGGGAAAATTGTTCCCCAACACCCAGAAGGGAAATAAAATTCTGGGAGCGACTCTGAGCTCATTGAAAAAGAGGGCCTTCCCCATACAGAAGAGTATTGGCACTGAGAGAGCAAGCTTCTCTCTACCGCAAGGGATAATCTCTGACAGTGAGAACTGTGAAGAAAATGATGGACATGATGGCATCATGCATTCCTCCCAATCCTATAGGCTAGACTCCGCTTGAGACCAATCCAGGAATAGTCACAAATACATTTGTCACAAGCAACGGTAACTAGGCGAATCTAGAGGTTCTCACAGGAAAAGTAGAGAGGTAATTTAGTGAAAGTAGAAGAACATCATAGCCGGTGTATGCTTCAGTCAACTTTTTTCCCTCTGTGACCATCACAACAAATGCATCTCACAAAGAATGGGGAGCATATGTGGGAAAGCTCCATGTAAGGGGCCAATGGAACCCCCATGAGGAAGTGAAACAAGTAAATGTTCTAGAACTGAAAACTGAAGCTGTTTCGAGCACTAAAAGCCATCCGCAAATATATTGCAGGGAGGACAGTACGAATACAAATAGACAACTCAACAGTAATGTTCCACCTGAAGAAACAGACGGAACACAGTCGTTCATACTGTCCAAACTAGACACAAGAAATTTGGAGTTGGTCTACACAAAGAAGGATTTCACGTACAGCAGTTAACCTACCAGGCATACGAAACACAGAGGCAAGCAGGCTAGGCAGACAAGACTGTGTCTCACAAGAATAGGAACTCAAACGAGAGGTAATACAATCCTTCAGGAATGAGGCACACCACCCATAGACTTATTCTCAACATAGTAAAAATCAATAGGATAAGTAGGTCAGGGTCATTTGCTTATGCCTTTCCACCAATTCCATTAACTCCCCTATGGATAAACACGTGCAGCGAGGCAGCCATGACAATGATACTAATCACCCCACTGTGGGCCAAACCAGCAATGTTCTGTGACCTAATGGAGATGGAGCAGTACAAAGTAATACAGATACATGCACAATAGAATCTCCTGACTTTGCAGACTGGATAGGTATTTGAAACCCAGTCAGCCAATGAATCTTAACCTAGCAGCATGGCTACTGAGTACAAAGCATTTGGACACCTGGTCCTACCTCAGAGGGAAACCCTTCAGGAGGCTAGAAAGATAACAATCTGTGCAAATAGGGTTTGCACTTTTGAACATAGTACTGACGGTGGGTTTTGGTAAGAGTGTGCACGTACATCAGATTCTGAACATACATAGTTAGCATGTACAGCGATCATGAGTGTTCTCAGCATTATTAGAAACTTATTTTACTAAGATGGTTATAGGCAGTATCCCTTGTACATTTCAACATCAATTATGGAGGACAGAGAGTTGTCGGTGTTAATGTGGACATTGAGATTCATTACATTTTTTATTTTAGATGCCCTTTAAAAAGCACTGTTTTAGTTCTTTACTTAAAGATGCGAGGAGTCTGGTGCAGCTCAACCAGAAGGGATCACAGGATTATCGGTGCATAGCCAATGACCACTTGGTGTAGTCTTTTGCCTTTCTGTATGTCATAGTCTTCAGGTGAACTGCTGTGGGTCATAACAACTGGATATATGAAGCTCCTTGCCTGATGGCTCAAGACGTTGCGGTGGACAGTGGTGTTATTCAGGGAGGCTCTCTTCAAACCTCATGAGATCCAAAGAAGAGCCAGTGAATGGACTCAGTCTAAGTAATGTGGCAGATGGACTGCTGCTAATTACATCCTTTTTGGGGTGAAAATCTGTTGCAGAGCCCTAGTATTAGTGCATTGCCGTAATCGAAGCTAGGTCGGGTTAGTCTCTTTACTTATCAGAGATGAAATTATGCTCCTCTTGCAGTGTTGTCTTCAAGACAACTGGCATTGTGATCATCTTGAAAATATTCAGTTATACACGGCTCTTTCCATGGATTTATAAAGATCAGTTTCCTCATCTCCATGAGTTTTGGGATTAACCTGGTCTTTAATGAACACTAGTGTATACTTGTATCAAACTTAAGTATACGTTTTTGTAACATTTCATCATGCAGTGTGAGGGAATATGCGGTTTCTCCAAATACCCTGTTATTGAACTTGTCTTTGCATTAGGTGTTTTACAATGTTCAAATGTTGCTATTATTATGGTCGATCGATAGAAGTGCTATTGTGTTTCATATCTGAAAGAGACACGTTAGTGATAGATTCCTTACCTTAGAATATCCCCAGGCGTCAGGCTGGATCCGGAAAGTTTTGCGTAGCAGTACCCTTGCGCGTCGGTAGGCGGCGTCGTGCGGCTCCGCGTCCGTCGTCGGCGTCGTGATCGCCGGGATGACGTCGCGGGCAGTACTTAGGCGCCGCCCCTGCGCGCTGGCGTCAGTTCTTCTTTTTCCGCGCCAGCAAGCGCAGATCCGGGAAGAGCAGTGCCCTGGTCAATTTTTGACCATACTTTTTGGTGATTTTTCACTGGTTTTCACAACTTTAAGGTGTCGTAGGGATGCCCGGCTTCAAGCGATGCGGCGCCTGTGCGCGGATGATGTCCGTCACCGACCCGCATTGGGAGTGTCTCTTCTGCCTCGGCCGAGGCCACGACACCGAGTCTTGTCCCGAATGCCAGGCCCTCAACCCGAAAGCTTTGCGAGAGCGGTCTCGAAAGCTCCTCGAGGCCCGGCATTCGGCTCCGCGGAAGCCCCGGTCGCGTGAGAGGTCCAGGGGTCGCTCGCGGAGTGCACACCGGTCGTCGACTTCTTCGTCCGGTAAGTCGAAGCACAAGAAGTCCAAGAAGCATCGTCGCTCTCGGACTTCGCCTCGCCGGTCTCGCGACTCGGCTGAGGCCCCTCCCGGCACCGTCCCCGCCCCGCGGCCCCGGACTTGCCTGTGGAGTCGCCCCCGTCATACCCGCCCTTCCCGGGTTCGGGGGCGGATCCGGCCAAGGTACAGGAGTTCCTGTCGGCCATGGCCCGCCTCTTCGGGCCTTCAGGCCCCTCCGGTGCGCCTTCGGGCCCCGCGGCCCTGATGGGGTTGCTCCGGCGTCGCCGGCGGCTCCGGCCCCGGCGTCGCCCGAGCCTCCAGCCTCGATCCCGGCTCCGGCTTCGGCCCCGGCCTCGATCCCGGCTCCACAACCCCCATCGACGCCGGTCGACCTCACGACACCTCCGCCGGCGCCGATGTCTCCGGTGCCGTTCTCGACGCCGCCCTGGGCTCCGGGCGGCGTCGTCCCCCAGTTCCTTCCGGCTCCGGACATGGACCCGGAGCGGCGTCGCTCGACGCCGGCTCCGGCGCCGATGGGACCTTGGGTCCCAAATGTCCCTCCTCCTCCTTATTTTGAACCAGAGGAGGACCAGGAGGGACTGGGAGGGGTCTGATGACCCTCTGACACGCAACTGTCAGTATGATGAGGACTGGACAGAGAGTCTAGGGGAGGCCAGTGGTCTGGATACTTCTCCTGACACTGGCATGCTGTCTCCTCCCGTGGCTACGGAGGAGGGGGCCAATTTTGGTACGGTGTTGCGTAGGGCTGCTGGGGCCTTACGTCTCCAGCTCCCTACTTTGACGGTCAAGACTAACATCTTGACAGAGGTGCTTCAGCCGGCAGCCTCCTCTGCGGAGACTGTGCTGCCGTTTAACGACGCCCTCACTGACGTTCTTTTGGGCGCCTGGTCCAAGCCCAACACAGGGGCTCCTGTGGATCGGAACGTGTCACGACGCCATCGCCCCGCTCCGGGCGACCCCCTGTTTCTTTCTGTCCACCCCACTCCTGAGAGCTTGGTTGTCCAAGCCTCCGCTTCCCAAACCGCCTTCCCTACCGCTCCTCCGGATAGGGAATCCAAACGCCTGGATCAGTTTGGGAAGAAAGGTTTTTCTTCCTCCAGTGCTGGCTTGCGGTCCGTTAACACCGCTTGTCTTTTGGGCCGATATACCCACTCCCTGTGGGATTCGGTGGCGGATGTTTTGCCCCAGTGCCCTGAGGAGGTCCAGGCACTGCTTTCCCGCGCCATTGCGGAAGGAAGGGATGCGGCCAAATACACTATCCGTTGTGGCCTTGACACCGCCGACTCGCTGGGCAGGTCGATTGCAACGACGGTGGCGCTCCGGCGCCACGCCTGGCTGAGAACCACTGGTTTTTCAGGGGATGTCCAGAATACTCTCATGGACATGCCCTTTGATGGAGTCGGTCTTTTTGGGTCCAAAGCAGACCATGCGTTGGAGCGCTTTAAGGACTCACGGGCTACTGCAAAGTCCCTGGGCCTTTCTGCTACACGCCCTCCGCTGCCTTCTGCTTTTCGCCCCTATCGTGGCCACGGTAGGGGCGCCCCTTCACGTCAGCAGCCCAGCCACCGGCCCGCGCAGCAGGCGTCTTCGCGTGGCCGAGGACGTGGATTCCGCCGTGGCGGATCGGGCAACCAGCGTGCGGGTCAGGCCACCACCTCCAACCCGTCCGCGGCCTCCAAGCCCTCCTAGTCCCTCCTTTCAGGTGCACGGCACGCCAGTAGAGGGCAGGGTCCGCCATCACCTTCCCCACTGGCGCACCATCACCTCGGACAGGTGGGTCTTGGACATTGTCCGAAGGGGCTACTCCCTCCCCTTCGAGACCACCCCCCAGCCATGCCACCTCAATTCCACCGCATGTCAGGGGATCACTTGGTGCTTCTACGGAAGGAAGTCACGGCCCTCTTGACCAAGAGGGCCATCGAGCATGTTCCGACCCCGGAAGTAGGGCGTGGTTGCTACTCCCACTACTTTCTGGTGCCCAAAAGGGACAAGGAGGACATGCGTCCTATCTTGGACCTCCCGGAACGTCAATCGCTTCCTCCGGAAGGAGAAGTTCAAGATGCTCACCCTAGCTCAGGTCTTGACTGCCCTCGACCCTGGAGACTGGTTGGTAGCGTTGGACTTGCAGGACGCGTATTTCCACATCCCCGTCCTGCCGGCCCACCGGCGTTACCTTCGGTTCACGGTAGGCCCCGAGCATTTTCAGTTCACCGTGCTCCCCTTTGGCCTTACCAGTGCCCCTCGGGTGTTCACAAAAGTGATGGCGGTGGTCGCAGCTCATCTGCGCCGGGCAGGGGTTTCAGTCTTCCCCTACCTCGGCGACTGGCTGCTGAAGGCGGGCTCGTCCCAGGCAGTCGTCTCCCACCTCCAGACTACGGCCGAACTCCTGCACTCGCTGGGGTTCTCCATCAATGTGCCGAAGTCGCATCTAATTCCTTCTCCACAGCTCCTTTTCATCGGAGCAGTTCTGGACACGACGCAGTTTCGGGCCTATCCTCCCGAACGGCGAGTCCGGGATATTCAGGCTATGATTCCGATCTTTCGGCCTTTATCCTGGGTTTCGGTACGGATGACCCTGAGGCTGCTGGGCCTCATGGCCTCCTGCATCCTGCTGGTCAATCATGCCAGATGGCATATGCGGGCTCTGCAGTGGGACCTGAAGTTCCAGTGGGCGCAGCACCAGGGCAACCTGTCCGATCACGTCCAGATCTCGGAGGGGACTGCAAAACAGTTGCAGTGGTGGCTCTCGAACCGGCAATGGGTCATGGGCAGATCCCTCTCCCTTCCCCAGCCAGAGCATACAGTTGTGACGGACGCGTCCCTTCTGGGATGGGGCGGTCACATGGGAGAGGCGGAGATCAGAGGCCTCTGGTCTCCGGCGGAGTCCCGGCTCCATATCAACCTTCTGGAGCTCCGGGCGATCCGGCTTGCACTCAAGGCATTCCTTCCCTCTGTCAAAGGGAAGGTAGTGCAGGTGTTCACAGACAACACCACCGCCATGTGGTACTGCAACAAACAGGGCGGGTGGGGTCTTGGACCCTTTGTCAGGAGGCTCTGCGCCTCTGGACATGGCTGGAACATCAGGGCATGTTCCTGATGGTTCAACACCTGGCAGGTTCTCTGAACGCCAGGGCGGACGAACTCAGCCGCAGGTGCATGATGGATCACGAATGGCGTCTTCACTCGGAAGTGGCGCAAGGACTCTTTCTACAGTGGGGAGAGCCTTGGTTAGATCTATTCGCCACCGAAGAGAACGCGCAATGTCATCAGTTCTGCGCGTTGGAATTTCCAAGGCGGCACTCGCTCGGCGACGCTTTTCGTCGCGAGTGGAGTTGCGGTCTGTTGTACGCCTTTCCGCCTATACCACTTCTACCCAGAGTGTTGAAGAAGATTCGGCACGACCGGGCCCAAGTCATTCTTGTGGCTCCGGACTGGGCTCGAAGAGTTTGGTATCCCGAGCTACTCAATATGAGCATAGATCCCCCGATCCGTCTGCCTCTTCGGGAGGATCTTCTGTCGCAGCAGCAGGGGACGGTCCTCCACCCGAACCTGTCCAGTCTACACCTGCTTGCGTGGAGATTGAGCGGCGGCAGTTGATTCCTTTCGACTTGCCTCCCGAAGTTTGTGATGTGATTCTGGCAGCCAGGCGTCCCTCCACTAAGGTGGTATACGCCTGCAGGTGGAACAAATTTGTGGCATGGTGCACAGCAAAGGCTGTGGATCCCCTTTCTGCCCCTCTTTCTGAGGTCCTTCTGTTCCTTCTCTCTCTGGCCCAACAGGGTTCTGCCCTGGGTACCATCAAGGGTTATCTTTGTGCTATCTCGGCCTTCCTCAGGCTCCCTGATCAGCCCTCCCTTTTCAAGTCCCCTGTTGTTAACAGGTTCTTAAAAGGCATTACTCACCTCTTCCCTCCTGTTCCGTTTGTAATGCCTCAGTGGGACTTGAACTTGGTTCTTACCTTTTTAATGTGCGCTCCCTTTGAGCCTCTGCATAACTGTCCTCTTCGTCTTCTGACTCTGAAGACAGCCTTTCTGGTGGCCATCACCTCCGCTCGGCGGGTGAGTGAGCTCCAGGCTCTATCTTGCACACCTCCCTTTCTGTCTGTTCATCCAGACAAGGTTGTTCTTCGGACGCGTCCGTCCTTCTTGCCAAAGGTGGTTACTGCTTTCCACATTGGGCAGACCATCACTTTGCCCACCTTCTTTCCGCCTCCGCATCCTTCCAGAGAGGAAGAGAGGCTCCACCGTCTGGACCCAAAGCGTGCGCTCTCTTTCTATATTGACCGCACAAAACACTTCCGGGTGGATGACCAGCTCTTTGTTGGCTACGTGGGCGCCAAAAAGGTCGGGCGGTGCACAAGAGGACCATCTCCCGCTGGGTTACCTTGTGCATCAAGACCTGCTATTCTTTGGCTAAAAGGAACCTCCTGTTGGGCTGCGTGCCCATTCCACCAGGGCAACGGCTGCTACCACGGCCTTGGGCCGCGGTGTTCCGCTGCCGGTTATCTGTCAGGCGGCTACGTGGGCCTCGCTGCACACGTTTACTAGACATTACTGCCTTGACAGTCAGGTCCGGAGGGACGGCTTCTTTGGCCGTTCTGTCCTCCAGGACTTCCTTGTCTGATCTTTGTTCGCAGACCCACCACCGGGGTTGGTATTGCTGGGGTATCTATTCTAAGGTAAGGAATCTATCACTAACGTGTCTCTTTCAGATGCACAAGTTACTAACTTGTGTAACGATATATCTGTAAGAGACAGTAGTTAGTGATAGATTCCTACCGCCCACCATCCTCCCCGTTCTGCGAACTGATTTCTAGGGTTAAGGACATCCCTTTCAGGGCCCTAGTATTTTTCAGACACCTGTGTCAGCTTCTTGCATGGCTCTGCGTTCCTGGCGCGGAAAGTCGTGTACAGAACTGGCGTCAGCGCGCAGGGGCGGCGCCTAAGTACTGCCCGCGACGTCATCCCGGCGATCACGACGCCGACGACGGACGCGGAGCCGCACGACGCCGCCTACCGACGCGCAAGGGTACTGCTACGCAAAACTTTCCGGATCCAGCCTGACGCCTGGGGATATTCTAAGGTAAGGAATCTATCACTAACTACTGTCTCTTACAGATATATCGTTACACAAGTTAGTAACTTGTGCATCTGTGTCCTTTTCATCCCATAGTTAACCTGCTAAGATAGAAGCCTTCTTCTTCCACCACTATATTTTACTCGTATTTCTTATCTCGCATTCACCATTAATTCATTGATTAGAAAGGATTGGGGCATAATCGAAAATGGCAAGTAAAATGAGTCCAAACACACCTGGTTTTAACATGGTGAGATGATACATTGGATAGTAGAAGGAAAGTAAATGGTCCTCTGAATTGTATATGTAACTTCAAAATAAAAGCATTTGAGAGTACTCGTGTTATGTAATAAACGAGAGACTTAATTTGTCTCCTCTAATTTTAGGCTGGCTTCCATTTTGAAAAAAATAAATCACAACGCAAAAAAGTATAGCCAGTTTATTCGTTCTACACAGATCCCTCTTTCCTTCCCTGTGTGCTCACTTCACTACCTTGGTTTGATCACTTTAAAATGCTGTGCTGTAAAAGAGAAAGTTCTGCTGAGCACTTCCGGTATGTGTTTTCCAGGTCCTGTGGCTGCTGAGCTTCGATGATGACAAGAATACGTTGGCTGATGCTGTAGACAAGTACTGCATTGGCGTCCCACCCATCCAGTGGCTGGCTTGGATCCCACAGCTGCTGACATGCCTAGTTGGCTCTGAGGGCAAGCTCCTCCTTAACCTCATTAGCCAGGTATGCAGATGTCTCCCCCCTCCCCCAACCCTTCAGTGCCTTTCTTCTGCAGAATGTTGAAGACAAACAGTTACATTCATGTGTGCGCCTTTGGTTAACTCTGCATGCAGCAGCCTGTTGCTTTGATTTCTGCTCTGCTGTCTACAGTGGAAATCTCGAATTTGAAAATATTTAATGCTTATTTAATCCTGTCAAATGCTGGAAACAAAATCATTTGAAACATAGTTGGAGAATTTATTAGTTCTTATGAAGTGTTCAGAGTTCGTTTTTCTTTTGAGTATTTAAGGCGCATTTTGAAGGAGAAGGGGATGGCAGGTGGTTATTGGCCAGAGCTGGGTTAATGTGTCCTTTGGTGTGATGACCTCTAACCTGTCCTCATTTAAAAATATGTTTGAAAGTTTTCCCTTCTAGGCAGTGAACTGCAATGCCTGTCACTCTTTCCTCCAGCAGTCAGTTTTTTTTGTTGTTTTTTTTTTGCGCTATCTGACTGGTAATCAGTTTCATGGAAAAGTGTCCGCCAGGAGACATGGCGGTAAAGGCACTGAAGATTGACTAGAACAGTTTCCCCCGAGAAAAACAACAAGGGAACCCTACTCACTTGGAACCAGGGTACTGAAATGATTATCAAAAACAATGGCTCCTGTGGACTAATGGCAAGAAAATCTCAATAAAATAACGCACTATGGCAATGTAATGGGTTATTGTGATGTCAAAAGAGAAGGAGTCGAACACACCTTAGATTAGTATTTCATTCATAATTCTTGTTTATACAGTTGTTTGAAGCAAAATTACATTCATGACATTTAACAATCAATTGATTGTAGTGAGTGGTGTCCCAGTGAAAAAAGGAACCTAAACAAATAAACCTAAATAATTTGTGACATATTCAGTGACATATATACAAGGTTTCCTATATTTCATGAAAGCGACCATTGAAAGATATATATTATATAAACCACGCTTTTATACAATGATAAGTGCTGGCTTGTAATGATTCGCTTTGAAAAAACTGTCGACGGCGTTTCGACCCTGTGTGCAATGTAGGGTCTCTTCAGGACCTAAGATAGTAGGGACACCTGAAGGAAGGGTTTGCGCAGCCTCGTGTGGAATAGGAGGATTCCTATTGTGCTAACCGAATTTTGCCAGCCGACAGCTACCCTCACATGGGTGCCCGGCCGGGTCCCATGTGAGTATCCTTCCTTTTCACTTTACTCACGGTGCCACAAATTCCACACGAGGCTGCGCAAACCCTTCCTTCAGGTGTCCCTACTATCTTAGGTCCTGAAGAGACCCTACATTGCACACAGGGTCGAAACGCCGTCGACAGTTTTTCAAAGCGAATCATTACAAGCCAGCACTTATCATTGTATAAAAGCGTGGTTTATATAATATATATCTTTCAATGGTCGCTTTCATGAAATATAGGAAACCTTGTATATATGTCACGAATATGTCACAAATTATTTAGGTTTATTTGTTTAGGTTCCTTTTTTTCACTGGGACACCACTCACTACAATCAATTGATTGTTAAATGTCATGAATGTAATTTTGCTTCAAACAACTATATAAACAAGAATTATGAATGAAATACTAATCTAAGGTGTGTTCGACTCCTTCTCTTTTTGACATCACAATAACCCATTACATTGCCATAGTGCGTTATTTTATTGAGATTTTCTTGCCATTAGTCCACAGGAGCCATTGTTTTTGATAATCATTAGAACAGTTTCCCAGCACATTTCTCGGCATATGTCAAATGCAATAGCAAAATGAGGGTGCTGTAAAATGTCAGAAGACAACTGTTTATTTCATGTATCTAGCCATAATGGGCTGCATTTTCTTTATACTTTATTGCCATATCTTTTACAGTCATTTATATTCAAAATGATAACGTTTGCTGGCCCTTTGCAGTGAATATCAAATGGATTCTTTATGAATATATAACATTTGTATAAACGTCTTTAAAATAATGTATAAAAGATTATTTTGAATGGCTGTTTTATTCTGCACTTTTTACTATGTGGGCAATAGTGACAATTTTAAGATGAACACTTGTCTATTTTAGCCACTTGATTAATTGAGTTAATTCTAACCTTTCTCCTCTCCCAAGGAAGTGGTTCTAGAGTTGTGCTTACTTTTGAAAACCTTTGCCTCTTCCTACCCGCCTTACCAGCAAAGCAATAACTTACAGGATCTAGGACTCCAAATCATTAAAAGGAGCATTTCCCTGGTTGTGTAAACGGTACATTCATGTTTGAATACCAGCCCTATACATTGAGAATTTAAAGCAACGGGGTGTTCACCCAATCATAATGAAGCTATTTTATTTTTATGGACATACTTAGAAGTACTTATACGATTGTTAGAAGTAGAACGTGTCTCTCTCGCCTACCAAACTTAGATTTCATATCCCCCACCAAACACATTTTTTCAGCTCAGGATGAATTCAGAAGTAAATTGATGAAACAATGTGTAGTTTGTTAGTGCCCCTAAATGTACCACCCCAGTTGGCTGTGACTTATAAGTGGATGATAGTTGACAGTGTCCTAGTCAGGTAGCGCCTCCCCCACCCCTTACGTTGTGCACCATGTAGTAGTGTTAACAGATGTTAGCTTCTCAGCCAAGTGAACTCCTCCTGGGAGCTTGGCAGGGTAGTTCTCTCTGAGGGGTTGTTTGTGGGAATGGTTCTCACTGTCCTGAGTTGGCTCAAGACAACTTGCCTTAAAATAAGTGATGTCCTATTCAGTGATTCAATCCCGTCTGGCCCTTGAATTTGTGTTATTGTAACTGATCGTGAATTGCTGATGTTCTAATTGGCGCCTCTTTGCACGCTGTCTAATTCATCAGAGGTGTACCTTGCTGCCATGGTGATGCCCTACTTGGAACACATTAGTCCCCACATTCAGTATGCCCTCGATGGCATGGCATACTGTATACATATGTCAAGATCCCAGTTAGCCGAAATATAGACTTAAGTTATGGATGAGCAGTTTTAAATTGAAATAAATGCCTGTGTATTCTCTTTCAAAATTAAGGTCATTTTAAAACCATAACATGAATAAGTGACAGGGAATCTTTTTCTCGCGCTTTTCCGAATCCAATGAACAGGGAGAGAGTTCTTTACCTCCGAATTAATGGACTATGAAATGTGTTGATCTACAGCCAGAAGCGACATGTTTCAGCCTGATTAGCGCTTTCCGTGGAGCCGGCGCGCTTCCGTTTGCTAAGAGCGATATCTCTTTACCTTAAGTGGCTATTTTTCACTCTCGCCGCTGCAATTCCGCTGGATTGGATTACTCTCTAATGGGCACCGACAGCCTGCGACGATGGGTTCAGAGGGAATTGTGGCCAATTTTGAGACAAACTGCACTCCCTGTGCCTGCTTGTCTCCGCTGCCAGCATGAACAGGATCCGCACGTTGCTGCTCATGGTAATCTCACATTATGCTGCCTCCTGAGTTCTTTGGAAAGACGATGCGCCTTAATTGGACCCGTATCCAGGGTGTATAAACAGACCGATCCTGCCCTTTAGCGGTGATACTGCAACGAGAGCTGTAATTTGCAACAAATCTTCGCCTAATCGAAAAGCCATTAATAAAATTTGCGTTTAAGATGTTACAAATTGTAGTTAAAGGTGATGTTTAAATAGTGTTGATTGTTAATAGCAATATGGAATGAATCCACTTGTGTAAATGTACTCTTTGCAGGGCGGGCTGAACTGTTCATAATAACGCTGTTGCTTGGGGCTTCCCTTCTATATAGGTCGGAAGAGTGTATCCACAGGCTGTTTATTTCCCAATCAGGACGCTTTACTTGACTCTGAAGATAGAACAGCGGGAGCGCTACAAGAGTGGTATGGGCTTTTGATGTGGTTAAACGTGATTTTCTGCTTTTCAAATGTACTATCTTTTCTTTGCTTCTGGTTAAATCGTAAATAATTGGTAGATCCAATGCAGACCTGAATAAACACACTCACAACTGACAATCGAAAAAAACCTCACAAGTTTGACTGAAGTTTAGAAGGCCCTAGGTGGGCACTTTTTTTTAAATATGGCCTTTAGTCCGCTCATGTTGTGTTTGCTTTAGTATAGCCCAAGCCGCCATTTCCATGACCTTATACCACATTTTCTCTATGGATGCCCTTTTGAACGAGTTTGAGAAGTCAGTCAGTTTAATTGGAGGAACAATTGATTGACAGTCTCTGTTGATTTGTTGGTGTTTAGTTGTGTATGGCTAAGAGAGAGTTTTTAAATATTTTGAGTCGGTATGAAAGAAAAAATGGTTTGGCCGAGGAAGATCTTAGTTTTGTTTGGATTGTAGGTGAATGTTTACTGAAGACTTTTCCATTTTCTCTTGATCATACAGGTGAGGCTTTAGATTGTCTATTCCTTGGCCGGAGTGTAATGCTTTATTTATGTACATCCCAGAATAGTTCAGTGCCTTAAATACACTGTTGTGTGATAAAGGGTATATTGCATTTGAGCTAGGTTTATCTGCATGTTTCTAGGGTGTGTTAGAGGGGTGTGTGACAGTATCATTGATGTAACAATATGTTGCCTCTGTATGGCTTTGTTGCCTGTGGTGCACATGTTGGTGATGGGTTTCTGTTTAGTGTTGCTGCCTGAGTATGACCATTTGAAGGTGAGAATGGAACGACGGTGTGATGTTATTATTGGGTACGGATTGCATTTTAATGCCTGATGAGAATCCAAATCTGGTTATTGTAAATGTGATTGTTGCTTGTGACTGGAGCTATCTTTATGGTTTCAATTAGTGTCAGTTTTGGGTTTGCATGGTGGGATTGTTGAGAAAAAAATGATTCTCCAAAACCGTAGTCACTTTGTGATGTTAAGTAGCCTCACATGGTTGTCCTGTATGAGAAAGCCACCACTGAGGCATTTACAGTCTTCTCAGTAACAGATTTTCAAATTCCACTGCTGTCATGTGGCCATGCCCAAGACTCAGCATTTTGTTGCCCATGCTGAAATGCTGTGCTTGGGTTGCTTTACCCAGCTGCGAGTTATTCTTGGATGTGTTGTTTTAAACTTGGTAATGTAGATGGCAAAGTACTCTATTAGCCATCCTTATGCTGGATCTCAGCTAATGCACCATGTGGATTGGTGGCATTTGGATGTATAATTTAGGTGTGTGGCAAAAACATGACTACATAAAAGAATGGCCACATTCAACCATCATAAGAAAAAGGCACTTAAACTCTAAACGATTCCTAAAATAAAAACACAGCAGATGTTTACTTAGACCAAGTATTTACTTTAAAACCCTTAACAAAAATGGGATTAAAGTACAATTCTAGAAAGCATTTAAGGCACCACTGTGTAACAAAACAAAGAGGTACTCAGCTGGCTGTGGAGCAGCAATGAAAGAGGTGATGCGATTTTGGACTGTAGGTTATGGGACTCGTGGATAGTTTTTCATTTATTTCGTCCATTTAATTGGTTGGTCATTCCCTAGACTGACACAATTTGTAACTTTATGATATTAATATTTAATTATCTGCTGTTCTAATGCGATAATGAAAGAAAAACATGCTTCTCACCTCCATTCTTGCCATAGAATTGCAACCTTTTTAGGAGAAAAACAATGAAATGTACCACATAAATAAAATGGAACATGGGTCGCAAATCTGTTCTAAAGGAATCCGCTTTCTACATTAACGAATGTTTCTTATACAATATGCTGTCTACAACCAGAATTATGAGCTGTATCTGTTTTACACTCTGAATACTTTCCTTAGCATAACATATTTCGATTTTAATCTTATTTCATGAATTATATATAGTTAAAACCTGTTACAATGTGGGTTTTTACTGATCAATGGTATTAGTGTACTATGTTGGCTATTCAGTGGCAGCAGACTCGCTCATCAGCTGTTGATAGTTTTTATAAGAACACAAGGTGAACGGACTATTTCACAAGCATGTGTTTTGTAGGGGATTATAGCACAATTAAATGGTGCAGCCAGTGGTCCTTTCCCTGGAATTATAAGGTAGACGCCACAAAAGTTGTGCCAAACCGCTACCTGGGGCTTTCTACATAATAGTGCAGGGTAGTGTTTGGATTGCGATGGTCATACAGACACTTATGTAGACAGTTGTGAATCTGCTTACTTTAATCCCATTCAAAATTCATGTGAATCTATAACGGGCATTCTGCAAAGAAAGAAGTCATTGGCTTCCCGTTCATATTACCAAGATTTGATTGAAGATGCCCACTTGATGTTTGTTGAAGCATTTTCAAGGACAACTACTTATCCGGGCACCAGGTCTCTCAGGAAAGCGTAGTAATCTAAGATAACTTGAAGTTGGGAAGAGGCAGTGCTTCACCTCGAATAGATGGGTCTGTCTAATGCTCTGAGATGTATTTCAAACTACCACCTTCAACACCTCTTTAGGACTTCATCACGAGGAGTGAGGCTTAAGGCGCAAGAGCAATAATAGTGTCCTGCAGTGTGTATTTTAGAGCACGATTTGCCCACGTCACGCAATGTATGTCTTGTGGGATGTGCAGTGAAGAAGAGTGTTTCAAGAGGTGGACTGTGATGGTGCTAAATGAATGCGGTACAACCCTGGTTCATGAAACCCATTTAAACAAAGAATAGCAACTAATACCCCATGAAATGATTGTGTGTCGCCTGCTTACATCATGTGATTTATTTTTCTATTTCTCCCAGACTCTGGCCAGCAGCAGCCAAGCTCAATGGGCACCCAGTCTCACTCTGCCTCTGACCCGGGGCCCATAAGAGCCACAGCTCCCATGTGGCGCTGCAGCCGCATCATGCACATGCAGCGAGAGCTCCACCCCACTCTTCTGTCCTCTCTCGAAGGCATTGTCGATCAGATGGTCTGGTTTCGCGAGAACTGGCATGAGGAGGTGAGTGCGTTGAAACTGTTGGGGAGAGACCGAATTATCATGAAAAAACATGCACTTTAAAAACAGATTTAACCTGTAAAGATAACTAATTGTGTTGATGAGTGCCACCTCCAAACAAAAAAATGTGATGATTGAGGCTGCATTAACTTTGTGCTTGTTTAAGACCAGTGACAGTATTTGTAAACTGTTGAACCACTTAAGAGGACATATTCCAGTGGCTGTAAGGTGACATGTTAGTGTTTGACCAAACCCCTAAAAACATAAATAAATAGATAGCTAATCTCATGGATTCTTTCTCTTCTAACTTTTTATTGCCGTTAAATCCCCAGGCCTGCTCTCTGCACAGATATTACACTCCACTCCAGTGGGGGATTCATTCAAGCAGTTGTGCTGTGCAGCAGCTCAGAGCTGGCCTGCAGTGTAAGGGAGGGAGGGCAGTGCTGAAGTGCGAGTGGCTGATCAATAAACCTAATGGGGTGAATGAACCATTTCAGTTTACAAAACTGCATATTTGATTGCTTATCTTTTGCAGGATAGTACGTCATATATTTGCTTTTATTTTCAATGTTTGTGAAATGCTACTATGAACCTTCCTCTGATCTCTGGGAATGGGTAACAATCTTCTATGACTTTCACATATTCCAGCAGTCGGGGTGAAGTGTCCTCTCGGGATTGGGGTCTCTGGACATGCTCAGCCAAGTGTCCTGTTTGCTAAATAGTACACAGGACAGGGGCCCAGAATAACTCGGCAAAGGGAGGGGGTGAGTTTCAAGTACAGTGGAGGAAGACTGTAAAGGAACAGATAAAGATTCTTCCCAGCCCATCGGGCAGCTACAGTATAGGGACAGGGTCCCATTGTACAAACACATGTAGATTGTCACGTTGATAAGGGACAAAGTCAACCTGAGGGTTAATCACTGTATTGCGCAAGGTTGCATATTGCCCACCATTTAATCTGCACACAGTGTTCTGGATGCATATGCCAAGCGCATGCAACAAGCTCACAGTGTGGATAACTAAGAGACCACAATTATGGGGAGCGCTTGTAGGGTGCCTCCATATCAAGGGTTATTAATAAAAATCCCTGCTCCCCTGGTGCAGTATCATGGTCAGCATGCATGCAACCATGTAAGCAATGGTGTATGCACCTTCATTTTTGCACATACTGCTTCACTTGTTATTTTACCATCTAGTTACTGAGTTGTACGCTTGTCCTAGTTTGTGAGGAGTGCAGATGTGCCTATTATAATTTTAATAAGCTGGTCCACATCTTAGGAAGCTGTGTCACACTGAGCACAGGGCAACACGTTTTTCATGGCAAATGCATGATCTCTGGCATGTACTTTTCAGCTTCATTATCCCTGCCAGCTATTGCCTCTCATCCAGAGTGTCCGTCACAAGGTCAGGTAACACAAGGCACAATAATTCTCATTTCCCTAGACTGGGCTAGTCGGCCATAGCACCCCAAACTTCTCCTGAGTCTAAAGTCTCTGGTGCATGTTTCTCTTCGGGTCAATCACCTTGATCAACATGGCGGGCATTTGCTTCCTCGTTTACTCTCCAAATTGAGGCTTCTAGTGGATACGATCCCTAATTGTCACGGATAGGGTAAGTAGAACAATGGCACTGAGATGAGAACCCTGGAGCTCTCCTTTTCCCTCTAGTTCAGATTGCAGTAAGGACTGATATCCTTACCCAGCAGGATGACAAGTGCTGTACCCCAGTATTAAACCCCTGTATGTCAAAATTTAGGGGTTCAAAAGTGCACATATGAACCCATAGACATTTTTCTAAAAAAAAAGTGTTGAAGTGAATGTTGCAGCTTGATACCCTTTTAAATCCATGCATTCCAATAAATAGATGAAATTATTTTCATGTTGTACTGACCAGGAGGAGGATCATTTTCCCATGGATTCTACAGGTTTGGAATTTGTTGCTATCTCTATCAAAACGAGGACCTTACCTTGGGAACGTGAAAGTCCCCCAGAATGCTTTACAATTTAAGATTTCTGTTCCCTGACACAGTCAGGACCTTTTGTTCTTCCTTCCTCAAAGGGCAACTTTTTAAAAGTTTTACACTCTTGTTTTATGGCACTGCTGGGATTAGAAACTGTCTATAGTAGCTTGAAATTTGTTCCCCGGAGTGGTGGAATTCAGGCACTTTGTGATGTGTAGCCAAATGTTCGTCAAGGGCGGAAATTCACTATGCCTCAAGGGCAGGAGCCCCCTAATCCTTGTCCACAAGCTTAGACTAAGTGAGTTAGAACACCAGAATCATCCATCTGAAGAAGAATGTTGACAGCAGGAAACTGGAAATCCTGAATAGCGAATGTTCCCTTATTCCAAATGCAGAACACATTTAAGATAAACTGCCCAGATACTAATTTCTGAAGGGTGAAAGGACCTAATCGCAGCTCACCATCCCATCATATTGGTGAACATGTTGTCTTCATTCTCCAATTTGAGACCATTATAAAGCTAGATATAGACACAACAGGGCCTCAAGCACCAACCATCATTTTCGAAACCGTATAATTGAGGCCTCTAATTATTCCTCGTGTCCCACTAGGGTCAAGACCCCTTCCTCATTAACTCCGAAGCCACTCTACCACTATCTCAGCTTTTAAACAAAAGTGTTATAGAAAACAATGGTGCGCACACTATGCTAAAAATCTATCAGTAAGGGACTCCATGGACCAGAGTCGCTCACTGGAAAAGACATTATCATCTTCAGAAGGCTTGCATCCCTCCTAACTGGTACTTTATTCATATATCAAAGATATGCGAGGAGATCTGGCCTTTAGCCATGTATCACTTTATTTTTCATCAAAATGCTCTCTCTTGTACCACAGACCTCCTTGTCCCTAAAGGTTTGGATTTAAGCACTGGAATGACTACAAAACAATGGTGTTGATGTTGGTGAGAGACCCTCGCACACACCTCTTTGTTTTCCTTACTAGCCAGTAAGTTACTTTGGATCTTTCCTCTCAAAAAAGAAAAGAATTAAAGCACTGTCCACCTTTCATGTTTAGTAGCACATCTCCCACTTCTAAGCACTTTCTTGCTCTAAATCATGCTTATTTTGACTTTGTGCTAGGGCTTCACACCACACAAGGGCAGGAAAGATGGTACCACAGGTGAAACCCTTCCCGTTGCATTGAACCCAATAGTGTGCTAGTAAATGGCCCGTTGTTAGCAACATGTTGATAATGAAACAATAATAATGTTGAACGTATGTAGGTTGTAATTGAAATATTATATAATGCTCTATCTGTGGTTGTATGCTTCAAACCTTTATACCAATTGAGATGAAACTGGTAGTGATTTCCAGTTATAAATCATTCATTTCTGTATGTTAGGTCCTCCGGCAACTGCAGCAGGGGCTAGCAAAATGCTACTCCGTGGCTTTTGAGAAAAGTGGAACCGTTTCTGATGCAAAAATAACGCCTCACACCTTGAACTTTGTGAAAAAGTTGGTTAGCACTTTTGGAGTGGGCTTGGAAAATGTGTCTAACGTGTCGACTATGTTCTCAAGTGCTGCTTCGGAGTCTCTGGCAAGACGAGCACAGGCTACAGCCCAGGATCCAGTGTTCCAGAAACTAAAAGGCCAATTTACAACTGGTGAGCTGATTTTTGCTGAAGTTCCTCGTTTACAAAACCTTCATCATATTTTCCAGAAATGTTGTTTTACATCAGATGTGCCAGCACCCCTAATACCTTTGCTTTTGTCCTCCTATCATCTTTCTTTGTTTTTTCTTCCCCGGCTCCTTATCTCTAGGTGGCATAGTGGTTGGAAGAAAATGTGTAGTCTTACAAATTACCGCTTTAAAACTGTATGACTTGCAGTGAGTGAGAATATAAGTTCTTGCTTCCCTTTGTATACTATGCTGTTCAAAGAGCATCAGTGTGAACACACATCTTTTGTTGCAACTCAAGTTTTTTTTTAACCTATAAGAAAATATTGTATGATATTTTAATGTATTAGATTTACTGACTCCTTTTCTCTTTGAGTGAATTTGTTATGCTCGCTTTATACATAGGCATTCATTCATTTTTGTTCTTTAGTGAGTCTTATCAGTTTGAGTCACTTCTTTCTTGGATAATTCATTTCTTTGTGTCTCATTGCATCCTTTGGGATCCTGATATTTGCCCTCTCTGGCTATTCTCACTGAAAAAAACAAAGGTTAATGTGACGTTATAGTTTGGTGTTGAAATGAAAACTAACATTAAAAAAATCACTGAAATTCACCAGTTCTAGTTTGCTGAGCTAACTATAACTTGCTCCCCCACCATGCACTGCATATTCTGCAGTATTGTATCTTTCATAGATTTGCATGCTTGAATCTTCTCCGTCGTCATGGTGGGAGTCCCACGGTAACCATAATATAAGCAGTGTTAAAGCATTAGTGTTAAACTCCATTGAAAACAACAGACGTTGGTAGCCAATTCACATTGTTTTAAAACATCCAAACTTAACTAATCAGAGCAAAGACCCTGAAGCACTCATACCCTGCAGAGCCACCATACCTCTGATTTCTTACCCCACATCATGTGTTAAGAAGTCTCCCTGAGCTCTGCTCAGTCAGTGTTTCAGATCTCAACGTTTGACCTGACAGCTCTCCAATGACTTTCCAAACTCCAGGCAACCTTGTAAGTCCTGTGGGAAATTAAGACTCGTGGTTTGCAGGGCATTATGGGTAAGAAATCACCATGGACTCTTCTCGGAGGAGCCCCACAAAAAAAGTGGTGCACTTTTTGTGGATCCAGGCAACATCTGAGGTACAGTTTGGTGGTATTATTTCCTAATTTTACCATGTCTGAGGGATCCAAAAAGAGGCTTTTCAGGCCTTGTAAGTTGAATCTTAAAGCCAAGGCCTGTTCCAGAAAATCTGTGAGATAAGCTAAAGCTTCTAGTTACAATAAATTATCCACTGGTGGATATCTGGGAATGTGCCCATGTAAAATTGTTACAATACAGTGCTATAGGCTAATTCAGTGTACTGAGGACCTTTAAAAGGTGCGGATGTTAGTTTCCAGGTCTTTGCATAAGATTTTGAAGCAGCCCAGCCTTCTTGCCCAAAGCAGGTTCATCTTTTCACATAGCCCGTCCATTGTTTTACCTTCCTTCTTCCCTTCTCATCCCTTCAAGAAGGAGGAGCAGCTGCATGAACTATAGTACCCAGGCTTCTAGTCTCTTGCAATTTCGACCATATTTGACTGGACACATTGGATGACCATTTCTTTTTTGGCTTTCCAGTAGCCTAGAAGAGCAAGTCGGACATCAAGCACACCATTTCACTATGGTCACCCTCTTTATCAAGATCTGCTATGCCAAGAAAGACCTTCCAAAGGAAATTTATGATCATTCCACTAGGGCTGTGGCTGGTTCCCCAGCTCTCCAGAGGCTACCTGGTTTCCCAAATCTAGTGGCCATCTATTTGGTCATCTCTGCATACTTATGCCAAGCACTACTGCGTCATGCCTCAGGCATGCAGTGGCCGGGTACTTTGCCTGAGCTATCTTAGTTCATTAGTTAAATTGCACTGCACTATCCCCACTTGGGAGGTATTGCTCTGGGACTCACTCATAAGATGGGGAATCTGCAGGAAGATGTAGCCTTCAAAAGAAAAGGTTACTTACCTTTGGTAACAATATTTCCGCTGGGTACATAATATTCCTATAGCTTTCTCCCTGTCCTCCCTCTCTCCCATGTGTTAATGCCGTCAATTCAATAAACTTTTTATTCGATCGTCAGACCATAAAAGTACAAAGTGCATATATACAGACCAATAAAAATGTAAATATGTTAAAAGACCTTCATAAGACATAAATTCACAACAAATTGTCTTTAAAAACATAATCTTTCACTTAAGTCTAAAACTGTACAATGATTACTTAAAAAAATAACTACTAGCTAGTCAATTTGAGATACCCAATACATAAGTGCACTAGATTATTTAAACTGTATTGCTTGGAATGATATGCATAGACTGTTGCAGTAGTACTTCCTCTAGCACAAGGCACATAAAAATCAAGACCTGAATAATTGCTCAGTTGCTGAACTCCATCATAATTGGGCATGAGTTCCACCACCAACAAGCCTGCAGGGATATATCCTATTATAGGCCTGTTAAGGTGGTGGCAAAATTAAACTCTGGGCCTTCCTTCTGATTCCCCACATGTGGCCCAGGAACTTCGCAATTGCGCACACAAATAATGGTCCAGTATCTGATTTTAGTATCCGCAAAGCTGCCCCAAGTCACGGGTTCCTGTCATTAATAAGATCCCAAGATATGCAAGCGTGTTAAGTGCTGTAATTGTCACTGAAGTTGATGCTCTCGATTCTTCTCTACACACCCCACTATGGTGTGGAAGATGTATCAGTAGCTGATTGTTTGCAGGTTGGTGCCTATTACACAGCAGTGACACCTCGGATGGCCAGAGTTGCGCCTGAAGCTAAAAGGTGCCACTGATAAGCTATTGATAGGGGAAAGATCTTCTGGACGAGTCTGACTCCTGCGAAGAATATGCGGGAGGAATGTATCTACCCATAATATCATTATGGAAGGTAAGTAACTTTTGCTGTTCTTTTATTCTGTGCCGAAGGTATTCAGGTTCACAAGATTTACAGGTTTGTCATTTGGCCATAAGAGCACATTTTACTAAGCTTCCTTTTTTGGACTTATAGACCCAGAAGTCCAATTTGACCACTTTAATATTCAGAATCATTGAGGTGCTGTTTTATAAAATGTGTATTTGTTAGATTACACAATCCACGTGCAAATACAAAGAGCATATGCTCCATTAATTACTTAAGAAATCTCTCACTCCATTTCTCCCGGCAAAGAAGCATTACGTTAAGTCTCCGGATTGATGGCGCAGAGTTCCATGGATGCCAGAAAACGAACGTTTAAGACCACTAATGTTCAGAAGAAAGCGAAGTGATATTTAACTCACACTGAAGGATTGCTGGGATTTTTTTTAACCAGACTTGTTGATTTGTATAGTTTTGACCACTCGTGTTAGGCCAGACTGCGGATAGACATGCAAGACATAAGATCTTTTAAATACAGATTGTGTTATGCATTCTTCCAGTAAATAGAACTTGTTAACGCACCCTAATCCATATAGGGCGAACCTGCAGATCTGATCAGTTGTTCCCTCTTTCTCAAATAAAACTTGCCTCAGTTGAAGAGGTTTCATTCACCTATTTTGTTGTCCATAACTTGTTTTTGTGTAGCCTGAATTTTTTTTAAGTGAAATATTTCTCTACCAATATGGCTAAACTGTGGTGTTGCATTGATTTTTCAAGTTTGGGTTTAATATTGTTGGTTAGGGAACCATGTATGTTAACAGCTTGATTTGGAGCCCCTGCTTTCGATGTATTTGTTCATTGCGAACAATGGTTATGACATCATCGCGTCATTTTCCACCATTTTAGAATAGACCTCCCCATGAAAGGGATCCCTTTTCTAGTTGTCCTTTAAGATATTACCTCAATGTTCTTTGTATCTGAAAGAGACACGTTAGTGACAGATTCCTTACCTTAGAATATCCCCAGGCGTCAGGCTGGATCCGGAAAGTTTTTTGCGTAGCAGTACCCTTGCGCGTCGGTAGGCGGCGTCGTGCGGCTCCGCGTCTGTCGTCGGCGGCGTGATCGCCGGGATGACGTCGCGGGCAGTACTTAGGCGCCGCCCCTGCGCGCTGACGTCAGTTCTTCTTTTTCCGCGCCAGCAAGCGCAGATCCGGGAAGAGCAGTGCCCTGGTCATTTTTTGACCAATCTTTTTTGGTGAATTTTTCACTGTTTCTCTTTCATCGACTTCAAGGTGTCGTAGGGATGCCCGGGTTTAAACGTTGCGGCGCCTGTGCTCGGATGATGTCCATCACAGACCCGCATCGGGAGTGTCTCTTCTGCCTCGGCCGAGGCCACGACACAGAGTCTTGTTCCGACTGCCGGGCCCTCAACCCGAAAGCTTTGTGAGAGCAGTCTCGAAAGCTCCTGGAGGCCCGGCATTCGGCTCCGCGCAAGCCCCGGTCGCGTGAGAGGTCCAGGGGTCGATCGCGGAGTCCACACCGGTCGTCGGCATCGAAGTCTTCTTCGTCCGGTAAGTCCAAACACAAAAAGTCCAAATAGCATCGTCGCTCTAGGACTTCGCCTCGCCGGTCTCGCGACTCGGCTGAGGCCCCTCCCGGCACCGTCCCCGCGGCCCCGGACATGCCTGTGGAGTCGCCCCCGCAATACCCGTCCTTCCCGGGTTCGGGGGCGGATCCGGCCCAAGTACAGGAATTCCTGTCGGCCATGGCCCGCCTCTTCGGGCCTCCAGGCCCCTCCGGTGCGCCTTCGGGCCCCGCGGGCCCTGATAGGGTTGCTCCGGCGTCGCCGACGGCCCCGGCGTCGCCCGTGCCTCCAGCCTCGATCCCGGCTTCGGCCCCGGCCTCGATCCCGGCTCCGCAACCCCCATCGACGCCGGTCGACCTAACGACACCTCCGCCGGCGCCGATGTCTCCGGTGCCGTTCTCGACGCCGCCTGGGGCTCCGGGCGGCGTCGTCCCCCAGTTCCTTCTGGCTCCGGACATGGACCCGGACCGACGTCGCTCGACGCCGGTTCCGGCGCCGATGAGACCTTGGGTCCCAAATGTCCCTCCTCCCCCTTATTTTGAACCAGCGGAGGACCAGGAGGACTGGGAGGGGTCTGATGACCCTCTGGCACTACAGTGTCAGTACGATGAGGACTGGACAGAGGGTCTAGGGGATGCCAGTGGTCTAGATACTTCCCCTGACACTGGCATGCTGTCTCCTCCCGTGGCTACGGAGGAGGGAGCCAATTTTGCAACGGTGTTGCGTAGGGCGGCTGGAGCCTTACATCTCCAACTCCCTACTGTGGCGGTCAAGACTAATCTCTTGACAGAGGTGCTTCAGCCGGCAGCCTCCTCTACGGAGACTGTGCTGCCGTTTAACGACGCCCTCACTGACGTTCTTTTGGGCGCCTGGTCCAAGCCCAACACAGGGGCTCCTGTGGATAGGAACGTGTCCCGACGCCATCGCCCAGCTCCGGGCGACCCCCTGTTTCTCTCTGTCCACCCCACTCCTGAGAGCTTGGTTGTCCAGGCCTCCGCTTCCCAAACCGCCTTCCCTACCGCCCCTCCGGATAGGGAATCCAAACGCCTGGATCAATTTGGGAAGAAAGGTTTTTCTTCCTCCAGTGCTGGCTTGCGGTCCATCAACACCGCTTGTCTTTTGGGCCGATATACCCACTCCTTGTGGGATTCGGTGGCAAATCTGTTGCCCCAGTGTTCTGAGGAGGTCCAGACACTGCTTTCCCGCGCCACTGCGGAAGGAAGGGATGCGGCCAAATACACGATACGATGTGGCCTTGATACCGCCGACTCGCTGGGCAGGTCTATTGCAACGACGGTGGCGCTGCGACGCAACGCCTGGCTGAGAACCACTGGTTTTTCAGGGGATGTCCAGAATACTCTCATGGACATGCCCTTTGATGGAGTCGGTCTTTTTGGGTCCAAAGCAGACCATGCGTTGGAGCGCTTTAAGGACTCACGGGCTACTGCCAAGTCCCTGGGCCTTTCTGCTACACGCCCTCCGCTGACTTCTGCTTTTCGCCCCTATCGTGGCCACGGTAGGGGCGCCCCTTCACGTCAGCAGCCCAGCCACCGGCCGCGCAGCAGGCGTCTTCGCGTGGCCGAGGACGTGGATTCCGCCGTGGCGGATCGGGCAACCAGCGTGCGGGTCAGGCCACCACCTCCAACCCGTCCGCGGCCTCCAAACCCTCCTAGTCCCTCCTTTCAGGTGCACAGCACGCCAGTAGGGGGCAGGGTCCGCCATCACCTTCCCCACTGGCGTACCATCACCTCGGACAGGTGGGTCTTGGACATTGTCCGAAGGGGCTACTCCCTCCCCTTCGAGACCACCCCCAGCCATGCCACCTCAATTCCACCGCATGTCAGGGGATCACTTGGTACTTCTGCAGAAGGAAGTCACGGCCCTCTTGGCCAAGAGGGCCATCGAGCATGTTCCGACCCCAGAAGTAGGGCGTGGTTGCTACTCCCACTACTTCCTGGTGCCCAAAAGGACAAGGAGGACATGCGTCCTATCTTGGACCTCCGGAACGTCAATCGCTTCCTCCGGAAGGAGAAGTTCAAGATGCTCACCCTAGCTCAGGTCTTGACTGCCCTCGACCCTGGAGACTGGTTGGTAGCGTTGGACTTGCAGGACGCATATTTCCACATCCCCGTCCTGCCGGCCCACCGGCGTTACCTTCGGTTCACGGTAGGCCCCGAGCATTTTCAGTTCACCGTGCTCCCCTTTGGCCTTACCAGTGCCCCTCGGGTGTTCACGAAAGTGTTGGCGGTGGTCGCAGCTCATCTGCGCCGGGCAGGGGTTTCAGTCTTCCCCTACCTCGACGACTGGCTGCTGAAGGCGGGCTCGTCCCAGGCAGTCGTCTCCCACCTCCAGACTACGGCCGAACTCCTGCACTCGCTGGGGTTCTCCATCAATGTGCCGAAGTCGCATCTGATTCCTTCTCCACAGCTCCTTTTATCGGAGCAGTTCTGGACACGACGCAGTTTCGGGCCTATCCTCCCGAACGGCGAGTCCGGGATATTCAGGCTATGATTCCGATCTTTCAGCCTTTATCCTGGGTTTCGGTACGGATGACCCTGAGGCTGCTGGGCCTCATGGCCTCCTGCATCCTGCTGGTCAATCATGCCAGATGGCATATGCGGGCTCTGCAGTGGGACCTGAAGTTCCAGTGGGCGCAGCACCAGGGCAACCTGTCCGATCACGTCCAGATCTCGGAGGGGTCTGCAAAACAGTTGCAGTGGTGGCTCTCGAACAGGCAATGGGTCATGGGCAGATCCCTCTCCCTTCCCCAGCCAGAGCACACAGTTGTGACGGACGCGCCCCTTCTGGGATGGGGCGGTCACATGGGAGAGGCGGAGATCAGAGGCCTCTGGTCTCCGGCGGAGTCCCGGCTCCATATCAACCTTCTGGAGCTCCGGGCGATCCGACTTGCACTCAAGGCATTCCTTCCCTCTGTCAAAGGGAAGGTAGTGCAGGTGTTCACAGACAACACCACCGCCATGTGGTACTGCAACAAACAAGGCGGGGTGGGGTCGTGGACCCTTTGTCAGGAGGCTCTGCGCCTCTGGACATGGCTGGAACATCAGGGTATGTTCCTGATGGTTCAACACCTGGCAGGTTCCCTGAACGCCAGGGCGGACGAACTCAGCCGCAGGTGCATGATGGATCACGAATGGCGTCTTCACTCGGAAGTGGCGAAGGACTCTTTCTACAGTGGGGAGAGCCTTGGTTAGATCTATTCGCCACCGAAGAGAAAGCGCAATGTCATCAGTTCTGCGCGTTGGAATTTCCAAGGCGGCACTCGCTCGGCGACGCTTTTCGTCACGAGTGGAGTTGCGGTCTATTGTACGCCTTTCCGCCTATACCACTTCTACCCAGAGTGTTGAAGAAGATTCGGCACGACCGGGCCCAAGTCATTCTTGTGGCTCCGGACTGGGCTCGAAGAGTTTGGTATCCCGAGCTACTCAATATGAGCGTAGATCCCCCGATCCGTCTGCCTCTTCGGGAGGATCTTCTGTCGCAGCAGCAGGGGACGGTCCTCCACCCGAACCTGTCCAGTCTACACCTGCTTGCGTGGAGATTGAGTGGCGGCAGTTGATTCCTTTCGACTTGCCTCCCGAAGTTTGTGATGTGATTCTGGCAGCCAGGCGTCCCTCCACTAAGGTGGTATACGCCTGCAGGTGGAACAAATTTGTGGCATGGTGCACAGCAAAGGCTGTGAATCCCTTTCTGCCCCTCTTTCTGAGGTCCTTCTGTTCCTTCTCTCTCTGGCCCAACAGGGTTCTGCCCTGGGTACCATCAAGGGTTATCTTTGTGCTATCTCGGCCTTCCTCAGGCTCCCTGATCAGCCCTCCCTTTTCAAGTCCCCTGTTGTTAACAGGTTCTTAAAAGGCATTACACACCTCTTCCCTCCTGTTCCGTTTGTGATGCCTCAGTGGGACTTGAACTTGGTTCTTACCTTTTTAATGTGCGCTCCCTTTGAGCCTCTACATAACTGTCCTCTTCGTCTTCTGACTCTGAAGACTGCCTTTCTGGTGGCCATCACCTCCGCTCGGCGGGTGAGTGAGCTCCAGGCTCTATCTTGCAAACCTCCCTTTCTGTCTGTTCATCCAGACAAGGTTGTTCTTCGGACGCGTCCGTCCTTCTTGCCAAAGGTGGTTACTGCTTTCCACATTGGGCAGACCATCACTTTGCCCACCTTCTTTCCGCCTCCGCATCCTTCCAGAGAGGAAGAGAGGCTCCACCGTCTGGACCCAAAACGTGCGCTCTCCTTCTATATTGACCGCACAAAACACTTCCGGGTGGATGACCAGCTCTTTGTTGGCTACGTGGGCGCCAAAAAGGTCGGGCGGTGCACAAGAGGACCATCTCCCGCTGGGTTACCTTGTGCATCAAGACCTGCTATTCTTTGGCTAAGAAGGAGCCTCCTGTTGGGCTGCGTGCCCATTCCACCAGGGCAACGGCTGCTACCACGGCCTTGGGCCGCGGTGTTCCGCTGCCGGTTATCTGTCAGGCAGCTACGTGGGCCTCGCTGCACACGTTTACAAAGCATTACTGCCTTGACAGTCAGGTCCGGAGGGACGGCTTCTTTGGCCGTTCTGTCCTCCAGGACTTCCTTGTCTGATCTTTGTTCGCAGACCCACCACCGGGGTTGGTATTGCTGGGGTATCTATTCTAAGGTAAGGAATCTGTCACTAACGTGTCTCTTTCAGATGCACAAGTTACTAACTTGTGTAACGATATATCTGTAAGAGACAGTAGTTAGTGACAGATTCCTACCGCCCCACCCATCCTCCCCGTTCTGCGAACTGATTTCTAGGGTTAAGGACATCCCTTTCAGGGCCCTAGTATTTTTCAGACACCTATGTCAGCTTCTTGCATGGCTCTGCGTTCCTGGCGCGGAAAGTCGTGTACAGAACTGACATCAGCGCGCAGGGGCGGCGCCTAAGTACTGCCCGCGACGTCATCCCGGCGATCACGACGCCGACGACGGACGCGGAGCCGCACGACGCCGCCTACCGACGCGCAAGGGTACTGCTACGCAAAAAACTTTCCGGATCCAGCCTGACGCCTGGGGATATTCTAAGGTAAGGAATCTGTCACTAACTACTGTCTCTTACAGATATATCGTTACACAAGTTAGTAACTTGTGCATCACAGTGCATGATGCCCCTTGACTATAAATAAAAGGTGGCCTGGGCTGTTTTATTTGATTTAATGGGGATAAGTCCAGCGTGGAAGGAAATAGTTGCTCAATGTTTGCGATTGCCTTGTATAAGAACAGGGGAAGTCATATAATGCCAGTGTTCATGTACGCTCGCCTTTCAAGCATCTTTCATATTTTTCTTTTCTGTGCTCCTATTTCAAAACTACCCTGGGGCGCCAGACCACTAAAGAGAAAGATTTTCGTGCTGCTTTTGATGATCTGACTTATTTTAATACAAGTTGAACACAATTGCAAGATTAAACCAAATATTTGTTAGTAAAAGAATTTGAGGCTACCTTGATACGCTCGCAACTTAACAAGGTACAATGATTCACTTCATGATATTTCTGTTTGTGGTTTTTTTAGATTATGAAATGGTTTTACAGACCGCATTTAGTTTTCTGCATGGCATCCCGCCGAGGGACACAGTATTTATCTGAGGACCTTTTCGACGATTAGCCTGATCTACTTGGCACTACCTTTTGGACGATAAGCATGAATAATTTTACCATGACCTTTTTGCCTTGAAAAAGCCTTGGCCAGCAGGCCACTGGGCGAAACACGTGTCGGCTATTTCTGTTCTCATCTGCAACCTAGAAAATTATAAATAAAAAAGACTATAATACAATGACCTTTTTGTTTCCTCCGTGTACACCACGACAGACCATACCCAGTCGTGCTGATACCAACCTAAATTTTGGAATTATACCAACCCTGAGTTTGAAGTGAATTTTGAAGGCACAAAACCCTTTCAACTTGTGAATACCTATCTTATTCCTGGTGGCCTTTGGGTGAAACCACCGACTAGGGTTGTGTCAGTAACTACAATTGGGTCCTGTCCATTTGTGCATGAACTTTGGTGGCACCCACTTCCTTCTTCTATGAACTTCATGATATTTCTGTTTGTCGTTTTTTTAGATTATGAAATGGTTTTACGGGCCCTACCGTCGCCATTTTTGAGTTATTCTTAGCTAACACATCATAAACCAGGCTATATACCTTGGTCTTCCGAAGAAGCCGATGGGGATGTAGCAATGTCACTTTTCAATGATTGGATTAGAGAGGGACCGAAGGAGTAATAATAAAGGTGTGCAGATGGACTTTAAGCGCCGTAGTGCTGGGCACCTGGAGGTTTGTATGGCGAACAGATGGTGCCGGCCCAAAATTCTGAGGACAAAATAAAGGACTTTTACCCACATTTTGAGCCCTTCAGCCATCCAGAGAGCTATGAAGAGAGAGGAAGTCTGAGATTTTCTGATTGGAGTACTGAACATTCTTTGAGGGGAACCGAATAATAGATAACTCATGGCAGTTTTCCTCTGCGATAATGTTTGACTCTAAGAGTAGAAATTACCTAAGGGGACCATTTCCTCAGATGGACTAGCCTCTGAAGTAATTTGGACCAATTATGATACCAATTGACATCTACTTATGTTGAGAGTGCTTATTACCAGATTTAAAGAATCTCCTGAAGGGGTCTCTTGGTCCAAAAGTGACATCGATATTGATTTTTAAACTACTCTGTACCTCTAACCATATTGATTTAAAGAAATCAAGCAGAGCAAGGTGTTTTTGAGTTCCTTGGTAACAAATAACTGGTCTCAGAAATCCCCAAAATCAGTGTACTTCTACTAGGACCCTAGAGGGAAATAAGCTCAGTTTGGCCATTTACCCTGCAACTGTGTTGGGAATTTTGCTCTTGAGGACATATCACCCCAGGATCTTCCAAGGCTTTTCGCTGTAGTTCCAGGGAAGGGCAGCTTCCTGTGCTACATTTCTCACAGGATCAGGATTAGAACGTTTCAACAGGAATGCACCGCTCTTAGGGCCAGATGCATCAGGGCAAAAACCGGTCGCAAAGGGGCAGATTCGCAGAATCTGCCCCTTTGCGACCGGTATTTTTGCATTTGGGATGCATCATCCCAAATGCAAAAATCGCAATTTAAGTAATCGCAAAAATTGCGATTACTTAAATTGTGATTGCATTTAAGGAATCGCAAATTGAAATAACGATTTTGCTATTAGGGGTAGCAAATTACCGTCAAATGAAACTGGACGGTAATTTGCAAAAACTTTGAAACATGTTGCACATGCCCTTGGGGCATGTGGGTGTGCAACATGTGGTCACATGGCAATTTCAGGGGTGCAACAGGGTGTCCTTTTGGCACCCTTGCAACCTTGAAATTGCATGCGCAATTTGCGAGTACCTATTTGGGACTCGCAAATTGTGCATGCAATTTCCATTGATTCCTATGGGCCTCTAGGCCCATAGGAATGAATGGGTAGCAATTCCTTAATTGCGACTTGCAATTTACGAGTCACAATTAAGGAATGTTTAGGAATCGCAACATTTTTTGCGATTCCTACATGCATAGGTAATTGCGATTCTTTAAAAATCGCAATTAAAGAATCGCAATTGCCTATCTTGATGCATGTGCACCTTAGCCTTGTTTGGTGCTTTCCCACTGTGAGGGTTTCCCCTCTTGGAGGGGTGGTAGATAATCGCAGAAAAAGGGGAGCTGGTATTGTAAAGTGGGCTGTGGCAATGCCCGTTTCCAACTTCCTCTTAATTAGATACAGTGACGTCCATCCCAATATGAAGTTCAGGGTCTTTTTCTTTACCTTCTTGAACATAGAAGTTGGTTCCTTTGTGATCTCAGATTTGTTTTGTGCAGAAAACAGAAGAAATTACTTTATGCTGTTTCTCCGGACATGATATGGAGGCTTTGAGGGGTCCAATTGCTGAAAAATGCTTTCCTCATCTGATGCTCTGTGGGGGCACCTATTCTGCAGACAAGGAAGGCAAGTTAAAACATGCCGCTTTCTTCTAGGGCACAAAGCAGAAGAACAAAGTGGTGCAACGCAATGAGAGAATTCTCCAAAGTGGCGAATTCGTAGTCATGTCTGCTAGTGGTACAAACAGGAATGAGCCGCGATGTGCGAGGCGAACGGTTTGAGTGGAATGACTTAGATGCACGAAGGAATGTTCATGCATTCTTTTGATTTGACAGTTTTAAAGAAATTATTCCAGTGCGGACTGCAAACTCCTGTGAATGTGGAAGAGCAAGAACCAGGAGTAAATATGTGAACACTCGTTACTTCTAATTGGCATGCCTAGTATTTTAGTAAGGCCATAATAATATGGTGTGGGAAATGCTCCTGTGGCATAAAAGTCAGATGTAACATGGTGGGCTGTGGTATAGACTTACACCACCCACACCAATGACTTAGAAAGCGTAACTTGAGGTCTTGCCATGTCAACCCAGAATAGTTGGAGTCTGAAGCTGCAGCCAGCATATGGCAAATGATCCAATGTTTGACATAACAAAGTCTGCATTCAACATTGGCTACAACACTTCTAAGTTGTGATATGGTAATTCCCCCCCCCCCCGGGTCAGGTTGTGTATTGATTGAAAGTAGCACTACGTGCAATAAAAGTCACCTTTATTCTAGGAAGGCTTACAGAGCAGATAAAGAGTCCACCTAGGTACTGTTAGAATATGTGTCTAGAAAAAAATGTGTATCTATAGATTTTTGGGAAATATACTTAATGAATAAAAGTGAATTTCTGCCTGCAACTTGTTAACTCTTCCAGTGACAATAAATAACTCTCGAGCTCGACTCATTAGGTGTGATCTGGCCCACCAGAAAGAACAAAGGGGCCTACTCAGCCAGCAGAATGTCTGGCCTGAAGGCAGGGAAGGTTAATTTCTGGACATTTGTCTTGGAAACTGAGAGAAAGGTGGTGAACAGGGACAGCAGTTGGGGACACCACAAAGACATGTAGGATCTATCAGAACTGGCATGTTTCTGTTGAACAGGGTTTTCTTGTAAGACTTGCCTTTGATTTACCACCGCTTTATAGAACTTTGTTGCGTAAGTATCTTTAGTGCTGCAAAGACCACAGCAATGGTGCCGGATTATTCCTATGCCGAGGGCCACTGAGTTTTACGCAGCTACTCCTACTGCTGCTGTTACTGACAAAGTTCCCTCTACGACTGTAAACTCTTCTGTTTAAACTGTACATAGCTACTGATATGCACAAACTCGCTAGGCCTTTACCATGGCAGTGAAAATAAATATGTCCTAATAACACCTTATTTAGAGCAACTATATTACTCGCATTTACACATTTATTGCTACAGTACTTTGACCAAATTCTAGTTTATTAGCACAATCCGGCAAAATTAACATTAGAACATTTTTTACTGCCTTGCAGATTGCGTGTAACTCTTACTTCACACACAGAAACAACTCTTCTGGTAGTCATGTCACCTCGGTGTGATTGAACATTGATGCACAAACACAACGCACTGAATCTAGTTTTGGTTAAAAACCGATTAGTAAATGCACGTGAAAATATGCCATGACATAAACCATACATGCTGATGATCAGAGTATAACATGCTACTTCTCACCATTGTTGTGCAGGGAGAGCCCATCACTCACTCTAGGCTTATTATAGAATATACACATTTTACACACACACACAATACATATTTTACACACACACACACACACTTATGGTGTTGCGTCTGATATCTCATGACAGTCATCCCACCTGTCATCTCTCACCCCCAACAGCAGGCTGCCAGGAGGTTATAAGCTAAAAATGGGGTTTGTGCCCAGCTTCTGCTTGAGCCTCGTTGCTATGTACCAGCAGGGCATCCTCGTGTATGGCACGAGACTGGCACGTGGCACCATCTCCAATCCGAGCCGCATAAAACGGACCTTTTGTGCTTTGCGAGGTTACCGCAGTGCTCTTTTTCAGCATTGAAAACTCCAGTGTAAGTGCAAAAGGAAGGTCTTGAAAGAGAAGATAGGCCTTCCCTTTAAATGTATGCCGGAATGTGATTTTACGCATTAAATATTGATGAATAAGCTTTGATTATCTTGCAACAATTATGCCGTCCGTATAGCCGCAGTAAGGGATTTGAAAGGCATGATCTAGAATCGGCTAAAAATGTGTTAGTGACTGTAATTACAGAATGCCTGCGTGGCTCTGCTTCTCGCGCACATTGTCACAGTGTGACGCAAACCGTTGAGCGCGCTCCTCGGGCTCTGAGAGCTGCGCGCGTGCTGACACTTCCGTACATTCTATTCCGACGCTGTGCCTTGGCAGCGCGTCCTCTCCGTCTACACAGCCTCTGCTGTCTGCGTCCCGTCGAGGCGCGCATTATCCGCCCCTCAGTCAGCTGTGAAGTGTCCCTCTTGTTCACGCTAATATTTAATTTCACACTCGCTCTACTTATTATTCCGTTTGCGTTTGGCGACAGATAAAAATGGTAACATTTCAGGTTAAAGAGAGAAAAAGCTTAATATGCCTTGCAATAGATTATTATAAGAAAAAAAGACCTGGGAACCGGTTTTCCTGCATTGAAGAACGCCGTTTATTATTCCTTAATGTTGTCTCGTTACCGTCTTTGAAAAAGAAAGGTAAAAATGAAGGGATACAAATATTCATTATAGTGTGTGTGGGGAGAGGTGGAAGGTCGTGGAGTGGATATGTTGGTCGGTTCATTGCTCGAACCTGGTGGGGTTAATCAGCCTATTTTATTCAAATTTTAAAGTAAGTGGCTAAGTTGGCTTCAAAAGTCTGTCTTCGGCTCAGTTTGGATGGAGAGATAGATAGGTAGATAGATTTATTTCATATTTGCCGTCACCATTGCATCGTTATAAGGTTTCCATAGGAACAAATCTATTTCAGTTTGCTAATAACTTTGGCACCAATTGACAAATCCTCACGATACTTTAAATAAATAAAAAAGAAGTCGCACTCTTTCCTTGAAAGTTTCAGGGTGATCTGTCAAGGCTGAAAAAGGGGGGCGGGGGGATCCCAAAGCACCTTTACCATGTGCAGTTTTCCATAGGAACTTTTGCTACTGGTGTAAATCTGTTCATCAGTTTTTGATAAATTAATGTTGAAAATTTATAGATATTTATTGGTAGTACCCTAGCGTAAACCAAGCTCAAACCACGCCAGCTGATTGGCTGGCTGCAGACTGGATAAAGCTGCGGCCTCCGTTTTGTGTCTCAGTGACTGTGTCCCCCATGTCATCAAAACAAGTAACAGTAAGCAAAAAGGGGGCAGGGTAGGGGTACCCTGACCCCCATCGGGCTTATTGGGGTATGGGTCCCAGAGCGACAATCCCTGGGGTCAAATTAAGATCATTATTTTTTTGCATTGCTATAGCAGTGCTCAGTGCATTCCATCTGTGTAATTTCGCAGTAGTACAGCGCTACCGCAGCTGCACGGAAAAAGAGTGCAGGTCTTTGGGCTCTACAAAACCATGTTGGTTGATCTACAACAAGGTCTTGCCCGCTGTTGGGGGGAGGGGGAGGAGGGGTTGGGCCCTGTGCAGTGGAGGGTTGGTCGCTGTGCAGTGGAGGGTTGGTCGCCTGCAGAGGTGGGGCTCAGGTCCTGGCCATAGGCCAGGCCCTGTATCCAACCCCATGCGGTGCACAGCCGAAGGCCATGCATGGTATGGGGTAGCCCTAGTTAGGCAATAAGATATTATTTCGCATTTAAAAAACCCTAAAAATTCACTGAAAAAAACAAAGGTTAAAGTGGCATTATAGTTGGGTGAAAATGTCAGTTAAAATGTTACATTTCAAACTTTAAAAAATTGATATTCACCATTTATAGTTAACAGAAGTAGCTATAGCTCATAGCCTTACCATGCACTGCTTATTACCTCACATATTACATCCCTCATAACATGTTCTATAACATCATTGATAACGTCAATGTGGTATCTGAAACTGCATCATTGATATACTGTGCATCATATTAGAGCTCTCCGCAGGGAGCATGGCCCTTGGATTGTAAATTCAGGATTAAGGTTTACATGGGAACCTGGTTTCATTTGTAAAATGGCATCTGCTGCAATCATGGCTTTGATTGCTGTATCCTCTAAGCAATATTTGAAAATTGTGAACATGTGGATGAGCCCTGGCACCCACTCATCCAGGTGAGCAGCAGGAATCTTCTTGATTATGCCTCTGGGTGAGTGTCAGATTCAGCTTATTTAAATATATATTTGATATTGCCTGCATGTTGGATGATGGTCGTGAATGCATAGGTTTATTGCTATACCCTCATGAAATTCAGAAATTCAATTACTGACCACTGTGGACTGGTTTTGGAAAATACTTTTTAAAACAAAGGCAAAAAATGCACAAAAAGATTAAGACTAAATTTATACACTGAAGAATAAAAAAAAAACTGATGTAACTTGACATGGCTGAATGCAAAATGTATCCAACTTGTCCTAGGACAGAACATTTGTAAAGTAAATTTCATAATGCCACTATTTTTTATATTCATGTAAAACTGAAGTTGAGCATTTGCACTAAAAAACAACTAAAATGTTTATTTTTCGTTTTTTCTTGTTGGAAGCTTCTCTCCGCTAATTCTTTGTACAATTGACTTCATTTTGAATCTTGTGTTTCCCCTTGCTCCTCAGACTTTGACTTCAGTGTGCCAGGCTCCATGAAACTTCATAACCTGATCTCAAAGCTGAAGAAGTGGATTAAAATCCTTGAAGGGAAGACCAAGCAGCTGCCAAAGTTTTTCCTCATCGAGGAGAAGTGCAGGTTTCTGAGCAACTTTTCCGCCCAGACAGCAGAAGTGGAGATTCCTGGAGAGTTCCTGATGCCGAAGCCAACACATTATTACATCAAAATTGCAAGGTGCGAGTAACAATTGCAGTGCCACGTCTCTGTTTAGCGCGAAAACATTTCACAGCTGGTATTTCAGCTGTTCAGTGTAATAAACACAGATAGTAACAGGTAATTTTTATGGTACAGTATCAATTTAGAAAGCACACACTCGAAATAACAACTGTGGTATGCATAAGTTATCTGTAGTCCACAGTTGGTCATGCATCAGAAATTCAGAGTTTTAAATGAAGGTTGGATTTTATAAAAACGCTGGAAAAAACGAGATTCTGCCTTTATCAGGAAATATTTTTTGGTTTCTAAATCTTAAGACCATATGGGCATCAAATGCAGCCTGGCAAAAATTTGGAGCAAAGGAGAAGGTTACACAGAGGACTGTGTATGGTTATTAGATACCCCTGTATTTCAAGGTACATTGTTTCCAGTCATCCTGTCTGACATGCGTCTGGTGACAGGCTGTAATGGGAATTATTCTAGGAAATCAGCCTTGCTGCTCCCCTAAGCACTAGGCCAGCTGAGGTCATTTGCTCCATCACCAATGTGTGGGATCAAACATGCGATACCTAATTGGGCCTTACTGGGGGTCCAGCTTGAATCCCCTTGCAGTGGCGGCTGGCATCTAGGGGGACGGGGAGTACAGGGGCGTGCACATGCAAAATATTATGAAAAATAAATAAAACTTACCTAATGTGACGTCCTCGCTCCGGACCTCTTCTTAATCCAGGAACTGGATGCTGGAACTCCCTTGCCCAATCCTGGCGCTGCTCACATGCAGTACGTGAGCAGCGCTCTAATTGGAGGAAGCGGCCGCACTCGGAGCTCCACAGTGTACTGGAGGCTTGCACTTACTCTCAACCCTGAAGTGCACGTGTGGCTGGCCGTCGCAAGACAGCCGGCCAAAAAGACATGCGCACTTTAAACAGTGCAACACCAGCTCACCCTCCTCCCTGCTGCTGTCAGTCAGCAGTGGCACAGCCCCGCCCCAATCCTGATGCTCGGCTCGGGACAGTGGATGAAAAATAAAATGGTAATAAATCACCATTTTATTTTTTCATCTCGGGTGCCTTGAAGTAGGGGGGGATTTAAGTGGGGCGACGTCCCTCCCCTCCTACGGAGAAGCCGCCCCTGTCCTTCTGGCACAACGATCTCAGGACCCACATCCAGGCCACTAAGCGATTAATATGCTCATTGAGAAGCCACGTCCTAATTTTAATTAATTTAAGTATTGTGCTTTGCTTAAGAATTTATAGTAAACAGCTTAATTAAAAAGAACATTTTGTAAATCCTATTTAACATCATCAGTATTACAGTTAACCAAATAATCTACTTGCATATTTGCTCCTAGGGCACTTGTGTGCATTTCTGAGCGGGTCCACTAAGTAAAGGTTGAAGAAGTCATTCCTGGTTTCCCACAACAAATGTGTGTTTGTTTTATCCTTTGAAGGGCACAAGTAAAGGGTTGTTTTTATCACCACTGGTAAAAAATGTATGCTTAAATGACAGTATCTGAAAGAAACAGTTAGTTATAGATTCCTTACCATAGAATTACCCCCAGGCGTCAGACTGGATCCGGAAAGTTTTTCGTCAGCAGTACACCTGCGCGTCGGAAGGTGGCGTCGGTCGACTCCGCGTTAGTCGTTGGCATCATGGTCACCGGTATGACGTCGCGGTAGCTACATAGACGCCGCCCTCGCGCGCTGACGTCAGTTCTTTATTTTTCTGCGCCAGCAAGCGCAGATCCGGAGAGAGCGGTACCCCCAGTCATTTTTTGACTGACTTTTTCTCGACTTTTGACGACTTCGTTTTTTGAGTCCATCGACTCCTGGTGCACGAGGGATGCCCGTCTTCAAGGCTTGCGGTTCCTGTAGCCGATTGATGTCGGTGACGGATCCGCACCGCGTGTGCCTCTTCTGCCTGGAGCGCGACCACGACCCCAAGTCGTGCTTTGACTGCCGGACCATGAACCCGAAGTCTTTGCGGGTGCAGTCCCAAAAGCTTCTCGACGCCCGGCAGTCTGCTCCGCGCCGCTCGAGGTCCCGGTCGCGGAGCCATCACCATTCTTCAACAAAGTTTTCGCACTCTGGGTCAGGTAAGTCGAGGCACAAGAAGAAGTCGAAGAAGCATCATCGCTCTTCGACTTCTCCCCGTCCGTCGGCCGACGCGACGAGGGATGCAGGTGGTGCCCCTCCCGCGGAGCCCAAAGAGTCGGCTCTGGGTTTCCCTCCCTTCCCGGGACCTGGAGCGAACCCTGCCCAGCTTCGTCAGTTTTACGAAGCGATGCACGCCATCTTTGGGCAGCCTGACTCCACCGGCGTGCCTTCGGGCCCCGCGGTCTCAACTGGGGGCCCTGGGTCTTCGACGCCGGCGGCTTCGGCCCCGGCACCGCAGGTACCCTTTGGATCCAGGCCTGGATCCGGATCGGCGCCGGTCGACCTAGTTACACCTCCACCGGCGCCGCTTCCACCGGCACCACGTCCGCAGCCGGCGTCGGCTGTGTCCCCAGCCGACTTCGACCCTGGCCTCCTCCTCGAGGCAGACACGGAGCCGGACCGCGCCGGATCCGGCACTTTTGTGCCCCTGTTCTACCCTGGCTCTTTGAGACCAGATTGGCAGCCAGAGGAGGGAGAGGAGGACTGGGAGGGGTCTGGGGACCCTTTAACCGACCAGTTAGGTTATGAACCGGACTGGAGAGAGGAACTGGGGGAAGCCAGTGGTCTGGATACCTCACCAGACCATGGCATGTTGTCTTCTCCTATTGTGGCTACGGAGGAGGGAGCGTCATACGCAGTGGTGTTGCGTAGGGCGGCCGAGGCTCTCGAGCTACCTACGGTGGCAGTCAGGACTAACCTCCTGACAGAGGTGCTTCAACCGGCAGCGAGCTCTTCGGAGTCCCTGCTGCCGTTTAATGAAGCCCTGACAGACATCCTTTTGGGCACATGGTCCAGGCCCAACACAGGGGACGCTGTGGACAAGATGATTGCCCGACGCCACCGCCCGGCCCCGGGCGACCCCACTTTCCTCTCCCTACACCCCACCCCTGAGAGCTTGGTGGTCCAAGCCTCCACCTCCAAGGGCGCATTCCCTAACGCTCCACCTGATAGGGAATCCGAAAAGCTGGACCATCTTGTGAAAAAGATGTTTTCTTCCTCCAGCTTGGGACTGCGGTCAGTAAACACTGCATGTCTATTGGGCCGTTACACCCACTCCGTGTGGGATGCGGTTGCGCAAGTGCTGCCTCAGTGCCCGGAGGAGGCCCAGGCCGTGCTCTCTCGAGCAGTTGCTGAAGGGAGATTCGCAGCGAAGTTTACCATCCGCTGTGGGCTGGATACCGCCGACTCACTAGGCAGGACGATTTCCACATCGGTAGCCCTTCGACGCTACGCCTGGTTGAGGTCGACTGGTTTTTCAGGGGATGTCCAATCCACCCTTATGGACATGCCCTTTGATGGCCGTCGCCTTTTCGGCGACAAGGCAGACAGCGCGTTAGAGCGTTTTAAGGACTCTCGGGCTACGGCCAGGTCCTTGGGCCTCTCCACCACCCGCCCTGCGCAGTCTGCCTTTCGCCCCTTTTGTGGCTACGGAAGGGGTGCCCCGCCACGGCCCGCCCAGAGCCACAGGCCGGCGCAAGCTGTAAAGCCTCTGCGCTGTCGGGGACGTGGGAACCAGCGCCGTGGTTCTGGGGGCCAGCGGGCAGGCCAGTCCACCACAGCCCCCTCTGCAAGCAGCCTCCAAACCCTCCTAGTCCGACCTTTCAGCACCACCAAATGCCAGTGGGCGGCAGGATTCGCCATCACCTCCCCCACTGGCGCACCATCACGTCGGACAGGTGGGTTCTGCAAATAGTCCGAAGGGGCTACTCCCTCCCCTTCGAGACTACACCTCCCTCCATGCCGCCTCAGTACCATTACATGCCAGAGGATCATCTGGCCCTTCTCCAACAGGAAGTTTTGGCACTCTTGGCCAAGGGAGCCATCGAGCGCGTTCCTGTCCCAGAAGTAGGTCGTGGTTGCTATTCCCACTACTTTCTGGTGCCCAAGAAGGACAAAGGCCTGCGTCCTATCTTGGATCTCAGGAACGTCAACCGCTTCCTCCGGAAGGAGATGTTCAAAATGTTGACGCTCGCTCAGGTCTTGTCTGCCCTCGACCCTGGAGACTGGATGGTAGGGTTGGACTTGCAGGATGCTTACTTTCACATCCCCGTCCTGCCGGCCCACCGGCGTTATCTGCGGTTCACGATAGGCCACGAGCACTTTCAGTTTACCGTGCTCCCCTTTGGCCTTACCAGCGCCCCTCGGGTGTTCACGAAAGTGATGGCAGTGGTCGCAGCTCATCTGCGCAGATCAGGGGTACCAGTCTTCCCCTATCTCGACGACTGGCTGTTGAAGGCGGGCTCGCCCCAGGCTGTCGTCTCCCACCTCCAGACTACGGCCGACCTCCTGCATTCGCTGGGGTTCTCCATCAACGTGCCGAAGTCGCACTTGACTCCCTCTCAGAAGCTCCTTTTCATCGGAGCGGTTCTGGACACAACGCAGGTTCAGGTCTATCCTCCCGAACAGTGAATCCAGGATATTCGGGCTATGATTCCGATCTTTCAGCCTCTATCCCGGGTTTCGGTCAGGATGACCCTCAGGCTCCTGGGCCTGATGGCCTCCTGCATCCTGCTGGTGGACCATGCCAGATGGCATATGCGGGCTCTGCAGTGGGACCTGAAGTTCCAGTGGGCACAACATCAGGGGAACCTGTCCGATTGCGTCCAGATCTCGGAGGGCACTGCACACCAATTGCAGTGGTGGTAACGAACCAGGATAGGGTCGACGACAGATCCCTCTCCCTTCCACAACCAGAGTTCACAGTGGTGACGGATGCATCACTTCTGGGATGGGGCGGCCACATGGGGGAGGCGGAGATCAGAGGCCTCTGGTCTCCGACGGAGTCCGGGCTCCACATCAACCTTCTGGAGCTTCGGGCGATTCGTCTTGCACTCAAAGCATTCCTTCCCTCTGTCCGGGTAAGAGTAGTGCAGGTGTTCACGGACAACACCACCGCCATGTGGTACTGCAACAAACAAGGCGGGTGGGGTCGTGGACCCTATGTCAGGAGGCCCTCCGCCTCTGGACATGGCTGGAACATCAGGGCATATCCCTGGTGGTTCAACACCTGGCAGGTTCACTGAATGCCAGGACGGACGAACTTAGCCGCAGTTGCATGATGGATCACTAATGGCGTCTTCACTCGGAGATGGTGCAAGGTCTCTTTCAGCAGTGGGGAGAGCCTTGGTTAGATCTATTCGCCACCGAAGAGAACGCGCAATGTCAGCAATTCTGCGTGTTTGAATTTCCAAGGCAGCACTTGCTAGGTGACGCTTTTCGTCGCGAGTGGAGTTGCGGTCTTCTTTACGCCTTTCCGCCTACAGCACTTCTGCCCAGAGTGCTGAAGAAGATCAAGCACGACCGGGCCCAAGTCATCCTTGTGGCTTCGGATTGGGCACGAAGAGTCTGGTATCCCGAGCTGTTATACATGGCCATCGATCCTCCGATCAGACTGCCTCTTCGGGAAGATCTTCTGTAGCAGCAGCAGGGGACGGTCCTCCACCCGAACCTGTCCAGCCTCCACCTCCTTGCGTGGACATTGAGCGGCGGCAGTTGACGTCGTTTGACCTGCCTCCCGAAGTCTGTGATGTTATCTTGGCAGCCAGGCGTCCCTCCACTAAGACGGTATACGCCTGCAGATGGAACAAATTTGTGGCATGGTGCACAGCAAAGGCTGTGGATCCCCTTTCTGCCCCTCTTTCTTAGGTTCTCTTGTTCCTCCTTTCTTTGACCCACCAGGGCTCTGCTCTGGGCACTCTAAAAGGCTACCTCTCGGCCATTTCAGCCTTCCTTAGGCTTCCTGATCAGCCTTCTCTTTTCAAGTCCCCTGTTGTAAATCGCTTCCTTAAGGGCATTACTCATCTTTTTCCTCCTGTTCCCTTCGTAATGCCCCAGTGGGACTTGAACTTAGTTCTTACATATCTTATGTGCGCTCCCTTTGAGCCACTACATAACTGTCCTCTCAGGCTTCTAACTTTGAAAACTGCCTTTCTGGTGGCCAGGGGTGAGTGAGCTACAAGCTCTTTCTTCCAAGCCTCCCTTTTTGGCTGTCTATCCGGACAAGGTCGTCCTCAGAACTAGACCTTTCTTTCTTCCCAAGGTGGTTACTTCTTTCCACATTGGCCAAACCACCACTTTGCCCACCTTCTTTCTGCATCCTTCGAAAGAGGAAGAGCGGCTCCACCGTCTGGATCCAAAACGTGCGCTTTCTTTCTACTTGGATCGCACCAAACAATTCCGGGTGGACGACCAGCTCTTTGTTGGTTACGTGGGCGCTAAGAAAGGTCGGGCCGTGCACAAACGGACCATCTCCAGGTGAGTCGTTCTGTGCATCAAAGCCTGCTATTCTTTGGCAAAGAAGGAGCCTCCAGTGGGGCTGCGTGCCCATTCCACCAGGGCGACGGCAGCTACCACTGCTTTGGGACGGGGAGTCCCCCTTAATGACATCTGTCAGGCAGCTACGTGGGCATCGCTGCACACGTTCACCAAACACTACTGCCTCGACAGCCAAGTCCGGAGAGACGGCTTCTTTGGCCGTTCTGTTCTCCAGGACTTTCTGGTGTGAACTTAGTTCGCAGACCCACCTCCGGGGTTGGTATTGCTGTGGTATCTATTCTAAGGTAAGGAATCTATAACTAACTGTTTCTTTCAGATGAACAAGTTACTTACCTTCGGTAACAATATATATGTAAGAAACATAGGTTAGTTATAGATTCCTTACCGCCCCACCCATCCTCCCCGTTCTGCGAACTGACTTCTAGGGTTAAGGACTTACTTTCAGGGCCCTAGTTTTGTGCACCTGTGGTCAGTGTCTTGCATGGCTCTACCCTTCTGGCGTGGAAAGTCGTGGACAGAACTGACGTCAGCACGCGAGGGCGCCGTCTATGTAGCTACCGCGACGTCATCCCGGCGACCACGACGCCAACGACGTACGCGGAGTCGACCGACGCGCAGGGGTACTGCTGATGAAAAACTTTCCGGATCCAGTCTGACGCCTGGGGGTAATTCTAAGGTAAGAAATCTATAACTAACCTATGTTTCTTACAGATATATCGTTACCTAAGGTAAGTAACTTGTTCTACATCATGGTTATCTAAAGTGATCTTGCTTTCCTGCTGAAGCCCATCTGTGCCATTGAAGACTAGTCACCAGTAATAGCTTTTGAGTATGTCTGCTCTCGGGCCCACTTTGCTACCGGGGCGGGGGGGGTAGGGTGGCTCAAAATGCAATACAATACTGCACCATGGGCGCCTCCTCCGTTGGAGCAGAGGAGTGTCGCCCCACTTAATTACCCCCAAAGATTAAAAACAAAATGGTAATTCACTATCATTTTATTTTTCATCCTCCCGTCCTGAACGGAGCGTCAGGACGGGGACGCTGCTGAATGACAGCAGCAGGGAGGAGGGTGGGCTGATTGTGCAGTTTTCAAAGTGTGCATAGCCCTCTAGCCCAGGTATCTTAAGACAGCTGTGTTAGAGCAAGTGCAGGGCTCCAGTGTCCTCGGGAGAGGCTAGTGAGGCTGCTCCCTCCAATCAGGGGGCTGCTCTCACAGCATGATAGCAGCGCCAGGATTGGTGCCCGCACTTCATCCAGTTACTGAGACTAATTACGGAGCGGAGGACAGAGTACGTCGGTTCAGGTAAGTGTTGTTTTTTAAATTAATGTTGTCACTTTCCATGTTATTACCACAGTAAAGTTGAGCTGATATGAGATAAAAAATAGTTGCTGCTTCACAGTGTGCTTCTTTACCTTGACTTTACATAGACAAAAGAAAACCACACGTTATTTGTCACAAAGCCTCTTCAATGTCATTATACCTCATTGTACGATATTAAACCCTCTGCATCTTGATTTTGCTTGAATATAAATATATATATATTTACATATATATATATTTTTATTTTTATTTTTTTATTTTTTTAAACACAATAACTTGAAAAACTATGCAGCTGCGCGGAGTGTAATCTGCCAATTATTACCATTGTTTAGGGAGGGGAGGAGCATCATGATCCATCAGGTCTTCGGCTGTCATGAGCCCTCGATGGTAATAAAAATGATATTACACAGTTCTGCGCATCCTCATGCGCACAGTTTACCATACCTTACTTGACAAGCTGCCTGCTTTTTCTAATGTGTTTCAAAGTTGCTTTGATTTAATTTGAGAAAATAAAACTTAAGCTGTGGCCGTGGGCTGCGCCTGGCTTTCATCTTTTACCTTTCTCTGTAGATTCATGCCCCGAGTGGAAATAGTCCAAAAGCACAACACGGCAGCGCGAAGGCTCTACATCCGAGGCCACAACGGGAAGATTTACCCTTACCTCGTCATGAATGATGCCTGTCTGACCGAGTCACGCAGAGAAGAGCGGGTGTTACAGCTCCTGCGCCTCTTGAACCCGTGTTTGGAGAAAAGGAAAGAAACCACCAAGAGGCACTTGTTTTTCACAGGTAACTGGGGCGGTTTGTAGAACCAGAAAGATGACTTTGTGCAGGGTATTCTAGCAGCAGAGGTCTCTGGCCGCTTGTGGCACCTGTCTTCGAAGCACAGGGTCAGCTGCAGCCTTGGGTAATGACCTCTGGCAGGCAGTAAAGCAGTTTACCAATGGAGCACTCATTAGAGGGACTCGAAGATATTTTGGTTCTGTCCAGAATATGCTTTTTTTCAATTTTGGGAATTTCCAGCACTTCTCCTGTAGATGAAGGTATTCATAAAGAAAAAGCACACAGGAAAGAATAGTTATTTTAGCTATATTTTGATTTGAATAGGTAAAAATATAAATGCATTTGTTTATTGATGTTTCGTAGGTATTCGATATTCCAGGTGATAAATTGCCCCTGCAGTTACCTACGTTATAATAATTCCAACACACTATTTTCTACTTTTTTCAAGCCTATATCTGTTTTATTTGTAGTCCAAAATGATTGTGCAAAAGGTTAGAATGTATGATTTTGTTTCCTCAAATCTGTTGTGCCAGAGACAACCAGGGTGACGCCTCTCATATTTTAAATTGGACTGTTTGGGAGCCAGTAACCAGAATGTGAGCGTGGCTTTAGCCCTCTCAGTTTGCTATTGAGTATAGAATTGGAAATGGAGCAAGGCGATAAAGTGAGGCCTGAAATTTCTAGGCCTTCGTTGTATTTTGTTTATGCCCGAGATGATGCTGAGACCCATGCATTACTAAAACCGTAGATACGTTCAATAGCAATGTAGGTTTTCAGTGGAATGTCAGGGGACCGTGAGGGCTTACTTTATTTCCCCCCCAAGAAAAAATGTTTTGCAAGCATTAACGCATCCAGTAGGTCTTGGCTTAATGTGCTGACTCATAGAAAATGTGTTATCACGTTAAAGCCAAAGGCATCTGAGAAAAAAGTGTGTGTATTGGAAGTTCCCTTTTATGTGAAGTAAAACTCGGATGGCGAGAAGGCCTTCATTGAAGTATTCCTATCTTTTTGTATAGAAGGTCTATAACAAATGGTAACTAGTGCTTAATATGAGCCAGTGGTTGCCAGTTTGGGGCACCGGCACCTATTTTCCGCATCGGATATTTACCAAGTGCAAGAGAGGAACAAACACTCAGATTGTTAAGAGGAGGAAGCAAAGACGGCAAAACTGTAAACGGGCATTGGTAAAGCCAATAGGTCTCGCCTATGTGAGCTATTGTTTTTGCCAATGTCTCTTAGCCATGTTGTACAGTAGCATGGCTAAAAGTTAGGTGTGAAGTAGAGTAGCTTAGAGTGAAGTAGTGTACAGTGGAGTGGCGTTGGGGCAATCAAGGAAGCCAGTAGACAGCTTTGTGGTGTAAGTGTGCCTTACAAAAATTATTAACAGTACAGTTGTGTTGCGCCCCAAAGAAACTAACCTCCAACACTCTCCCTAGGGACACGCAGGAGTCCAATACTGTGACACTCTGGTGACGACTGCCATGATGCGTTCTTTAGAAAGCACTGGTGCGGGATTACATCCAAAATATTGACTTTAAATGCTGCCATATTGAGTGGGAAGACAGTTGTACTCTGGCTGATCTCAGAAGCAGGGGGCTAAGACGCATTAATAGCCTGAGCTTTTGGCAGCCAGAGCGACCTCACTGCTTCCTGGGAAATTGGGTCTGCAGCACACAGAGTGTCAGAGACGAAAAGGGGAGCGCTGCCTATTTTTAGAGTGTGGAAAAGACAAGACAGCACCCCCTGGATATGCCAAACTTACAAGTGTAGACCAGGTGGTGTTACCAAAGGCATAAATCTCAACTTAGACTGTCAGCCCTGATCTGGCGAGGGGTATTGTGCCAATGCCTCACCTCGAGCATTTCTTCCAGTTCTGGGAGTGAGGGGGCGCATCTTAAGTGTTGTGTCCTATTCTTTGGAGTGGGTAGGTTCACCTGCTGACGTCCCACCTGCGAGGCAGCGAAGGACTGTACACCGGAGAACTACCAAGATAGTGAAAGGACTAAATGGCGAAGTGCAGGAAAAGACATGCAGAACAGGCATAGAGCTGAGACCACATAATATCCGCCACCTCACAAAGACTAAAACCAAATCCACTTCTGCCAGTGTACTTGATAAAATGTGCATTTAAAGGAAGGACTGAACATTAGTGCAATGACAATTCTGATATTTGAAGAAAAGGAAGCAGCTCACTGGGCCCACATCATTTTGTCTTATTTCTTGAATGATATATACCCCCTCCCACACAAAGTGCAGAACATTTTGCAATATAGTAGTACATTTAACATTTGGATTTAGAGCAGGGAAAAATTGAAGCAAACAGCATGGTTATGGGGCTTTGCCCACAAGATGCCTCCGACCTCACTCAAAACGTTTGGCTCACTTGCAATATTTCACAAGGCACATGTGTAGTCATATAAAATGATAAACACTGCAATACAGTGCATTGGGTGGCTGTGTGTGTGGGCGGGGGGGGTCTAGGAAATTAATGTATGTAAGGGGGAGGGGATCAGGCATGAATAATGTGAGGGCCATGGCATAGGCGGGCAGGACTCATGAGCGTGTTCACTGTGGGGAAAGTGAGGGGGTTACACAGGGACAACGAAAATACCGGTTAAACCAGCAGACCCCTGAAACGGCAACAAAGTACAGAATGTGTGATTTCAGATTCTGGCTCCGAGATGCAACTGAAGTGGTAGGAAAGCACACTATTGTTTAATAGAGCTACACAAATGCACCAAGATGAGGGGGTGAATAGGCTGCACATACATATGAAGAACTCCCAAGCCACAGCAAAGAAGCACTGTTGTCCACGCTAGCGCGCTCCTGAGCTTCCATGCACCGAGCATTCCGCAGTCTATTCAGACTAATAAAATAAAAATAATTAGAGAGCAGTTGTTGCACAGCAGCCCACAACTGCTACTACAGCGACTGGGAAAGCAACAAAGAAAAGACTGGTAAAGGGGGTGTGTACAATCAAGGGTAGCTGGGATGGGTGGGGGAGTGGGGGCCAGCAACTCGGAGAGGTTGTTGGTGGGAGGGGAAAGAAGCAAGATAGGGGAAAAATGCAATTGCGGTTTCCAGCTTTTAAAAACACAGGCATGTCCAGACTACTAGAAAGACTCAGCCCTGACTCAAATGAAACAAGATAACAGAAGAAGCCAAGAATTAAAAATAAGCAGGAACGGCGTCGTTGCTGCAACATCCTGCGATTCTGGGCAAGTCACTTATCGCTCAGTGCCTTAAATAAAATCTGCATTCCTCTTGCCTATAAAGGCTCTCACTTTGAAGTCAGCCAAAAGCAAAGTAAACACCTAGCTCTCTGGAAGACACAGCGTAACATTTGACCTCAGTTTTTGAATGCCTAGAAAAAGGACGAAATAAGAACAAGATTTAAAGGCCTGTTGACAGAAAACAAGTTTGTGGAAAAATACAGTAAACACGGCTTTGGCATGGGACGAACAAACTGAACCTGGACAGCCTAAAGTAAATAAACCAGCAAACGGAAAGCAAGAAAACGTGAGTTACAAATCACAAAGACAAAGGCAAGCAATGGGCAGATGCATTCCCAGGTCAACTTTCTGAAACTCCACAAGATGTCTTTCGCATACCAGACGCTGCGACCTAAAAAGATAGAAGATGTAACCTGCACGAGGGATAAAAAGGGGCGGGGAGTGTCTGGAAGTGGATTAAAGACTACCAGCCTTGGCATTCGGTGCGCCTATGTTCAATTCCACCATCTGCCTGCTTCTCAGCAGAGGTTCGGGCATCAGCTTTCTTTCTTTTGCAAATTAAGCACAGATTTTTACACGTTTCATTTCATTCAGAAACCAAAGTTGGATGGAATTGAAGGCAAAGGACCCTCAATCCAGCCTTCGTATTTTATGAGAAACAAGTATTAGCAGAACAAGGCTCGCCCACAACAGTGAGCATGTCTCTCTGGGCTTGGAAGTTTAGGCAGAACGCAAAAGGAGCCAGTGGATGGGAAGACATAAGAGATGGTGTGGGAGGGAGTGTCTGGGCACAGCAATGGTGAGGGAGAGAATGAATGAATGAATAAATGAGGAGGTGGGAACAACGACAAGGAACAAAACTGGCTGGCAGTGAGGAGCAAGACAAACAGGAATGAGGAGAGAATTAGAAATGAGGAGCGACATGAGAGGGGAAGGACTAGGGAACACAGGGTAGTACACCATGGTGGGACAGCGAGAAGCATGATTCACAGAAAATAGGGGCGCAGTGAAAGAATGAACAGCGACATGCATAGGAGAGGTGGGAGGGCACGCAAAGATGACACAAGGAAGAAAGTTCACAGATGAGCTGACTGGGAGGACTGCAATGGTAAAATAGTTTCTGTCTCAATTCAGTGCAGCACTCGATTGAAAGTGGAAATATAGACCAAAGCAGCATTATGTGAAAGACAAATACTACACTGGGCTGAACCAAGACATGACTGACAAAGTCTCATGCCAATGGCTGCAAGATGCTGGTCAGAAAAAGCCTATGATTGAAGGAGGCACTCCCAAATCTAACAGTTACTGTCAATAGGTCTGTTTGAGAGTTGTGCTGTCCAAACCCGGACCTAAAAAGGAACAAGTATACAGAATTTTAAAGCCCTCATTTAGCTTATCTGGAAACTACAGTCTTGGTTTATCCACCATTGACTGCTGACTATTTGGAAGAGAGGCATTTATCTACATGGGTTCAGTGGCATCAATATAGCTGTCAATCATTAGGAGGAAGCATCCTACTGGGGTAGAAAATTCAATTCATCTTCTGAACTTTACAGGAGATAAAGCGGAGTAGTAAAGATTACAGTGAAGAAATATTGCTACTCTTCTAGGAATAGGCGAGATAGGCTGATGAGCAAGATCTCTTTGGAATCACTTCTCTGAAGCATAAATGTGCTAAATTCCTATCACATCGAATTATTTTAAATATTAGGAAAAGGGAGCAGAAAGTCTGCAAAGTCAACCTAAATTTAGGGTAGGCAATAAATCCTGCATCATTCAATGTTATTCAAGGCTTTGGCCCTTGCCGAAGGAGTCGAAAGGCCTGTGGTATGTACAGCTTGCAGTTTCCTTCTCCTCTCTATATCTTTACTTTACTCTCAGAATTGACACAGTAAGGGTTTCTACAGTATAGATGGAATTATCGTTTCCCATGGTTCAGCCAGGTTCACTCTGCCTAGAGAGCCCGTGTGGTGGTCAGTAACCACGAAGAATAAGTATGGCTGGCCGGTTCTGCTTGACCAGTAGTGGAGATTCAGCAGCCGCGGTGTGCAGAGCTGTCATGGCCTCTCCAATTGAAATAACCAAGCTGTTGGGTCTAGAATTCAAACACAAAATGTCGTTTTCATAGAGGTGTGGCTTCCCGTCAAGTAGACCACAGCCTCAAATGTCATGCTAGACTGGTCTTTGGTGGTCTCCCACGTGCTGCACAGTTTCTCTGATGAAGCACACCAGTGAGCTGGGTGATCTTTGTTTCAAAGGGAGATGGTCCTAGTGACTTCAGCCTCTAAGGAGACATCTAGCTGATTCCTCTTCTGCAGCTGCACCCCATGAAGGATTCTCGCTCTTTGAGGAAGAGGGAGACTTTGATAAACGCACCTAATGGTAACTTTCAGTTCATGATTTCTGTTGCCCCAGACCTGCACTTGTGCAAGGCTGTTTTCCCATACGGTTCAGTGTTTCTACAAATGGAAGATTAAAGTAGTTCTTTGTGCCGGGTCAGTGGAGCACCGCTAGTGGAGCACAAATCACACTAAAATACACTGCAAGTTGGCACCATTTTTGGAAAAAGAACTAGATGAATTCACAGGTCATCACTGGGAACGCTGGCAACAGTAACTAGTATGGTGCAAGAAAACTGGATTTTCGCCTGCCTACAAATCCTTTAAAACCAAACATCCATTTGCAGGGGTGTAGCCCCAGGGGAAGTGTTGGGGGGTTTTACACACCCCTAAAAAATGTATCCTATAGTAAATAGTTGAGTACAAGTGCTCTCAGTCGGGTAATGTTATGTGTCCGAGACACCTCAAAAAGCCACTAATGCCATGTTCACATAGCACTTGCCACCATAGCCTTGCAATTTGGTGACATAGTGAATCACGAATCTTACTGAGTCCATAACATGGTACTCATTTTATCGACTTCTGTAGGATCGGCGGTGATTTTGCCCTGCCACAATTGAAATTGCTGTCCTGCAGGTTACGTACATCTCTGCCACCAGAGATCCTCTTGTATATTTTGTGTAATGTCAAAAGCAAAGCTGCTCGCCCTTTTCTTTAGAAATACAAAACCCTGACTTACTGAATTTGCCTTCTCTGGGGCTTAATGACCCGGGTGCCATTTGAGTGTACCCTCGCATCAGGCTCGGAATCCTCCCATAAAATAAACATGAATTGCTACGCCTGTAACCAGAGACCTGCAGAGTGTTTTTTCGGATCGCTTCAGCTCTCTTTTACCCATCATGTTTACAGGTAAGTAACGTACTTGTTCTTATTAAGGTCTGCTTTTGTAGACGATGCTGCTATCAAGCCCAGAGTGCAGTTCAAGTGCGTTGTACTCCGTGATCCTGGCACCAGTCTCTTAATCGTCCCATCGCCGTGAGTTTCTATTTCTGAATTGTGACGTCCGCGCTTTGCTGTTTCCTGTGTTGTGACTTGCAGGTTCTTCTGCTGTACATCCGCTGTTGTTTCCAGCCCAGCGCTTAATAAAGGTTTCTGCTGGGTTCTCGCAGACTGAGCTACATTAACCTCTGGCTGGGTTCTCAGAGCTGTGGAGATGAGGTGGAAACATCTCTTCCAACCTCTTCCTCCCGGTTTCCAGAGTAAGTCCAGGAGAGCCGGATACATATTAGATTTTCAGCATGGTCTGCATATACCTAAAACATAGGTTTTCCCAGGGCTTTAAGCGGGCCGGGTCCTGCCGGTGCTCAGCACCGGCAGTTTTTAAAAGCAGGTGCCGAGACTGGTACCTATCGGGCTTTCAATTTTTACCCTAAGGGTTAAAAAAAAAAAAAAAAACCTTAACTCTGCAATAGTACATCCCCTCGCTGCCTTTGATGTAACTTCGACTCGTTTTTCGGTTTTAAATAGCACAAACCTGGTGCAGTTTGCGCTTTTCATGAGCTCCAGTTATATTGCACAAGGGCATATTCAGTTTTTGAATCACAGGACGTCAGGCTCGAACCTGTTGCCTTAGCTTGAGGGTCGGCTGCTCTAGCCTTATGCCACAACCTCGCCCACAAGAGCAAAGAGCATTTTCAATATTATATACAACGAAGTGATAGTTGTTGCTGATTTATCTTATGCAACTTACAACCATTGACAAAGCCAGTAGTCCTGGCTTGTGGTAGGTGTAATGTTACTTGTTGTGTTATACATCTGGATGAATGGACAGAAGCAGCAAAATACTAGTGGGGCAACACACTATGCTAAGCACAGATTTTTTGCTTGTGTTTTAAGCCACGCCCTTAATTACAGCGGCCATGCCCCTACTAGAGACCCCCCAGTTTATTCATCCCACTTAAAGCCCTGGGTTTTCATGAAAACCTGCGTGGGTACTACACTTTTAGACCATCGCTCACTGGACACCCTGCCTCACAGAATCCTATTCTCTGTAGATTTCTTTTGATGTTGGTACAGATGCTTTTCAGTTCCTGATCAGATCGTCAGAGATTTTTGTACTGATAAGGAAGCGGTTTTCGCTTTGTGAAACAGTCTGAATGAATGAAATCTTTACATAGTGCTGCTGGGGGAACTGAATGGCCTCGTGGCACTTCCTGGTCAGAAGGTGATGATGATTCTGAAAATAGCTCTAGGCGTGGATAGTGCTTGCTTCCTTGGCCCCCTGGCCTGTTTTAGTGTAAGCACGAAAATGTAAGGTTTTTCCTTTGGCAGAACATAGATCACTTCATATCTCCAACAGTCAAACACCACTCTCACTCCACACCTAATAAGGTGGACAATGTCTTCTTGGAAAACTACACGTGCCACTAAACAACTATGCACATTGAGTGATATTAGATGTTTTATTTAAAACAGTTAAAAGACAACAAAGATTCTTTTAGATTTGATGAATAAAAATATAATACAAGAATGAATTAATTCACAAAATATTACATAAACTTTTTCTTATATAATCTCGAAACTTGCTACTTAGTGTTAAAAATTAAAAAACACCTTCCTCCCACAAGGATAAAGATGGGCAAGGAAGAACAAAGAAGAAAGAAAGAGAGTATCTAGTAGACAACACACTTTGTCATAAACATGACCAATCGTGATCTGAATTAGTTTAAGTTGGAACTCGATATGACAATCAAATTTCCGTCTGATGTGCCAACCAACATCACAGATTTAGGACCCTGAGCGTCGACTATCATAAATGATTGACCCTGGATATAATAGTGCATTGCAGGGGGCACCTATAAAAAACTATTTAATAAGAATATCAATATAATGTGTTTTTGAGCAAGGATGAGTGTGATTAAGTTGAATCTAAGGGAGTCAATTTGGCTCAATGATAGTGCCACTATACAATAATGCACATATGATTCTTGCATTATATCTTTTGACTAACGTTTGGGATAGCGTAGGCTTTGGTGAGACGGTGTTTGTATCGTATCAAGGATACCGGCTGCTAATTTGTTATTTTCGTTGGAACATAATTGCTGGGAATGACACCTTCTGTGTATTAGATTTTGTTGCATATGTGTCAGGAATTTCTGGATCGTTTTCATAATTTGTTGTTTGGACTAACCGTATGTCAGATCGTGGATATATTATTCCCCGTCGTGATACCTAAGGACTTCGGGGGTTTCTAAATTGCTCCACTTGTGAATATATTGCTATTCGGATTGCGGATATTTTGTACTTCGTACTGTTATATGAGCCCTGATGAAGTTCCCTCAGTGGAACGAAACGCGTTGGCTGATTGCCGTATTTTACTATCAAGATTAATAAAAGGACATCATTTGGATATATTTGAAGGGCAGTGACTCGTTTCTTGGTGCACCTTCCTATTTTGTATAAAGAATCTTTTGATAAGATGATTGGTTTTAACTTTGCACTTATTTGCACATGATTTTATTTTATATTGTTGTTTAGGTAATTGGAGTAGCCTTGGGTGTATATATAGAGTAATTGTTGTCTTTCTTTACACATAGGTACTTTTATACCAATACATTTGTAAGTAATACAGATTGAGAGTTCATCTTATGGTCTTGAAAAAGATGGTGTAAACCAGGATGATACCATCGAAACGCGTCGACGTTCAGGGTCCTAAATCTGTGATGTTGGTTGGCACATCAGACGGAAATTTGATTGTCATATCGAGTTCCAACTTAAACTAATTCAGATCACGGATTGTTTATGACAAAGTGTATTGTCTACTAGATACTCTCTCTCTCTTTATTTCTTTTTTCTTTGTTCTTCCTTGCCCATCTTTATCCTTGTGGGAGGAAGGTGTTTTTTAATTTTTTAACACTAAGTAGCAAGTTAGCGAGATTATATAAGAAAAAGTTTATGTAATATTTTGTGAATTAATTCTTGTCATATTTTTACGCCTGAAAATCTAAAAAATCTTTGTTGTTTTTTAACTGTTTTAAATAAAACATCTAATATCACTCAATGTGCATAGTTGTTTAGTGGCACGTGCAGTTTTCCAAGAAGACATTGTCCACCTTATTAGGTGTGGAGTGAGAGTGGTGTTTGACTGTTGGAGATATGAAGTGATCTATGTTCTGCCAAAGGAAAAGCCTTACATTTTCATGTTGAATACATTTTCATGTCCTTTGGCTAAGATGGGGCCCCTCTCTATTTTTTACTCAACTGTTTTAGTGTAAGTCCTTGGTTTATTGCTCAAGGGAAGTATCAACTGCTTGGGCCTGTGTTTAACTGCTGGTCGTTTCAGTATTTCATCATTCGAAGGTCGATAATGTGAGCTCCTTTGCATTGAGTGCAATAAATATCTGTGATGAGTGTCAGTGGTAAAGGTTGCTTTAGAAACTGGCTGTTTATTCTATGACGTTCCATAAACATTATTAGGAGAAGGGAAGCCAGTGTGGAAGCTCCACATGTACTGAGTGTTTCCGAATGTTAATTCTGATGGTAAATACTGAAGTACCGCCTCAATCCCTTGAACAGATATACTGATGTGCGGTGCTTTAAGCCTGCAGGAGTTCATTCACATCCTTCTCTCTAAACTGCAGTGCCCCGGGTAGTGGCCGTCTCACCACAGATGCGCCTGGTCGAGGACAACCCCTCGTCGCTGTCCCTGGTGGAAATCTACAAGCAGCGCTGCGCCAAGAAGGGCATCGAGCACGACAACCCCATCTCTCGCTACTACGACAGGCTGGCGACGGTGCAGGCTCGAGGGACACAGGCCAGCCATCAGGTACGTCATGCGGGTAGTAATGAGCATCTGCTGCGTGCCTGCCGTTCATGCAAGTACTGCTGGCATCACTCAACTAACAAACCTTCCCTCCCCCCGCAAGTGCCGCTGGTGTCACTGAACCTCTACACCCCCCTTACAAGTACCGCTGCCGTCACTCGACCTCCAACCTCTACCCCCCAGTGGCGTCACTCAACCTGTACCCCGCCCCTCCCCTCCAAAGTACCGCTGGTGTCACTCAACCTCCAACCTCTACCCCCTACCCCCCCAAGTACCGCTGGCGTCACCTGACCTCCAACCCCCCCTGCAAGTGCCGCTGGTGTCACTCAACCTCTACCCCCTCCCCCCTGCCCCCCAAGTACTGGTGGCGTCACTCGTCCTCCAACCTTTACCCCCCCCCCCCAAAGTACCGGTGGTGTCACTCAACCTATACCCCGCCCCCTCCCCTCTAAAGTACCGCTGGCGTGTCTCAACCTCTAGGCCCCCCGTCCCTCCCAGTACCGCTGGCGTCACTCAGCCTCCAACCTCTACCCTCCCCAAGTACCGCTGTCGTCACTCAACCTTCATCCTCCCCACCCCGCGCAAGTGCCGCTGGGGTCACTCAAACCCCACCCGCAAGTACTGCTGGCGCAAAGCAGTGCAGATTTACGACTATATACAAGCAACTCCTCTTAACTCATGGTATTTAACAGTGTGTTTCGCTTTCTTACTACATCCTCTTCCTTATGCCCTCCCCACGCCCCAATTTCTCCTCTTTCCTCCCCTCATCCCCAGTTACATCACTATGCTGTTATACGTGTGTTTTTTTCTTCATAGCTCCTGGTCAAGCAGCATATGATCTGTGCACTATTATACCTGTATATGCATCATTGTACTCTGTAAAGTGCCTTAATACTTAAATTGCGGCAAGAGTGCCGTTTAAAATAATGATTCTTCACCCAACTTTCACATGGGACACAGTATTGCTCCGTTTTCACGTGCTCCTTTCTCTTCTTGTGGCTTCGGCCTTCAGGCCTCTACCAATCAGAAAAGACAGATGTTATGTCCCAACCCCATTCGGCCTGAATGTGATATTTAAGGGTTGCATATTTTTGTGATGTGCACTCCAAAGCTGTAAGTGAAAGGAACACGTCACTATTTGTTGCTCAAGCAGCATATCCATTGAAGCGATCGCCGTCTCATTCTCCTTCCAAGGGTAAGTTGATTTCCCCAAGGAAAAAGAGGCTTACAGGGAGATTTTCTTCTCACCAAAAGAAAAGGAGACCCACGAAGAATAAAAAGTTCTCTCCTCCTAAGAGAAGCTAAGGATCTGAGAAAAGCAGAGGAATCGGGACGCCTCACTCTATCCCAAGAGGATTCAGAATCTTCATTGGACCCAATTCCAATGTTGGAGAAGGTCCAGTACCATATTCCCTTTCCATCTACTTCTTCACAAACCTCTGAGTTACAATCAGTCAATCAAGGGGTTTGTTAAGCGCGACTACTCACCTGTAAGGGTCTCAAGGGGTGGGGGGGGGGGCGGTGCATTATCCGTTCCATCAAGGAGGGAGTATGTCGAAGAGCCATTTTTTGAGGTTCCTTGCGAAGATGGGGAGCGATGTTGTCTGTCTGAGGTGGAGCAGAAGGTCGTTCCAGGCTTTTGCTGCGAGGAAGGAGAAGGAGCGTCCTCCCGATCTGGTCTTTCTGGTGCGGGGGACCACGGCGTAGGAGAGTTGGGCTGATCGTAGGGTCCTTTGGGGTGCGTGGAATTTGAGTCGGCTGTTCAGGTATGCTGGTCCGGTGCTGTGGAGGGCCTTGTGTGCGTGGGTGAGTATCTTGAAGGTGATTCTCGCCTCGACGGGGAGCCAGTGGAGTGTGCGCATGTGCTGGGAGATGTGGCAGTGTTTTGGTAGGTTGAGGACCAGTCTTGCGGCGGCGTTCTGGATGTTCTGTAGCTTGCGGGTGAGGTTTTTGTTTATTCCGGCGTAGAGTGCGTTGCCGTAGTCGAGTCTGCTGGTGACCAGGGCGTGGGTGACGGTCTTTCTGTGTTCGAGGGGGATCCGTTTGAAGGTCTTACGAAGGAGGCGGAGGTTGTTGTAAGTTACAGGCTTACAAAAAGCTATTTTAGAGATCTTTAGGGTGGCACCTGATCCCTCGGAATAGGTCTTGGTAGAGTCAGGTATTCTGGTCGCATTGACGCCAGCAGCTTAAACCTAGTGTACAGCGCTGCACCGTTACAGGTCGAGGCAATGGCTGGATCTCAAGTGTAGCAAACGAAATGGGTGTAGTTGAAGAGCATGTCGGTGGTAACTTTACAATAAGTGCTGGTAAATGAAGGGCTACGCTTTTTTAATGCATGTATTTGAGGTTTTTTAATGGGATGAGAGAAGTAAAAATCACGTCCCATGTGTAATGTAGCAAAAATGAGTAATGGCAGTTTTTAATTTTGTAGTTACCCCTGCAGAAGGGCTATTGATCCCGAAATGCATTGGGTTGATGCAAACATTACTACCAAGGATGAACAATACATTCCCATGTGCTTTAGAAAAAGGCCTGGCTAGGCATATCTTCAGCATTAGAAGCAATGGGAATGCATGAAGTCTTACATGTGAACGGAGAAAAAAAATGTAAAAATATTAGACAAAATGGAATAAAATGGTTGAAAATGGATTACAAAATTAAAATGGAGTCTTTTTGAGTATTTATGGCCTACGCTGTGCGACTGGGATAGGGGCGCTACTATGCTCCACACCTGATTAACTTTACGATACTGCCATCCGAGCCATAGGTACCCGCCACAGAGTTGGAGTAATGTTACAAACTACATTGCCTTTGACATTTGCCATAAAAGCCATATTGAGGTCAGCAAAAATAAGTCTCGCTGAATTAATGGATGAGCCACTAGCAGAGCATTTACCGGCCCATCAAGTTATCCTCGGTTCGATGCTCTTTTTGCCCTTGTTCTGGTTCCTTGATGCTTTGAGATGCAGTCAAGGAAAGATCATGTGTCTGTAGTGAGGCTGATAATTTGTTGCCTCATGGTCTCTGGATGAATCTGGACTTGCACCCAGGTAGACATAATGTGAATGGGTCGAACACCTTCAATGAGCGGCACGTGCAGTAACCATCCTGCTCCTCCGGTGGAGCAATTTAATTCTTTCTCACTGGTCTTTAAGAAGGCAGAATGTACCTTCAAACTACTTCTAGTGACAAAGAAGAGGTCAAATCTTATTCCTGTAGAACTTGTGCAGCAATCTTATTCAACTAAACTCTTCCGGGTCTTGTGTTTATTGGGCCTCTAGTAAGATCCCTTCCAAACAATGTGGGAAAAGTCTGCAGTAAATAGGCAAATAACCCATTGTCATGTACCACTAGACTCTACTTTTGTTTGCTTGCCACCCCAGATAGTTTGGTGTTGTAGGCTGTAGAAAAAATAAAGCAACAGGCATACCCATCCACTCCTCTGTATAGAGTCCAAGAGCCTGGGCTCGTTGACCCTAGCGTTTTTGAATGGTGTAGCTTTGCACTGCATTTCGCAAATGCGTCATGACTGCTATTCAGCTATAATCATGCTTTGTGGGAAATGGCCGCCTCATTAAGAAATAGTCTCCCAGACCGTATGAGAGACCACTGTGTGCAGCAAGTTGGACATGGCAAAGAGGCATCCAAGCACATTTCAAGATAGTGCTCCTCTACACAACAAGGTCCATGAATAAACACAGTCTTCATAAGGAGGCTTGCCTGGATCCAGTGCTGAGGCTTCCCTTGTGAAGTGCAAGTCAATCACCATGTTTAATGATGCACAGGTGGCTGCTGTGTCCTAGTTGTTGGGTTTGTTGACCTGGAGAATTTGCTTCTAGCACTCATTAAATCCAGCTGATTACCACGTTGTCAGGTGCGTCTCTGGCCTTAAAACCTCGTTTCTTTAAGCATTCCCTCTCTAAAGGGTTGTCTGATTGGAAAAAAAGGTTAGAAAAGAGTCAAAAAGTCAGTGTTACAATGATGAACCCAAAGACTGAAATAATGTGATTTTTAATAATGCTGTTTAGAAAGAGGTTAAAGTTTGTTACACGCTTACATATTGTGAAACCTTGTACATTTAAAAATATTTGACTTATAATTGTATTAACGTCTTTAATGCTTTTAATTCTTTTGAGAACCTAAATAAAATTGCAAAATAAAAAAAGCTAATTATGTTTCTGAGTCGTTTGTTATGGCTTTTAAATTATTCATTGTTTTAATGTTTAATTGTATTTTAGGTTCTCAGAGATATTCTTAAGGAAGTGCAAAGCAACATGGTGCCTAGAAGCATGCTGAAGGAGTGGGCGTTACATGCATTCCCTAATGCTACAGACTATTGGACATTCCGAAAGATGTTCACTATTCAATTGGCATTAATTGGTTTTGCTGAATTTGTCTTCCACTTGAACAGATTAAACCCGGAAATGCTACAGATTGCCCAGGTGAGATTACAGCTGTACAGAAGTACTCTTCCTGTATCTTGATGAAGGCTGTGTAGTGTATGATCTTGGAAGTTCTAAGGTCTGTATAAATTGTTATATCCGGGCCCTTTGACTTTAAAGGACACTCACAGTAGAACATTCCTTTGCAGATTATCAGAAACATGTTCAAATTCTTTCAGAAATTCTGGGGAGCCACTGATCTTTGAATTTAAAGTTTGGGGTGGTATGGTGTCTAGAAATTCAGAGTAGACTGCTGCCAATGTGCATGGCCCCTTCAACACAGGACCGCAGAGAAACTGGGTCGAAGTGCAGACATATCATAGTGTACTGCATACATTGAACCGCTCTCTTCCACAAGGCAAATGAGAACTCACCCATCAGTTCCTAAAGGGTAAGCATCCATAGACTCCCGGGTTATGTGCGGCATAACACCTTTCTTCATAAGCTTTAGAAAACGATTTCAGCCTCGTGGTTTTTGTGCTTCTCGTTTTAACGGCCTAATAGTTTCTATATATATGAAGATCTCTTGGTTTTAAAAGTTTTTAGGCCGCATGGACAATGAGTTTATTTTTCATTATTACCGTCTCATGCTATAAGTTCCAATCCTGCTATCGACCTTTGAAGTAAGCCCTGACTCCTTAGAGTGGAACAAGTTAGAGGACAATAGTACCTGTGATATACAGCCCCCACCATGGAGGTTGCCTAAAAGCCACTCTCTGCCTCATGACCCAGAGAATAGGCATATGGGAGATGTGCTAGCGATGCTCATATTCTCAGATAGAGGCGTGAGTAAACCTTAAAGCGGCGATTGAAAGAGAGGCCTTAGAGATGATAAATTAGAGCCACATTTATGCTTTGATTTAACCTACATCTTAGTCACGGTTTGAAAAAACAATATCTTGCTTCATACGTCGCATTAATCCTATGGGTAGGATCATCCCTTGATGCTTTTTAATGGTGAGCTGTTGGACCGAGAGTCCCTGTGCGGTCACCCTTGAAATCCCTGCTGTAGCCTATGATATTAGCAGGTCTTCGCTCTGCTGCTGTTGAGGCTCTGGCTGGATTACAGGTGTATGATGGAAGACCAGGCTAGTGTGTGCAGTGGGAGTTAACTTACCTCACTCTCAAGCAATCGGCGACCTGGCGCTTTCTTGGAGAAAAATGTGGTGTAAAAGAAAACCTAGAAAACAAATATGCAGAGTGGCAATCAACAGTCAGAGGACAGTTTCATGTGATGCACTAAACGCATTTTGGTTTCATCAGTCACTGTCAAATTGTCTTGCTTTTGGTTGGTACATGCATTCGTTGATAAATTTGATTGATATTTTTAAATGATAGGTGTAGACTGTGAACCACAAGTAAAGCTTTCCTAACCTCTCCTAACAACATTTAAAAATATGTTCGAGTATGTAATCTCTACTTAATCAATGTAGAGCCTAACGAATAATGTTATTATAACTGCTATGTGCATAATTTAAGAATTTGATTTTATTCAAGTATTATCAAAGACATTTTAACGGGCAGCGCACTTTATTTTTTGTGGTGGAGGTCTGTTTTATTTTAGCCGTTTGACTTTTCTGATGAAGTACTTGAAGCAAGGATTAACACTTGATTCCCTTTAGCAATTGATAAATATTGATTGCTCTACTGACTGCAGGTTAATTGCTCTACTGACTGCAGGTTAGACCACAGTATTAAAATACATAGAATGTGTATTTGAGCAGTCATTTGAAATGGAAAACATGGCATAGCTATGAACTCTAGAATACAAGACCTGTAAAGGAAGAACTGTAAAAGAGAAAAGTAGTTATAAAATCCAATTATCACTATCTTCATATTCTTAGAAACAAAGCACTAATCGTCAGAGGAAGGGAAGACCAGGTTATAACCATCTATAGCCCAAACTTTACATATAAAACTGAAATGTACGGACAGAACAATGCTAGGTTAATTTGTGCTTGTTCATGCTAAGTTCAATGTGATTTTAAAGTGTTATAATGTTGATAATGTTAAAAAGTGTTCTTTAATATTATTTCTTACACTGAGAGTTAAACTGTTCTTTCTGCCAAAATATTCAAAATTGATTTCTCCAATAAAGTAAGCTGTTTAGCTTCTGACTTTCTTTCAGTTGTCTTATTCTCATGGAGTGGAGGAGAGTCTCTCGGGGGAGATCCCGTATGGATTTATGTTATCAGTGAAAAATGTAGGCCAGAGTCATAACACTTCATATGCTTTGCGGGGCTCCCTAATTGTTGTCAGTATCTAAATATGTCAACCCTTAATGGATTGTGTCCTGTATATCTAATTGTTACGAGGTAGCTTGGTCTAAAAGGGGTAGAAACGCCACGGTCGTCATCTCAAGGATGGTAAAATCATGGATACTTGTAAAGTTGCAACTCGATTGCATACTTTTGTCTAGATTCAATTGGTAGAGCTGGGGCTGCTGTTGGTCGCCTCAGGCTAATGTCTTTGTTTATATCTTTGTCTGGAATTGGCTGAAGAGCTACACCTCCACATTAATTAGGGAGTTCAAAATGACCTTTAATAGTTGCAGGCGCTGCTGAGGAAGCTTGCATTAAAGTAATTTTTAGGTCGAGCCTCGAGTAGCGCGCAAGCGGGTTTAAAAGCAGTCCCAAAAACGCTCGTGCGTCGTGGCTGGCCTTTTTGGGATGGGTACGCGCGGCAAACATGTGTTTCCAATTATCGTGCCCAGACGCGGGCGCGATAAGTGGAAACACATGTCTGCCGCGCGTACACATCCAAAGGCCAGCCACGACGCACGCAGCGTCTGGTCAGCTGAGCGTCTCGTCAGCTGAGCAGGCTGCCGCGCTCGCTCGCCCCCGCTTCTCTGTGGTGCGCGCGCACCACTCGCGGGCTTGTTACCCTTTTGTTTTGGAAGGAGGAGAGTTCAGCCACTTGAAAGGCAGATACCCCCTTTGCCAGCAAGCCGCACCGACCTATCGCCGACCGCTTCCGCTTGCCGGGGTGGTACTGCCAAAGCCAAGCACTTGCAGGCTGAACTCTCGTTTTTGTTTGCCAAAGCTGCTGCCGATTTTGTTGCCACCTCGCTTGCCAGTACCTATACGGTGCAGCACGCAAAGGCCTCACCCACCACTCCTTGCTACGTCGGGAAATGCCGGCGTTGGCTCCCAAACACTGCTCTCGGAGGCCGGCGGCAGGTAGGCTGTCGGCACGGGGCAGCGGGTGGATGGGGGGTGTGTCCAAACTAACAGAGGAGCGGAAGAGCAGTGTGGGAGCATAGGGGAGTACTGGGATGCAGGAATGGAATGCAGGAGGCACGGAAGTGGCAGGAGAGCATGCGGAGTGTGGCTGCGGCTAACCGGACCTTTATGACGCTGCTGCTATCCACTCTGCTTCAAGGACCCCCATTGCCAGTGCCGAAACATGGGGCCAGGCCCACCCCAAAGGTAATGCATTCGCACCCCAGATCCTGTCATGAGTAACTCATCCAGTCCAGGTTTTTTATTTGTATTTTGCAACTTGGAGTCTTGATTTTATAACAAGACAAATATGACTTCAATTCCCAGAAATACATGGAATGAATGAGCTAACCACACATGCAACAGAGCCACTTGAGAGCTCTGGCCTGCTGCTAGCCTCATTGATGCTACCCTCACTCATATTACCCCTCACACCATTACCCCACTATCAACCCCACTCTACCTCTACACGTACTCACACCAGGGCTCTACCTTCTCACATAACCACCCCTCCACACTGTCTCCCTAGCTTACATCACCCATCACTGTTAACCTGCACCTAAACCACCATCTCATGACCTGACCCTCCCACCCCGACTATCAGCAGCTGTTTCTCCTTGTACAACCACCAGTTTGGTTACCAGATGAATGACTGTCATCAGGAGCATCATTTCCCGGTCCTAGGATTCTCTTTCAAAACCTACTGCACTCTGGGAGTTGTATTTTTGGTTCACTTCACCCAAGTCATTGAGGCTTACACACCTGAAAACAGTCATTTGAAAAGTGAAAAACGAGGACTGTTACACAGCGCCCCAGTGAGAGGAGTCACCTGGCAACTTAACCACCAGCCTCACACTACCAACTGTTCCTTAGTTCACACTACCCACACCTTCAGTCTCATCATTCACTCACTCTTTCACCCCTGCCCTTCAAGCACACTACCACCCCATTGCTAGTGTGTTACCTCACCAACCCTCATACTCACAACGCCACCCTTCACTCACACTACTACCCCATTGCTAGTGTGTTACCTCACCAACCCTCATACTGTCACTCGCTGCCAGCCCTGCCCTTACATCCGTCACTCACACTAGTACCCCTGCCGAAGCAACACAGAAGACAAGGGAAAGCAACACGGAGGCCAGGGGTGGGGAAACAACACTGAAGGGGGTAGGGGAGTGACACAGACAGTTGACATGGGGGCGGGTGGAAGCAACAAGGAAGGCGTAGGTGGGGGAAGCAACGCAACATTGAGAAAGAGCAATGTGGAGTACAGTTGGGAAAGAAAAGCACACATGTGAGAGACAGCAACATGGAGCTGGTGGGGAGAAGCACATGGCGAGAAAGCAAGGCGGGGGAGAAGTACACTAGGGCGAGCGCATCATAGAGGGGGCAGTGGAGAAGCACATGGGTGAGAGAGGGCAACACAGAGCATAGAGGAGGGAACAACAGAAGTAAACATGGGAGACAGCTGGAAAACACAGGCTCGCTCATGGAGTGTTTAACCAAAAAGAACAAAAGTAGTGCTTGAAAAGCAAGCATGGGGAGGACACAAGTAATTGGGCCATGCTACACAAACCAAGACAAATAAAAAGCAAGTAAATCAGAGTGACAATAAAGCTAATCAATGGTAAGAAATGAACAGGCTCTAAGCCCACTGTAAGCTGAAACAAACAGACAACTTGTGCTGCCTGGCAGGCAAGTACTAATCATACGTACACAGACAAAAACTACACAACAACTGCAGACATAGAGAGTGTCCAGATCATGTGTATAGACACAGAAACTGCCCATCCAGAGGGGCAGATAGAGAAACATCTTGAGCTATGCATGCACTGACAAAATTGTCCAATCACTGGAGCTGACCTAGAAACTGCCCAAATCATATATTAACATATTAAAACTGCTAACCACAGGTGCAGAGACAGAAACAGCACAAATCGTGGGTACAGAAACAGAGATAAATAATTATTGGCAAAGATTACAGGTCTGTTGTTAGACCCCAGCCATATGCGCTTTGTCAATGCTTATTTTGTTTTATCATGGTTTCTGCAAAACCTTATGGTTGGAGAAGCTGCTGGGTCCCTGACAATGTGAAACAAGCATTGGCATAGCCAATACGTCTCGCCTTTGGGACCTTATACGTTTTTAGCCATGCAACAGTTGATGTTGTTGCACCAAGGATATTGTGCTGCATAACTAAATACTTATAAGGTCCCAAAAGCGAGACCTATTGGCTATGCCAATGCTTGTTTTATGTTGTTTCTGATGGATAGTATTCCTCTGTAGGTTCTTCATCCCCGCTTTTCCTCTTGGGGATATGTAATATATTCCGTGTCTTGCAAAAAAAAGTTCAGGATTTAGATGCATGAGCCATTCTACCTACTCCCCTTTTTTCCTCTGGGGTCCTCATGTCGAACTCCATATTTTTGCCTGCCTGCCTGTTTGGAAGACATTTTTGTCTTTGCAACCTGTAGAGTAGTGGTTTCAGAAATAAAAGATTAGCAGAGAAACATAGCCCTTGAGACTTCCACAACCAGATGGCAAGTCTTAGGGAAGATACAGGGTAATTCATGAACAGTGCTATGTTTTGGTTTAGGCGCCCCAACCAGTGGTATCCATTTCTCTTTAAAAAAAACACACTGACTTGATCTACTGTGAAGCCTGCAACCTGCTGTGGAACCTCCCTCCTAATCCAGAAACTGAATAGCCCTACAATAATTCCCAATTAATAACTGGCCTATAGAGAGATTTTCAGTCTTTTGTCTAGCTCATGACACCCACGTGCAGTTTTAAATTATCTTGGTTTCATTGGAACCAGTTTTGAAGATCCACAAGTAAGCTAAATTGACAAAACCTTCTTTCCCTTAATTATCATAATTGGCAAAGAAATGACAACTTCTAAGGGCAAATCTTACATTTGTAACTTTAAGGGACCCATTCACCTATCTGAGAAGATATGACCTCCTAATAAAGAGGAGTTGCCTTGTCCTGCTCAGTGGGTTTTTATTCCTTTAAAAGCTTGCTCTGGCCTTCTTGCTGCCTTTATTAGATACAGCGTCTTGGATTGGCCTCCTGAACAGATTCTTCCTCTAGAAAATCTTAAGTAAAATTGTTGACTGGCCCAAGTCTCATTTTTATGCTGACCAAGTGCATTGGAAGGTTAGCCTCACTTGGGCTATATGTTCATATTTTCCATTTTGGTTTGATGGGTTGAAATCCGTTGTTCCGTTCAGGGACAGTTTTTGTTTTGTTGATCTTGCTTGTTAGTTTTCTTCTGAAGGCAGACTTAAGTTCTGTAACTTCATTATTTCCTTAACCACATTATTGTTGGATTTGTTACACAGCACGTCTCATGCACATTTGATTGCAAGTTTGCCTAGCTGCACAGCCCAAGTTATCAAATTTTAACTAAAGATAGATTACTATCTGAAAGAGACACGTTAGTGACAGATTCCTTACCTTAGAATATCCCCAGGCGTCAGGCTGGATCCGGAAAGTTTTTGCGTAGCAGTACCCTTGCGCGTCGGTAGGCGGCGTCGTGCGGCTCCGCGTCCGTCGTCGGCGTCGTGATCGCCGGGATGACGTCGCGGGCAGTACTTAGACGCCGCCCCTGCGCGCTGACGTCAGTTCTTCTTTTTCCGCGCCAGCAAGCGCAGATCCGGGAAGAGCAGTACCCTGGTCATTTTTTGACCATACTTTTTGGTGAATTTTTTCACTGGTTTTTCATCTTTCAAGGTGTCGTAGGGATGCCCGGCTTCAGCGATGCGGCGCCTGTGCGCGGATGATGTCCGTCACCGACCCGCATTGGGAGTGTCTCTTTTGCCTCGGCCGAGGCCACGACACGGAGTCTTGTACCGACTGCCAGGCCCTCCACCCGAAAGCTTTGCGAGAGCGGTCTCGAAAGCTCCTCGAGGCCCGGCATTCGGCTCCGCGGAAGCCCCGGTCGCGTGAGAGGTCCAGGGGTCGATCGCGGAGTCCACACCGGTCGTCGGCGTCGAAGTCTTCTTCGTCCGGTAAGTCGAAACACAAAAGTCCAAAAGCATCATAGCTCTAGGACTTCGCCTCGCCGGTCTCGCGACTCAGCTGAGGCCCCTCCCGGCACCGTCCCCGCCCCGCGGCCCCAGACATGCCTGTGGAGTCGCCCCCGCCATACCCGCCCTTCCCGGGTTCGGGGCGGATCCGGCCAAAGTGCAGGAATTCCTGTCGGCCATGGCCCGCCTCTTCGGGCCTTCAGGCCCCTCCGGTGCGCCTTCGGGCCCCGCGGGCCCTGATGGGGTTGCTCCGGCGTCGCCGACGGCTCCGGCCCCGGCGTCGCCCGTGCCTCCAGCCTCGATCCCGGCTCCGGCTTCGGCCCCGGCCTCGATCCCGGCTCCACAACCCCCATCGACGCCGGTCGACCTGACGACACCTCCGCCGGCGCCGATGTCTCCGGTGCCGTTCTCGGCGCCGCCCTGGGCTCCGGGCGGCGTCGTCCCCCTGTTCCTTCCGGCTCCGGACATGGATCCGGACCGACGTCGCTCGACGCCGGCTCCGGCACCGATGGGACCTTGGGTCCCAACTGTCCCTCCTCCTCTTTATTTTGAACCAGAGGAGGACCAGTTGGACTGGGAGGGGTCTGATGACCCTCTGACACGACACTGTCAGTACGATCAGGACTGGACAGAGAGTCTAGGGGAGGCCAGTGGTCTGGATACTTCCCCTGACACTGGCATGCTGTCTCCTCCCGTGGCTACGGAGGAGGGAGCCAATTTTGGTACGGTGTTGCGTAGGGCAGCTGGGGCCTTACGTCTCCAACTTCCTACTTTGACGGTCAAGCCTAACATCTTGACAGAGGTGCTTCAGCCGGCAGCCTCCTCTGCGGAGACTGTGCTGCCGTTTAACGACGCCCTCACTGACGTTCTTTTGGGCGCCTGGTCCAAGCCCAACACAGGGGCTCCTGTGGATCGGAACGTGTCACGACGCCATCGCCCAGCTCCGGGCGACCCCCTGTTTCTCTCTGTCCACCCCACTCCTGAGAGCTTGGTTGTCCAAGCCTCCGCTTCCCAAACCGCCTTCCCTACCGCTCCTCCGGATAGGGAATCCAAACGCCTGGATCAGTTTGGGAAGAAGGGTTTTTCTTCCTCCAGTGCTGGCTTGCGGTCCGTTAACACCGCTTGTCTTTTGGGCCGATATACCCACTCCCTGTGGGATTCGGTGGCGGATGTTTTGCCCCAGTGTCCTGAGGAGGTCCAGACACTGCTTTCCCGCGCCATTGCGGAAGGAAGGGATGCGGCTAAATACACAATACGTTGTGGCCTTGACACCGCCGACTCGCTGGGCAGGTCTATTGCAACGACGGTGGCGCTCAGACGCCACGCCTGGCTGAGAACCACTGGTTTTTCAGGGGATGTCCAGAATACTCTCATGGACATGCCCTTTGATGGAGCCGGTCTTTTTGGGTCCAAAGCAGACCATGCGTTGGAGCGCTTTAAGGACTCACGGGCTACTGCCAAGTCCCTGGGCCTTTCTGCTACACGCCCTCCGCTGACTTCTGCTTTTCGCCCCTATCGTGGCCACGGTAGGGCGCCCCTTCACGTCAGCAGCCCAGCCACCGGCCCGCGCAGCAGGCGTCTTCGCGTGGCCGAGGGCGTGGATTCCGCCGTGGCGGATCGGGCAACCAGCGTGCGGGTCAGGCCACCACCTCCAACCCGTCCGCGGCCTCCAAGCCCTCCTAGTCCCTCCTTTCAGGTGCACAGCACGCCAGTAGAGGGCAGGGTCCGCCATCACCTTCCCCACTGGCGTACCATCACCTCGGACAGGTGGGTCTTGGACATTGTCCGAAGGGGCTACTCCCTCCCCTTCGAGACCACCCCCAGCCATGCCACCTCAATTCCACCGCATGTCAGGGGATCACTTGGTGCTTCTACAGAAGGAAGTCGCGGCCCTCTTGACCAAGAGGGCCATCGAGCGTGTTCCGACCCCAGAAGTAGGGCGTGGTTGCTACTCCCACTACTTTCTGGTGCCCAAAAAGGACAAGGAGGACATGCGTCCTATCTTGGACCTCCGGAACGTCAATCGCTTCCTCCGGAAGGAGAAGTTCAAGATGCTCACCCTAGCTCAGGTCTTGACTGCCCTCGACCCTGGAGACTGGTTGGTAGCGTTGGACTTGCAGGACGCATATTTCCACATCCCCGTCCTGCCGGCCCACCGGCGTTACCTTCGGTTCACGGTAGGCCCCGAGCATTTTCAGTTCACCGTGCTCCCCTTTGGCCTTACCAGTGCCCCTCGGGTGTTCACGAAAGTGATGGCGGTGGTCGCAGCTCATCTGCGCCGGGCAGGGGTTTCAGTCTTCCCCTACCTCGACGACTGGCTGCTGAAGGCGGGCTCGTCCCAGGCAGTCGTCTCCCACCTCCAGACTACGGCCGAACTCCTGCACTCGCTGGGGTTCTCCATCAATGTGCCGAAGTCGCATCTGATTCCTTCTCCACAGCTCCTTTTCATCGGAGCGGTTCTGGACACGACGCAGTTTCGGGCCTATCCTCCCGAACGGCGAGTCCGGGATATTCAGGCTATGATTCCGATCTTTCAGCCTTTATCCTGGGTTTCGGTACGGATGACCCTGAGGCTGCTGGGCCTCATGGCCTCCTGCATCCTGCTGGTCAATCATGCCAGATGGCATATGCGGGCTCTGCAGTGGGACCTGAAGTTCCAGTGGGCGCAGCACCAGGGCAACCTGTCCGATCACGTCCAGATCTCAGAGGGGACTGCAAGACAGTTGCAGTGGTGGCTCTCGAACAGGCAATGGGTCATGGGCAGATCCCTCTCCCTTCCCCAGCCAGAGCACACAGTTGTGACGGACGCGTCCCTTCTGGGATGGGGCGGTCACATGGGAGAGGCGGAGATCAGAGGCCTCTGGTCTCCGGCGGAGTCCCGGCTCCATATCAACCTTCTGGAGCTCCGGGCGATCCGACTTGCACTCAAGGCATTCCTTCCCTCTGTCAAAGGGAAGGTAGTGCAGGTGTTCACAGACAACACCACCGCCATGTGGTACTGCAACAAACAGGGCGGGGTGGGGTCTTGGACCCTTTGTCAGGAGGCTCTGCGCCTCTGGACATGGCTGGAACATCAGGGCATGTTCCTGATGGTTCAACACCTGGCAGGTTCCCTGAACGCCAGGGCCGACGAACTCAGCCGCAGGTGCATGATGGATCACGAATGGCGTCTTCACTCGGAAGTGGCGCAAGGACTCTTTCTACAATGGGGAGAGCCTTGGTTAGATCTATTCGCCACCGAAGAGAACGCGCAATGTCATCAGTTCTGCGCGTTGGAATTTCCAAGGCGGCACTCGCTCGGAGACGCTTTTCGTCACGAGTGGAGTTGCGGTCTGTTGTACGCCTTTCCGCCTATACCACTTCTACCCAGAGTGTTGAAGAAGATTCGGCACGACCGGGCCCAAGTCATTCTTGTGGCTCCGGACTGGGCTCGAAGAGTTTGGTATCCCGAGCTACTCAATATGAGCGTAGATCCCCCGATCCGTCTGCCTCTTCGGGAGGATCTTCTGTCGCAGCAGCAGGGGACGGTCCTCCACCCGAACCTGTCCAGTCTACACCTGCTTGCGTGGAGATTGAGCGGCGGCAGTTGATTCCTTTCGACTTGCCTCCCGAAGTTTGTGATGTGATTCTGGCAGCCAGGCGTCCCTCCACTAAGGTGGTATACGCCTGCAGGTGGAACAAATTTGTGGCATGGTGCACAGCAAAGGCTGTGAATCCCCTTTCTGCCCCTCTTTCTGAGGTCCTTCTGTTCCTTCTCTCTCTGGCCCAACAGGGTTCTGCCCTGGGTACCATCAAGGGTTATCTTTGTGCTATCTCGGCCTTCCTCAGGCTCCCTGATCAGCCCTCCCTTTTCAAGTCCCCTGTTGTTAACAGGTTCTTAAAAGGCATTACTCACCTCTTTCCTCCTGTTCCGTTTGTGATGCCTCAGTGGGACTTGAACTTGGTTCTTACCTTTTTAATGTGCGCTCCCTTTGAGCCTCTACATAACTGTCCTCTTCGTCTTCTGACTCTGAAGACAGCCTTTCTGGTGGCCATCACCTCCGCTCGGCGGGTGAGTGAGCTCCAGGCTCTATCTTGCAAACCTCCCTTTCTGTCTGTTCATCCAGACAAGGTTGTTCTTCGGACGCGTCCGTCCTTCTTGCCAAAGGTGGTTACTGCTTTCCATATTGGGCAGACCATCACTTTGCCCACCTTCTTTCCGCCTCCGCATCCTTCCAGAGCGGAAGAGAGGCTCCACCGTCTGGACCCAAAACGTGCGCTCTCCTTCTATATTGACCGCACAAAACACTTCCGGGTGGATGACCAGCTCTTTGTTGGCTACGTGGGCGCCAAAAAGGTCGGGCGGTGCACAAGAGGACCATCTCCCGCTGGGTTACCTTGTGCATCAAGACCTGCTATTCTTTGGCGAAGAAGGAGCCTCCTGTTGGGCTGCGTGCCCATTCCACAAGGGCAACGGCTGCTACCACGGCCTTGGGCCGCGGTGTTCCGCTGCCGGTTATTTGTCAGGCAGCTACGTGGGCCTCGCTGCACACGTTTACAAAGCATTACTGCCTTGATAGTCAGGTCCGGAGGGACGGCTTCTTTGGCCGTTCTGTCCTCCAGGACTTCCTTGTCTGATCTTTGTTCGCAGACCCACCACCGGGGTTGGTATTGCTGGGGTATCTATTCTAAGGTAAGGAATCTGTCACTAACGTGTCTCTTTCAGATGCACAAGTTACTAACTTGTGTAACGATATATCTGTAAGAGACAGTAGTTAGTGACAGATTCCTACCGCCCACCCATCCTCCCGTTCTGCGAACTGATTTCTAGGGTTAAGGACATCCCTTTCAGGGCCCTAGTATTTTTCAGACACCTATGTCAGCTTCTTGCATGGCTCTGCGTTCCTGGCGCGGAAAGTCGTGTACAGAACTGATGTCAGCGCGCAGGGGCGGCGTCTAAGTACTGCCCGCGACGTCATCCCGGCGATCACGACGCCGACGACGGACGCGGAGCCGCACGACGCCGCCTACCGGCAGCGCAAGGGTACTGCTACGCAAAAACTTTTCCGGATCCAGCCTGACGCCTGGGGATATTCTAAGGTAAGGAATCTGTCACTAACTACTGTCTCTTACAGATATATCGTTACACAAGTTAGTAACTTGTGCTTTAGGAGAAATAAGTTGACCTTGTGGACATCTCTCTTCAGCCAAAGTCAAAGTTCAGTCACAACTCACTTAAAGACAGGTATCCCTCTCCTCTTTAGTCGAATTCCCTATCATTTGGAAGCATCACAAACGATCTAAAATAATGCACATGGTTGCTCAACATTTGCTAGTAAAAGGACACGGAAAGAATTTGAAAATCACGTCGAATTTAGTAATGCAACACATTTTAGCCAGAGCAAGAAAAATCCACCCGTTTATTATGGAAAGTGACCCAATAATGGGATGCAGTGGCCTGTAAAGGGAATATAGCCAAATTCTACACGTGGAAGTATTTTCATATACATTGTGAAGTTGTTCAAATCACGTTAACAATGTTTCGGTAAATTGTAAACTAAATTACCATTTATTAGTTCTAAATGAAGAACGAAAGAGTAAAGTCTTTCTAAAAAAGTTTTTTTAATACAGTACGTGACACAGTTTGCTGTAAAGAGCTTGAATACCCTATTGTTACTCCACTTTTGTTTATTGAAATGAATTACTTTATAAAATATTGCTTTTGGGTTTCTGTAGGTTTTTAGTCGTTTATGAATTAGAAAGTCATTGAAAATGTTTGAAAGTAAAATAAAGTATGGTATTTACTTGTGCAATTTGATTGTTAAAGAAATTAAGTAGCTTCTTAACAGGGCGGCCTTATCCCAAATTAACTGAGTGTGTTGTATTGCACTGAAGTCTGCGAGCTTCGTATTTACCACTCTTCATGTTTTTTTTCTCCCTATCTTCTAGGATACTGGGAAACTCAATGTGGCATACTTTCGGTTTGACATCAGTGATGCCTCCGGAGACCTGGATGCTAATCGGCCGGTCCCATTTCGGCTCACACCAAATATCTCTGAATTTCTCACGACTATTGGTGTGTCTGGCCCTCTGACTGCCTCGATGATTGCAGTAGCTCGTTGTTTTGCTCAGCCAAATTTCAAGGTATGTAAGCACATTAATTTTGATATGTATCTTAGGTTTACATAATGCATACCAGTCTCCAAAGTTTAGCAGAGCATTTTAAAAGGAACAGGAGGCAGTAGTCAAACAACCAATTACTAAGACACACAAGAAGGTATATTGGGTGCTTTTGAAGATTGAGACAGGAGTGGGGTAGACTTATTCAAAGGGAACTCTTACTTGCAAAACTTAACACTATAGCACGTAAAAGGTATTTTAATTGTGCTTGAAGTAAAGGAACTATTTCATGTTTCTCCTGATTTGGAGAAGCAAAAGGAGTAGTCTAAGGTGATCTGGGGAGGAGCGAGGGGACTGGGGATTGAAGGGGGTTTGGGTGCCCTCCCTGTAAACAGTGGTGTTCCCAATCCTCCCTTGTAATTCACCAACTCTGGGGTGCTGATCAGATAATATGTTTCCCTGGATGATTGTTTTATAATGAATCATCCAGGGAGCAAGCACAATCACATTTGACCCTTAGAAGCCTTTTCCACTTTGGGTTCTAAGTGAATTACCCCAAATCGTCTCTGATACCCACAACAAAGATTCAGTCCATGGTGACCTTTCTGGTTTCCTGACTTGATATGGTCTTTCCTCCCTGCAGCATGTTTCATCACCAGACAGGACATGGATTGTGTCTGGAACTGGACTTTCGGCATGGTGGTTACAGAGGCTCTTCATCGTTGAATTCAAAACAGCAGAACATATCTGTGCATGTGTAGGACTCTAAAACATAATGTTAAGCATCCATTTTCAATTCTGAAACTAAAACCTAACTAGAAAAGGCAACTTTTTAAGACTTTTTAAAAAAAATGTGTTTATTTGTATTTCAATATAACACATACATAACCAAAAGAGAAAAACAAAAACTATAGCGATATAAGGCTTGCCTTAATGACAAAGCAAATGCACTTTCCTTAATATCAGATCAAAAAGAAATACAACAAACTAAAAACAGAGGGTCAAAAAAAACAGTACACCATATGGTAGTCACCAAGCCAGATAGTCATTAACAACTTCACAGAGTAGGTGTAGGTATTGTGCCGGCTAATACAAGGCCCAGTTCATCATCAGGCCAATGCCTGTCATGGCATCTACATTCAGATCTAGAGTCTGCCCAGCTCTGCCTGTCGACCACCACACATCCGAGTCCACCTGTTTGATAATATTTACTCAGGGGATCTGGGCAATGCCATATCCTCCGGACCTTGTGTTCCTATCCATGTCAAAAAGGGTTCCCAGATATCCAGAGGCCGAGAGGCCACTGGCATCAGTTCCCAGAAATTGTGAAGCTACTCCTGACAGAATGTAACATCTACGATCCAGGTCTTCACCTTCGGTACACCTGAAATACCCCAGTTAATAGCCACATGTCTCTTGGCCAATAATAGCAGCATAGCCAACATGCGCCTAGTTTCTGCCGGGGTGTCCTTCGTGTAGCCCAGAAGCCCCAGTAAGGGTGATGGCTCCAGTGGCCTCTCAAGTATTGTGCTGACCACCTTCAATACCTCTGACCAATAATGCGCAATAGGGTGACAATACCAAGCCAAGTGGAGGAAGGAGGGCTGGGCAGAGCGACATCTCCAGAAGTTCGAGTCTTCCCAAAGCCCCATGCGGTGCAGCTTAACAGGTGTTCTATAATACATGTGTAAAAACTTAAAGTGAATCAGGCGGAGTTTATAATTTGGAGATAACGCCTCCAGTTGGTCACAGCAAAACCTCCACTGTTGCTCAGTAAGGGGCGTGGATAACTCCTCATTCCAGCTAGCTAGGGCCTTTGGTTGCGTGATCGGGGCGGTACTTTGCATAGTATTGTATAAGCGTGTTATCAGCCTACGAGGGTAAGAGTTGTTCAACAGCTGTTCTAGGGCTGTGAGTGTGGGCGGGGAAAAGGTTGTTCATTTGGCGGCTGGCTGCTGTAATGCAGTAATATAACAGCAAGTCCGAGAAATGGGACCTGAACTCCCCATTCGGCAATGGCTGGAATATAAAGGTATCCTTAGGATATAAATCTGCAAATGTGGTCATGCCAAGTCTCACAGCTCTTGTCACCTCACCTTGGTCCGCCAATGCTGGCATCAAGGGGTTTTGTGCCAGCTGGGCCGAGGGGGCATATAGCAATTCCATTCCTGCCCTTGCACGTAGCCTGTCCCAGGCCCAACGCAGCGTTTCAGTGGTATCTATTTCATTTTTAGGTCTTTTAAATTTAGTAAAAATCGCCACATTCAAAGGTGTAGGGGCAGCTCTGTCCAGCTCGATAGCCCCATGTGGCTGAAACGGGGTAGTGTGTATCCAGTAATGTAAAAATTGGGCCTGGGCGCAATAAGCATATAGGGGAATATCTGGCGCGCCTAAGGCTCCCTGCCTAAGTGGTAGCGTAAGTAGTTCCAATGAGATCCTCGCCTGCCTCCCCGCCCAGACCAGTCTGAACATCAGGGCTCTCACCTCGTTTAAAAAGGTCTGAGTGAGGGGGAGCGGGAGGTTGACAAATAGATATAGCAGTTTAGGCAGCACGATCATCTTAGTTATTGCTATTCTACCCGCTAATGACAGTGGAAGGCGGGACCATGCTTCAATCTTCTCCCCAAGCCAGTTGATTGTGCGACCATAGTTCATCTCCCATAGCTCCTGCATATCTCGGCTAAGCCAAATCCCCAGGTATTTTACCGGGCCATCTACCCATTTAAGAGGGTAATCAAGCATAAAAGGAGTTGTACAGTCCGTTAAGGTAAACATTGTCGACTTGGACCAATTAATTTGGATTCCAGACAGGCCTCCGTATCTGGTCAGTTCTCGCAAAATAGGTAATGTATTTTCTGTCTGGTTGCTGATATAAAGTGTCACGTCGTCTGCATATAACGAGATTATAAGGCCCCTGGAAGTAAATCCCACCCCTCTGTCTGCGTGATGTTGTCGGAGCCGGGCAGCTAGAGGCTCCATAGAGATTGCAAAAAGGAGTGGGGACAACGGGCACCCCTGCTTCGTGCCCCGTGTAATGGAGAAGCTCTCAGACAGAAGACCACTTACACGCAATCTGGCGGCGGATTCAGAGTATAAGAGTTTGATTTGGTTAATAAAGCCGGGGCTGATGCCTAATCTAGTCAGTACAGCAAACATGTATCCCCATTCGAGGGAATCGAACGCTTTGGTTGCGTCCAGCAGCGCGACCACTGCGTGCGTTTGGCGGTTGAGGTAATGAAGCAGGGCAAAGAAGGTCCTCAAATTGTGTGACGTAGACCTGCCTGGAATGAACCCTGACTTGTCCGGGCGGGCAATAAGGGGGAGGAGAGGCTGCAGTTGTTGCGCTATAAGTTTGGCATAAATCTTATTATCAATGTTTATAAGTGATAACGGACGGTAGGAATCACAGCTCGTTGGTTCTTTGCCGGGTTTCAATAACGTGAGGATCACAGCTTCTCGCATAGATGTTGGGAGGCGACCAGAGTCAATCGATTCTTGATATACATCTAATAGATGTGGGGCTAATATAGTAGCATATGTTTTATAAAAGGATGTGGTCAATCCATCTAGTCCTAGGGCTTTGTCATTTGGGAGGCTAATGATGACCTGTAGTATGTCGTCTACGGTGTAAGGCTCGTCCAGGTAATCTCTGTGAGCCTTGTCCAGCCATAATAATTCTAGTGATTCAAAATAGGTTTGCAGATCTGCTGCGATGTCTTAGATATGTATAGCATTTTGTAGAAGGTGGCTAAGTGTTCGAGGGTCTTCTGAGACCCTCTTATTGGTTCATTGCTTTCGTCCCTCAGTTCTGTGATGTAGACCGAATTATGTGTAGGCCTAAGTGTGTTAGCTAGAGTTTTCCCAGGGCGAACTCCCTCCCCATATCTTCTGGCGGTGTGATATTTCCCCAGAAATTTTACTTCCCGGTGTGCTGCTTCTTCGAATTCTGATAATGTTGTCCTAAGTGCTGCCAGGTGTGCACTGTCCCCTGTTTTGTAATATTCGACCTCCCCCTCCCTCATCCGTTGCTCTAGAATCTGAAGTCGCTGCCTTATTAACTTTTACACACCAGAGTGTGTAGCAATGCAATGTTCCCTGATAACCTTGAAGGCCTCCCAGAGTGTACCAGCCGAAGAGACCGATCCCTCATTCTCCGCAAAGTAATTGGTTATATCTTTCCCTATTTCTTCCCAAAAGACCGGGTCTAATAGGGCATGAGGGGAGAGCCTCCAGGTAAATGCCTGCTTATGTGATGTCGGTATGTTGATTTGTAGTAAGCAAGGGGTGTGATCGGAAAGTGTTTTGGGCAACAGACGAACGTCCGTTGTCCAAGCCGCCAGATCGTGGGAGACCAACCAGTAGTCCAATCTGGACCAAGCATTGTGTTGTGACGTAAAGCAAGTGCCTTCAGCTGTGTCGGGGTTCCACAATCTCCAGATATCCACCAGCCCGTTTTCCCGCATAAGTGTGTTGAGGGCTACACTGGCTCTGGGGTGCAACCTACGAGACGAGCCTCGTCTATCCAGTGCATCATTTAATACAGCATTAAAATCACCCCCCAGACTATAGTGTCGCATCCGATACCTTCGATATGTGTCCACACATTATAGAAAAATTCTGGTTCGTCGGTGTTGGGCCCATAAATTGCAGCCAATACCATTTCTGTTCCGCTCAGTGAACCTTTAAGGAGTACAAATCTACCCTCCATGTCTAAGTGCGATTGTGTCAAGTTCCATTCCAACCCACGGCGTGTGAGTATAGTCACCCCCCCTAGCGTAGTTGGAGTACACTGCCGAGTATATGTCCCCCCAATGTCTATGCTGTAGCCTGATTTTAGATGTGTTGGTCAGGTGAGTTTCCTGCAGAAAGCAGCAGTCTATCTTATGCCGTATCAAATAAGCCTGGACAAGCCTGGTCTTACGGTGGTCATTAAGACCTCTGATGTTCCATGTTAAGAACTTAAAGGATGCCATGTTAAAACTGGGCAAGGTGTGATACATGACTGATGTAAAGCCACCAACCTGTCATAAGCTTTTTTGAAACCCACTTGGTCTACTGGACCAATGTGCCAATTCCTAATGCTTTTCCCTGTGCGACCGATTATTTTAAGGCCTGGTGCTTCCTTATGTATGGCCACTAGGCCAAAATTGGTTTTAAAAAATTGTTGCACTGTGACCCCAAACATTATACCCCACACCCACACCAACCTCCCAATTAGGTTGAGTTTCAATGCCCAACCCTCCCTCAATAAACCCGCAACACCCCAACATAAGAACCAATTGTGGGATCTCTCCCTGGGGGGCAGGGTGTCTCCGGCATGCGCCCTGACCGTAGGTCAGGTGGCTGAGCATTATCTTGGGAACCATCTGTTGTTACCCGTATAAGGGTACAGTTTTCTACTAAACCAAATGTCACAATAAATCACCGGCCTCCATTGTCTGCCTGGTCGCAACACTTCAGCATGCCCAGATTCAGTCATTGTCGCTTAGTCCTGCTTCTGCACGGCCCACAGCAGTCGGCTATCGTTAGTTTACTGCCACATGTTTGGCAAACTTTAAGGCAGACTTTGCATCTGAAAAGTGGTGTTGGTTACCGTTCTGTGTAACTTTTAACTTGGCTGGGTACAACAGCTTGACGAAGGATGCGTTTAGCTGGCACAAACTCTCTTCTAGCCGCTTGAACCACAGGGGTGAAGTCTGGGAAGATGGAGATTTGATTGCCTTGATGAGTGATTTGTCCCATCTCCCTGGCAGCACGAAGTATCCCATCCCGGTAGTTGAGCAGTTTCGCTAGGATGGGCCTTGGCGTGCCTCCCACTGGAGGGTGAGGTCCCAAGGTTCTATGTGCCCGCTCCACTATAAACATTGCAGAGCGTGCAGAACCAAATAAGTCCCGTAGCAATGTTTCCACAAAGTCTTCCACCTTTCCCATCGCTGTCGTCTCCGGTATTCCCGTGATACGTATATTATTCCGGCAGGACCGGGCCTCTAAATCTTTGTTTTTTGCTTTTATTACTTCTAGTACCTTTTCCATGTTTAGTAGCTGCTCCCTGATCTCAGACTGAAATTTGTGTGCATCTGTGGCTCGATTTTCCAATTTATCTATTCAGAGCTCATGAGAGTCCACTTGTTGCTTTACCTGGTATAGGCGGTCTGTAAGCTTGTCAATTTTGTTCTCTATTGTTTTTAGACTTGATTTCACCTCCAGGAGTATGGATCGCAGATCGTCGCCCTTCTCAGCCATCCCCTCTCTGTTTTCAGCTTCAGGGTCTGGTTCCGTGTTCTAGAACAGTCCCAGAAGGCCGACCAATAGAGTCTGGTTCTAAGCTAGATCACACTGTGGCCGAGTAGTGTTAGCAGGGACCCAGTGCATGAGCTGCATTTACACGCCTTTTGCCTCCTATCTGAGGGTGATGAAATATGATATTCACTAGCCCAAACCTCGGTGTCCCCACCTGGAGATCGATCACAGTCAAGCCAATAGTACTACAAGCAGTGCAAAGCTGTCTGCGGGCCGATACCTGGTTACCAGTCTTCGGCGGTCCCTCCGCACCAAGATTTTCTTTAAACAATATGTGCTAGCAACATCACAGCATCTCGATGCCACCAAATGAGCCAGAGATTATCCAGACCTCGCCTGTTCCCCTTAATGTGTGTGAGTAGAGGGGCGCGTTTATCTTCTAGCCTGGCGCGTTCTCGCCTCCGGCTACTAAATCACACAGTTAGCGCCAGATCCACATATATGCAGGCTGCGTCCTCGTCACCGAATTCCCCCAGCGACTCGCCTCCACAACACTCAGCGGGGCGCGGACAGCACTTCAGGCCCCAGCCAAGCACCGCAGGTAATCAATGACGGAGTCCCACTCAGCTTATTTGCTGTCCGCCGTCTGTTCACCCGCGCCGACTCCGCCATTTATCTTAGTGCTCGGAGCAGGCTCACAGATGCAGGCCTTAACTGCATTTACCCATCGGGCCGGTGTAGCGCGAACCACCAGTCAGCGGAATGCGGCAGCAGCCTAACGGCCTAATCTTCCGTCCCCACTCTGGATTTGGCTAGCGTAGTTGTAGTCCGGTCCGCCCTGTGTCCCACCTCGGCACACAGCTCACTCGATCTGGCCAGTCGGGAATGTCTCACCAGCAGAGGCTGATGGGTGTCGGCGTCGTCCAGACCGCCACCCAGCACAGCGCCCCTATAGCGCTCTCTCACTAGTGTTCGGGAGCGCCGCAAGTGTTGGTGCTTGTGCTCGGGCCCTGGGGGACGGCCACCGCGGCACCCTTCTCCTCCAGTCGAATCGCACAAGTTACTAACTTGTGTAACGATATATCTGTAAGAGACAGTAGTTAGTGATAGATTCCTTACCTTAGAATATCCCCAGGCGTCAGGCTGGATCCGGAAAGTTTTGCGTAGCAGTACCCTTGCGCGTCGGTAGGCGGCGTCGTGCGGCTCCGCGTCCGTCGTCGGCGTCGTGATCGCCGGGATGACGTCGCGGGCAGTACTTAGGCGCCGCCCCTGCGCGCTGGCGTCAGTTCTGTACACGACTTTCCGCGCCAGGAACGCAGAGCCATGCAAGAAGCTGACACAGGTGTCTGAAAAATACTAGGGCCCTGAAAGGGATGTCCTTAACCCTAGAAATCAGTTCGCAGAACGGGGAGGATGGGTGGGCGGTAAGGAATCTATCACTAACTACTGTCTCTTACAGATATATCGTTACACAAGTTAGTAACTTGTGCATCTGAAAGAGACACGTTAGTGATAGATTCCTTACCTTAGAATAGATACCCCAGCAATACCAACCCCGGTGGTGGGTCTGCGAACAAAGATCAGACAAGGAAGTCCTGGAGGACAGAACGGCCAAAGAAGCCGTCCCTCCGGACCTGACTGTCAAGGCAGTAATGCTTAGTAAACGTGTGCAGCGAGGCCCACGTAGCTGCCTGACAGATAACCGGCAGCGGAACACCGCGGCCCAAGGCCGTGGTAGCAGCCGTTGCCCTGGTGGAATGGGCACGCAGCCCAACAGGAGGCTCCTTCTTGGCCAAAGAATAGCAGGTCTTGATGCACAAGGTAACCCAGCGGGAGACGGTCCTCTTGTGCACCGCCCGACCTTTTTGGCGCCCACGTAGCCAACAAAGAGCTGGTCATCCACCCGGAAGTGTTTTGTGCGGTCGATATAGAAGGAGAGCGCACGTTTTGGGTCCAGACGGTGGAGCCTCTCTTCCTCTCTGGAAGGATGCGGAGGCGGAAAGAAGGTGGGCAAAGTGATGGTCTGCCCAATGTGGAAAGCAGTAACCACCTTTGGCAAGAAGGACGGACGCGTCCGAAGAACAACCTTGTCTGGATGAACAGACAGAAAGGGAGGTTTGCAAGATAGAGCCTGGAGCTCACTCACCCGCCGAGCGGAGGTGATGGCCACCAGAAAGGCAGTCTTCAGAGTCAGAAGACGAAGAGGACAGTTATGCAGAGGCTCAAAGGGAGCGCACATTAAAAAGGTAAGAACCAAGTTCAAGTCCCACTGAGGCATTACAAACGGAACAGGAGGGAAGAGGTGAGTAATGCCTTTTAAGAACCTGTTAACAACAGGGGACTTAAAAGGGAGGGCTGATCAGGGAGCCTGAGGAAGGCCGAGATAGCACAAAGATAACCCTTGATGGTACCCAGGGCAGAACCCTGTTGGGCCAGAGAGAGAAGGAACAGAAGGACCTCAGAAAGAGGGGCAGAAAGGGGATCCACAGCCTTTGCTGTGCACCATGCCACAAATTTGTTCCACCTGCAGGCGTATACCACCTTAGTGGAGGGACGCCTGGCTGCCAGAATCACATCACAAACTTCGGGAGGCAAGTCGAAAGGAATCAACTGCCGCCGCTCAATCTCCACGCAAGCAGGTGTAGACTGGACAGGTTCGGGTGGAGGACCGCCCCCTGCTGCTGCGACAGAAGATCCTCCCGAAGAGGCAGACGGATCGGGGATCTATGCTCATACTGAGTAGCTCGGGATACCAAACTCTTCGAGCCCAGTCCGGAGCCACAAGAATGACTTGGGCCCGGTCGTGCCGAATCTTCTTCAACACTCTGGGTAGAAGTGGTATAGGCGGAAAGGCGTACAACAGACCGCAACTCCACTCGCGACGAAAGCGTCGCCGAGCGAGTGCCGCCTTGGAAATTCCAACGCGCAGAACTGATGACGTTGCGTTCTCTTCGGTGGCGAATAGATCTAACCAAGGCTCTCCCCACTGTAGAAAGAGTCCTTGCGCCACTTCCGAGTGAAGACGCCATTCGTGATCCATCATGCACCTGCGGCTGAGTTCGTCCGCCCTGGCGTTCAGAGAACCTGCCAGGTGTTGAACCATCAGGAACATGCCCTGATGTTCCAGCCATGTCCAGAGGCGCAGAGCCTCCTGACAAAGGGTCCAAGACCCCACCCCGCCCTGTTTGTTGCAGTACCACATGGCGGTGGTGTTGTCTGTGAACACCTGCACTACCTTCCCTTTGACAGAGGGAAGGAATGCCTTGAGTGCAAGCCGGATCGCCCGGAGCTCCAGAAGGTTGATATGGAGCCGGGACTCCGCCGGAGACCAGAGGCCTCTGATCTCCGCCTCTCCCATGTGACCGCCCCATCCCAGAAGGGACGCGTCCGTCACAACTGTATGCTCTGTCTGGGGAAGGGAGAGGGATCTGCCCATGACCCATTGCCGGTTCGAGAGCCACCACTGCAACTGTTTTGCAGTCCCCTCCGAGATCTGGACGTGATCGGACAGGTTGCCCTGGTGCTGCGCCCACTGGAACTTCAGGTCCCACTGCAGAGCCCGCATATGCCATCTGGCATGATTGACCAGCAGGATGCAGGAGGCCATGAGGCCCAGCAGCCTCAGGGTCATCCGTACCGAAACCCAGGATAAAGGCCGAAAGATCGGAATCATAGCCTGAATATCCCGGACTCGCCGTTCGGGAGGATAGGCCCGAGACTGCGTCGTGTCCAGAACTGCTCCGATGAAAAGGAGCTGTGGAGAAGGAATTAGATGCGGCTTCGGCACATTGATGGAGAACCCCAGCGAGTGCAGGAGTTCGGCCGTAGTCTGGAGGTGGGAGACGACTGCCTGGGACGAGCCCGCCTTCAGCAGCCAGTCGTCGAGGTAGGGAAGACTGAAACCCCTGCCCGGCGCAGATGAGCTGCGACCACCGCCATCACTTTCGTGAACACCCGAGGGGCACTGGTAAGGCCAAAGGGAGCACGGTGAACTGAAAATGCTCGGGGCCTACCGTGAACCGAAGGTAACGCCGGTGGGCCGGCAGGACGAGGATGTGGAAATACGCGTCCTGCAAGTCCAACGCTACCAACCAGTCTCCAGGGTCGAGGGCAGTCAAGACCTGAGCTAGGGTGAGCATCTTGAACTTCTCCTTCCGGAGGAAGCGATTGACGTTCCGGAGGTCCAAGATAGGACGCATGTCCTCCTTGTCCTTTTTGGGCACCAGAAAGTAGTGGGAGTAGCAACCACGCCCTACTTCTGGGGTCGGAACATGCTCGATGGCCCTCTTGGTCAAGAGGGCCGTGACTTCCTTCTGTAGAAGCACCAAGTGATCCCCTGACATGCGGTGGAATTGAGGTGGCATGGCTGGGGGGTGGTCTCGAAGGGGAGGGAGTAGCCCCTTCGGACAATGTCCAAGACCCACCTGTCCGAGGTGATGGTGCGCCAGTGGGGAAGGTGATGGCGGACCCTGCCCCTACTGGCGTGCCGTGCACCTGAAAGGAGGGACTAGGAGGGCTTGGAGGCCGCGGACGGGTTGGAGGTGGTGGCCTGACCCGCACGCTGGTTGCCCGATCCGCCACGGCGGAATCCACGTCCTCGGCCACGCGAAGACGCCTGCTGCGCGGGCCGGTGGCTGGGCTGCTGACGTGAAGGGGCGCCCCTACCGTGGCCACGATAGGGGCGAAAAGCAGAAGGCAGCGGAGGGCGTGTAGCAGAAAGGCCCAGGGACTTGGCAGTAGCCCGTGAGTCCTTAAAGCGCTCCAACGCATGGTCTGCTTTGGACCCAAAAGACCGACTCCATCAAAGGGCATGTCCATGAGAGTATTCTGGACATCCCCTGAAAAACCAGTGGTTCTCAGCCAGGCGTGGCGTCGGAGCGCCACCGTCGTTGCAATCGACCTGCCCAGCGAGTCGGCGGTGTCAAGGCCACAACGGATAGTGTATTTGGCCGCATCCCTTCCTTCCGCAATGGCGCGGGAAAGCAGTGCCTGGACCTCCTCAGGGCACTGGGGCAAAACATCCGCCACCGAATCCCACAGGGAGTGGGTATATCGGCCCAAAAGACAAGCGGTGTTAACGGACCGCAAGCCAGCACTGGAGGAAGAAAACCTTTCTTCCCAAACTGATCCAGGCGTTTGGATTCCCTATCCGGAGGAGCGGTAGGGAAGGCGGTTTGGGAAGCGGAGGCTTGGACAACCAAGCTCTCAGGAGTGGGGTGGACAGAAAGAAACAGGGGTCGCCCGGAGCGGGGCGATGGCGTCGTGACACGTTCCGATCCACAGGAGCCCCTGTGTTGGGCTTGGACCAGGCGCCCAAAGAACGTCGGTGAGGCGTCGTTAAGCGGCAGCACAGTCTCCGCAGAGGAGGCTGCCGGCTGAAGCACCTCTGTCAAGATGTTAGGCTTGACCGTCAAAGTAGGGAGCTGGAGACATAAGGCCCCAGCAGCCCTACGCAACACCGTACCAAAATTGGCCCCCTCCTCCGTAGCCACGGGAGGAGACAGCATGCCAGTGTCAGGGGAAGTATCCAGACCACTGGCCTCCCTGAGACTCTCTGTCCAGTCCTCATCATACTGACAGTTGCGCGTCAGAGGGTCATCAGACCCCTCCCAGTCCTCCTGGTCCTCCTCTGGTTCAAAATAAGGAGGAGGAGGGACATTTGGGACCCAAGGTCCCATCGGAGCCGGCGTCGGCGGCGTCGCTCCGGGTCCATGTCCGGAGCCGGAAGGAACCGGGGAGCGACGCCGCCCGGAGCCCAGGGCGGCGTCGAGAACGGCACCGGAGACATCGGCGCCGGCGGAGGTGTTGTGAGGTCGACCGGCGTCGATGGGGGTTGTGGAGCCGGGATCGAGGCCGGGGCCGAAGCCGGAGCCGGGATCGAGGCTGGAGGCACGGGCGGCGCCGGGGCCGGAGCCGCCCGGCGGCGCCGGAGCAACCCCATCAGGGCCCGCGGGGCCCGAAGGCGCACCGGAGGGGCCTGAAGGCCCGAAGAGGCGGGCCATGGCCGACAGGAACTCCTGTACCTTGGCCGGATCCGCCCCCGAACCCGGGAAGGGCGGGTATGGCGGGGGCGACTCCACAGGCAAGTCCGGGGCCGCGGGGACGGTGCCGGGAGGGGCCTCAGCCGAGTCGCCCGAGTCCGGCGAGGCGAAGTCCGAGAGCGACGATGCTTCTTGGACTTCTTGTGCTTAGACTTACCGGACGAAGAAGACTTCGACGCCGGCGACCGGTGTGCACTCCGCGAGCGACCCCTGGACCTCTCACGCGACCGGGGCCTCCGTGGAGCCGAATGCCGGGCCTCGAGGAGCTTTCGAGACCGCTCTCGCAAAGCTTTCGGGTTGAGGGCCTGGCATTCGGGACAAGACTCGGTGTCGTGGCCTCGGCCGAGGCAGAAGAGACACTCCCAATGCTGGTCGGTGACGGACATCATCCGCGCACAGGCGCCGCATCGCTTGAAGCCGGGCATCCCTACGACACCTTAAAGATGGAAAAAACAGTGAAAAAATCACCAAAAAGTATGGTCAAAAATTGACCAGGGCACTGCTCTTCCCGGATCTGCGCTTGCTGGCGCGGAAAAAGAAGAACTGACGTCAGCGCGCAGGGGCGGCGCCTAAGTACTGCCCGCGACGTCATCCCGGCGATCACGACGCCGACGACGGACGCGGAGCCGCACGACGCCGCCTACCGACGCGCAAGGGTACTGCTACGCAAAACTTTCCGGATCCAGCCTGACGCCTGGGGATATTCTAAGGTAAGGAATCTATCACTAACGTGTCTCTTTCAGATAGCAGGTTTCCACCGTGGGCGAGGCACTTCCACGATCGGCCCCGCGCGATCCACCGGTCCGGCTCGGCCTCGCAGCTTGCACTGTCAAAGCTCGCCTTGCCCAGCGTCACACCGCGGGGCCTCACCCTCGCGACCGGCCCCACCAGGCCCGCCTCCCAGGCAGTGGCTTCCCGGAGTCCGGCAGACGATATAAAGTGCTCAATCAACGCTGTGTCTCAAGGGCGATCGTGTAGCCCGGACAGCCGGTGACGCTGGTTCACTTTACTGCAGGATTTTGATCGGATTATGTCTCAGCCGGCAGAGCCCTCTCAACGAGCGGCCATCTTGCTGCTCAGTGAGACCACGCCCCAAGACTTTTATTTTTAAATGCAACTGGTTAATGTGAATTTGTATATTAAAGTTTTGTGTGACAAAACACCACCGATAAAAGCTTTTTAATCAGAAGAAAGTAAAGCAAGATGGATGTTGCTAATTATAGATTGTAACAAGAGGGGAAAACTGTTGCCAACAAATTAAGACTTCCAGAATTTGCATTGTGCTTCATCATGCTATGCAGGGTCATTGACTTTTTTCGACTAACTGAACAAACCTCATGGAACACTTTAAAACGTTTTCTCCCAGGTGTTTCATTCTTCTCATGCTCCCTTTGGCTCTCATACTGGCTTCCCTGACAGATGTGCTAGTGGGGGAAAGAATGCCTGAAAGAATGAATGTAACTTTCAGATTCTAACCCCATTAACAAGTGCAAGGTGTGTCGGGAGATAACATATAGGAGGCTTCAGAACACTGAAAGGTGTCTGTCTTGGGATCCCTTTGGGAGAGAATGATAAAAATCCCATCGAACTCATCTCTAACTGCAGTGCGTAGGAGTACAATTCTTCCTCCTCAGCCCTGAATTTGACTAGGTCTGACATGGCTAAAGTACTCTGCATCTTGCCGTTCTTACTTTAGTAAGCGACTGCTCAAATGTCGCTAATGTGGATCTGAACTCTTAATTTCTGACCGTGCAAACCTCTCTGCTTGCAACCTTTTGTCCATTCCAGCGTCGGACTGCAACTTGATGCAGCACCAAGCTTTCCAGAAGTAACACTACCACACAAATATGCGAAGGAGCATCCACCACTCCTACGTCTGCAGCACAAAGGGATGACTGGAACTAGGCATGCACAAAAGATCATGTAAGAAAGTCCCTCTGAAGACTGCCCGAAGAGGAAACTTAAATGCAGACTGGATCGAATTGGAGCTCTCCAAAGAAGACTGACTAAGGGTGGTGCTGACCTGTCAGGAACAAACTAAAGAGGAATGCCTGAAGTTCCCAGCCTCCTGGTATTGTCACCCCAGAGATGAAGATACATGCCCTCTAAGAGGATCTACTCCAGCTGCTTCTCCTCAGCAAACACCAGACACAACTTTGGATTGCGGTGCATACTCCCTCCTTTCTTTGAGGAATACCTGTACACTTAAAATACTGATTTCCCGATTGGACAGCCCAGTTTTATACTACCAGGTCTGCTATAAACATAGCATCAAAAAATTTAAACATCAGTGCTGTTATTTTGTTTTGAAACTTCAGTAATGTTTAAAATGCCATTGCCCACATCACAAGTAAAGTCAGTGGTATCATTGGTGCCAGAACATTTGAAGCCTTCCATTACTGCCTCTTTTCATCTTTTTCTGCGCCTCCAGATTAGAGGAATAAGGGGAAAATATATAAATCTCAGAAATATTACCTATTCCTCCTAGGAGGCGGCTGTCACCCAAATTATCTATTCTCTGCACCCAAACAAATAATGACTTTGAGCTCTACATCTTCAGCTAATCGTGAGAGAATGAGCTAGGAGAATGGATTATTTTGTTAGCACAGTGTGTCAGGACTTGGCTTCATTTACAAGAACATACAGTTTTTCTGCGCTCTTGGGCTGCTACCACTGCTTCCTCTGGTAATCGCCTCCCTAAAAACATGAGTAGAAAGTTTGCTGTGTACCACTAAAGACGATATCATTACATCTGTCTTAAGCACCGTCATGACCAAGGAAACAGCACACCTCACGACTGCTATCCATGAAGTAGACTTTGAGACTATGGCTACTATTTCTGTCAATGCAAGAGCAGCAGAACGTTCTCAGGCAATAATTTCTCATCCATTCTTTCTATGGATCTCACTCTGTGATGAGGAAAAACGGATACAAAAGCAGTTACCGTCCAAACATTCAGATTAGAAAAGAGTATAGTTGACATAGGTTCTTTCAGGCTTTGGTAGTGGCTAAGAATGGTTTCATACAGCTTACTGGGAATGACAGCTGCAGTAGTGTTTATAGGAACTGCAGCATTTTTTTTCAGATGCAAAAAGAACAAGAGGATGGGGAAACCGATAGCCTTCCACTGCCGTTGAAAAAAGCTTCCTCAGAGCAATGACTCTATAATCCTGCTTCGACCTCTTGACATCCTAGTGGGACAGAGCATGACCAATTATTTCCCTGCAGTTTGACCAATCCAGTTGTCAGAGCTGCAAACAATTTGGTCAAGTTCACAATGTTAGTGCTAAACTATTTTTTCTGAACCTACATTAGTGAAACAGTGTGCGCCTTCGGCTTAAACAATGCCTAATTTCACATTCCAGTCAGTGTGAGAGGCAGTCGGTTCCTGGGCTTAAAATTAGAATAGATCATTCTCCTTACAAAGTTGTGCACTCAGTGTTGCAGAGTGATGTTAATCAATCTTGCATGGGCAATTGTCTGCTTAAGACGTGCTTCCTGCACAACCTTGTATCTATTCTTGGAGAGCATTTACAATGTAAGTCTAGGGATTTAAGAGGTTTCAGAGACTATAATAATGTGAACCTTATTGCCATCTTCAAAACTGGGGAGGGTTGGCCCTCTGCTATCAGTGCCTTCGTTATGTATCTGAATTTCAGGTGAATCGCCTTATGTCCAGTTTGAGAGAAACGTTCTTCGAAGCCTTTCACCTGACCATGTAATTCCAAGAGTCTTGCAGAAGATCAAAGACATCCCCATGTTCGCAGTCATTTCTTGTGGTCTGTTGGATCGCCTGCGCCGTCCTCTGAGGCAAAACATCCACTTACCCCTGAGGGGTGCAGATTGATAATGAGGGAACTAGATTCCTGAACCCTCCATTACATTGTTAAGTTTAAGCACCATTTTGGTCTATCTTCAGCAGACATAGAACTTTTGACAGCTGCCACAACGTTCACTAGATCACTGCAAACTGAGGAACTGCTGCTGGGCCCTACTTAAGAACATCAACCCACAACATCATTGAGGGACAAAATCATTTCTTTCTTCAGCCATCTATCCTTGATTAGGTGTCGGCTGAGAGAGAGCATATGGTGTCACTTGCAAAATGTTTTTGTTATCAATAAAATAAAAAAGGCCTTAAGCCCGCCCATTACTTCCTATTGGTTGGTTTCATCATCACTCCAATTTCTTTTGTTTTCATTGATCAGCAGTATCCTGTTCAATTTTTAGGTTTAGCCTGGGCAGCGCATGTGCTGCTCTGCGAGGCTTGCTGTGTTCGGTATATGGGCTATTGGGGATTTTGGACACGCCCACCGCTTTTGGTTGGAGAGTTGGGCTGCTTTTTAAAATTCCTTTTCTCTGGTTGGTTATAATTGTGCATCTGTCCTGCCTTTCGGAGCTTGGTTCCCTCCCAGCGGACATCACCAATTGATTCTTTTGGTTGGCCAGCACAGGCCATCTCCTGACTCCTCACTTGCAAACCCTCGCCCCTCTCCTCACACACAAATGCAGCATCCATCCATGTCGTTATCTGGAGGGGGAACATTTAGGCCCTTTTCTACAGGCCGCTGGTTTTTAATTTGGTTATTTGTTGTATGTACACAATACCTTTGCATCGCGTTCAGGCTCATGGCGGATTTCAGTTTTTAAATTACTGTTAGCATGTGATTCCACGTCGCCAGGGGTCTATCATGGGGACAGGTTTGGACTTTAACTTGCTGATGCATTCCGGGAGTTACATTCTCGGTTCACTATAACTGAATCGGTAGCAGTAAAATATTTGATTGCACTGGGCTATAAAATAAAGTAGACAACTGCAAACGTTATGCCTTACTAATATTTAGTAAGGAATTTACACAATACAAATTGTTCCATGTGGGTGAACAAAGCGTTGTTTTACTCTGCATTCTGGTACTTGTACAGTGCCTGCACTAGGACTGCAGTAGTACAGGTACTCACTATTCGGAATAATTGAAAAGTCCCGGCACCCCCATCCCCGTGCGAAGTATATGTGTTAATTTAATGTACGTATAAACATAGGGCTATGGGGAAATGACCCCTAATGCCCAGAGGGTTGAGAGGATTCCATACTGGAGTATAACCTCCCAAGTCAAGATATTTTATCACAAAAAATACTCCTATAGATTAACTGATGGTTAACATAAAAACTGTGTTACCTAATTACGATAGGGAGGTGTCTATGTGAAGATCTAGAACTGCAGACACCCTAGGGTGCGCAAGGAAGCAATTCCTTTTTGTTTAGTTACCCTCACACACCCTAGTGGTGTCATGCTTCATCATCGGGTCACCCCAACGCCTATAAGTTGGGGTGGGCTCCAACCACAGTGTTGGGAAGCTCTTTGGAAAGTGAAGACCAGGGGGATTATAGATAAAAATCCTCCGACAGGCCCCGGTTTCCCTTTATTATTGGGTCTGTCAGGGATATTAAAAATAATTAAAAAGAAATGGGTCAATGGGAGTGATAATGGTCCTATGACCCTATTGCCAACATGTTTCAGTCCTGGAATGGCCGTAAAGGTCCTGGACTTTCTTCAGGGCAGAGGTCGTCCTCCCTGGGAACAACAGTGAAAGGGGAGTCCCTATCCTGTGAACGAAAAAAAGGGCAGAGTAGCTGCTCCTTTTGTATAAATAACAGATGATTAATCTGTTATACGCAGTCCTTCATCTCTGAAAAACACAAGAAACAAAACAAACACCATATCGTTTCCATTGCATAAACATCATTTGTGTAGTTATTAACACCCCTAATTAGGTGCGTCAACTGTGACCCAACATTTAAATAAATGCCAGGTGAGTGTGCAAATGGAAATTCTCATTTACATCATACTCATGCCATACACAATTATATCTGTAACATAATAGTGCTATGTGGCAGATAAATGTGCGGTGGCGATTTTACTCGCATACTGACATTATCAGCATGCCAGTGTGTGTACTTATTCCAAAGTGAAAATATCGCGTGACAGTCTATAAGAACAGCACTAGGCTGCTATCAAGCAGTATACTATTGTGCAGGTATATACTCGCATCTTTGCTTTAAAAATACTAATCATAATAAAAGCATCCATTTTCTTACCCATTTTGCGGAGAAAAACTGTGTCACAGGGGCCCGCTAGGCGTGATGGAATAGCCCTGTAGTCACACTCTGTTGTATTGTTTGGGGGTGGGGAGAAGATGAAGTATACCGGAAGTTTTTTAGTCAGGGCAAACAGTCTGTGTTTAGCAAAGTAACACGACTAAACCTGTTGTAACCACCTGTTACCCCCCTACTTACTTCTTCAAGGGTCCTATCCCGCCTGTGTACCTACTTGGTCCGAGTCCCCGGCTTTCGCTATTCACTGCCGTTGAACAGGGATATAAATACCTTTATTTTAGCGGGAAAACCTCAATTGAGTGTCACGCCCATGGTATACTCAAGTGCCGTTAGGCACGTAGATGCGTGTGTGATGTGCCATAGAGGATCATGGGATTTGAAGTCTTTTTACAAAATGGTGTCTCGATCCGAAAAATCGGTTCGCATTGGTGTTAGATTTACCGAAAAAGCCTCGATGTAGGGCTGACTCAACAACGTAATTCTAATATCGTGACACACTTAAATTTACATATGTGTCATACAATATCTACATACGGGTGGGAGTTTGTTGGCAGATTAAAGAAAACAAATTTTCATGCTCGGAAATCAGTGTGTAATTAAGATGACAAGCAAGATGTCAGTGTCATGATGGAAGGGGATAATGGGAACAATAGTTCCTTTGCATTTAGATGGAACTCGAGCAGTAAAGTTTTAGTCTATTATACTAGTGTGTATAAATGAGTATTTAGAAATGGTCACTTTATACATTTTAATCAGAAGGGAAAACCAGAAGACTATCCAAAGATACTGTTCATATAGCGTCTCCATTTGTTATAACAAGAGAGATAGCAGAGATGATATGTAGCTCAGTAATGTTTATTTATTTAGCTGATTCCAAGGTATAGAATCATTCAGACCAATTTCATATGTCTTCAAACGATACACCCATCGTTGTTCTCGTTCTAGAAGTCTATTCGTCAGATTGCCTGAGCCTTTCACTTTCTCTATAACTGTCCACCGTATGTCAGTGTCTTTATGTTGTTTTTCTTTATAGTGTGCTGTTAATTTAGTTGCGGTCACTGCTCGCCTTATTGTGCTTCTATGTTCACTAATGCGAACTTTGACCTTGCGACTAGTCATACCGATATAGCTCAAATTGCATGGGCACTTGATGAGGTAGACTACTGATTCTGAATTACAATTAGTATGGGATCTTTGTTCCCATGGAAAGTGTAGGCCTAAATCAAGGCTTTTAGTATGTTCTGTAAAGGGGCACACTACACATGAACCACATGGAAAATGACCTAACACAGGTGGGTTATTCCACAATGTAAGTTGAACATTGTTTACATTTTTGAACGTGTCAGTGTGAACTAGAGTGTCTCTCAAGCTTTTATTCTTTTTGAATGAGAACATGGGTTTTTCATAAGGGAGTCTATTTGAAGTAAGAATGGGCCATTTCTTGTTGATGATTTTCTTCACCTCATTGGAAGAGGAATTAAACGTGGTTACACAAATTATTTGATCAAGTGGGGTCTTTTGATGGGACTCTAGAAGTGCAGCTCTTGGAGTGTTACGAGCTCTTTTACTAGCTTTTTCTATAATCTTGTTCGGATATTTTCTCTGTCTAAGTTTGGTGGTGAGAATTGCAGCTTCTTTTTTATAGTCTTTCAAATCTGAGCAATTTCTCCGTACTCTCAAGAACTGGCCTACCGGAAGATTCTCCCTGAGAGAGCGTGGGTGCGCACTGTCAAATCTTAATAAACTGTTCCTGTCAGTGGGCTTTGTATATAGTGAGCTTAACAGAGTACCGCCAGCTGCTCTCAGTGTAATATCTAAAAGGAAATCTTTTCTCTATCCATATTCATAGTGAATCGTAGATGGGGATTTAAACAATTAATCCAATTCATGAAGCTATTGAGAGTCGAAACTTCTCCCTTCCAGATGAGAAGTACATCATCAATATATCTGTACCATTTGTATATATTAGTAGTATAAGCATTTGCCGTCCAAATATATTGATCTTCAAAGTGACCCATATACAGGCAGGCTAAACTGGGGGCAAAGGTACTGCCCATTGAAGTTCCGTGTATCTGAAGATACAACTGGTCCTCAAATTTGAAAAAGTTTTCTGTAAGGGCTAACCGAATCAAAGTGATAACCCACTCAATAGGAGCTGTCCACTGCCATTCTTCTTGTTTTAGAATATCCTCTATTACTTTGATACTCTCTTCCTGAGGGATACTTGTATACAATGCTTCCACATCAAGGCATACCAAAATGTTTTCCTGTGGGTCATATTCTATGTCTGTCAAAAGATTAAATAGATGTTTTGTATCTTGTACGTATGAAATTATGCGTGTAACCAGAGGTCGTAGGAACCAGTCAGCATATTTCGATAAAGGTTCAAGAATAGATCCAATTCCAGATACAATAGGTCTTCCTGGGGGTGGTATCCTGCCTTTATGGATCTTAGGTATTGTGTAGAACAGAGGTGTTCTTGGATCATCTTGGTTGAGAAAATCATGCTCCTTTTTAGTGATCCACTCTTTTTCAAGGGCATCTGTCGTCAATGTTGATATCGTGGTTTTTATCCGTTGGGTTGGGTCCCTATTGATCTTTTTGTAATATTTGGTATCTGCCAAGAGATCAAAGCAAGCTGTTCTGTATGCATTAGTCTTCTGAATAACAGTTGCACCGCCCTTATCTGCTGGTTTTATAATTATATCAGATCTGGTTTTTAAGGTTTCGAGGGCTGTACGTTCCTTGGTGCTCAAATTATTGAAAGTGTCTCTTTTTGGTTGTAATTGTTCAATTTCTTTGATTACTGCTTCCTCGAAGGCCATCACCTCTGGGGGCATTGTTGATGTTGGAGGAAGAAACGTGGACTTTAATTTAAGGTTGGTATAGCTGTCATCATTATCTTGTCTTTCTTTATCCATAAAGAAAGTCTTGAGGCGGATCTTCCTGAAGAATTCACTTAGTTCACATCTTAGACGGAATTTATCCATGTAGGTAGTTGGAACAAAACCTAGTCCTTTGTCCAGGATCGCCTTCTCCTCTGTCGTCAAGACTACGTCTGTTAAGTTGACGATTAGTCCCTCATTGTGCTCGTGCTCGGCTGTGGTTGACCTCTGGTATGGCTCCGTGTGTTGATTGGGGTCCTGTCGTCTTCCCACTGGACCCCCTTGTTCCCACGTCTTCCTCGTTTGCCTCTTCTTCCGCCCTGTCCTAAAAAATGTTGGTTAAATTCAGGCTGATAGTAGGGTCCAATAGGGTATTGTGGTGGTCCATGGAATGGAGCTGGGCCAAATGGGCCAGGCCATGGATATATCTGTGGTTGTACAAACCTTTGGTTAAAACCCCCTCTTCGAGGTCTCCTTTGTTTTCCTCTCCTGCTTCTGTTAGATCCATCACTGGACCACTCTTCTTGTTCCGAGTCGGAAGATGCCGACTGACCACTATAAGAAGATCCTGAGTCCGAGTGTTCATCACCCTTATAGTCATCTTTTATATAGGGGTACACCCTCTCATGACTAAACTTCTTCAGGTCTTTTTGTAACTTACTGATTTTATTTTGCATTAGATAGTCCTTATGTTCACTTATTTCTTTGTTTACCTCTTCAAGTTTTTTCTTATAGAGAGTCAGCTTAATTTCTGTAATCAAGCAATCTTCGCTGGTTTTGATTTTGATTACTAATGCTTCAGATAAGCGTTTAGCCGTATTAATAATGAGGATCAACCAGTCGCGTGAACATCGCCACGCGATCAGTGACCACTCTTTTTTGAATTGGGGGTCATCTAAGAATATTCTTGGGGCATTGGTGACTAGTAGTCCATTTGGTGCTGCGTTTCCACGGAGATATTCTGTCATAATGGCACCATGTAATAAGATTCTCATCTGGCATCGCTTCAGTTCTTTCAACTCGTCCCAATTTTGTGCTTGGGTAAGGCTCTGACTGATATTGGTATCAGATAACAGGGATGGCCCTGCCAAAATGGCAGATGCAATGTCATCTGTGTAGCCTAAACCCAATTGTTCTGCCATGATAATGTCGGATGATAATGGATGCAAAAGCTACAATAAACAGTATGTAATGCTGTACGTGACTGTAAACGCTAGTATTATTCACTAATTAAAGTACCATTATTGAAATTCAGAATGAGTTCTGAATTATACCCTACAGCTGTACGCTGCGCAACATACGTATAAACATAGGGCTATGGGGAAATGACCCCTAATGCCCAGAGGGTTGAGAGGATTCCATACTGGAGTATAACCTCCCAAGTCAAGATATTTTATCACAAAAAATACTCCTATAGATTAACTGATGGTTAACATAAAAACTGTGTTACCTAATTACGATAGGGAGGTGTCTATGTGAAGATCTAGAACTGCAGACACCCTAGGGTGCGCAAGGAAGCAATTCCTTTTTGTTTAGTTACCCTCACACACCCTAGTGGTGTCATGCTTCATCATCGGGTCACCCCAACGCCTATAAGTTGGGGTGGGCTCAACTCCACAGTGTTGGGAAGCTCTTTGGAAAGTGAAGACCAGGGGGATTATAGATAAAAATCCTCCGACAGGCCCCGGTTTCCCTTTATTATTGGGTCTGTCAGGGATATTAAAAATAATTAAAAAGAAATGGGTCAATGGGAGTGATAATGGTCCTATGACCCTATTGCCAACATGTTTCAGTCCTGGAATGGCCGTAAAGGTCCTGGACTTTCTTCAGGGCAGAGGTCGTCCTCCCTGGGAACAACAGTGAAAGGGGAGTCCCTATCCTGTGAACGAAAAAAAGGGCAGAGTAGCTGCTCCTTTTGTATAAATAACAGATGATTAATCTGTTATACGCAGTCCTTCATCTCTGAAAAACACAAGAAACAAAACAAACACCATATCGTTTCCATTGCATAAACATCATTTGTGTAGTTATTAACACCCCTAATTAGGTGCGTCAACTGTGACCCAACATTTAAATAAATGCCAGGTGAGTGTGCAAATGGAAATTCTCATTTACATCATACTCATGCCATACACAATTATATCTGTAACATAATAGTGCTATGTGGCAGATAAATGTGCGGTGGCGATTTTACTCGCATACTGACATTATCAGCATGCCAGTGTGTGTACTTATTCCAAAGTGAAAATATCGCGTGACAGTCTATAAGAACAGCACTAGGCTGCTATCAAGCAGTATACTATTGTGCAGGTATATACTCGCATCTTTGCTTTAAAAATACTAATCATAATAAAAGCATCCATTTTCTTACCCATTTTGCGGAGAAAAACTGTGTCACAGGGGCCCGCTAGGCGTGATGGAATAGCCCTGTAGTCACACTCTGTTGTATTGTTTGGGGGTGGGGAGAAGATGAAGTATACCGGAAGTTTTTTAGTCAGGGCAAACAGTCTGTGTTTAGCAAAGTAACACGACTAAACCTGTTGTAACCACCTGTTACCCCCCTACTTACTTCTTCAAGGGTCCTATCCCGCCTGTGTACCTACTTGGTCCGAGTCCCCGGCTTTCGCTATTCACTGCCGTTGAACAGGGATATAAATACCTTTATTTTAGCGGGAAAACCTCAATTGAGTGTCACGCCCATGGTATACTCAAGTGCCGTTAGGCACGTAGATGCGTGTGTGATGTGCCATAGAGGATCATGGGATTTGAAGTCTTTTTACAAAATGGTGTCTCGATCCGAAAAATCGGTTCGCATTGGTGTTAGATTTACCGAAAAAGCCTCGATGTAGGGCTGACTCAACAACGTAATTCTAATATCGTGACACACTTAAATTTACATATGTGTCATACAATATCTACATACGGGTGGGAGTTTGTTGGCAGATTAAAGAAAACAAATTTTCATGCTCGGAAATCAGTGTGTAATTAAGATGACAAGCAAGATGTCAGTGTCATGATGGAAGGGGATAATGGGAACAATAGTTCCTTTGCATTTAGATGGAACTCGAGCAGTAAAGTTTTAGTCTATTATACTAGTGTGTATAAATGAGTATTTAGAAATGGTCACTTTATACATTTTAATCAGAAGGGAAAACCAGAAGACTATCCAAAGATACTGTTCATATAGCGTCTCCATTTGTTATAACAAGAGAGATAGCAGAGATGATATGTAGCTCAGTAATGTTTATTTATTTAGCTGATTCCAAGGTATAGAATCATTCAGACCAATTTCATATGTCTTCAAACGATACACCCATCGTTGTTCTCGTTCTAGAAGTCTATTCGTCAGATTGCCTGAGCCTTTCACTTTCTCTATAACTGTCCACCGTATGTCAGTGTCTTTATGTTGTTTTTCTTTATAGTGTGCTGTTAATTTAGTTGCGGTCACTGCTCGCCTTATTGTGCTTCTATGTTCACTAATGCGAACTTTGACCTTGCGACTAGTCATACCGATATAGCTCAAATTGCATGGGCACTTGATGAGGTAGACTACTGATTCTGAATTACAATTAGTATGGGATCTTTGTTCCCATGGAAAGTGTAGGCCTAAATCAAGGCTTTTAGTATGTTCTGTAAAGGGGCACACTACACATGAACCACATGGAAAATGACCTAACACAGGTGGGTTATTCCACAATGTAAGTTGAACATTGTTTACATTTTTGAACGTGTCAGTGTGAACTAGAGTGTCTCTCAAGCTTTTATTCTTTTTGAATGAGAACATGGGTTTTTCATAAGGGAGTCTATTTGAAGTAAGAATGGGCCATTTCTTGTTGATGATTTTCTTCACCTCATTGGAAGAGGAATTAAACGTGGTTACACAAATTATTTGATCAAGTGGGGTCTTTTGATGGGACTCTAGAAGTGCAGCTCTTGGAGTGTTACGAGCTCTTTTACTAGCTTTTTCTATAATCTTGTTCGGATATTTTCTCTGTCTAAGTTTGGTGGTGAGAATTGCAGCTTCTTTTTTATAGTCTTTCAAATCTGAGCAATTTCTCCGTACTCTCAAGAACTGGCCTACCGGAAGATTCTCCCTGAGAGAGCGTGGGTGCGCACTGTCAAATCTTAATAAACTGTTCCTGTCAGTGGGCTTTGTATATAGTGAGCTTAACAGAGTACCGCCAGCTGCTCTCAGTGTAATATCTAAAAAGGAAATCTTTTCTCTATCCATATTCATAGTGAATCGTAGATGGGGATTTAAACAATTAATCCAATTCATGAAGCTATTGAGAGTCGAAACTTCTCCCTTCCAGATGAGAAGTACATCATCAATATATCTGTACCATTTGTATATATTAGTAGTATAAGCATTTGCCGTCCAAATATATTGATCTTCAAAGTGACCCATATACAGGCAGGCTAAACTGGGGGCAAAGGTACTGCCCATTGAAGTTCCGTGTATCTGAAGATACAACTGGTCCTCAAATTTGAAAAAGTTTTCTGTAAGGGCTAACCGAATCAAAGTGATAACCCACTCAATAGGAGCTGTCCACTGCCATTCTTCTTGTTTTAGAATATCCTCTATTACTTTGATACTCTCTTCCTGAGGGATACTTGTATACAATGCTTCCACATCAAGGCATACCAAAATGTTTTCCTGTGGGTCATATTCTATGTCTGTCAAAAGATTAAATAGATGTTTTGTATCTTGTACGTATGAAATTATGCGTGTAACCAGAGGTCGTAGGAACCAGTCAGCATATTTCGATAAAGGTTCAAGAATAGATCCAATTCCAGATACAATAGGTCTTCCTGGGGGTGGTATCCTGCCTTTATGGATCTTAGGTATTGTGTAGAACAGAGGTGTTCTTGGATCATCTTGGTTGAGAAAATCATGCTCCTTTTTAGTGATCCACTCTTTTTCAAGGGCATCTGTCGTCAATGTTGATATCGTGGTTTTTATCCGTTGGGTTGGGTCCCTATTGATCTTTTTGTAATATTTGGTATCTGCCAAGAGATCAAAGCAAGCTGTTCTGTATGCATTAGTCTTCTGAATAACAGTTGCACCGCCCTTATCTGCTGGTTTTATAATTATATCAGATCTGGTTTTTAAGGTTTCGAGGGCTGTACGTTCCTTGGTGCTCAAATTATTGAAAGTGTCTCTTTTTGGTTGTAATTGTTCAATTTCTTTGATTACTGCTTCCTCGAAGGCCATCACCTCTGGGGGCATTGTTGATGTTGGAGGAAGAAACGTGGACTTTAATTTAAGGTTGGTATAGCTGTCATCATTATCTTGTCTTTCTTTATCCATAAAGAAAGTCTTGAGGCGGATCTTCCTGAAGAATTCACTTAGTTCACATCTTAGACGGAATTTATCCATGTAGGTAGTTGGAACAAAACCTAGTCCTTTGTCCAGGATCGCCTTCTCCTCTGTCGTCAAGACTACGTCTGTTAAGTTGACGATTAGTCCCTCATTGTGCTCGTGCTCGGCTGTGGTTGACCTCTGGTATGGCTCCGTGTGTTGATTGGGGTCCTGTCGTCTTCCCACTGGACCCCCTTGTTCCCACGTCTTCCTCGTTTGCCTCTTCTTCCGCCCTGTCCTAAAAAATGTTGGTTAAATTCAGGCTGATAGTAGGGTCCAATAGGGTATTGTGGTGGTCCATGGAATGGAGCTGGGCCAAATGGGCCAGGCCATGGATATATCTGTGGTTGTACAAACCTTTGGTTAAAACCCCCTCTTCGAGGTCTCCTTTGTTTTCCTCTCCTGCTTCTGTTAGATCCATCACTGGACCACTCTTCTTGTTCCGAGTCGGAAGATGCCGACTGACCACTATAAGAAGATCCTGAGTCCGAGTGTTCATCACCCTTATAGTCATCTTTTATATAGGGGTACACCCTCTCATGACTAAACTTCTTCAGGTCTTTTTGTAACTTACTGATTTTATTTTGCATTAGATAGTCCTTATGTTCACTTATTTCTTTGTTTACCTCTTCAAGTTTTTTCTTATAGAGAGTCAGCTTAATTTCTGTAATCAAGCAATCTTCGCTGGTTTTGATTTTGATTACTAATGCTTCAGATAAGCGTTTAGCCGTATTAATAATGAGGATCAACCAGTCGCGTGAACATCGCCACGCGATCAGTGACCACTCTTTTTTGAATTGGGGGTCATCTAAGAATATTCTTGGGGCATTGGTGACTAGTAGTCCATTTGGTGCTGCGTTTCCACGGAGATATTCTGTCATAATGGCACCATGTAATAAGATTCTCATCTGGCATCGCTTCAGTTCTTTCAACTCGTCCCAATTTTGTGCTTGGGTAAGGCTCTGACTGATATTGGTATCAGATAACAGGGATGGCCCTGCCAAAATGGCAGATGCAATGTCATCTGTGTAGCCTAAACCCAATTGTTCTGCCATGATAATGTCGGATGATAATGGATGCAAAAGCTACAATAAACAGTATGTAATGCTGTACGTGACTGTAAACGCTAGTATTATTCACTAATTAAAGTACCATTATTGAAATTCAGAATGAGTTCTGAATTATACCCTACAGCTGTACGCTGCGCAACATACGTATAAACATAGGGCTATGGGGAAATGACCCCTAATGCCCAGAGGGTTGAGAGGATTCCATACTGGAGTATAACCTCCCAAGTCAAGATATTTTATCACAAAAAATACTCCTATAGATTAACTGATGGTTAACATAAAAACTGTGTTACCTAATTACGATAGGGAGGTGTCTATGTGAAGATCTAGAACTGCAGACACCCTAGGGTGCGCAAGGAAGCAATTCCTTTTTGTTTAGTTACCCTCACACACCCTAGTGGTGTCATGCTTCATCATCGGGTCACCCCAACGCCTATAAGTTGGGGTGGGCTCAACCACAGTGTTGGGAAGCTCTTTGGAAAGTGAAGACCAGGGGGATTATAGATAAAAATCCTCCGACAGGCCCCGGTTTCCCTTTATTATTGGGTCTGTCAGGGATATTAAAAATAATTAAAAAGAAATGGGTCAATGGGAGTGATAATGGTCCTATGACCCTATTGCCAACATGTTTCAGTCCTGGAATGGCCGTAAAGGTCCTGGACTTTCTTCAGGGCAGAGGTCGTCCTCCCTGGGAACAACAGTGAAAGGGAGTCCCTATCCTGTGAACGAAAAAAAGGGCAGAGTAGCTGCTCCTTTTGTATAAATAACAGATGATTAATCTGTTATACGCAGTCCTTCATCTCTGAAAAACACAAGAAACAAAACAAACACCATATCGTTTCCATTGCATAAACATCATTTGTGTAGTTATTAACACCCCTAATTAGGTGCGTCAACTGTGACCCAACATTTAAATAAATGCCAGGTGAGTGTGCAAATGGAAATTCTCATTTACATCATACTCATGCCATACACAATTATATCTGTAACATAATAGTGCTATGTGGCAGATAAATGTGCGGTGGCGATTTTACTCGCATACTGACATTATCAGCATGCCAGTGTGTGTACTTATTCCAAAGTGAAAATATCGCGTGACAGTCTATAAGAACAGCACTAGGCTGCTATCAAGCAGTATACTATTGTGCAGGTATATACTCGCATCTTTGCTTTAAAAATACTAATCATAATAAAAGCATCCATTTTCTTACCCATTTTGCGGAGAAAAACTGTGTCACAGGGGCCCGCTAGGCGTGATGGAATAGCCCTGTAGTCACACTCTGTTGTATTGTTTGGGGGTGGGGAGAAGATGAAGTATACCGGAAGTTTTTTAGTCAGGGCAAACAGTCTGTGTTTAGCAAAGTAACACGACTAAACCTGTTGTAACCACCTGTTACCCCCCTACTTACTTCTTCAAGGGTCCTATCCCGCCTGTGTACCTACTTGGTCCGAGTCCCCGGCTTTCGCTATTCACTGCCGTTGAACAGGGATATAAATACCTTTATTTTAGCGGGAAAACCTCAATTGAGTGTCACGCCCATGGTATACTCAAGTGCCGTTAGGCACGTAGATGCGTGTGTGATGTGCCATAGAGGATCATGGGATTTGAAGTCTTTTTACAAAATGGTGTCTCGATCCGAAAAATCGGTTCGCATTGGTGTTAGATTTACCGAAAAAGCCTCGATGTAGGGCTGACTCAACAACGTAATTCTAATATCGTGACACACTTAAATTTACATATGTGTCATACAATATCTACATACGGGTGGGAGTTTGTTGGCAGATTAAAGAAAACAAATTTTCATGCTCGGAAATCAGTGTGTAATTAAGATGACAAGCAAGATGTCAGTGTCATGATGGAAGGGGATAATGGGAACAATAGTTCCTTTGCATTTAGATGGAACTCGAGCAGTAAAGTTTTAGTCTATTATACTAGTGTGTATAAATGAGTATTTAGAAATGGTCACTTTATACATTTTAATCAGAAGGGAAAACCAGAAGACTATCCAAAGATACTGTTCATATAGCGTCTCCATTTGTTATAACAAGAGAGATAGCAGAGATGATATGTAGCTCAGTAATGTTTATTTATTTAGCTGATTCCAAGGTATAGAATCATTCAGACCAATTTCATATGTCTTCAAACGATACACCCATCGTTGTTCTCGTTCTAGAAGTCTATTCGTCAGATTGCCTGAGCCTTTCACTTTCTCTATAACTGTCCACCGTATGTCAGTGTCTTTATGTTGTTTTTCTTTATAGTGTGCTGTTAATTTAGTTGCGGTCACTGCTCGCCTTATTGTGCTTCTATGTTCACTAATGCGAACTTTGACCTTGCGACTAGTCATACCGATATAGCTCAAATTGCATGGGCACTTGATGAGGTAGACTACTGATTCTGAATTACAATTAGTATGGGATCTTTGTTCCCATGGAAAGTGTAGGCCTAAATCAAGGCTTTTAGTATGTTCTGTAAAGGGGCACACTACACATGAACCACATGGAAAATGACCTAACACAGGTGGGTTATTCCACAATGTAAGTTGAACATTGTTTACATTTTTGAACGTGTCAGTGTGAACTAGAGTGTCTCTCAAGCTTTTATTCTTTTTGAATGAGAACATGGGTTTTTCATAAGGGAGTCTATTTGAAGTAAGAATGGGCCATTTCTTGTTGATGATTTTCTTCACCTCATTGGAAGAGGAATTAAACGTGGTTACACAAATTATTTGATCAAGTGGGGTCTTTTGATGGGACTCTAGAAGTGCAGCTCTTGGAGTGTTACGAGCTCTTTTACTAGCTTTTTCTATAATCTTGTTCGGATATTTTCTCTGTCTAAGTTTGGTGGTGAGAATTGCAGCTTCTTTTTTATAGTCTTTCAAATCTGAGCAATTTCTCCGTACTCTCAAGAACTGGCCTACCGGAAGATTCTCCCTGAGAGAGCGTGGGTGCGCACTGTCAAATCTTAATAAACTGTTCCTGTCAGTGGGCTTTGTATATAGTGAGCTTAACAGAGTACCGCCAGCTGCTCTCAGTGTAATATCTAAAAAGGAAATCTTTTCTCTATCCATATTCATAGTGAATCGTAGATGGGGATTTAAACAATTAATCCAATTCATGAAGCTATTGAGAGTCGAAACTTCTCCCTTCCAGATGAGAAGTACATCATCAATATATCTGTACCATTTGTATATATTAGTAGTATAAGCATTTGCCGTCCAAATATATTGATCTTCAAAGTGACCCATATACAGGCAGGCTAAACTGGGGGCAAAGGTACTGCCCATTGAAGTTCCGTGTATCTGAAGATACAACTGGTCCTCAAATTTGAAAAAGTTTTCTGTAAGGGCTAACCGAATCAAAGTGATAACCCACTCAATAGGAGCTGTCCACTGCCATTCTTCTTGTTTTAGAATATCCTCTATTACTTTGATACTCTCTTCCTGAGGGATACTTGTATACAATGCTTCCACATCAAGGCATACCAAAATGTTTTCCTGTGGGTCATATTCTATGTCTGTCAAAAGATTAAATAGATGTTTTGTATCTTGTACGTATGAAATTATGCGTGTAACCAGAGGTCGTAGGAACCAGTCAGCATATTTCGATAAAGGTTCAAGAATAGATCCAATTCCAGATACAATAGGTCTTCCTGGGGGTGGTATCCTGCCTTTATGGATCTTAGGTATTGTGTAGAACAGAGGTGTTCTTGGATCATCTTGGTTGAGAAAATCATGCTCCTTTTTAGTGATCCACTCTTTTTCAAGGGCATCTGTCGTCAATGTTGATATCGTGGTTTTTATCCGTTGGGTTGGGTCCCTATTGATCTTTTTGTAATATTTGGTATCTGCCAAGAGATCAAAGCAAGCTGTTCTGTATGCATTAGTCTTCTGAATAACAGTTGCACCGCCTTATCTGCTGGTTTTATAATTATATCAGATCTGGTTTTTAAGGTTTCGAGGGCTGTACGTTCCTTGGTGCTCAAATTATTGAAAGTGTCTCTTTTTGGTTGTAATTGTTCAATTTCTTTGATTACTGCTTCCTCGAAGGCCATCACCTCTGGGGGCATTGTTGATGTTGGAGGAAGAAACGTGGACTTTAATTTAAGGTTGGTATAGCTGTCATCATTATCTTGTCTTTCTTTATCCATAAAGAAAGTCTTGAGGCGGATCTTCCTGAAGAATTCACTTAGTTCACATCTTAGACGGAATTTATCCATGTAGGTAGTTGGAACAAAACCTAGTCCTTTGTCCAGGATCGCCTTCTCCTCTGTCGTCAAGACTACGTCTGTTAAGTTGACGATTAGTCCCTCATTGTGCTCGTGCTCGGCTGTGGTTGACCTCTGGTATGGCTCCGTGTGTTGATTGGGGTCCTGTCGTCTTCCCACTGGACCCCCTTGTTCCCACGTCTTCCTCGTTTGCCTCTTCTTCCGCCCTGTCCTAAAAAATGTTGGTTAAATTCAGGCTGATAGTAGGGTCCAATAGGGTATTGTGGTGGTCCATGGAATGGAGCTGGGCCAAATGGGCCAGGCCATGGATATATCTGTGGTTGTACAAACCTTTGGTTAAAACCCCCTCTTCGAGGTCTCCTTTGTTTTCCTCTCCTGCTTCTGTTAGATCCATCACTGGACCACTCTTCTTGTTCCGAGTCGGAAGATGCCTTAAAAACCAGATCTGATATAATTATAAAACCAGCAGATAAGGGCGGTGCAACTGTTATTCAGAAGACTAATGCATACAGAACAGCTTGCTTTGATCTCTTGGCAGATACCAAATATTACAAAAAGATCAATAGGGACCCAACCCAACGGATAAAAACCACGATATCAACATTGACGACAGATGCCCTTGAAAAAGAGTGGATCACTAAAAAGGAGCGTGATTTTCTCAACCAAGATGATCCAAGAACACCTCTGTTCTACACAATACCTAAGATCCATAAAGGCAGGATACCACCCCCAGGAAGACCTATTGTATCTGGAATTGGATCTATTCTTGAACCTTTATCGAAATATGCTGACTGGTTCCTACGACCTCTGGTTACACGCATAATTTCATACGTACAAGATACAAAACATCTATTTAATCTTTTGACAGACATAGAATATGACCCACAGGAAAACATTTTGGTATGCCTTGATGTGGAAGCATTGTATACAAGTATCCCTCAGGAAGAGAGTATCAAAGTAATAGAGGATATTCTAAAACAAGAAGAATGGCAGTGGACAGCTCCTATTGAGTGGGTTATCACTTTGATTCGGTTAGCCCTTACAGAAAACTTTTTCAAATTTGAGGACCAGTTGTATCTTCAGATACACGGAACTTCAATGGGCAGTACCTTTGCCCCCAGTTTAGCCTGCCTGTATATGGGTCACTTTGAAGATCAATATATTTGGACGGCAAATGCTTATACTACTAATATATACAAATGGTACAGATATATTGATGATGTACTTCTCATCTGGAAGGGAGAAGTTTCGACTCTCAATAGCTTCATGAATTGGATTAATTGTTTAAATCCCCATCTACGATTCACTATGAATATGGATAGAGAAAAGATTTCCTTTTTAGATATTACACTGAGAGCAGCTGGCGGTACTCTGTTAAGCTCACTATATACAAAGCCCACTGACAGGAACAGTTTATTAAGATTTGACAGTGCGCACCCACGCTCTCTCAGGGAGAATCTTCCGGTAGGCCAGTTCTTGAGAGTACGGAGAAATTGCTCAGATTTGAAAGACTATAAAAAAGAAGCTGCAATTCTCACCACCAAACTTAGACAGAGAAAATATCCGAACAAGATTATAGAAAAAGCTAGTAAAAGAGCTCGTAACACTCCAAGAGCTGCACTTCTAGAGTCCCATCAAAAGACCCCACTTGATCAAATAATTTGTGTAACCACGTTTAATTCCTCTTCCAATGAGGTGAAGAAAATCATCAACAAGAAATGGCCCATTCTTACTTCAAATAGACTCCCTTATGAAAAACCCATGTTCTCATTCAAAAAGAATAAAAGCTTGAGAGACACTCTAGTTCACACTGACACGTTCAAAAATGTAAACAATGTTCAACTTACATTGTGGAATAACCCACCTGTGTTAGGTCATTTTCCATGTGGTTCATGTGTAGTGTGCCCCTTTACAGAACATACTAAAAGCCTTGATTTAGGCCTACACTTTCCATGGGAACAAAGATCCCATACTAATTGTAATTCAGAATCAGTAGTCTACCTCATCAAGTGCCCATGCAATTTGAGCTATATCGGTATGACTAGTCGCAAGGTCAAAGTTCGCATTAGTGAACATAGAAGCACAATAAGGCGAGCAGTGACCGCAACTAAATTAACAGCACACTATAAAGAAAAACAACATAAAGACACTGACATACGGTGGACAGTTATAGAGAAAGTGAAAGGCTCAGGCAATCTGACGAATAGACTTCTAGAACGAGAACAACGATGGGTGTATCGTTTGAAGACATATGAAATTGGTCTGAATGATTCTATACCTTGGAATCAGCTAAATAAATAAACATTACTGAGCTACATATCATCTCTGCTATCTCTCTTGTTATAACAAATGGAGACGCTATATGAACAGTATCTTTGGATAGTCTTCTGGTTTTCCCTTCTGATTAAAATGTATAAAGTGACCATTTCTAAATACTCATTTATACACACTAGTATAATAGACTAAAACTTTACTGCTCGAGTTCCATCTAAATGCAAAGGAACTATTGTTCCCATTATCCCCTTCCATCATGACACTGACATCTTGCTTGTCATCTTAATTACACACTGATTTCCGAGCATGAAAATTTGTTTTCTTTAATCTGCCAACAAACTCCCACCCGTATGTAGATATTGTATGACACATATGTAAATTTAAGTGTGTCACGATATTAGAATTACGTTGTTGAGTCAGCCCTACATCGAGGCTTTTTCGGTAAATCTAACACCAATGCGAACCGATTTTTCGGATCGAGACACCATTTTGTAAAAAGACTTCAAATCCCATGATCCTCTATGGCACATCACACACGCATCTACGTGCCTAACGGCACTTGAGTATACCATGGGCGTGACACTCAATTGAGGTTTTCCCGCTAAAATAAAGGTATTTATATCCCTGTTCAACGGCAGTGAATAGCGAAAGCCGGGGACTCGGACCAAGTAGGTACACAGGCGGGATAGGACCCTTGAAGAAGTAAGTAGGGGGGTAACAGGTGGTTACAACAGGTTTAGTCGTGTTACTTTGCTAAACACAGACTGTTTGCCCTGACTAAAAAACTTCCGGTATACTTCATCTTCTCCCCACCCCCAAACAATACAACAGAGTGTGACTACAGGGCTATTCCATCACGCCTAGCGGGCCCCTGTGACACAGTTTTTCTCCGCAAAATGGGTAAGAAAATGGATGCTTTTATTATGATTAGTATTTTTAAAGCAAAGATGCGAGTATATACCTGCACAATAGTATACTGCTTGATAGCAGCCTAGTGCTGTTCTTATAGACTGTCACGCGATATTTTCACTTTGGAATAAGTACACACACTGGCATGCTGATAATGTCAGTATGCGAGTAAAATCGCCACCGCACATTTATCTGCCACATAGCACTATTATGTTACAGATATAATTGTGTATGGCATGAGTATGATGTAAATGAGAATTTCCATTTGCACACTCACCTGGCATTTATTTAAATGTTGGGTCACAGTTGACGCACCTAATTAGGGGTGTTAATAACTACACAAATGATGTTTATGCAATGGAAACGATATGGTGTTTGTTTTGTTTCTTGTGTTTTTCAGAGATGAAGGACTGCGTATAACAGATTAATCATCTGTTATTTATACAAAAGGAGCAGCTACTCTGCCCTTTTTTTCGTTCACAGGATAGGGACTCCCCTTTCACTGTTGTTCCCAGGGAGGACGACCTCTGCCCTGAAGAAAGTCCAGGACCTTTACGGCCATTCCAGGACTGAAACATGTTGGCAATAGGGTCATAGGACCATTATCACTCCCATTGACCCATTTCTTTTTAATTATTTTTAATATCCCTGACAGACCCAATAATAAAGGGAAACCGGGGCCTGTCGGAGGATTTTTATCTATAATCCCCCTGGTCTTCACTTTCCAAAGAGCTTCCCAACACTGTGGTTGAGCCCACCCCAACTTATAGGCGTTGGGGTGACCCGATGATGAAGCATGACACCACTAGGGTGTGTGAGGGTAACTAAACAAAAAGGAATTGCTTCCTTGCGCACCCTAGGGTGTCTGCAGTTCTAGATCTTCACATAGACACCTCCCTATCGTAATTAGGTAACACAGTTTTTATGTTAACCATCAGTTAATCTATAGGAGTATTTTTTGTGATAAAATATCTTGACTTGGGAGGTTATACTCCAGTATGGAATCCTCTCAACCCTCTGGGCATTAGGGGTCATTTCCCCATAGCCCTATGTTTATACGTATGTTGCGCAGCGTACAGCTGTAGGGTATAATTCAGAACTCATTCTGAATTTCAATAATGGTACTTTAATTAGTGAATAATACTAGCGTTTACAGTCACGTACAGCATTACATACTGTTTATTGTAGCTTTTGCATCCATTATCATCCGACATTATCATGGCAGAACAATTGGGTTTAGGCTACACAGATGACATTGCATCTGCCATTTTGGCAGGGCCATCCCTGTTATCTGATACCAATATCAGTCAGAGCCTTACCCAAGCACAAAATTGGGACGAGTTGAAAGAACTGAAGCGATGCCAGATGAGAATCTTATTACATGGTGCCATTATGACAGAATATCTCCGTGGAAACGCAGCACCAAATGGACTACTAGTCACCAATGCCCCAAGAATATTCTTAGATGACCCCCAATTCAAAAAAGAGTGGTCACTGATCGCGTGGCGATGTTCACGCGACTGGTTGATCCTCATTATTAATACGGCTAAACGCTTATCTGAAGCATTAGTAATCAAAATCAAAACCAGCGAAGATTGCTTGATTACAGAAATTAAGCTGACTCTCTATAAGAAAAAACTTGAAGAGGTAAACAAAGAAATAAGTGAACATAAGGACTATCTAATGCAAAATAAAATCAGTAAGTTACAAAAAGACCTGAAGAAGTTTAGTCATGAGAGGGTGTACCCCTATATAAAAGATGACTATAAGGGTGATGAACACTCGGACTCAGGATCTTCTTATAGTGGTCAGTCGGCATCTTCCGACTCGGAACAAGAAGAGTGGTCCAGTGATGGATCTAACAGAAGCAGGAGAGGAAAACAAAGGAGACCTCGAAGAGGGGTTTTAACCAAAGGTTTGTACAACCACAGATATATCCATGGCCTGGCCCATTTGGCCCAGCTCCATTCCATGGACCACCACAATACCCTATTGGACCCTACTATCAGCCTGAATTTAACCAACATTTTTTAGGACAGGGCGGAAGAAGAGGCAAACGAGGAAGACGTGGGAACAAGGGGGTCCAGTGGGAAGACGACAGGACCCCAATCAACACACGGAGCCATACCAGAGGTCAACCACAGCCGAGCACGAGCACAATGAGGGACTAATCGTCAACTTAACAGACGTAGTCTTGACGACAGAGGAGAAGGCGATCCTGGACAAAGGACTAGGTTTTGTTCCAACTACCTACATGGATAAATTCCGTCTAAGATGTGAACTAAGTGAATTCTTCAGGAAGATCCGCCTCAAGACTTTCTTTATGGATAAAGAAAGACAAGATAATGATGACAGCTATACCAACCTTAAATTAAAGTCCACGTTTCTTCCTCCAACATCAACAATGCCCCCAGAGGTGATGGCCTTCGAGGAAGCAGTAATCAAAGAAATTGAACAATTACAACCAAAAAGAGACACTTTCAATAATTTGAGCACCAAGGAACGTACAGCCCTCGAAACCTTAAAAACCAGATCTGATATAATTATAAAACCAGCAGATAAGGGCGGTGCAACTGTTATTCAGAAGACTAATGCATACAGAACAGCTTGCTTTGATCTCTTGGCAGATACCAAATATTACAAAAAGATCAATAGGGACCCAACCCAACGGATAAAAACCACGATATCAACATTGACGACAGATGCCCTTGAAAAAGAGTGGATCACTAAAAAGGAGCATGATTTTCTCAACCAAGATGATCCAAGAACACCTCTGTTCTACACAATACCTAAGATCCATAAAGGCAGGATACCACCCCCAGGAAGACCTATTGTATCTGGAATTGGATCTATTCTTGAACCTTTATCGAAATATGCTGACTGGTTCCTACGACCTCTGGTTACACGCATAATTTCATACGTACAAGATACAAAACATCTATTTAATCTTTTGACAGACATAGAATATGACCCACAGGAAAACATTTTGGTATGCCTTGATGTGGAAGCATTGTATACAAGTATCCCTCAGGAAGAGAGTATCAAAGTAATAGAGGATATTCTAAAACAAGAAGAATGGCAGTGGACAGCTCCTATTGAGTGGGTTATCACTTTGATTCGGTTAGCCCTTACAGAAAACTTTTTCAAATTTGAGGACCAGTTGTATCTTCAGATACACGGAACTTCAATGGGCAGTACCTTTGCCCCCAGTTTAGCCTGCCTGTATATGGGTCACTTTGAAGATCAATATATTTGGACGGCAAATGCTTATACTACTAATATATACAAATGGTACAGATATATTGATGATGTACTTCTCATCTGGAAGGGAGAAGTTTCGACTCTCAATAGCTTCATGAATTGGATTAATTGTTTAAATCCCCATCTACGATTCACTATGAATATGGATAGAGAAAAGATTTCCTTTTTAGATATTACACTGAGAGCAGCTGGCGGTACTCTGTTAAGCTCACTATATACAAAGCCCACTGACAGGAACAGTTTATTAAGATTTGACAGTGCGCACCCACGCTCTCTCAGGGAGAATCTTCCGGTAGGCCAGTTCTTGAGAGTACGGAGAAATTGCTCAGATTTGAAAGACTATAAAAAAGAAGCTGCAATTCTCACCACCAAACTTAGACAGAGAAAATATCCGAACAAGATTATAGAAAAAGCTAGTAAAAGAGCTCGTAACACTCCAAGAGCTGCACTTCTAGAGTCCCATCAAAAGACCCCACTTGATCAAATAATTTGTGTAACCACGTTTAATTCCTCTTCCAATGAGGTGAAGAAAATCATCAACAAGAAATGGCCCATTCTTACTTCAAATAGACTCCCTTATGAAAAACCCATGTTCTCATTCAAAAAGAATAAAAGCTTGAGAGACACTCTAGTTCACACTGACACGTTCAAAAATGTAAACAATGTTCAACTTACATTGTGGAATAACCCACCTGTGTTAGGTCATTTTCCATGTGGTTCATGTGTAGTGTGCCCCTTTACAGAACATACTAAAAGCCTTGATTTAGGCCTACACTTTCCATGGGAACAAAGATCCCATACTAATTGTAATTCAGAATCAGTAGTCTACCTCATCAAGTGCCCATGCAATTTGAGCTATATCGGTATGACTAGTCGCAAGGTCAAAGTTCGCATTAGTGAACATAGAAGCACAATAAGGCGAGCAGTGACCGCAACTAAATTAACAGCACACTATAAAGAAAAACAACATAAAGACACTGACATACGGTGGACAGTTATAGAGAAAGTGAAAGGCTCAGGCAATCTGACGAATAGACTTCTAGAACGAGAACAACGATGGGTGTATCGTTTGAAGACATATGAAATTGGTCTGAATGATTCTATACCTTGGAATCAGCTAAATAAATAAACATTACTGAGCTACATATCATCTCTGCTATCTCTCTTGTTATAACAAATGGAGACGCTATATGAACAGTATCTTTGGATAGTCTTCTGGTTTTCCCTTCTGATTAAAATGTATAAAGTGACCATTTCTAAATACTCATTTATACACACTAGTATAATAGACTAAAACTTTACTGCTCGAGTTCCATCTAAATGCAAAGGAACTATTGTTCCCATTATCCCCTTCCATCATGACACTGACATCTTGCTTGTCATCTTAATTACACACTGATTTCCGAGCATGAAAATTTGTTTTCTTTAATCTGCCAACAAACTCCCACCCGTATGTAGATATTGTATGACACATATGTAAATTTAAGTGTGTCACGATATTAGAATTACGTTGTTGAGTCAGCCCTACATCGAGGCTTTTTCGGTAAATCTAACACCAATGCGAACCGATTTTTCGGATCGAGACACCATTTTGTAAAAAGACTTCAAATCCCATGATCCTCTATGGCACATCACACACGCATCTACGTGCCTAACGGCACTTGAGTATACCATGGGCGTGACACTCAATTGAGGTTTTCCCGCTAAAATAAAGGTATTTATATCCCTGTTCAACGGCAGTGAATAGCGAAAGCCGGGGACTCGGACCAAGTAGGTACACAGGCGGGATAGGACCCTTGAAGAAGTAAGTAGGGGGGTAACAGGTGGTTACAACAGGTTTAGTCGTGTTACTTTGCTAAACACAGACTGTTTGCCCTGACTAAAAAACTTCCGGTATACTTCATCTTCTCCCCACCCCCAAACAATACAACAGAGTGTGACTACAGGGCTATTCCATCACGCCTAGCGGGCCCCTGTGACACAGTTTTTCTCCGCAAAATGGGTAAGAAAATGGATGCTTTTATTATGATTAGTATTTTTAAAGCAAAGATGCGAGTATATACCTGCACAATAGTATACTGCTTGATAGCAGCCTAGTGCTGTTCTTATAGACTGTCACGCGATATTTTCACTTTGGAATAAGTACACACACTGGCATGCTGATAATGTCAGTATGCGAGTAAAATCGCCACCGCACATTTATCTGCCACATAGCACTATTATGTTACAGATATAATTGTGTATGGCATGAGTATGATGTAAATGAGAATTTCCATTTGCACACTCACCTGGCATTTATTTAAATGTTGGGTCACAGTTGACGCACCTAATTAGGGGTGTTAATAACTACACAAATGATGTTTATGCAATGGAAACGATATGGTGTTTGTTTTGTTTCTTGTGTTTTTCAGAGATGAAGGACTGCGTATAACAGATTAATCATCTGTTATTTATACAAAAGGAGCAGCTACTCTGCCCTTTTTTTCGTTCACAGGATAGGGACTCCCCTTTCACTGTTGTTCCCAGGGAGGACGACCTCTGCCCTGAAGAAAGTCCAGGACCTTTACGGCCATTCCAGGACTGAAACATGTTGGCAATAGGGTCATAGGACCATTATCACTCCCATTGACCCATTTCTTTTTAATTATTTTTAATATCCCTGACAGACCCAATAATAAAGGGAAACCGGGGCCTGTCGGAGGATTTTTATCTATAATCCCCCTGGTCTTCACTTTCCAAAGAGCTTCCCAACACTGTGGTTGAGCCCACCCCAACTTATAGGCGTTGGGGTGACCCGATGATGAAGCATGACACCACTAGGGTGTGTGAGGGTAACTAAACAAAAAGGAATTGCTTCCTTGCGCACCCTAGGGTGTCTGCAGTTCTAGATCTTCACATAGACACCTCCCTATCGTAATTAGGTAACACAGTTTTTATGTTAACCATCAGTTAATCTATAGGAGTATTTTTTGTGATAAAATATCTTGACTTGGGAGGTTATACTCCAGTATGGAATCCTCTCAACCCTCTGGGCATTAGGGGTCATTTCCCCATAGCCCTATGTTTATACGTATGTTGCGCAGCGTACAGCTGTAGGGTATAATTCAGAACTCATTCTGAATTTCAATAATGGTACTTTAATTAGTGAATAATACTAGCGTTTACAGTCACGTACAGCATTACATACTGTTTATTGTAGCTTTTGCATCCATTATCATCCGACATTATCATGGCAGAACAATTGGGTTTAGGCTACACAGATGACATTGCATCTGCCATTTTGGCAGGGCCATCCCTGTTATCTGATACCAATATCAGTCAGAGCCTTACCCAAGCACAAAATTGGGACGAGTTGAAAGAACTGAAGCGATGCCAGATGAGAATCTTATTACATGGTGCCATTATGACAGAATATCTCCGTGGAAACGCAGCACCAAATGGACTACTAGTCACCAATGCCCCAAGAATATTCTTAGATGACCCCCAATTCAAAAAAGAGTGGTCACTGATCGCGTGGCGATGTTCACGCGACTGGTTGATCCTCATTATTAATACGGCTAAACGCTTATCTGAAGCATTAGTAATCAAAATCAAAACCAGCGAAGATTGCTTGATTACAGAAATTAAGCTGACTCTCTATAAGAAAAAACTTGAAGAGGTAAACAAAGAAATAAGTGAACATAAGGACTATCTAATGCAAAATAAAATCAGTAAGTTACAAAAAGACCTGAAGAAGTTTAGTCATGAGAGGGTGTACCCCTATATAAAAGATGACTATAAGGGTGATGAACACTCGGACTCAGGATCTTCTTATAGTGGTCAGTCGGCATCTTCCGACTCGGAACAAGAAGAGTGGTCCAGTGATGGATCTAACAGAAGCAGGAGAGGAAAACAAAGGAGACCTCGAAGAGGGGGTTTTAACCAAAGGTTTGTACAACCACAGATATATCCATGGCCTGGCCCATTTGGCCCAGCTCCATTCCATGGACCACCACAATACCCTATTGGACCCTACTATCAGCCTGAATTTAACCAACATTTTTTAGGACAGGGCGGAAGAAGAGGCAAACGAGGAAGACGTGGGAACAAGGGGGTCCAGTGGGAAGACGACAGGACCCCAATCAACACACGGAGCCATACCAGAGGTCAACCACAGCCGAGCACGAGCACAATGAGGGACTAATCGTCAACTTAACAGACGTAGTCTTGACGACAGAGGAGAAGGCGATCCTGGACAAAGGACTAGGTTTTGTTCCAACTACCTACATGGATAAATTCCGTCTAAGATGTGAACTAAGTGAATTCTTCAGGAAGATCCGCCTCAAGACTTTCTTTATGGATAAAGAAAGACAAGATAATGATGACAGCTATACCAACCTTAAATTAAAGTCCACGTTTCTTCCTCCAACATCAACAATGCCCCCAGAGGTGATGGCCTTCGAGGAAGCAGTAATCAAAGAAATTGAACAATTACAACCAAAAAGAGACACTTTCAATAATTTGAGCACCAAGGAACGTACAGCCCTCGAAACCTTAAAAACCAGATCTGATATAATTATAAAACCAGCAGATAAGGGCGGTGCAACTGTTATTCAGAAGACTAATGCATACAGAACAGCTTGCTTTGATCTCTTGGCAGATACCAAATATTACAAAAAGATCAATAGGGACCCAACCCAACGGATAAAAACCACGATATCAACATTGACGACAGATGCCCTTGAAAAAGAGTGGATCACTAAAAAGGAGCATGATTTTCTCAACCAAGATGATCCAAGAACACCTCTGTTCTACACAATACCTAAGATCCATAAAGGCAGGATACCACCCCCAGGAAGACCTATTGTATCTGGAATTGGATCTATTCTTGAACCTTTATCGAAATATGCTGACTGGTTCCTACGACCTCTGGTTACACGCATAATTTCATACGTACAAGATACAAAACATCTATTTAATCTTTTGACAGACATAGAATATGACCCACAGGAAAACATTTTGGTATGCCTTGATGTGGAAGCATTGTATACAAGTATCCCTCAGGAAGAGAGTATCAAAGTAATAGAGGATATTCTAAAACAAGAAGAATGGCAGTGGACAGCTCCTATTGAGTGGGTTATCACTTTGATTCGGTTAGCCCTTACAGAAAACTTTTTCAAATTTGAGGACCAGTTGTATCTTCAGATACACGGAACTTCAATGGGCAGTACCTTTGCCCCCAGTTTAGCCTGCCTGTATATGGGTCACTTTGAAGATCAATATATTTGGACGGCAAATGCTTATACTACTAATATATACAAATGGTACAGATATATTGATGATGTACTTCTCATCTGGAAGGGAGAAGTTTCGACTCTCAATAGCTTCATGAATTGGATTAATTGTTTAAATCCCCATCTACGATTCACTATGAATATGGATAGAGAAAAGATTTCCTTTTTAGATATTACACTGAGAGCAGCTGGCGGTACTCTGTTAAGCTCACTATATACAAAGCCCACTGACAGGAACAGTTTATTAAGATTTGACAGTGCGCACCCACGCTCTCTCAGGGAGAATCTTCCGGTAGGCCAGTTCTTGAGAGTACGGAGAAATTGCTCAGATTTGAAAGACTATAAAAAAGAAGCTGCAATTCTCACCACCAAACTTAGACAGAGAAAATATCCGAACAAGATTATAGAAAAAGCTAGTAAAAGAGCTCGTAACACTCCAAGAGCTGCACTTCTAGAGTCCCATCAAAAGACCCCACTTGATCAAATAATTTGTGTAACCACGTTTAATTCCTCTTCCAATGAGGTGAAGAAAATCATCAACAAGAAATGGCCCATTCTTACTTCAAATAGACTCCCTTATGAAAAACCCATGTTCTCATTCAAAAAGAATAAAAGCTTGAGAGACACTCTAGTTCACACTGACACGTTCAAAAATGTAAACAATGTTCAACTTACATTGTGGAATAACCCACCTGTGTTAGGTCATTTTCCATGTGGTTCATGTGTAGTGTGCCCCTTTACAGAACATACTAAAAGCCTTGATTTAGGCCTACACTTTCCATGGGAACAAAGATCCCATACTAATTGTAATTCAGAATCAGTAGTCTACCTCATCAAGTGCCCATGCAATTTGAGCTATATCGGTATGACTAGTCGCAAGGTCAAAGTTCGCATTAGTGAACATAGAAGCACAATAAGGCGAGCAGTGACCGCAACTAAATTAACAGCACACTATAAAGAAAAACAACATAAAGACACTGACATACGGTGGACAGTTATAGAGAAAGTGAAAGGCTCAGGCAATCTGACGAATAGACTTCTAGAACGAGAACAACGATGGGTGTATCGTTTGAAGACATATGAAATTGGTCTGAATGATTCTATACCTTGGAATCAGCTAAATAAATAAACATTACTGAGCTACATATCATCTCTGCTATCTCTCTTGTTATAACAAATGGAGACGCTATATGAACAGTATCTTTGGATAGTCTTCTGGTTTTCCCTTCTGATTAAAATGTATAAAGTGACCATTTCTAAATACTCATTTATACACACTAGTATAATAGACTAAAACTTTACTGCTCGAGTTCCATCTAAATGCAAAGGAACTATTGTTCCCATTATCCCCTTCCATCATGACACTGACATCTTGCTTGTCATCTTAATTACACACTGATTTCCGAGCATGAAAATTTGTTTTCTTTAATCTGCCAACAAACTCCCACCCGTATGTAGATATTGTATGACACATATGTAAATTTAAGTGTGTCACGATATTAGAATTACGTTGTTGAGTCAGCCCTACATCGAGGCTTTTTCGGTAAATCTAACACCAATGCGAACCGATTTTTCGGATCGAGACACCATTTTGTAAAAAGACTTCAAATCCCATGATCCTCTATGGCACATCACACACGCATCTACGTGCCTAACGGCACTTGAGTATACCATGGGCGTGACACTCAATTGAGGTTTTCCCGCTAAAATAAAGGTATTTATATCCCTGTTCAACGGCAGTGAATAGCGAAAGCCGGGGACTCGGACCAAGTAGGTACACAGGCGGGATAGGACCCTTGAAGAAGTAAGTAGGGGGGTAACAGGTGGTTACAACAGGTTTAGTCGTGTTACTTTGCTAAACACAGACTGTTTGCCCTGACTAAAAAACTTCCGGTATACTTCATCTTCTCCCCACCCCCAAACAATACAACAGAGTGTGACTACAGGGCTATTCCATCACGCCTAGCGGGCCCCTGTGACACAGTTTTTCTCCGCAAAATGGGTAAGAAAATGGATGCTTTTATTATGATTAGTATTTTTAAAGCAAAGATGCGAGTATATACCTGCACAATAGTATACTGCTTGATAGCAGCCTAGTGCTGTTCTTATAGACTGTCACGCGATATTTTCACTTTGGAATAAGTACACACACTGGCATGCTGATAATGTCAGTATGCGAGTAAAATCGCCACCGCACATTTATCTGCCACATAGCACTATTATGTTACAGATATAATTGTGTATGGCATGAGTATGATGTAAATGAGAATTTCCATTTGCACACTCACCTGGCATTTATTTAAATGTTGGGTCACAGTTGACGCACCTAATTAGGGGTGTTAATAACTACACAAATGATGTTTATGCAATGGAAACGATATGGTGTTTGTTTTGTTTCTTGTGTTTTTCAGAGATGAAGGACTGCGTATAACAGATTAATCATCTGTTATTTATACAAAAGGAGCAGCTACTCTGCCCTTTTTTTCGTTCACAGGATAGGGACTCCCCTTTCACTGTTGTTCCCAGGGAGGACGACCTCTGCCCTGAAGAAAGTCCAGGACCTTTACGGCCATTCCAGGACTGAAACATGTTGGCAATAGGGTCATAGGACCATTATCACTCCCATTGACCCATTTCTTTTTAATTATTTTTAATATCCCTGACAGACCCAATAATAAAGGGAAACCGGGGCCTGTCGGAGGATTTTTATCTATAATCCCCCTGGTCTTCACTTTCCAAAGAGCTTCCCAACACTGTGGTTGAGCCCACCCCAACTTATAGGCGTTGGGGTGACCCGATGATGAAGCATGACACCACTAGGGTGTGTGAGGGTAACTAAACAAAAAGGAATTGCTTCCTTGCGCACCCTAGGGTGTCTGCAGTTCTAGATCTTCACATAGACACCTCCCTATCGTAATTAGGTAACACAGTTTTTATGTTAACCATCAGTTAATCTATAGGAGTATTTTTTGTGAAAAATTAATTTAATGTACTGCTTTCTAACAGGAATTTCACAGCTACGACTAGCAGAATGCTAAAACCGAACAGGCTTAAATGTGGAACACATAGCTGCCATAGGACAACTGAGTTCTGCGTATTAAGAAAGCGGCTAGTAAAATGCAAATACAGTACATTCCTACGATGTAAAGGTGCTTTGGTATAATTCCTTCCTCCCCCCATCTGTCACCCCCCCTCATCCATACATTCTAATAGAACATTGTCAAACTATTTCTAGATAAATAAAAGTACATTAAAGATCAGGGCCTAGTAGCTACAGTCTAAACAGCATCCTTTTTTGTAGCCACCTGCCTTAAAAAAAAATCATGTAACGCATTACAACGGATGTAGACAAACCGACATTCCTGTGAACGTGCATCTAGCATAGCTGCTAAATGGCTGTCCCCTTTTCACACGCGACACATCAGCTAACTAGAGCATTCTCACCCCAGAGAACCCTGTGGATAGCCAACCGCACTTTGCATTTTTAGGACTTGTTTTTAGGACTTGTAGTTTAACGTTTTTGTTCTATCTCCCGAAACAAAGTGCTGTTGGCTAAAAAGTAAGCGGAAGGTATTGCGTCACACGGGGCATGAGGGCGGTGTTCATCCATCACTTAGAGCGAGTGGTTAGGCACAGTACAAGTGAGTGAGAGTGCATTTCTTGAGCACAATACTCGCTGAAATACATCTGTGTTTTCAGAACCTACAAGCGATGCTTAAACACGCACTTTGAACTTATAGTCGTTGCTTACGAGAAGCAAGGCTGGCAGTAACTGCGCCTCTTTTACTGCCAGTCATGTTTCTCATAAGCAAGGACTGTAAGTACAGAGTGCCTGTTTACGCACCGCTTGCAGGTTTTCAAAACGTATAAATAAAAGGCATTTTCCTTTGTAATGCCAATCGCTCAAACTCTCACAAATGCGAGACCTATTGCATTGCAAATGCTTGTTGTGGTAGCGCTACCAGGTAGCTTTCGTAGAATTTTAGTTTCATCTTCTTTAGATTCAATACTTGTTGCGGTCTCGCTCCCAGACAGCTTTCGGAGGATTTTGGTTTCACCTTCTTTAAACTTGACACACTTGAGTCTCTTTCAATCTAATGCTATTTTTCTTTTCATTGCTCTTCGGGACAGCCTTTGCATTTTTATTTGATTTATAGTTTCTGGTCTGTGCCCTCTCCTTAGACCTGCTACTTGTGGGTAGGAGACAAGGCAGTGGTGTATTTATATTGGTATCATGAACAAAACCTTACAGTTTTCTGTGTAACACACTGGCTGCGCTTTCAAGGGCACTGGCCCCACTCACAATTGTGGGAGGGGGATAGGGTGACTAGACATCCCAGATTAGCTCGGACAGTCTCGCTTTTCCAAAGAATGTCCCTGAGTCCCAACACATTTTGCGGTAATATGCAATAATCGGGTGAGCACGCACATCTTCACAGTGCTGTGCAAGTTCACGTTTACACCGATCATCACATGAGGCACAGAGTTTACTTGATCAGTGTCTCCTGCTGTGCTGCCTGGTGTGATTCGCACAGCACAGCAGGAGCTAATGACGGGGGAATCAGCCTCTACCCAGCCCATCTCACAAGGCAGGGATCACAAGCCTGCCCTTGGAACAAAGCATGGAGGGGAAAGCCTTTAAAAGCCATGCAGCAGGATTTGTACAAAATTTCTGTACAGTATATATTCCGAGGTTTTTGTGTGTGTATGCATGTTCGTGTATATATAGATATATATATATATATATATATATATATGTATATATATATATGTATATTACCAATTGGCTCCACTTACAGCGCGCTGTCACGGTCGGTGCTGGCATTTGGGACGGAACCATGCCCCGCATTAATCTCTCCCCAACAAGTTCATACGCCCCACTCCAGGAGTTCCTTTTGTTGATAAATTTATATTAACACACCATCACCAACGCGTTTCGACTCTACAAGTCTTGATCACGGTTGTGACTCCTGGAGTGCGGCGTATGAACTTGTTGGGTATCTGTGTGTATATATATAAAAATAATTAACTTTGAGTTTCTTGTGTCTGCCACAAAAATCAAATTGTTCACACTCCAGGATGTGCTTTTCAAAGATTTATTAACAGGTGCATGATGTTAACAAATATGCTGCTTACAGCGATCACAAAGTTCCTGAAGGCCTCGATTTTTAACACCTTGGTGGTCTCTAAATCCTGTGATGGACCGCCCTATGGCTGCTGTATATGTGAAAAATAAAGATGAGGCCTAGTTTGTCACGCCTACAGAAAGCAACATTTTGAACACTCTGTCTGAAAGAGACTTTATTTATAGATTCCTTACCTTAGAATTACCCTCAGGCGTCAGACTGGATCCGGAGAATTTTTCTGTAGCAGTACCCCTGCGCGTTGGTAGGTGGCGTCGGTCGACTCCGTAGTCGGCGTCGTGGTCGCCGGGATGACGTCACGATGTCTACTTAGACACCGCCCCTGCGCACTGACGTCAGTTCTTTTTTTTTCAGCGCCAGCCAGCGCAGGTCCGGAGAAAGCGTGCCCCTTCGTCTTTTTTGACTAACCCTTTTTTCGACTTTTTGTTGACGCCTTTTTCGAATCCTCGACTCCTGGTGCACGAGGGATGTCCCATCGTCAGACCGGCTTCTAGCCCTGTAACTTCTGTCACAAGTTGATGTCGGTCACCGATCCGCACCTCGTGTGCCTTTGGTGCCTGGAGCGCGACCACGATCCGAAGTCGTGCTCCGACTTGCCGGGCCATGAACCCGAAGTCTTTGCGGGAGCGGTCCCGAAAGCTTTTGGAGGCCCGGCAGTCCGCTCCGCGCCATTCGAGGTCCCTGTTGAGAGGAAGGTCGCGGGACTGGTCGCAGAGTCATCACCTTTCCTACTCGAAGTCTTCGCACTCCTCCGGTAAATCGAAGCACAAGAAGAAGGCGAAGAAGCATCGTTGCTCTTTGCCTTCTCCCCGTCCGTCGGCTGACGTGACGCGGGACCCGGAGCGTCGTCGCTCCCCGGCTCCTTCTTCGGAGCCCTCTGGGACGGCTCAGCGCTTCCCTCCCATTCCCGCAGCGTCCCCTGCCCAACTTCGTGCCTTTTACGAAGCACTCCATAGCATTTTTGGGCAGCTCGACTCCGCCGGCGCGCCTTCGGGCCCCACGGACTCGGCTGGGGGCTTTAGGCCTTCAATGCTAGCGGCCCTAGGCCTGCGATGCTGGCGGCTCCAGTCTTGGCGCCAGAGGGCCCCCATGGATACATGCCTTAATCCGGATCGGTGCAGGTTGACCTCACGGTACCTTCCCCGGCGCCGATTCCAGTGACGACGCCCCCGACGCCGCTTGCGCCCCCAACCGGTGTCGGCCCCAGCCTCACCCCTGACTTGGAACCGGTCCCGGACCGACGTCGTCCGACATCGGTACTGGCGCCTGAGGGTACTTTTGTACCCCTTTTCATCCCTGGCGTTCCCTTTCGCCCTGATTGGCAGCCTGAGGAGGGTGAGGAGGACTGGGAGGGGTCAATTGACCCTCTAGCAGACCAACTTGAGGAGCCGGACTGGCGAGAGGAGTTGGATGATGCCAGTGGTCTGGATACCTCCCCAGAGCTTGGTATGCTTTCTTCCTTTACCATGGCTATGGAGGAGGGGGCTTCCAACGCTGTGGTGTTGCGTAGGGCGGCTGAGGCTTGGGCCTTGAGCTTCCTACGGTGGCTGTCAGGACTAATCTCCTGACTGAGGTGCTTCAGCCGGCGGCAGCTCCTTCGGAACCCCTGCTGCCTTTTAATGAGGCTCTCACTGACATCCTTCTGGGCACTTGGTCAAGGCCCAGCACAGGGGCTCCTGTGGACAGAATGGTTGCCAGACGCCACCGCCCAGCTCCAGGCAACCCACCTTTCCTCTCCCAACACCCTACCCCTGAGAGCTTGGTGGTCCAAGCCTCGTCCTCAAAAGGTGCGTGTGGTACTGCAACAAACGGGGCTGGGTGGGGTCATGGACCCTATGTCAAGAGGCTCTTCGCCTTTGGACGTGGCTGGAACATCAGGGCATGTCCCTGGTGGTTCAACACCTGGCGGGTTCCCTGAACGCCAGGTCGGACGAACTCAGCCGCCGGTGCTTGATGGATCACGAATGGAGTCTTCACTCGGAGGTGGTGCAAGGTCTCTTTCAGCAGTGAGGAGAGCCTTGGTTAGATCTATTTGCCACCAAAGAGAACGCGCAATGTCAGCAGTTCTGCGCGTTAGAGTTTCCAAAGCGGCACTCGCTCGGCGACACCTTTTGTCGCAAGTGGAATTGCAGCCTCCTGTATGCCTTTCCGCCTGTACCACTTCTACCCAGAGTGTTTGAGAAGATCAAGCGTGACCGGGCCCAAGTCATTCTTGTGGCTCTGGACTGGGCACGAAGAGTCTGGTACGCCGAGCTCTTGAACATGGCCATCGATCCTCCGATCAGACTACCTCTTCGGGAGGATCTTCTGTCGCAGGAGCAGGGGACGGTCCTCCACCCGAACCTGTCCAGTCTCCACCTGCTTGCGTGGAGATTGAGCGGCGGCAGTTGATTCCTTTCGACTTGCCTCCCGAAGTTTGTGATGTGATTCTGGCAGCCAGGCGTCCCTCCACTAAGGTAGTATACGCCTGCAGGTGGAACAAGTTTGTGGCATGGTGCACAGCAAAGGCTGTGAATCCCCTCTCTGCCCCTCTTTCTGAGGTTCTTCTGTTCCTTCTTTCTCTGGCCCAACAGGGTTCTGCCCTGGGTACCATCAAGGGCTATCTTTGTGCCATTTCGGCCTTCCTCAGGCTTCCTGATCAGCCCTCCCTTTTCAAGTCCCCTGTTAACAGGTTCCTAAAAGGCATTACACACCTCTTCCCTCCTGTTCCGTTTGTGATGCCTCAGTGGGACTTGATTCTTACCTTTCTCATGTGCGCTCCCTTTGAGCCTCTACATAACTGTCCTCTTCGTCTTCTAACTCTGAAGACAGTCTTTCTGGTGGCCATCACCTCCGCTCGGCGGGTGAGTGAGCTCCAGGCTCTATCATGCAAACCTCCCTTTCTGTCTGTCCATCCAGACAAGGTTGTTCTTAGGACGCGTCCGTCCTTCTTGCCAAAGGTGGTTACTGCCTTCCACATTGGGCAGACCATCACTTTGCCCACCTTCTTTCCGCCTCTGCATCCTTCCAGAGAGGAAGAGAGGCTCCACCGTCTGGACCCAAAACGTGCGCTTTCCTTTTATATCAACCGCACACAACACTTCCGGGTGGATGACCAGCTCTTTGTTGGCTACGTGGGCGCCAAAAAGGTCGGGCGGTGCACAAAGGACCATCTCCCGCTGGGTAACCTTGTGTATCAAAGCCTGCTATTCTTTGGCTAAGAAGGAGCCTCCTGTTGGGCTGCGTGCCCATTCCACCAGGGCAACAGCTGCTACCACGGCTTTAGGCCGCGGTGTTCCGCTGCAGGATATCTGTCAGGCAGCTACGTGGGCCTCGCTGCACACGTTTACAAAGCATTACTGCCTTGACAGACAGGTCCGGAGGGACGGCTTCTTTGGCCGTTCTGTCCTCCGGGACTTCCTTGTCTGATCTTTGTTCGCAGACCCACCACCGGGGTTGGTATTGCTGGGGTATCTATTCTAAGGTAAGGAATCTGTCACTAACGTGTCTCTTTCAGATGCACAAGTTACTAACTTGTGTAACGATATATCTGTAAGAGACAGTAGTTAGTGACAGATTCCTTACCGCCCACCCATCCCCCCGTTCTGCGAACTGATTTCTAGGGTTAAGGACATCCCTTTCAGGGCCCTAGTATTTTTCAGACACCTATGTCAGCTTCTTGCATGGCTCTGCGTTCCTGGCGCGGAAAATAGTGTACAGAACTGACGTCAGCGCGCAGGGGCGGCGTCTAAGTACTGCCCGCGACGTCATCCCGGCGATCACGACGACGGACGCGGAGCCGCACAACGCCGCCTACCGACGCGCAAGGGTACTGCTACGCAAAACTTTCCGGATCCAGTCTGACGCCTGGGGATATTCTAAGGTAAGGAATCTGTCACTAACTACTGTCTCTTACAGATATATCGTTACACAAGTTAGTAACTTGTGCATTAAAACTAATGTTTTTGATACCATGACATTCTCTTTCCTCCTTGTGGTTGTACAATTTTGTGCATGTTCCGTATGTTTCAATTCAGTGTTTGTTTGGCAGAGCATGCATGCCTTGTTATAACAACAACACCCTCTGTTGTTGTTGAATGTAAGGGAGAATTTGGCATACAGTGCAAATCGTATGCGTCAGCTTCTTAAATTTGTTGCTTAAGTGCAATATATTGTATGTGCCTTTTGCTGTTCCGTCACCTTGGTGTGATATTTGTTTTTTCTCCATGTGCTTACACAGACCAAGGTGTGTTGTGCTGCCCTCGCGGTGGATGCCCTACGACCCACTGACTTTCCTGACATGCCACTGAAATAAACAAGCATTCGCAAAGCCAGTAGGTACCACCTACTATCGCTATTGGCTTTGTCAATATTTTTTAGTCATGTTGTACAGCAGCACAGCTGTAGTGCAACATGGCTGAAAGTAGGAAAGAAAACGCTATGGCGTGGCAGAACTCCACGTCCTAGCTCTTCTTTTTCTTTTCTTTTTTTTAACTTTCAGCCATGATACACACCAGCTGTGCTTCTGCACAACATGGCTAAAAAACTTTGACAAGCCAATAGCTCTAGTAGTTGAGAGGCGCGACCTATTGCCTTTGCCAATGCTTGTTTTTCATCTGTGACTATTTGTTTGTCTTGAAATTTATTCCTGAATAGTCGCCCCTAAATAACTTTTATTTGAACTAAGCTTAGTATCCGTGCATTTTATCTTTAGTTGTCTTCTGTTTTTTTATATGCTCAAATTGTGTTTTTATAATTTTACTTGTTTTAAGGTGAAAGACTTTTATTGAAAGCCATTCAATAAAATCTTGTAACTCAGCCTTACTTGATATCTTAAGTCCCTGATCTAGGGTTCTCTGTTGTATTGTATCTTCGGGATGGTAATATTCCAGTGGAAATTAGGCTCCTGTTTTTTTTTTTTAGCAGTGCAAATTTTACGACTGAAGGTATTCGGTAAACTGTATTTTGACTGATCATCTCTAGTATTGCACTGTCACTCGAGTGTCGATTGAAATATTGCAGTTTATCGTGCACCAATTTGCAAAATACCAAATTTGAGTTCCGGAAAAATATGAACATCTGATTCATTACAAATAATCATTGATAAGTCGAACCTTTTAGTATTGACCCTGAGTCAATTATTATTTGAATAAAACACATTTACCTAAAAAGTAAGATTACCTTAATGTATTTTTTATAATTAATATACCACTGTTTCTTGATGAACTTGGATTTTAAATCCCTTATTTTTATTTACAATAATTTGCTAACTTTGATGCCATGGTGGCTACATTTAGTCCCTCATATGTGAAAAAACAATTAGGAAACATAATAATTGGTGGACTAACAATTTTGCAATGAAACATATGCAAACACCCAACAAGTATTTCATATCAAAAATTCACTTTTTATTCTTTTTTCATATATAAATGTTAATTCATTCTTTAGTCATTTTTTAGTTTACTTTAAATTATCCATATATTAAAAAGAAGAAACCATGGAAATGTTATCTAAAAATCAAATTTGTACTTTCATTATTATATCCTTCACAAGATTTTTTTAGAGAAATGCTAATTTATGTATTTCAGACACACATATGCACTCATACTTGTCTATCTAATATCGCTATTAGGGGTACCCCTCTTTGTGCAACCTACATTTAGTCCCTCGCCTGTTCCCCAAGGAACGCAATGCCAGGACCGCACAAACGCATTAGTATGCAACCTACTTCAGTGAATTACTCCTCAGTCTCTTGACTCCCAGTTTGAACCTAATTACTCCGTTTTCTTCTCGCAGGTTGATGGCATCCTGAAGACGGTGCTACGGGATGAAATCATTGCTTGGCACAAGAAGACACAAGAGGACACCTCCTCGCCACTGTCGGCAGCTGGACAGCCGGAGAACATGGACAGTCAGCAGCTTGTGTCATTGGTCCAGAAGGCTGTGACAGCCATCATGACGCGCCTCCATAACCTCGCGCAGTTTGAAGGGGGGGAGAGCAAGGTCAACACCCTAGTGGCTGCAGCCAATAGTTTGGATAATTTATGTCGCATGGACCCCGCCTGGCACCCTTGGCTGTAACTGGAAATGCGTTTTGTACATATATATGTGTGTTACCTGCTGCTCTGTGGTTGGAAACGATGTACAGTTTGAGATGGAAAGCAGAAGAATTTCTAGAAGTTAATGGCTGACTTATGAACTGCCGTTTACGTCATTCTATGTTTTAATCATGTTTACATCAGCGATGCAGTATTTTTATGTCAAGTTATGTTTGGGTACTGTATACACAGAATTGTATAGATGTATTCAAGCAAGGCATTTAAATATATAGGGGGAGGGTCAGTCATGGAATATGTACAGAATAATTATTTGTTTTCAGTGCTTTTGATGTATTTTTAGTGACCAGGAATAAGACAAGTGAACCAAGGGAAAGTTTTTATAGGTTTTTAAAGTGGTTGTCCACTTGTTTCTTTATTTCACATTGCAAACGTTGGGTACGTGTTCTTCCTGAAGCAAAGGTTAAGGTAGTCAATGACTTGTAAAGCTGTGAAATTTTTGTTTTGACGAAACACACCTTCAGCTTGCTTTGTACATAAAGTGTAGTAGAATGCGGAAAAGGCCATTTTTTTATTTAAACAGAAAAGATTATGAAGAGTTCTGCTTTATTTCGCACAGAAGGGTTTTACAGATGTTACCAGTTTTTCGAAGCTTTTTTTTTTTTTTTTTTACAATGTTTCAATATATCTATGTAAAAAAGAATAAGAGGAGAAAGAAAATCGTCGCTTGTAAGCATTTCCGTCTTTGAATGTAACTGGTGAAATGCAAAACCAGTAATTCATATTACGTTTGTGAATATTTTTTTATGATGACCTTTTGTAACCAGTAGTATGTGAAATTTGTCGTCAAAGTAGAATCTTAAAAAAGAAAGTTCCTTTTTGTGCAGTGTACAGATGTTTTTTCGTTGAAAGTTTTCTTACTGTCATTTTTTTTGTTTACATTTTTTTATAGCAAGTCTTGGAAACAGTATACATACAAAGCATTTGTACAGTGATTTTCAAAATAAATATTTTGTAAAAAGATTTTTGAGCAGCCTTCAGTGGTATTAGGTGGGAAATGCGAAGGTCCTGCTCTGGCTATAAATTAATTAAGTCGATTACAAGATTATTTACTAACCTCGCATCCATGGCATCAAAACCCGTCTTCACTGTGATCTCGTTGCTTCCCTGGTGGCCATCAGTTTGCAGTAGGATAGCTTCTGGGTTTCCTTCCTATGCTATAGCCTCTGTGAGTTCCTGCAAGGAAATTTCAAAGAGATGCTTTAGGTCTTAGCCAACACAGAATGCAGCACAAAGGTATCTACGTACCTTAACTTAAGAAATACTGGGCTTCATCTTTAAACTGCATAAAACATTTTCAGCGAAACCGGGCTCCTTCGTAGGTACGTAAGTAGATGTGGCAGAATAATTTGTTAATGATGAGTTGCCACACCCTGCATGTAACACACCCAGTTTCCCTCGAGTACCAAGCAGCCCGGTCCTCCCACATCAAGTTCATTCCTAAAAAGTAGTGCTTGACCCCTGTAGCATCGACTCCATTAATTCAGTTGTTAATTGTACCTTGATCCACTCCCCTTTGATGTGCAGCCACTCTCACTTCTCATGCGCAGCTACTCTCACTTCTCATGCGCAGCCACTCTCACTTCTCATGCGCAGCCACTCTCACTTCTCATGCGCAGCTACCGCTCTCACTTCTCATACGCAGCCACCGCTCTCACTTCTCATGCGCAGCCACCGCTCTCACTTCTCATGTGCAGCCACCGCTCTCACTTCTCATGCGCAGCCATCGCTCTCACTTCTCATGCGCAGCCATCGCTCTCACTTCTCATGCGCAGCCACCGCTCTCACTTCTTATGCGCAGCCACCGCTCTCACTTCGTATGCGCAGCCACCGCTCTCACTTCTCATGCGCAGCCACCGCTCTCACTTCTCATGCGCAGCCACCGCTCTCACTTCTCATGCGCAGCCACCGCTCTCACTTCTCATGCGCAGCCACCGCTCTCACTTCTCATGCGCAGCCACCGCTCTCACTTCTCATGCGCAGCCACCGCTCTCACTTCTCATGCGCAGCCACCGCTCTCACTTCTCATGCGCAGCCACCGCTCTCACTTCTCATGCGCAGCCACCGCTCTCACATCTCATGCGCAGCCACCGCTCTCACATCTCATGCGCAGCCACCGCTCTCACATCTCATGCGCAGCCACCGCTCTCACTTCTCATGCGCAGCCACCGCTCTCACTTCTCATGCGCAGCCACCGCTCTCACTTCTAAAGCGCAGCCACCGCTCTCACTTCGCGTGCGCGGCCGCTCTCACTTCGCGTGCGCGGCCGCCCTCACTTCTCCTGTGCGGCCGCTCTCACTTCTCCTGCGCGGCCGCTCTCACTTCTCCTGCGCGGCCGCTCTCACTTCTCCTGCGCGGCCGCTCTCACTTCTCCTGCGCGGCCCCTCTCACTTCTCCTGCGCGGCCCCTCTCACTTCTCCTGCGCGGCCACTCTCACTTCTCCTGCGCGGCCACTCTCACTTCTCGTGCGCGGCCACTCTCACTTCTCGTGCGCGGCCACTCTCACTTCTCGTGCGCGGCCACTCTCACTTCTCGTGCGCGGCCACTCACTTCTCGTGCGCGGCCACTCTCACTTCATGAGCGGCCACTCGCTTTTCATGAGCGGCCACTCGCTTTTCATGAGCGGCCACTCTCTTTTCATGAGCGGCCACTCTCTTTTCATGAGCGGCCACTCTCTTTTCATGAGCGGCCACTCTCTTTTCATGAGCGGCCACTCTCTTTTCATGAGCGGCCACTCTCTTTTCATGAGCGGCCACTCTCACTTCATGAGCGGCCACTCGCTTTTCATGAGCGGCCACTCGCTTTTCATGAGCGGCCACTCGCTTTTCATGAGCGGCCACTCGCTTTTCATGAGCGGCCACTCGCTTTTCATGAGCGGCCACTCGCTTTTCATGAGCGGCCACTCGCTTTTCATGAGCGGCCACTCGCTTTTCATGAGCGGCCACTCGCTTTTCATGAGCGGCCACTCGCTTTTCATGAGCGGCCACTCGCTTTTCATGCGCGGCCACTCGCTTTTTATGCGCGGCCACTCGCTTTTTATGCGCGGCCACTCGCTTTTTATGCGCGGCCACTCGCTTTTCATGCGCGGCCACCCGCTTTTCATGCGCGGCCACCCGCTTCTCATGCGCGGCCACTCGCTTCTCATGCGCGGCCACTCGCTTCTCATGCGCGGCCACTCGCTTCTCATGCGCTGCCACTCGCTTCTCATGCGCTGCCACTCGCTTCTCATGTGCTGCCACTCGCTTCTCATGCGCAGCCACTCGCTTCTCATGCTCAGCCTCTCGCTTTTCATGCGCAGCCACTCACTTCTCATGCGCAGCCACTCTCACTTCTCATGAATAGATGCACTCACAAGTTCCCTTTTATCCACTGATCAGTGTGGAACGAAACTGATTACTTTATTCCTATATTTCCCCCTTCTTTTTCTTCTCTCTAGTTAAGCCAGCCCATACTGCTTCGTTCTCATTTTATGCACTGCACAAGGTGCCACAAGCAGTAGCATGTACCACGAGGACATTGACAACAATAACAAGCTAGAGACTAACTAGATGAGATGCTATCTACAGTTAAATATTTATGAAAGCAGTTAAGCGGTCTGCATTTCTTATTGCAATACATTTTCTTTCAGTGCAAGCTTGAAGATCTGGAGCGGACTACAGGCGCGGATGTCGGGCAGTAAGTTGTTCCAGCAGAGTGCACCTAGGAGATAAAAGGGTGCTAATTGTTCAGCTGTGATATGCCTTACCTTTCCGCAATACCCCACTTCACCTTTTACTGTCCTCCGACCGGCTGACCATCTGTCCCTATTGCGACAGGAAGTGCATGGCCGTTTGGCCAAAGGAGCCATTAAGAGGGGACTGATGCCAGAAGTTTGTCGAGGTTGTTTTCCCGCTACTTTTTGGTACCGAAGAAGGATGAAGGCCTCCGTCTGATTTGACACTTTCACCCTTTCAATGACTTCTGCGGAAGGACAAATTTAAGATGCTCACCCTGGCCCAGGTCTTGTCTGCTCTCGACCCTGGAGACTGGATGGTAGCGCTGGACCTACCAGACGCTTATTTCCACATCCCTGTCCTGCAGGCCGACAGGCATTTTCTGTGGTTCACAGTGGACCTGGAGCATTTCCTGTTCACCATGCTCGCTGTGGGTTTCACCACTGCCCCTCGGGTGTTCACGAAAGTGATGGGGATGGGTGTAGCTCATCTTCGGAGGTCGGAGGTTCCAGTCTTCCCCTACCCTATCTTTACGTCTTTGGAGGAGAATGCGAAAGATCTGCATTGGTGGCTACTGGCCCACGATTGGGTCAGTGGAAGACCCCTCTCTTTACCCAACCCAAGCTGATAGTGGTGACTGAGATATAGCCTCTGGGCTTTGGAGGCCACTTGAGAGAGATTGAGATCAGAGGTGTCTGATCTCCGGCAAAGGCTCTGCTCCATTTAAGCTTGTTGAAGCTGCAAGCCATTCACTTGACATTGAAAGGCTTTCTACCATTCATCAACAGGAGGTTGGTTCAGGTGTTTAAAGACACCATCACCATGTAGTACTGTAGCAAGCAGGGCTGTGTGGGGTCGTGGACCCTTGGCCAGGATGTCCTGTGCCACTGAATGTGGCTGAAATGCCAGGAAATATTTCTGTTGCTACACTACTTAGTGAGATCTTTGAATGCCAGGGCATACAAATTCAGCCATCGACGCCATGTGGATCACGAATGTTGGCAGTGAAGTAAGGTCTCATGTGACTGGGGAGAATCTTGGCTCGATCTGTTCGCCTCTGCTGAGAATGTGCAATGTCACCTCTGCAATGGAGTTTCCAAAGAGGCTCTCGCTCTGAGAGGCAACTCACTTAAAAATAGGACTTGTGACTCCTGGTTGCGTTTCCGCCAATACCTCTTCTGCTGCAAGTTCTGAAGAAGGTCAGGACCCAACCGGTCCCCAGTCATCCTAGAGGCTTCAAATTGGGCAGGGAGAGTATGGTATCCCGATATCCTGGGCATGAGCACCTGTCCTCTGATCAGGCTGTGCCTTCGGGAGGTCCTCCTGTCGCAGAACCAGGGCCGGGTCCTGCACCCGAACCTGCGCACCCGCCACCTCCATGCCTGGAGCTTGAACGGCGGCAGCCGAGTGCTTTTGATCTTCCGTCCAAGATCACAGATATTATTTTGGCAGCCAGGCTTCCCTCCACCAAGTCTGTATACTCTTGCCATTGTGACTTGTTTGTGGCTTGGTATGCTACTCAACAAGTTGACCCACTTCACACCAAAGTGTCCAAAGTTCTGCTGTTTGTGGTGTCCCTAGCACAGCAAGGCCTTGCTTTGGGCACAGTCAAAGGGTACCTTTTGGCTGTTTCAGCCTTCTTACATGTTCCAGACCAGCCTTCATTTTTTAATTTAAATCACTAGTTGTGATGCGTTTTCTGAAGTGGTTCACACATCTGTTTCCCCTTCTCCTTTTATTATGCCTCAGTGGAACTTGAACTTAGTTTTGACTTTTCTCATGTGTTCTCCCTTCAAACCGCTGCACAGCTGTCCACTGAGATTGCTTACCCTCAAGACAGTTTTTTTTGCTGGCCATAACCTCTGCACGGAAGATGAGTGACCTACAGGCCCTCTCTGTTCACCGTCCTAACGGATCTTTCTACCCAGAAAAGCTGGTTCTAAGGATGTGTGCCTCCTTTTTGCCAAAGATGGTGACTCTTTCACGCTAGGCAAACCATTACAATTCTAACGTTGGGGGATGGGGAGGGGTCAATATTAAAAAGATAAGGAATCTGTGGTTCGAGAGAGTGTCTACGAAAAGGAGCATTACCGAAGGTAAGTAGCTTGTTCTTTTGCCTGTTGCTGAGATTCATTTGAGCATTCCTTCTATAACCTTACAATTTTTGCAGTAAGCACCAGCCAGGGCCTCAACCTTATCACCTTGTCACAAAGTGCACAAGCCCATGCAGCCAAGCTTGTTGCAGGGCCACCTGCAAGTCGTGTTATCGATCTGCACCTGAATCTATTTGGCAATTTCAGGGCCAACCTTATATCACACAGTTTCAACAGATGTATGTGGCAACACCACTCTTAGAGGGACCAGAGAAAACAAATCTCCACTTTCCCATGTGGTCCTCCCCACCTGGTGACTCCATCAGTCACCATTATAACTGCTGGTGTAGGAAAGCAGAATGGTCATTCGCAAATCATGATGCTTAAATACAACAAAGGGGGAGGGAGCACTCGGAAAAGTAGTCTAAAACACAAATCGAATCACAAATATATCAAAACTTTTGTATCCAAAGTCCAAATGTATACATTCCGCATTCAGTCCATTAATTCAAAGAAGATGGTATATATTAAATTTAACTTAATTCTTGCATCTTCGAAAACAAATGTCCATCCCAGCCAATGATTTTCGTCTTTACAACAGTACTTCATCAGGACTGTTAAATGACACGCATATAAACTATTTACAAGAAAAACAATATATACAATAAAACATTAATACATATTACATGTACTCTATCATTCAATGGACTGAACTAATCCAAATTTAATCTTTTATCCATTAGACCTTCATACCAATCATTAACAAATTATGGATTTCCAAATTCATATTTATAAGAAGTGCCATGTTTCTCTGGCACTTATGAATTATGAATATAACTGTACCTGGGCAAACCCTGCTTAGGCCCACCTGTGCATCACCAGACGCCATCACCTTGCTCCAGGCAACACAGCTTTCCTCACTCAGCACCTTAATCTTGAGAGCATTGTGGTGCAGGGTTCGGCCAGTAGAGTAAACCCAAACACATTTTCCACAACTCCCCTTGACAGAGAATCTAAAAGGATAGAAACTTTTGCTATACAGGCTTTTTCCTCTACAAGTTTCACCCTTTGCTTAGCGAATGCAGCTGCCTCTTAGGCCACTATACTCGTGATTTGTATTGCCTATGGTCCCAGAAGAAACCCCAGCCATAGTAAATAACGAATATTTGTCTAGCTCAAAGCTCCCAAAGTATGGGAGAGTTGTTTTGAAAACAGGCCTTTCAAGGCTATAACTCAACAGGTGCATGCTCACTTGAGGAGGCTTGTTTGACTCTTCAGTGCAATCCCCAGCTTAATTAATTTGAAATTAAACAAGTGGGCAACCATAGGAGGGCATACTGTACTCCCTAGTACAATTCCACAAATGAGGACGACTTGGGTCTTTAAAATGTGCCAAGGGAGGCATAATGGGTCAACTTACCTGTACATTACGTGTACAAATTCTGTGCCATTGCACCCGTAGACAGACAAGGTCCATCAAATGGTGCAGTGGAGCCCTGGACCCAGGCAATTAGAAAAACTAAGTAGCACTGGAGGAGTTACGGAAGGTGTGGTCCATAAAGAGCCATATGCTTCTGTGTGTGAAGTGCAGAAATCTCAAAATTCTTCTGCTAAGAAACAAAGTTGAATTATTGATGAATAGGGTCACTTTAGCTGTGAATACACGACAATTGGTTTTTGAGACAATTGCTTCCATAAGCTGCACCACATATCTGATAGAGACTTCTAGCTGCAGATTATGTACCATGAAACATTCCCCAGGCGTCAGACTTGATCTGTTACATCTTGAGCAGTACCTCTGTGTGCCAGTAGGTGGAATTGACTGACCCTGCGTAAGGGTTGTCCGCGTGGGATGGGATATGCCTGGTGCCCATATAGCCTCCACCCCGGTTGCTTACCTCATTTCCTTTTGTTCAGTGCCAACAGTGCAGATCTGGACGTGCTACCTCGATAACGTTTTGACCACTTTTCCCAACATTTTTTCGATTATTTGAGCATTTCTGCTCCCACTGTGTTTTAGGATGTCGCCTAAGAAGCCAGTGGGTTTTAAACCCTGCGGGCCTTTCACAGGCAAATGTCTTTGACGGATCCCAATCTGGTTTGCCTGTGGAGCCTGAAGTTTGCCGCTGACTCACGGAACAGCTCTGACTACCGCACCATGAAGGCGATTTGGGAGCAGGAGACGAAGTACTGACGGCCCAACATATTAAGACTCCGCACTGCTCCAGGTCCCGGTCAAGTGAAAGGTCCCAGGCCCATTCTCTGAATCGTTCCTGTTGGTCATCCTCAAAGTCGTCGTAGTGTAAGTCCCAAAACATAAAAAAAATCGAAGGATTCAAAGCGCTCTTCTTGGCCGAGGCGCGGGAACGGTGCCACAAGTCAAGGCCCCACTCCTGCATCCCACTTGCAGAGCCTAAGTCTGCTCTGCGCCTTCTTGAATTTCCTGCAACCGGAGCCACTACCACCTAACTCAAGGAGCTTTATGAGGCTATGCACTTCGTATTTGGGTGGCCTGGCCCCTCTGGAGCACCTTTGGTCCCCACGGGTCTGGGTTTTTCCCGACTAGATTTCTACCAACAGGTTCGCCTACCACGCGAATCAGGCCTTATGGGTCCATCCTGGATCCAGATCAACTCCAGTCACAAATCCATGACCTTGGCCGGGGTTCCGCCCTGTGTCAGTTCCCGGGGCCGCCGACACGTCTCTGGGGCACTGAGCCCATAGTCATTCCCAACTCGGATACAGAGCCGGGCCGGTGTTGCTTAACGTAGACCCCAGCGCCAACTGGCCCGCAATGACCATCCAGGTTGGAGACAGTGATTCCTTTCTTTGACTGGTCCTGTGGGGATTTTTACTGGGGTGGATCTGAGGAGTCTTATGGCTACCCTGATCCCCATGAAGATTCCATGGCCCAAGTGGGTGATAACCCGTGTTGGACCTGGCCCTTTCTGCAGGGTCACCCCCAAACCTTTTGCCTTCCTCCTCCCCTTTTTGCTGAATTAGTTTTTGTTGGCTTTAAGACTCTGGGCGCACTGCTGCTGCTAACCAGTGCTAAAGTGCATGTGCTCTCTCTCTAAAACATGGTGGCATTGGTTTATCCACAATTGGCATATTTAATTTACTTAAGTCCCTAGTAAAGTGCACTAGATGTGCCCAGGGCCTGTAAATTAAATGCTACTAGTGGGCCTTCAGCACTGATTGTGCCAACCACTTAAGTAGCCCTTTAAATATGACTCAGGCCTGCCATTGCAGAGCCTTTGGGTGCAGTTTTAAACTGCCATTTCAGCCTGCCAAATTAGCTCTCTTGCCAGGCCCAAACCTTCCTTTTTATTACATATAAGTCAACTCTAAGGTAAGCCCTGTATAACCCCAAGGGCAGAGTGAAGTGTATTTAGAATGTTGGACATGTACTTTTAAGTTTTACATGCCCAGGTAGTGAAAAACTCTTAAATTCATTTTTCGCTACTGCAAGGCCTACCTCTCCCAGATGTCAACATTGGGTTTACCTTATTACATTTTATGAGTGCCATTTCCAATTGGGAGAAGATGAATATTTTGAATTTGGTGTCTCTGGACTCACAATTTAAAATCACAACTTATGTTAAAGTTGGATTTTAAGTTGTAAGTCTGAAAATGACACTTTTAGAAAGTTGGCATTTTCTTACTTTAACCTTTCTGTACCTATGCCTGTCTCTGAATACACATCTGGGGTGGGTGAGAGCTGGACTTTTTACATTCCCTCTAGACAGCCACATACAAAGAGAGCTTAGGTGTGCCTGATGGGCCATTCACATCCTGATGGGCCATTCACATCCTGATGGGCCATCACCAGGCTGATAGGCCATCCTGGGCAGGATGGGAGGGAGGAGCCGACACTTGCACCTGAATAGGGCTGTGCCTGCCCCCACACAAAGAGCTGCTGTAGTGAGTCTACTGCCAGGGCAGGGACCTTGTGCACCTCAATGGCCTCTCTTTGAGGTCTCCCCCCCCTTCAAAGGCTCAGCTGGGTATAAGTACTGAATCCCTGACACCACCAACCCAGTACACTTCTGGACCTGAGGACATTCTGCCAGGAAAAAGGACTGCTGTGCTGCTAAAAGAACTGTCAATTTGCTGGACTCCTGCTTTGCTGTGCCTGCCCTGCTGACTTCCTTGCCTGGGTGTGAGAAGGACTGAACCTGCATGTCTTTATCCCCAGACCCAAAGTGGCTCCAAGGGCTTGCTGACTTGCCTCTTGTTCTGAAGTCTCAGGGATATCAACAACCCTTCTACAGCCTCTGGACTCTGCCAACTGTGAGTTTGCCCCTTGGAAGTGGTTTTTCTTGCTGTTTTCCTGCAAAATCTGTGCATCGTCATCTTTACTAGCACCAAGACAATATCACTCCAGACACCTTCTCAGATGCTCCCTTTCATCAGTCTTTCTGGGCATGGTGCAATTCCGTACCTACCCATTGGAGCAGAGAGTCCACAACATTCGGGCTATGATCCCATTGTTTTAGCCTTAGGCCTGGATTCCAGTGAGACTGACTCTTAGCCAGTTGGGTCTGATGGCCTCCTGCATCCTGCTAGTGAAACAGGCCAAGTGGTTTTTGCAAGCTCTGCAGTAGGAACTGAAGTCCTAAGGGGCACAGCACCAAGTAAACCTTTCCGATCAGATCTAAGTATCACAGGAGACTGCAAAAGATCTGCAGTGGTGGTTGCTAAACCGAGATTGGGTCAGTGGCAAACCCTCTTCCTTCCTCTCTAAGAGCTGACAGTGGTGACCAATACATCTCTTCTGGGCTGGGTCGGCCATCTGGGAGAGGTTGAGATCATAAGCCTCTGGTCTCCGATGGGGACTCTGTTCCATGTCAGTCTTTTGGAGCTGAGGGCGAATAGCTTGGCATTGAAAACTTTATCTCTATCAAAAGGAAGCTGGTTCAGGTGTTTACGGACAACACTACTGCCATGTGGTACTGCAACAAGCAGGGCGGAGTTGGGTCTTGGACCCAGTGTCGGGAGGCTCTGCGCCGCTGCACATAGCTGGATGTTCTGGTCGTGCGGCACCCGGCGGGATCTCTAAATGCCAGGGCAGACAAACTCAGCCATTGCCATGAATGATGTCTGCATCTTGAAATGGCTCATGGTCTCTCGCAGGACTGGGGAGAACCTGAATAGATCTATTTGCCAGTGCCAAGATTGCACAATGCCAGCACTTCTGCACGCTGGAGTTTCCAAACATCTGTTGCTTGGAGACGCATTCAAACAAGATTGGAATATGGGACTCCTATACGCTCTCCTGTCAATATCTCTCCTCCCCCGAGTTCTCAAAAAGATCAGGACTAACTGGGCCGAGTCATCCTTGTGGCTCCAGATTGGGCGAGGGGAGTATGGTGTCTCGACCTCCTGAGCATCCGCTCTTCAATCAGGCAGCCCTTTCGGGAGGTTCTCCTGCACAGCAATTGGGCAGGGTCCTGCACCCAAATCTGTGCACTCTCCACCTGCATGCGTAGAGATTGAGTGGCGATAGTTGATGGTCTTCGATCTCCCTCCCAAAGTCTGTGCGGTCATCTTGGCAACCAGGCATCCGTCAACAAAAAAGGTATACGCCTGCCCTTGGGACAAGTTTGTGCCGATGAAAAACTCATTGACCCAATTTCTGCACCCTTTTCTGAAGTGTTATTTGTTTTGTCCTTAGCCATCCAAGGACTTGCTCTGGGCACCGTTAAGGGGTATTTTTCGGCCATCTTGGCTTTTTTGCATTTGCCGGACCTTTCCCCCCCTATTTAAGTCACCTGTTGAGACCCATTTTCTGAAAGGTCTTCAACACGTTTCCATTCAAACATTTTGTTATGCCCCAATGGGATTTCAATTTTGTCTTAACCTATTTGATGTGTTTCTCCTTTGAACCGAAGCATAACTACACCCTATGGCTTCTGACGATAACGACATCTTGGTGGCTATAATCTTGGGCAAGAAGGGTCAGCGAGCAGGATCTTTTTTTTTTACCCTCCATACACCAGCATCTTCCCAGACAAACTGGTTCTCCAAACCTGTGCCTCTTTTCTGTTGAAGGTAATGACACCATTTTACATTGGCCAAAACATCACACTTTTCTCCACTTCACCCCTCCAACAAAGAAGAGAGATTCCACCATCTAGATTCTAAAATGGCACTGTCACTCTACATTGATCACACCAAGGAACATCAGGTGGATGATCAGCTCTTTGTGGGGTTCACTGGAGTAATGAAGGGGAAAGCAGTGCAGAAACAGACCATCTCCAGATGGATTGTACTCTGCATCAAGACATGCTACACGTTAGCCAAAAACAAGCCCCTGAGGGCTGGCTGGCTCATTCTTTCAGAGCCAAAGCTACATCTACTGCGTTAGCTCGTGGAGTTCCTGTTCTGGACATCTGTCAGGCGACTACTTGGACATCCTTGCACACATTAGCCAAACATAAGGGACAGTCAGGTCCGTCGTGATGGTCACTTTGCCTTTTCGATCCTCCAAGACTTCTTGGTCTGAGCCAATTCACAGACCCCCGGCAGGAAGGTATTACTTTGGTAACTATTCTAAGGTAAAGGAATCTGCATCTAGAAATCTCTATCAGATGAACAAGTTCTGTCTGCTTTGGTTTCAGACAACTGGATGGTTGTCTTGGACTTGCAGGATGCATACTTTCATGCGCCAGTCCTGCACTGCCTCACACGCTGCCTGCAATTCAAGGTACAGCAGGAGCATTTTCAGTTCATTGTGCTCCCCTTTGACTACCTCCAGACAACGCCATACCTGAAACCTTGAAGTTCTCAATGAGCAAGCCAAAGTCACACCTGACTACTTCACATAGGCTTTCTGTGATCGACGCCCTTCTGGACATAGTGCTTTTCCAGGCCTCCCTTTATAGAGTCGAGGGCATTTAGGCTGTGATCCCCATGTTTTACCCTCGGTCGTGGATCTCGGTGCGAGCAGGTTTCTTGTACTGCTGGGCTCATGTATCCTGCTTGTCCACTTTGCCAGGTGGCATTTGTGAACTCTGCATTGGGACCGAAAGTCTTTGTGGGCCCAGCTCCGAAAAAAACCTGTTGGACTTCATCCAGGTTTCAGAGACTGCATTAGATCTGCCATGGAGGCCGCTCTACCGCAACATGATCAGCAGCAGACCCCTCTCCCTTCCCCACCGGGAGCTGACATTGTTGATGGATGCATCCCTCCTGGGCTGTGGTATTCATCTGGGAGAGGTGGTAATCTGATCTCCAGCGGGAACCCGGCTCCACATAAATCTGTTTGAGCTGCAAGCTATCTGACTGGCATTGAAGGCTTTTCTGCCATCCATCAAGAGAAAGACAGTGCAGGTTCTCAAGAAGAACCTGCACTGGTCCTGGTTTCTGTGTCAAGAGGCGCTGTGCCTCTGGTGGTGGATGGAGCGACATATTACCTCCCTGATTCTGTACCACCTGATGGACTTTTTAAATGCCAGGGCAGACGATCTCAACTGGCAATGCCTTGTGGAGCATGAATTGCGGTTGCATCCCGTGGTGAAGAACGATGTCTTCTGACAGTGGGGAGAGCACTGCATAGAACTTTTTTGTCCCTGTTAAGAATGTGCAGTGTCAAAATGTCTGCGCGTTGGAGTTCCCAAGATTACTCCTGTATGCCTTTCTGCCACTGCCTCTCCTGCTCAGAGTTGTGAAAAAGGCCAGGAACAACCAGGCCCAAGTCATCCTAATCTCTTTTGTGTCACTAAGGATGCTGCAAAGCCAATTTTGAAAACCAGCCTGGATACCACTGACATTGCAGATCGTTTAATAAAGACCTGCATCTTTATTAGTCTGTAAGCATCGAACTGCTTTACAGGGTTCCCCAATAATGTGCAAGGGAACCTTGGTGGGCATGCCACTGCATCGCATGCAACTGTCATGAGGGCTGATTATTTCCTAGAATGATTTAAAAAGAGCAGGGCCACTGCAAGTCTTTGATTTTTGGGTTGGCGTTGCCTGCTGGCAACTTCACCAACAGGGACAACCTTCCAGCAGTTTTTCACTAGTACAGAGGCAGAAGTAGTTCCTAGTGTAAAGAGCAGCAGAAACATTAGTCTTCCGTCTGCCCAGCTGCAGCCTCTGTCACAAAACAATTGAGATTTTAGCTCCGGGCCAGCGATCACCATGTAGGCAGTCAGGTGGCCTTCTTTATCGACAAGTGGCGGGCCATACCTTTCGGCTAGCAGGTACTTCTAACCATTTGGTAAAGTCACACCCTCCTTTTTGTCAAATTTTATCTGTATCTGGCTATTCCTCCTATTCCACTGCCACCTCTCCCTTCCTACCATTGAGGATTGGGGCTCGGTGGGCTTTATACTTTCCATGGGCAAACGAGAAGGGCCCAGATGCTGAAATTGATCTGGGATGCTACTTCCAGTACATTCTTGTTCTCAAGAAGAGTGGAGGTTTCTGTTCTATTCTGGATATCAGGGTTCTGAACTTCCTGCAAAAAAGAAAAAATCAAGATACCATCCTCAGCTCTGGTCCTGTGGGTCTTCCTATCAAGTCTGCAGGGCTCTTATTTATAAACCCACTTCTTGAGGCCCTATCAACAGATTCTTCACTTCATTTTAGGCTCCGAATATTACCAATTTGCAGTTTTGCCCTTTGGTCTGTTCGATATCTGGATGACTGTTGATCAAGTTGTGCTTGCCTCAGCTGGTATGCAATGCTCTCATCCATATGGGCCATCTTGCAATACTACTTGGGCTTCTCCATCAATGTACCAAAATTCAATCTTAAACTTCACAGTGCCTGGTATTTAACAGGGCAGCATTTGCAATGTCCTTGCAGAGTCCTTTTCTGGTGGAACAGTGGTTCAGAGACATTGTCTATGAGATGGAGGATGAGAGCCTTTAACTAGTGCCTGCACCATTAGTGGACTCAGCACTCAAGACACTTGTCATATGAGGTGAATATCTGTCACGCTGTCACGCACAACTGATGTGTGCAATGCATTTTTATGTTTTTCCTATGTTACATATAATGCAGATGTTGCTGTATTGTATTGCAGCATTTACTTAGCACTTTCTACCCCTGTGTGGGGCGCTGAAGTGCTTGCCTACATTGGTAGGAGGCTACACCATGTAGGGCGTTTGGTTGGAAGGATGGTTTTTGTCTTTGTTTTGATCCTATGTGGGAAGTGTTTTTTATGTCTTATGTGATAACCACCGAGGTCTGGTTATTGTATTATGGAATGCAGCGCAAAGCAGTTTGTTGGATGATGAATTGTAAGAGACAGACACTCAGTTTTATGATTTTTAGTGTGCTGGTAGCTTTGAACAGCTTTGCAGGTCCCTTTATGGTATTTCATATGATATAGTCTGCTTAACTGGCTACTGTACTGTGTTGTCTCAGCTGAGATTTTGTGGGTAGTTGTGGACCGGAGCAGGCATGGTTGAAGGGAGAGAGAAGTGGAGAGTTCTGTTGGGATGGGCATTTTTATTATCATCCCATATCTGAGTGTCTTTGTGAGAAGTAAAGAAGCGGTCAGATTGTATGGATATTTGGGACACACAGTGGTGGACTAAGTTTAAAGTTCTCCAAATTGTCCAGCAATGTGTGACACAGTTATTCTGTGCCTGTTCAACTGGTGATGTCTGCTTTTTTTAGGTGTACAGTGCTGGTGATGGACAGCCCTCTTAGCAGATATGTCTTATATGAATTTAAGAGGTATAAATTATAATTTGTTGCTGATCGCTAAATATTATGGTTTTAGTATTATTGTGGGCCATAACTGTTATATATGCAAGTACATAACTATATAATGCTAGACGAGACCACAGGTTTGCCCTTCTTAACTTACTGCATATTGAAAGCAGTTTGCTGGTTGAGCTGTTTTCACTTCGTGGGTTGTAAGCTGAGGATTGCACTTGAAAGTGTGACTGTTTTCTGTATTCTGTTGCCAGGATGTGGGTGGTGAAGTTATCTAGGAATATTGATATTTTCAACTGTCTTCAGAAGTTTTTATGCTCCTGGGTGCTTCTATTGTTGGCTGGTAGTGAGTGTCAAAGCTTGGTGGCTTGTACTGAGAAAGCAGTGCCTCCTACGGATTTATGTTAACATAATCCTTTTTGTGTGCATTAGAGAGAATGTCAAGATCTGTTTTCTAAAACTCGTAGCAACAGGAGCTTGCAAATGGAGCAGACTTATAAAAATCAAATATGCTTTCTCTCTAGTAGTTTATGCATTAGTAATGTGTTGGAAATTGGGTTACTGGTGGAGGGGGGTGAAACCATAATCTGAAAGAGACACGTTGGTGACAGATTCCTTACCTTAGAATATCCCCAGGCGTCAGGCTGGATCCGGAAAGTTTTGCGTAGCAGTACCCCTGCGCGTCGGTAGGCATCGTCGTGCGGCTCCGCGTCCGTCGTCGGCGTCGTGATCGCCGGGATGACGTCGCGGCCAGTACTTAGACGCCGCCCATGCGCGCTGGCGTCAGTTCTTTCTTTTTCCGCGCCAGTAAGCGCAGATCCGGATTGAGCAGTGCCCCCAGTCATTTTTTGACTGAGTATTTTTTGAGACTTTTTTGTCCAAGTTTTCGAGTCGCTTCGACTCCAAGGTGTCAGTAGGGATGCCCGGCTTCAAGCCATGCGAGATCTGTAATCGCATGATGTCTATTACGGATCCGCACCGAGAGTGTCTCTTCTGCCTGGGGTGCGGCCACGACCCCAAGTCGTGCCCCGAGTGTCGGTCCCTCTCCCCGAAGCCTTTGCAAGAGCGGTCTCGAAAGCTCCTCAAGGCCCGGCACTCGGCTCCGTGCCGCTCGAGGTCCCGGGGCCGTCGTCATTCGTCGGGGTCGAAGTCTTCGTCTTCAGGTAAGACGAAGCACAAGAGGTCTAAGAAGCGTCGCTCTAAGACCTCCCCTCGCCGGTCTCACGACCCGGCCGAGGGTCCAGATGGTACCGCCCCCGCGGCTCCGGGGGTACCCGAACAGCCGATGCCGGCCTACCCGCCTGTCCCGGGTCCGACGTCGACTCCGGCCGAGATACAGGACTTCCTGTCGGCCATGGCTCGCATCTTCGGGCCTAAGGGTTACCCCGGTGCGCCTTCGGGCCCCAGTGGGAGTCCTCCTTCGGCACCACCGGCGTCTCCAGCGGCTCCGGCCCCGGCGCCGCAGGACCCCCTCGGATCCAGGCCTGGATCCCGGTCGACGCCGGTTGACCTAATAACACCTCCACCGGCGCCGACCTCACCGGTACCGTTCACGGCGCCGTCCGAGGCCCCGGGCGGCGCCGTCCCCAGGTTCTCCCCGGAACCGGACACGGAGCCGGATCGGCGTCGCTCGACGCCGATTCCGACGCCGATGGGACCTTTCTTCCCTCATGTCCCTCCTCCATACTTTTCACCTGTTTTGGAGGACGAGGAGGACTGGGAGGGGTCGGCAGACCCTCTCACAGCTCAATGTGAGCCTCATCAGGACTGGGCTGAGGAACTAGGTGATGCCAGTGGTCTGGACACCTCTCCTGACCTTGGCATGCTGTCTCCGCCTTCCGTGGCTACGGAGGAAGGGAGCAAGTTATGCAACGGTGTTGCGTAGGGCGGCCGCAGCCTTGCACCTCGAGCTCCCTACAGTGGCTGTCAGGACTAACCTCCTGACGGAAGTGCTTCAGCTGGCGGCTACCTCTTCGGAGCCACTGCTGCCGTTCAACGACGCACTTTCTGACGTTCTTTTGGGCACCTGGTCGAGGCCCACCACAGGGGCTCCTGTGGACAGGAACGTAGCCCATCGCCCGGCCCCGGGCGACCCTCTGTTCCTCTCCCAACACCCCACCCCGAGAGCTTGGTTGTCCAAGCCTCTACCTCTCAAACCGCCTTCCCTACGGCTCCGCCGGATAGGGAATCCAAAAAACTGGAACAATTTGGGAAGAAGATTTTTTCTTCCTCCAGTGCTGGCTTGCGGTCCGTGAACACCGCTTGCCTTTTGGGCCGTTAGTCCCACTCTCTGTGGGATTCGGTGGCGCAGGTGCTGCCCAAGTGTCCTGAGGAGGTCCAGGCACTTCTCTCCCGTGCTATTGCGGACGGGAGAGACGCAGCGAAGTTCACTATCCGATGTGGCCTAGATACCGCTGACTCGCTAGGCAGATCGCTTGCTACGACAGTGGCGCTGCGCCGTCACGCCTGGCTGAGAACCACTGGTTTTTCGGGCGATGTCCAAAACACCCTTATGGACATGCCCTTTGATGGTATCCGCCTTTTTGGCAATAAGGCAGACAGCGCGCTGGAGCGCTTTAAGGACTCGCGGGCTACGGCCAAGTCCTTGGGCCTCTCCGCCCGCGCCCTCCGCAGCAGTCTGCTTTTTGTCCCTTTCGTGGCCACGGAAGGGACGCCCAGTCACGTCCACTGCCCAGCCACCGGCCCGCGCAGCAGGCGCCTTCACGCGGCCGAGGACGAGGCTCCTGCCAGGTCGGGTAACCAGCGTGCGGGTCAGGCCACCACCTCCGCCCCGTCCGCGGCCTCCAAACCCTCCTAGTCCTTCCTTTCCAGTCCACAGCATGCCAGTGGGGGGCAGGGTCCGCCATCACCTTCCCCACTGGCGCACCATCACATCGGACAGGTGGGTTTTGGACATTGTCCGAAGGGGCTACTCCCTCCCCTTCGAGACTACCCCCCCAGCCATGCCACCTCAGCACCACCGCATGTCGGGGGACCATTTGGTTCTTCTTCGTCAGGAAGTTGCGGCCCTCTTGGCCAAGGGGGCCATCGAGCGCGTTCTGACCCCAGAAGTAGGGCGTGGTTGCTATTCCCACTACTTTCTGGTGCCCAAAAGGACAAGGAGGACATGCGTCCTATCTTGGACCTCCGGAACGTCAATCGCTTCCTCCGGAAGGAGAAGTTCAAGATGCTCACCCTAGCTCAGGTCTTGACTGCCCTCGACCCCGGAGACTGGATGGTAGCGTTGGACTTGCAGGACGCATATTTTCACATCCCCGTCCTGCCGGCCCACCGGCGTTAACTGCGGTTCACGGTAGGCCTCGAGCACTTTCAGTTCACCGTGCTTCCCTTTGGCCTTACCAGCGCCCCTCGGGTGTTCACGAAAGTGATGGCGGTGGTCGCAGTTCATCTGCAGGGGGCAGGGGTTCCAGTCTTCCCCTACCTCGACGACTGGCTGCTGAAGGCGGGCTCGTCCCAGGCAGCCGTCTCCCACCTCCAGACTACGGCCGGACTCCTGCACTCGCTGGGGTTCTCCATCAACGTGCCGAAGTTGCACCTGATTCCTTCTCCACAGCTCCTTTTCATCGGAGCAGTTCTGGACACAACGCAGTTTTGGGCCTATCCTCCCGAACGGCGAGTCCAGGATATTCAGGCTATGATTCCGATCTTTCAGCCTCTATCCTGGGTTTCGGTACGGATGACCCTGAGGCTGCTGGGCCTCATGGCCTCCTGCATCCTGCTAGTCAATCATGCCAGATGGCATATGCGGGCTCTGCAGTGGGACCTGAAGTTCCAGTGGGCGCAGCATCAGGGGAACCTGTCCGATTACGTCCAGATCTCGGAAGGGACTGCACGACAGTTGCAGTGGTGGCTTTCGAACCGGCAATGGGTCACGGGCAGATCCCTCTCCCTTCCCCAGCCAGAGCACACAGTTGTGACGGATGCGTCCCTTCTGGGATGGGGCGGTCACGTGGGAGAGGCGGAGATCAGAGGGCTCTGGTCTCCGGCGGAGTCCCGACTCCATATCAACCTTCTGGAGCTCCGGGCGATCCGAATTGCACTAAAGGCATTCCTTCCCTCTGTCAAGGGGACGGTAGTGCAGGTGTTCACAGACAACACCACCGCCATGTGGTACTGCAACAAACAAGGCGGGGAGGGGTCGTGGACCCTATGTCAGGAGGCTCTGCGTCTCTGGACATGGCTGGAACATCAGGGCATTTTCCTGATGGTTCAACACCTGGTAGGTTCCCTGAACGCCAGGGCGGACGAACTCAGCTGCAGGTGCATGATGGATCACGAATGGCGTCTTCACTCGGAGGTGGCGCAAGGACTCTTTCTACAGTGGGGAGAGCCTTAGTTAGATCTATTCGCCACCGAAGAGAACGCGCAATGTCATCAGTTCTGCGCGTTGGAATTTCCAAGGCGGCACTCGCTCGGCGACGCTTTTCGTCGCGAGTGGAGTTGCGGTCAGTTGTACGCCTTTCCGCCTATACCACTTCTACCCAGAGTGTTGAAGAAGATTCAGCGCGACCGGGCCCAAGTCATTCTTGTGGCTCCGGACTGGGCTCGAAAAGTTTGGTATCCTGAGCTACTGAGTATGAGCATCGATCCCCCGATCCGTCTGCCTCTTCGGGAGGATCTTCTGTCGCAGCAGCAGGGGACGGTCCTCCACCCGAACCTGTCCAGTCTCCACCTCCTTGCATGGAGATTGAGCGGCAGCAGTTGATTCCTTTCGACTTGCCTCCCGAAGTTTGTGATGTGATTCTGGCAGCCAGGCGTCCCTCCACTAAGGTGGTATACGCCTGCAGGTGGAACAAGTTTGTGGCATGGTGCACAGCAAAGGCTGTGGATCCCCTTTCTGCCCCTCTTTCTGAGGTTCTACTGTTCCTTCTTTCTCTGGCTCAACAGGGTTCGGCCCTGGGTACCATCCAGGGCTACCTTTGCGCAATCTCGGCCTTCCTCAGGCTTCCTGATCAGCCCTCCCTTTTCAAGTCCCCTGTTGTTAACCGGTTTCTTAAAGGCATTACACACCTTTTCCCTCCTGTTCCGTTTGTGATGCCTCAGTGGGACTTGAACTTGGTTCATACCTTTTTAATGTGCGCTCCCTTTGAGCCTCTCCATAACTGTCCTCTTCGTCTTCTCACTCTGAAGACAGCCTTTCTGGTGGCTATCACCTCCGCTCGGCGGGTGAGTGAGCTCCAGGCTCTTTCTTGCAAGCCCCCCTTTCTGTCTGTTCATCCAGACAAGGTTGTTCTTAGGACGCGTCCGTCCTTCTTGCCAAAGGTGGTTACTGCCTTCCACATTGGGCAGACCATCACTTTGCCCACCTTCTTTCCGCCTCCGCATCCTTCCAGAGAGGAAGAGAGGCTCCACCGTCTGGACCCAAAACGTGCGATTTCTTTCTATCTGAACCGCACACAACAGTTCCAGGTGGACGACCAGCTCTTTGTTGGCTACGTGGGCGCCAAAAAAGGTCGGGCAGTACACAAGCGGACCATCTCCCGCTGGGTCATCTTGTGTATCAAAGCCTGCTATTCTTTGGCTAAGAAGGAGCCCCCCTGTTGGGCTACGTGCCCATTCCACCAGGGCGACAGCCGCCACCACGGCTTTGGGACGTGGTGTCCCATTGCAGGACATTTGTCAGGCAGCTAAGTGGGCCTCGCTGCACACGTTTACCAAGCATTACTGCCTTGACAGCCAAGTCCGGAGAGACGGCTTCTTTGGCCGTTCTGTTCTCCGAGACTTCCTCGTCTGATCTTTGTTCGCAGACCCACCACCGGGGTTGGTATTGCTAGGGTATCTATTCTAAGGTAAGGAATCTGTCACTAACGTGTCTCTTTCAGATGCACAAGTTACTAACTTGTGTAATGATATATCTGTAAGAGACAGTAGTTAGTGACAGATTCCTTACCGCACCACCTATCCTCCCCGTTCTGCGAACTGATTTCTAGGGTTAAGGTCATCCCTTTCAGGGCCCTAGTTTTCAGACACCAGTGTCAGTTTCTTGCATGGCTCTGCGTTTCTGGCGCGGAAAGTCGTGCACAGAACTGACGCCAGCGCGCATGGGCGGCGTCTAAGTACTGGCCGCGACGTCATCCCGGCGATCACAACGCCGACGACGGACGCGGAGCCGCACGATGCCGCCTACCAACGCGCAGGGGTACTGATACGTAAAACTTTCCGGATCCAGCCTGACGCCTGGGGATATTCCAAGGTAAGGAATCTGTCACTAACTACTGTCTCTTACAGATATATCGTTGCACAAGTTAGTAACTTGTGCCTCAGGCAGCAACCACAATTCATGTCAGTATGAAACACAAGCAAATCCCAAATTAACCTGTGCTTGACCCTCGGGTAGCTTGGCACAAAGCAGTCAAGCTTAACTTGGAGGCAATGTGTAAAGTATTTATGCAGCACTTGAAACAGTCACAAAGTGAAAACACAACGCAAGAAAAATCACACACCAATTTAGAAAAATTTAATAAATTGTTTGAGACCAAAACGACAAGAATCCAATCAGTAGAACCAGTGATATGCAATTTCAAAGTTTTAAATAAAAATGCTGAAGCGCCAATTGCGGTTATTTGGTTACACTGGGCCGGGACAAAGTCACAAGTTAAGGTCAACTGTGATGGAGCATGGGCCAGCAACAGGGACCAAGTTATGCCTGCTGAACAAAGTACCTTAAATCCTGTTTTGCAAAGCTATACGAGATCCTGCATCGAAAACACATTACACTGCGGCGGATCTGAGGAAGCTTTGGGGCTGCGATGCGGAGTCCTGTGAAGTCATAGAGGATGCCGTTGATGATTGGCTGGCCATGTGAAGTCCGGGGTCAAGGATGCAGTTCTGAAGAAGCTGTGGGGCTGTGATGCAAAGTACTGGACCATCATCAAAGGTGGCGTCATTGCGGGTCTTGCGATGCAAAGGCGTTGCGTAGCAGTGGTTCCAAGGAGACTGCGGGTTGCGATGCGTCTTCTGGCATCGGGGATGCATCTCGCTGCAACGGTTTTGAAGTGGAGGTGTGAACAGATGCTTTGCGCTGCATTGGTTCTGACCACAGCTGAGCTGGCAGAGCACCTTCAGGCCCACTTCCAAGGGTTCATGATTGGGGTGACACCACTTGTGGGGCAAAACTCTCAACTGGCAGAGTCCAGGTGCTGGGTTCAAGGTGGTTGGAACCTTTTCTGTCCGTGAGGCTCTGATCAGGAGGCCAGCCAACTAGCCAGTGGTTCAAGATGCAGGTCCAGTCGTTCTCACTCAGGCAGCAGAGAAGCAGTACTTGCAGAGCAGCACAGCAGTTCTTCTGAGTCTTCCACAGGTCCAGAGGTGTACTGAATAGTTGGGTCTGAGGGTCCAATATTTTTATACTTCGTGCCAGCTTTGAAGTAGGAGAAGCTTCCAGAGGTTTCCACCCCCAGAAGTGCGTGGAATTTCGTTCCTCCCTGCCGTGGCCCAAGTTTGTCTGGAGAAATAAAAGACTAGTGTCAAAACCTTTGTGAGTGTGCTCAGGCAGGGCCTTTGTGATGTGCAAGTGTGATAGGTGACAGCTCCGCCGCTCATCATCTTAGAGATGGCCCATCCTGCCAACACCTATTCCCACTTTGTCTCACTGTCTGGGAGCAATACACAAAGACCAACTGCCAGGTACACCCAAGTCATATGACCCAGGATAGAGGCTGCAGGCACCAAATGGTTGTGACAATAAATTCCCAACTTCATTGGCATTTTCAGAATTGTGACTTAAAATTCAATGTTACCATTATAAAGGGTTTTTTAAATTACAATTCCTTAGACACCAAACTTGACATTCCTACTTGCTCCCAATTGAAAGTTATCACTTATTTAATGTAATAAGGAAACCCAATGTTATCCTATGGGAGAAGAAGGCCTTGCAGTAGTGAAAACAGAATTTAAGAGTTTTTCACTACCACAACATGTAAAACTTAAAAGTACAGGTCCAACTTTTAAATATACTGCACCCTGCCCTTTGGGCTGGGTATGGCCTACCCACAAGCGCTTTAGCACTGGTTAGCAGTTGTAAAGTGCACAGAGTCCTAAAAGCCAACAAAAACAGGTTCAGAATATAGAACGATGAAGGAAAAAGTTTGGGGATGACCCTGCAGAAAGGGTCAAGTCCAACATAATGGTTCTGGTGTGTTCATCTACCTAGGTATCGGTGTTTCTTATGATAGGATGATGAGGAAAAAAGGAACAGTGCTGCATGTGCCTAGTTTATCTGTAGGATACCTTGGACACTGCTTACATAGCCTCTCAAAGAATGAGGCAAGCCCAGCAAGGAGGAAGAGGACAGATTGGTATCCTCTGCTACTGTCTGCCTAATGTTGCCAATTGGATGTCAAGGATGTCCTTCGACTGTACTGTGCAATCTGAAGAATCGGAGGAAGAGAGAAAGGAGGCCATTAATCTGGAAAGCATGTACTTTCACCAAGCAAACTGTGTTTCATCATTGCAGTAGAAGCAACAACCTCAAAAGGGCATTTTTATAATGTGCATTTAGTCTTGTGAAGGAGGTGCTAAACCTTTCAACATCCTCAAACAGAATATTACGTTAGATTTATCATCATTAAAGGGAACCTTAAGATAGTTGAATGTATCAACGCATTTCTCCATAGACTTAGAAAGGGTAAAACCCAATTGATACATAAAGGTTTATGTTCCTTTAAAAGCCTGTGTAATGTTTCTTATGTTAACACCCTCAGTTCCAATAATGCAATTTTTATTTTTATTAGCAGGTGATGCTTTTTATCCACAACTGTTGGTCCACTTGCCCTCAGAAAGCAGCGCCCCCTATCTGTTACTAAATGTGGATGTCTATTCCTTCTGTGACGTGTCCTGCTGGCTCCAACTAGCGGGTTACATAAAGATTTATCGTTTGTATTCTTATTCATTCAACCAACATAACGTTGTTCTTCTGTTACCGTTGCCTACTGTCCCAGCTGGATACATGTCAGTTTGAAGTCATTGTGGGACCAAACCTCTCAGCTGTTATGATCGTGGTCAGACCCACCATGGTGTAAGGGACTTTTCTGAGTACTTCCAGTACAAGGGCCTGGGTCGGGGGGGGGCACGTCACTATTGAGGACCTTGCACAAGGCCCCTCAACTTTGAGAGAATTTTGTTTGACTCCTTAAGTGAGTTTCCTGGCCAGGGCTCCTCAGACTAGTAGGTCTTGTTGAGGGCGCATGTGATGTAAGTGCCTTGTTGAGGGCCAGAGAACCTTGGTCGCACCCCCTTAAATGAGTGCGCTGCCCTGGGCTCGTCATACAAAAGGGTTTTGTTCAGGGCATCTCTCATATAGAGTTCTCAGTCAGGACTTCTCACACCAGAGGGCATTGGTTAGTGCCCCTCTCATTTGATGGTACCAGCCAGACACCGCCTATGTGAAGGCTTTGGTCAAGGCTCGTCCGGTGTGATGGTCATGGTTCGAATTGATCTGGAATGAGGATTTTAGACCGGTCTAATATCATGTGAGGGTCATGATCCTTGTACCTCCATCAAGAGTGTCCAGTTCAGGACCACTCGTGTGAGGGTCTTGGTTAAGGCTCCTCTGATGTGACGGCCTTGGTAAGTGCACCCCCAGTATGAGTGTCCTGGTCAGGGCCCTTAGGATGTGAATGTCGTGGTTTAATTAATAGGAAGTGGGGTGCGACCACCTAGAGAGATTGTTTGGGCCGTGTTCCTAGTCCAGGTCCAGTTCTGAATTATACTTAACAATGTTTTCACTGGCTTGCATTTGCAGACCTACCATTCTATTGTGTTTCACACAACATGGGCTTTTCAGCTTTCTTTGTATGGTCGCCTGATGGAGAGCCGATAGCACACAGAGACCACCTGGTTAGCAGTGAGCTCTTGCACCAAGTGGATTCCACCTTTCTTTGGAGACTGCTCACAGCCGATGTCCATCGTAGGTGTTTAACCCTGCCCTGGACATCCTGGGCCACCCCAGAAACTTAATATCTAACTTTATCTGCTTACCTCTACATGTCTTGAAATGTGAATGCTGCCATTATTTACTACAGAAGCTTGGTCGGTTGCATTTTTCTTCACTTCATATCTGCGGCAATGTTATTTTAATGTTTAATGAGAATCTTATTGCTTACATCTGCTCAATAATTTCTCGAAATTGGCATTTATTGCAAGTTACAGTACTTTTTAAATGTAATGGTACAATTTACGACTCATACTCGGGAACATTACGAGGAAAATAATGAGATGTGGAACAAATGGCATTTGAAAGTGCAGACGATGCTTCGTTTTCATTAAAATGTGAGCATATGTTCTTGAGAATTATATCACAAGATTCTGTTTCTTCATGTTTTACAGATAAGAATTTTAATGATAAGATTGAAACTTTATCCAGTTAGTACGCCTGTCTTTTTCTTTATCCTGCCAAGTGTTTGCAGCCGTTGTTGCCTTTCCAATACTGTTGAACTGCATGCTTTGAAGTTGTATGTTAGCCATCCAGCCTAGAGAAAGAAAACAGTCCACCGCTTAGTCCTGCATCTCTTTCAATCATAGTAGACATTCTAGAGCGTTGCTTTGTTTGATGGTGTCGAATGCAATGGCGGAGGAGCGTCACCCCTCTGCCTGGCTCAGAGCCAGCAATTGTAAAATAAAACAATGTTCTTGCATCATTTTATTTTGCATTTGCCGGCTCTTAGCCAGCGCTGTAGGGAGGGGCGGGGCCTAGGCATGGGAGGGGGAGGAGGAGTGCTATACGTGCACTCCACTCCCTAAGTACGCATATGTGTTTGGCCAGCCATCTCAGGCCAAGCAAAACACACATGCGCACTTAGGTTTTCTGCAGCCCAGCTGCATTGAGCAGCCGGGCTGGAGAAACCCCACAGACTCCCTGGTCTGAGCAGGGCGTCGTTCCTGCCTGCTCAGACCAATCCCCGCGCTACTCTGCAGCACGAGGATTGGCCAGGGAAGTCTGCTCCAGGGGTTGCTGGGACCAGGCAGGAAGAGGAGAGGCGGGGCGACGAGACGCGATGCTAGAGGAGGCCGGCGGTAAAAGGTAAGGTTTTTTTAAAAATTATGTTGTATTTCTGTAAAGAAACTCAAAATTTCTGCAAAAATTTTCAATTTTTCCGTTTGGGTTGTCAAAGATGTAACGTTATGGCACTAACCTACTCTTTAGTTTTTCTTCTTCAGGTACTGCAATCCCCATAGGAGCGAGATGTGATCCCAGAAGAAAGTTCCCTACGCCACCCAACCACTGACTGTCTGAATCCAGACTGAGAACTGGGACAGTACCAGTTCTCAAAGGGAAGTGGATGAAAAGAAGAAACGGCGTTCTCTGCTAGTCTGGTCTTCCTGGGTGCGGGCACCTCCCACTGGTCACTCGGCTATTAATCTGTGTGCATCTAACAAAAGTAAAGGGAGATGACAAGTAGTGGTATCTTGATATGAAATGTAAGAATAACCTTGTTACCTCCCTTGTTAATCTGCTTACCAAATACTTCCCTCCTTCACACTATTGACTTTGACCTTTGGAATAAGTAAGAAGTGCATGTGATGAATCTTGGAAAACTCAAACAAACATCACTAAAATAATTCTGATGCAATACTGTGTTATTGCCTCCTCTGTTACCTATTAAAACCATATAGGGAGGACCAGTACCATACTAGTAATATCTCGTCTTCCCCTTATTTCTTTTTCTTCCCAACAGTGACCCAGAATGGAATTCATATTAGAACTCCAGAATGTACCACACAAGACTTTAAGACCACAGTCTTGGCAAAAAAGAACAAAAAAATAAGCGCTTTCTATATTGTTCACATAGAGTCTCTCTCCCTTGTTTTTTAGCAACTCCGGAAGAGACAACCCTCAATCGCAGACATCCATTACTGTAATTTTCCACATCAAATTTATCCGTGCACCTTACCGAATTGGAGCAGCAGTTCCTCTGTTGGTAAAGTGTCTTTTACTTTTCTTTTTCAGGTCACCATGTTGCTTCTAAGGAGTAGTAAAGCAGCTAAAGCTATGCCCCAATTCAAGAGCTTCCTGAGAGGCAGGAGACCAGGCTGAGGACAAGGACTTCAATATCCAGCTTACTAGTACGTGCTGATATCAAAAACAAAGCGCCTAGAAGACGAAGAATACAGCAGAAAGCCAATCCTCTGGCAAGCAATTCAAGTAAGTAATCAGGAATAACAGACGAGTTGGTGGCCTCCAGGCATGACTTTCATTTTAGTCATGCCGAACGCTAAAATGACGAGGTCCACGATCTTCCGTGATGGGCATGGCCCACCCAACACACAGGACGTGTGCAACCCAACCAGCCTCCCCCCCTGTCCCGGGTCAGGGTTGGATCGGTGCATTTGCGGCAGCTGGACAAAAGATTTCTCAAGTGTAACCAGGCTCCCCAGGTTTTTGTTCCAGCCTTTCACACAGGTTCCAGTATTTTTTTACATCACAGTTCTACCTCTAGCAACTTCTGAGTGAATGATACATTTATATAATGCTTAAGACTTATGTACACTAATCAGTACACTTTTAAAAAAGATTCTACGTTTTTAGTTAGTGATTGAATTTTTCTAATGTACAGTTTCTTACCATAGAACAAGTTCACAGTTTTAAACTACTGTAGGAAGGCAGTGTTTTGGCATTGAGTGCTTTCTCAACCCACAATGACTTGACACCATTCAACAAGCCGGTTGCTCTGGCAAACCCACACAATGTGAAATATACTTGGAATATCCTCCCGCATCACTCAATTGGCTCTACAATTGGGCTCTGTTTCTTTAAATTTTCAAAGCAACCCAGCATAGGCATGAAGTAATTTGTTGTTAGGCAGGACAATGCTGAGAGCTAGGAGCAGCCTTAAAGTGCCCTTTCAGTGAATGTCTGAATTCATCTCATAACTCAGGCATACATCATCAAACAAAGCAAGAAACCAGAATGGCTGCTGCTGGTGATTGTTGGAGATGCAGGACTGGGGAAAGAGAATTGGTTTTTTTTCTCTACACTGGATGGGCCGCTTTAAATAGTTTTTAGGTCGAGCCCAGATGGCGCTTGCACTGTCAGGTGATCTGTTCTAAGTACTTTGTGGGATCTGACTCCTCCCACGCTTTGGATTGGCCTTGGTGTGTGTCATTTAAAAATTGAAGTGTGCAAATGGCTGATGGTTGGTGCATGTCCCACCTTTTCTTAGAAGTTAACTCCCATGGAGTATTGCCGTGGGAACGAGCAGGGACGCGCATGCTGCTTGAGTGCCTTTAGGTTCTTGTGTTTTTGTTTCTGCCTGAATGCGCTTTGGGTACAAAACACGTTCACCTGATGTGAGAATACATGGTCTTTATTTGGTAATGTACTTGCTTTTTTTGCTGGTTTTTTAATTTTTTAATTAATTTTTTTACAAATGTATCACTGAATTCAACAGAATGACGACTTTTACAGTCTATGCAACTGAGCTGAATGTTTAGCTCGACCTCTGTGCCCATGTGAACTAAGCAAGCGCAGCCAATGACCACTGAGATAACAGTGACTTTTCCCATTAAGTCTGAGTGTGGGATAGCCCTGCAAAATAGGCCCAGAGAATGCATCACAGAAGCCTCTGTGGGACAGGGCAAGATTCGCATTCCGCCTGGTAGTGAGCGATCCTCATCTGGGGCTGCGGCGAGCAATTAGGTCATCAGGAATTCACTATATGGCACTTAGCCACCCAGTCATCATGTAGCATCCCCCTCGACTCTTTACACACTTCCCAAGTATCATCATACGTTTTAAGCACGCTTGTTTTATTGCTTTCGTTCAGATTGCTGTGTAAAATGCTGTTTCTCATAGTGCTCCGATCCACACTTCTACTGTTTCTAAGTGCTATAATGAACAGATGTTAGTATTGCTCAATTTAATGGCACTCAATTTACCGACTTTGGAAGGATTGAGGTTGAGATTGCCTTACCGGTAATTTGAGCTTGTGACGTTAGTTGACTGCAGATGCCAGCGGCGAGTGATAGCTCAGTGAGCCATCTTGCTAGGTTACCATTGTACAGTCGCCACCCTGCGTCTGTCAGCAGAGTATCAATACTTAAATAAAATCACCTGGCACACCCTGGATTGATTGGCTTGTGTTATGGATGGAGCTGGGGTGACTCCATCGATGGGACACAGAGAGGCTGGGTAGTGCTGTTGTTGGCAAAGGGATGAGGACAGCACAGGTGCTGGCTCAGGTAAAAACACAGATGCTGGCACAGCGGCATACACTGGGTGGCTCTGTCATGGCAGAGTGATTGAGACTGGATGGCTCGATCCAGGGATTTATGTGTGATGAAAAAAGTGGTGGGTCTTTAAAAGGGGCATTACCTAAGCAGTGTAACCAGGGCTTTAAGTGGGCGGGGTCCTGCCGGTGCCCAGCACCGGGTGCTGTTCTAAAAAGCAGGAGCTGAGACGGGTCTATATCGGGTTCTCCATTTTTGCCCTCACCCTCAGGATGGAAAAAAAATCTTAACTCTGCAGCAGTACCACCCTTCACTGCCTTTGATGTAACTTCAAAGAGACTCGTTATTTTTCTTTTACAGTCTCATGGCAGAACTGAAGCATTTTCAATGTTATACAACAAAGCCGTAGTTGTTGCTTATTTATCTTATGCAACTAACAACCATTGACAAAGCCAATAGTCCTGGCTTGTTGTAGGTGTAATGTTACGTGTATTATATATCTGGATGGAATGACAGAAGACGCAAAATACCAGCCAGGCGGCACAATATGCTAAGCACAGATTTTTAGCTTACGTGTTTTTAAGGCACACCCTTAATTACATTGGCCACTCCCCTTCAAGAGACCCTCCAGTTTTTTCATCCCACTTTAAGCCCTGGGTGTAACTATGTATCTTTTCCAAGAGATGGGACTTGTGTGAAAGGGCGTAGCTTAAAACAGTTAAACTAAAATCCCGTGCTTCCCATAATGTGCCACTCGACCCGTGTTTTGGTACCTGTTTGTGAGCTTTCTGTTGTTGCATCCAGACTTGTATAATAACTGACATGCACCTAAAAAAGCCAGATCTATTGGCTTTGGCAATGCCTGTTAGCAGTATCCCATTAAAGACTACCAGTGATTTGTTGGAAATCATTGGAATTCGATATATTTAATTTCTGGAAGAATGAGACTGTAAATTAAATATTGCTAAGGCCTGTAGTAAGATTAGTTTTCTTCAGAGTGCCTCAATCTCTCCTATTCTTCCCTCCGCACCACTTTTCTCCGTGGTCTCTCACTATGTTCAACACTTATACTCTTTTCCTCCCCCACATCTTTCTGAAATCATCCATCTGCACAGTTTCACTCTCTCCTGCATGCGCTTCATTGCATTTCCCTTACTTCACCATCCCCATCCAACGCACCCACTCTCATGTGAGCACTGTTTTCATTTACTATAGCCCTGTCAATATCTCAACAGCTGTGTGCCTCCCTCGCACACTTTCCCATACAATCACAATTGCCACACGTGACTATTGTTCTGAGCGCTCTGTAGAGAAACAAAAGAGGCGCAGTTACTGCCAGCCTTGCTTCTCGTAAGCAACAACTATAAGTACAAAGTGTGTGTTTATGCACCACTGGCAGGTTTTCAAATCACATAATTAAAAGGCATTGTCATTTACAATGCAAATAGCTCAAGCTCTCGCAAGTGCGAGACCTATTGCTTTGCAAATGCTTGTTAAGTATTAGCACTATACTGCACCAAGTGAGCAAGCATAGTGAGCTAAACATTGCTTAATTTGTAATCAAATATGTGCCAGGGCCCTTGTCAGGTGGCCACTGCAACTTTAACCACCCATTACCCCTGCCAGCGCTGCCAATGACAATACCTGTGCCAGTATTAACCATAGCACTCCTAGAAGTGTGATAGTTTAAACTATTCCAGGCACCCAAATCTATAAGAATGACTTGGGCGGCAGGAATGAATCGTTTTTAATGTATATTGAATTAATAAACAGCTGTTGTTCTGCTCATCTCTAAATTACACAGACCGCGCCACCATGTGGCAGACTGTCATAAGTGCCGGTGCTAACAAGTGCTGGTGCCGAGCACCGGAAGCCACTGGCTCAAATTAAGCACGAGGTCCAAACCAAGGGGAGTTTGCAGTAGGGGAAAGGAAATCCCTCCAAGAATTTTCTTTTAAATAGGGACGAAATTATTCATTACATAGCACAATTTTACAAATAAATTAGCTAAGAAGCCATAGATTTTTAAAGAGTGTTTTGAAGAGAAACTCTTGAAATATTCCAACACTTCAAGGCCTGGCACAGTACACAGGAGCATTCCTAAGCGGCCACCTCTGCCATCACGCCTGGTTTCGACCACTGCCAGCACATTCTATGTCAGCGCCACAGATCTTCTCTTGTGTGAGGCTCATCATTTGAGACGGAGAATTAACCATATGAAGCCATAAGCTGCACCATTTATGACAGCATCAGACCTGCTGGATGTGCACTACCTGGACAACTGCAGCCCCCAATTCCCTAAGCCCTATTTGCTCTTTGTCCATTAAACTCTGGCCTCCCCGCTAACTTCATTTAAAATACACCGGTCATCAAGAGTTGTTTAACAAAGTAGCATAATGCAAAATGATGGGACCCCCTAGAGAATGTGGTGAGGAGCACCAGACACTACTCTCCTACCTCATAGATTAGGCCCAGTGCTTAATTTGTAAAAAAAAAAAGTGCCAGGGTCCTCGTCAAGACTCTACTGCAGCTTACACCACACATTTGCCCGACCAGAGCTGCCAATGATAGTAATAACACAACTACTAACCATCACACTCCTACAGGTGGGACAATTTGGACTATTTCAGGACCGCAAAGCTATAAGAATGGCTTTGGTGGCAGGGAATTAGTCATTTCTAGTGTACATTTAATTAATAATTAAGTGTTGTTATGGTCATCTCTCAATTAGCCAGACAGTGCCACTTTGTGGCAGACTGTCACAAGCGCCGGTGTTGACAATTTAGTGCCGGTGCTGAGCACCGGAAACCATCAGCTCAAATTAAGCACTGATTAGGCCTTAGGCTTAGTGAGAGGGACCCTGAAGAATGGGTGCCGCCAGCGACACATCCGTAGCCTGATGGTTCTCTATGAATGGTGGCGCATACTTCTTTTTACTACTAAACCTCTCTTAAACTGGAATAAAAATGCAACACCACTGGTACTTTGTTTATGTGTAGGTAGTCATAGATGTGTCATGGGGCTCGGCACCAGCAAACACCAGCACAAATTAAGCACTGGGAGTGTACCTGTCTGCAGGTTGGTAAGGCCACCCTTATCGATTTCCCCTAGCTGCTGTAGAGCAGGATCCAGAAATGTATGCTCACATGCACAGTAATCTTCATCCTCACGTGCATCCTGTATCCCAAACTCTCTCCATCACCTTGAATCTCAAACTACTTTTATCCCACATACATATTTCATTTTCACTTTATATTTCTCTTCCCCGCGCAATACACGTGACTGCATGCACATTCGTGCTCTCCACTCCTAGAGCCTTGTCCACTGTATGGGGGTAATACACATCTCAACACAGGGGAGCCATCAGGGGTCAGGTGACAGCTGGACACTAATGGGGAAGTCTTCTGGTTTTAGGTCGGCAATGACAACTTTTTAAAAGTAATGTGAAAAATAGTAATATAAAATTCAATTTTATTAAGTTGCATTTTATATTACTATTACAATGAGACCTTGAACAATTTTCTTCAGTATTTCAAAACTGAATTTAGCACTTATTAATTGTAATATTGTACACCAGTGTTAAACCTGTGGGCGAGCCTGGCTGGCCATATTAAAAAAATTACTTTTGAGGCTTTGCAGTGCAGGACATGTAAAACATTAAATGTACAGGTCTTATTTGTTAAATACCATGCACCCAGCCCTATGTGGCTTTAAAGCCTACCTTGAGTGTACCTTATAAGTATTGCAAAGGATGGCTTAAGTCTGGAAAAGAGTTTATTGTGCCAGGTAAAAATGTCAGTTTAAAAATGCCCACCCAGGTTGTAGTGGCCTAGAAACATGTTTTACAGTGCTACTGTAGTGCGTGGCACCGCGAGTGCTGCAACCCATTAATAGCATTCAATTTGCAGGCCCTGGGCTCAGGTGGTACCAAAAACTAGGGTATTACAAGCAAACTAAATGTTCCGCTCATGTGTATACCAATTTTACCAGATTTGAAAGGGAGTGAACAAGCACTTTACCGCTGGTTAGCAGGGGTAAAGTGCACCGAGGCCTATGGCCAACAAAAACGGCTTCAGCAACAGAAGACAAAAATCCAGGGGAATACCACACAAAAGATGGTAATTTCCAACAAACATGCTGCAAGGTTGCTCCCCCAAAGTAGGTATCTAAAGTTGTCAAAAGCAATGGCCTATCAAAGATGCACTTTAGGAAGCCATTAACAAGTTTTGCAGAGAGTCTCAATTTTACACCACTATATATGCACATTTTTCCCTTTGCATTTAGAAGTTTGAGAGTTTTTTGCACACCATGAAGGAATGCTCCCCGTGATGCACTGGAAATAATTAATGGATGGTTTTATACTTATAGCTGTGGTTGTTTTCCCACCACAGACTCTGCATAAGTGTTTGCTTTAATGAGCAGACAGCGCTTCTCCTTCTGACATTCAGCTCTGCCGGGGAAAGCATCACCACAAGATTGTGAGCCAGCAGCATCATCATTCATAATTAAAAGAAGTGTGGCTTTTTCTAAAATCCCAGTAGTCCAGATTTACGATTATTGCACTTCAGAAGCCTGCCAAAGGCCCCTCTTGGGTGCACATCCAGGCGATCAATATGTCTGCCTGGCTTCCGACCTGCTTCCAAGAGGAAGAGAGATCTAACCTTATTAATATTGTAGACATTTTGCACATATTACCCCAGTTTGTCTATTAGATTTTCTACTTTTCAGAAGTTTTTGAGAGGTACTTTTTTCGACATATGTCCAATTCAGTTTTTTTTTAATCAGTTTGTTTCTTAGTGTCTTTCGAAAGTAAAGTTTGCCACTCAATACAAATACATTTTGGAGATAGTCTATGCAGAAAATAGGTGGGCTGACTGACAGGGAAAGCAGGAGATTTCCTCTGGGGCGGCTCCTCGGCTAAGGCGGAGGAGCGTCACCCCACAGGAAAACTAAAATAATAATAAGAATTTTTTATTATTGTCTATGTAAAGGTGTGGGCGGAGCTGTGCTTCCAGCAGAGCAGGGGGGGGGGGGGTGGTGGCACTCTCTTAAGTGGGCATGACGGTTTGGCTGGCCGTCTTCGGCCAGCCAAACCATCATGCGCAATTGGCATGTTCTCCACTGGGCTGTGTTATACAGCCTGGGTGGAGAACATGCCCAGCCTCCCAGTCCCTCTCAGAACGCTGAACCACAGTGCTCAAACCAAACACAACGCTGCTGTAAGGTGGCGCCGTGATTGGCTAGGGGAGCCGGGAGCCTTGGTGCTTTCTGCTTCGTCGACGAGAAGGACGTAGGAGAGGCGGCGCCGGGAAGGTAAGTGATTTTTTTTCTTCTTTTCCCCTTTTCTTTTTTTTGTTAACCCGCCCCTCCATCCCCGCCTCACCACTACTGCCCGGTAGCAGCCGCTACTGGATTTCCTGCCAGGCTGGCGCCTCTTACAGATGGGAGAAGCATGTCAAGCAAAACACCCAAAGCCTATGCTACCTCAATATTGTGCACACACAAGCCAGCCATGATTAAAGCGAAAGGTTAGAACATGAGCGTCTTCCATGCCAACCACACCCTATTCATCGCTATACCCCTTTTGTGCCCTCCCCCGCCAAGGACCTTTCTCTGTCAACCACAAATTCCCCAGCAAACACAAAATGTTATGAAAAGACTTGAGTCTTAAGAATTGAGACCCTTAGTTGAAACAAATCTGCCTAGTTTCAAGGCAGTCAACCACTGAGTTAGAATTAGGTCTGTCAATGCACAGAGTGAAATACCCCAAGTTCAGGCGTTTCTCACCTACCGTCTGTAAATACTGCGGTTGTCTGAGTACATAAAACATTTTAATTTAGCAAGACAAATGGATAGTGTCAATTTAAAGGTGTTCTTGTGCTTCCATGCAAGACTAAATAGTTTCAAGGTGTGAGAAAGCCGATTATTGAGGGTGAAAGTTAATCCACCACAAGTAATAATGTCACTATTCTTGTTAGGTCCAGTAAAGGTTTCAGTAATTTAAACCTGAGCTCAACCCACAGTAACTATTGCGCAGAGTAGACTGGCTTAACTTAAGAAAATGTGTAAAGTCACAGAACTAGAAGTACCAAAACAGGTAAAAAGCCGAAAACACCTCACAGTAAATATCCCACTCCACTTTATAAAAATAGAGAATATTATAATAAACAAAATTACACCAAAATGACAAACATCCAATAAGGGAATCTGAGATATACATTTTTAGTTTTAAATAACAATGGCACCAAAAAGTGTAAAGCGGCAACTGGTCACGCTAGACCGGGACAAGGGTAAGGTTTGAGGCTGACCACAATGGAACACAGGTTGGATACGAGGATCAGGTTGGTCTCAGTCAAAGAGTTACTTTGGACCTACAACATTTTCAAAAGGTAAAGTCCTCAGCAGGCCAAGGCTGCAGGCTGGATCCGAAGACGGGCTAATCTACCACTGGTTGACGAAGGACAAGATCTCAGTGAAGATGTCTTTGAAGGGGGGAAAATTCCAGAGTTCGAGCCCAGAAATGTGTCGACATCGTCAATCAGATGCTGCTTGGCATCGGGCTAGGTGAAGATTTCTACTTTAGGACTCATCTGGAAATCAGATTTTCTCAGAGGGACAAAGCTGCAGGCTGAAGCTGAAGTGGGTTCAATGCTGTCGGATGCCGATTGGCATTGGGCCTGCTGAATTGTATTTCATGCTGTGGAGAAAAATGTAGCGGGATCTGTGGCGAAGTCAGGCCCACTGGCCATGAACCCTCAGTGGATCAGCTGTCAGTTTGGTCCTAGTCTGACAACGGTTCTCCAGGCAAAAAGTTTCAAGTCCCAGCTTTTAGGGTTTGGCAGAAGGAGTCCACTCTGACACCAGCCGAGGATTCCAGTACCTCAGGGACAGGACTTTGGGGGCAGGACTCACTCCAACAGAAGCCACCAGGAGGGTCTGGGGCAGGTCCAGTTGAAACTGTGCAGCTGGGCTCTTCCAGGAAAGTGGGGTTCTTGCAGTTTTTGTGTCCCATAAGAGGTCAGCCAATTGATGTCATGTTTTGTATTGTCACTTTAGCAGTATGTGCTCTAGTTCATCAGTGGCATTTAACTTTCAGGCCCTGGGTACACTTTGTACCATATATTAAGGACTTAGAGGTACGCTTTATATGGCAATTTAGAGTATATCGAATTTCGACATGTTTTATGGGTCAACACACATGCACTGGGGCCAGGTTAGCAGAGTCCCAGTACACAGAGTCAAAAAAACAACAGCATCAGACCAAAAAGGGGGATGATCATGCCAAAATAATATACTTTTAATAGGATCTGTTGAATATATACTTTTCTTTCTAATGCCCTCTGAATGTGCTCTTTACTCTTAAAATGAAACTTAGTCTCTCGCCCCCTCCCATGCAAGAACTTGGACCTTCTTCTATGATAAAGCGCACACATACACACTCACACAAGCCTCTTTCATGTGCCTTGGTTGCTATCTCTTTGCTTACAGTCACCATGATGATGCCAAATCTAAAAACAGTCTTCTCCTTGAACATCATCTACTTGTCCCATTATATTAAAAAGAAGAAAATCCTTACCTCTCTAACTTCTATATCCATAGGTGTAGCCCTTACTCAGGATGTGAAGCTGGCATTTAAAGAGTCTTAAAATCTAAAAAGAGACTAGGTGACAAGGTAATTAGTTCTTTTCACACATCCTCTGCCCATTAGTTCTTTTCACATGCTCTACCATAGTTCATTACACTGTATACAAAAAATGTGGGATAGAAAGGAGAAATCCTAGTTCACAAATCACTAACTTTGAAAAGATTAAAGACATGGATGAACCAGAGAAAGTTGATATGCCCAGAGCTATCTCACCCAAGTAACAAACATCCAACATAGATTCTATCTAACAAGACTGCGAATAGGCACACTGCACTTTTTGGTAGCTTTTCCCGAGATGGGTTTTTGTTCCCAAAAGTTACCCAAATGCCCATGCGTTGGCAAGTCCAACCAGTCCACAATGCATTTTGCACTCTTTTGTAATTTTTATAGGGATCTGAGGAAATAAATATTGCACCCATTGGTTTTATAAGAAAAAATCATTTATCATAAATATGCTTTTCATTTTATCCATAACCTTGATAATGTGAATTTATGCTATAGAGTCTGTCTACTTTTCTTTCGCCATCCAAAGAAGGAAACCGCTCCTATGCCTGGATGTTTTAACATATGCCAATTATTTATCCCCCTATCCGATGCCTCTGATTACGGTTTTACACTTGTTCGCTATTGAGTTGACTCCTAGCTCTGTGTCTGGTGCTTTGTGTTTTGTATATTTTATCTGTTTATGTCCTGAGACAATTTTGTATGAATTTCAGTCATCTATTTTTTAAATACGAGTGTTTTATTAAGATCTTTGTAAATTTTATCTGTGTAACTCTTTTATGGATGTTTTATCTGAATAAAGATGTATTTATTGATTGATATGCATTTTCTTCTATTGACTCTCAGGGTTAAAAGCTGCTGATATGTTTATTTTTATTTATTTTATTTATGGAGTTTTATATAGCGCTGACCTGACCCGGGGGTATCGGAGCGCTTTACAACAGTGTTTCATAATAGTTACATAGTAGAGCAGTCTTAAAAACATAAAGTTCGGCAGTCCAAGAGTGCTGAGGCTTCTTGAGGTAGTGGTTGAGTCCTGAGGTAGCCTCGTTGAATGCTTTATTCCACCCATGTCCATCCTTGCCCCCCGTGGTGTCTGCTGTGATACAACAGAGATGACTACCCAGAGAAGAAAGCCTTATTTAAACTGTATTTTACCTGCTAGAAGTAATGAGAGGTTTTTCCTGCTATAAATGACTTTGCATGAACAGGGTATTCGTCACTCTGTTGAAAGTGGCAGTATTCAAACAATTATTCATCCATTTAAAGGACTGCAGTAAGTTCTGGGGCAAGGTCACTATGTCGGAAATAGGTTAAAACAATCTGGAGTTGCAATATAACCCTTTACATTGCTACCTCACTTTGGAAAAAAAACGTATACATTTTTTGCTCCAGTTTTTTCCACTTTGCTCCTATTATGTGATGAACACTAAAACAGTTATTACTAATTTGTTTTCAGTTTTTCTTATAGCTTAAACCTAACCCACATTTGCACTTATAATTTCCTTCACGTCCTATTTGGAGCAGTTTTCCAAATCAAAATTGTGTGGCAATGATGATGCTGTCCACAATTTCGGTGTTGGACGTTATCAACCTGAATGCAAAGCAAAGGTAATAATTGGGAGCAAAAAATTACCCGACATTGTGCACCAACAGTATTTGTCTCAAGGTGTTTTTGCATCAGTATTATCTCACAACCTGGGATGGGGCTGTAAATACATGAGAAAAGCAAAGTGTGCAGTAATACACAAACCGCACATTCGTAGAGCCTGATTCACAAAGGTATATATGCATGTCTGTTAGACCTGGCACCATTGGCGTGGGTCTCCCTTCCATTTTTTTTTTTGCTGTTGCCTCCTGTGTTGACGATGTTTTTGCTGGTGTAGATGCTTTGGGCACTTTGCCACTGCTATTCAGTGCCAAAGTGCCAGTGCTCCCTATTGTAAATTGTTGTATGGATTAGTGATTCCATGATTGGCTTATTTGATTTACTTGTCAGACCCTAGTATAGTGCACCTTGGGTGCCCAGGGCCTATAAATCAAATGCTGCTGGTGGGCTTGCAGCACTGGTTGTGCCACCCACAGAAGCAGCCTGAAAAGTGTGACACTCTAATTACTCACCTGTATATTTACTACTAAACAAAAAGGTGTAATGCTACCATTTTCTGCTATTCACCATAACCGAGTGCAGATTTACTCCTAGCTGTAGACTTAAATGTCTTCACCCCCTCAGATCCTACAACAGAATTTAGGAGCGTAAAGTTATTACTAGTAACTTTACACAAGTAGGTGGAGATTTCCGCCACGGTGGGAAAATTATTACAGTTTATTATTCTTTAAAATAAGAAATATAGAATAAATTAATGCATAATGTAAATGAATTTAAAATATTAAGTCAGAACTAATAAAATAAAAACAATTAATAATTCATGATATATATATATATATAATTTAACATATCAAAATAATTTAATTAGTTTCCTATAGGGTGTTATTTTATCTCCCTCCCTTCATTGTTTTTTATGGCTGTGTGTTGCAGGACCTATGAGTGGTGCTTGACTTATCCCAAGGAGGAGCTGGAAGTTTGAACCTGTTTTAATACGTTTAGGGCTGAAGTAACTTTAGAAGTGTCGTTTACAAATAGCAATGGTCTTACCATTTTCTGTGTGTGTTTTTGACATGTCCCTCCTTAAACCCCCTTCTTAAATTTCCCTAAACCCGACCAATTTAGCAGTAAGTATTCTCCATTTTCCAGCCGCCACTCCTTGTCCCTCCCTTATTTACCACAAGAACGCATTCCAGAGTGTGCAGAGATCTCCACTACCTTGATGGGGACGAGGTCTCTGGTCGTAGGTTTGTGAATAGCATTTTGTAGTACCGTACTTGTACTTACTTTTGTACTACTTTATATATTACAAAATGCTTTTATGAATAAGGCCCATCGTTTTACCATTTCAATCGAGTTAGAGCAAATACTGTGTAAATACTTTAGAATATAGAAAGGAATGTGTGTGAATTCTGTAAACAGATAGGTCAGGTGAGAGGACCCACAAAATACATAAAAGCCTTTCTATGTTCTCATGAACTTTTGGAAAGTGTGCCTTTTGTTTTTTACACTTTGCTTTTTGTTTTGGCGTTGACATTTTTTAATTAAAGGCTTTTCTTAGTGTTGACATTACCTTTGGACGATAGAATTGATGAGCTGTGAGTTTTCATGCTCAATCCTCCCCACAGTGATTTTCTTTTTATAAGAGAAAGGTGATGATATTTACCCAGAGTTACTAAGATGCTGTCAGAACTTCCCCGTAACACATCAATCATCCGCTGCCCTTATTCCAACCTCAATGAGACATAGCTTCGCAAGCTGCTCAATGAAAGGTCCCTCGGTCTTTATCTCCAAAGGACACAGGACTCTCTGCTCTGCGTCTCGAGCACAGGCATTGTAGCAGAATGAATGAGCACTTCTGCCTCACAATTAATTATTAGGAAAGACAACCTGTGTTTCAGGACAGTAATCAGTGGCGGCTCCTCCGCTAAGGCGGAGGAGCGTCACCCCACTGCTTGCGGAGGGGTGTAAAAGAAAAAAGAAAATGATAACAACATAAGGTATTATCATTTTATTTTTAGTATCTGTCAGGTTCGGGCGGGCGGGCCGGGCTCCTGTCACGAGGGAGGAGGAGTGGTTGCTGCACTCTAAAGTGCGCATGTTGGTTTGGCCGGCCGTCTTGGCCTGGGCAAACCGTCATGCGCACTTTGCATATTCTCCACCCAGGCTGCATTAACGCCTGGGTGGAGAACATGCCCAGGCTCCCATTCCACGTCTGAGCGCCGAACCGCGGTGCTCAGACCAATCACAACACTGCATTGCAGCGTTGTGATTAGCTCGGGGGAGCCTGGGTGCTTCCTTCTTCCGGCAGAAGCGGAAGGACGATGTGGGAGAGACGGAGGAGAGACGCGGCGATCAGGTAAGTGCATTTTCTTTTAAACCTCCCACCCCGTGCCCCGACCCTCCCCCCTTGCCCCAACACCCTGCACTGCCACCCCTGTACTGTACCGGCCTCTACTGACAGTAATTGAATATGGAAAAGCCAAAATTAAGGGAGGGTGGAAAGCGACTACAAATATGTGAACCTACTTGCATCATTTATGTACACTGTAAAATGAAGCTCTCTTTATTTTGGATTGTCATTTTACACCACAGCATTTTCTTGTTCCATGTAGCACGTCATTTACTTTATTTATTATGGTAATGAAAGATTCGTCTTCAGGGTAAAAAAAGCCGGTGTGAATAACATGAAATATATATCCCTTGCACGAGGAGGCAAGGAGGGCAAAGCTTTCCATGAACATACTGACCTTCATTCAACTGCGTGGGGGAAGGTGACCAGATTTTGAATAACAACAAGCATTGGCAAAGCCAATAGGTCTCGGCTATGTGAAATCTGTTGGCTATGTCAATTTTTTAGGCATATTGTAAAGCAGCTCACTTGCTATGCAGCATGTTTAAAAGGAAAAAAAAGTGCTATGATGCAGGCAATGCTGACTGCTTTATAGTGCTCTTTTTTTTAACTTTTCATCCATGCTGCACAGCATCCGCACAGCTGTACAACATGGCAATGAAAACATTGACAAAGTCAAATAGCTCTAATATTTGGCTTTCCAATGTTTTTAAGCCATGTTCAGCTGCATGGCTGCTGTTGCAGCATGGGTGAAAGTAGAAAAAAAAATCTCTATCACGCAGCCAGCTATAACTGCTTCATAGATTTTTTTTTTCATGCTTCATGAATTGTTTTTAACATTTGAAATATATAAAGATATGTTTTTTTTAACAACTGTATATAAAAGTTATTTTGCAAAATTTTAAAAGGATTTGATCAAATAAAAACATATTATATGGTAATCTTTTGGTTTCTATTCAACTCTTGGTGATTTGACTGAACAGGTATGAAAGGAGTGTGAATGTGTATGCTTTAAAGAATCCCAAAGGGAGTTTGTTTTTTGAAATAGTGCTATTTCTGGTGTCCCATCCCTTTGGTAGAGAAGGACCCCTCTCTCTATATTGTTATATCCCTGATTGATGTACAGAGTGTTGAATTGTCTCCCACAATGTACAACACAGTGTTGATCCCCAGCTAAGTTCACCCTATGTACATTCCACTACACATAAATGCATTTTACGGATTTCCTGACTGAATAGTGGGATACATGATTTTAAAATAAAGTAATTTTTCTTGCTTCTACAGGCAGTCACAAGTGCAGTTATCGTTCAGGCACTAGGGTCATGATTTGAATGGTGCAGCAGGTGCAGTAGCACCAGGCCAAAAAGTTGTCAAAACTCCTTTAAACGCATAATATTGCTGTATTTGACTACTAAACAGGCACTCACAATTTCAGTTACCTTGAAGTTAAAAGGGACTTGATTTGAATGGTGCAGCAGGTGCAGTGGCACTGCGGCCAAAAAGTTGTCAAAACTCCTTTAAACGCATAATATTGCTGTATTTTACTACTAAACAGGCAGTCACAATTGCAGTTATCTCGAAAGCAGCAGGGTCATTATTTGAATGGTGCAGCAGGTGCAGTGGCACAGGGCCCACAAGTTATCAGAACTTCTCTAAGCACCTAATATTGCTATATTTTACAACAAAACAGGCAGCCACCTGTGCAATTATCAATCAAGTGTTAGGGTCATGATTTCAATAGTGCAGCAGGTACAGTGGCACCGGGATCAAAAGCTCCAGGCACCTCACTAAACACCTATTATTGCTATATTTTACAACTAAACAGGCAGTCAGAAGTGCTGTTACCTTGCAGACAACAGGTTCATGATTGAATGGTGCAGCAGGTGCAGTGGCACCGGGCTCAAAAGTTGTCAGAACTCCTTTAAACACCTAATATTGCTATATTTTACTACTAAACAGGCAGTCACAAGTGCAGTTATCTTTCAGGTACTAGGGTCATGATTTGAATGGTGCAGGAGGTGCAGTGGCACCGGGCCAAAAAGTTGTCAGAACCCCTCTAAACACCTAATACTGCTGTATTTTACTACTAAACAGGTAGTCACAATTACAGTTATCTTGCAGTTAAAAGGGTTATGATTTCAATGGTGCAGCAGGTGCAGTGACACCATGGCCCACAGCTCTAGGAATCCCTCTAAACACCAAATATTGCAATATTGTAATACTTAACAGGCAGTCACAAGTGCAGTTACCTTACAGTTGCATTACAGCCTGCATGGAGAACATGCCCACCCCTACAGCTCCTGGCTGAGTGCCGTGTGATGGCACTCAGACTAATCACAATGCAGCATTGTGATTGGCTTAAGGGAAGGAGTCTGGCTGCCTGCTTCCTGTTCCTGGAAGCGGACTCAGGAGAGCAGGAGCATAGAAGACGTGGGACCCGGCCTCGAGGTAAGTTATTTTTTTTATTTCTAAACCCTGCTTCCTCCCGCGCCACAACCCCCACGCCACACCCCCGCACCACACCCCCAACAACCTCCCCCGCGACACCCGCACCGGCCCCCCACCCGCGAGCCATGCCGGCCGCCCCCGAGGTCATCACGCCTACAGCATTTATGACGCAAACAGAGACCAACAAGCATACACACACCAGTAAATACAGAGCAACACCGACAAAGGGAAGCATGCATGATCAAGGGACATATCTACACCAGTTTATACCAATATCACATAAAGACACGCATTGTTAAAATGACAAGCATATTGACACACAATCACAGACAATATACATACAAGCAAAGATGAAAGGATGAGTGTGACTTTATGGATTAATGGATTGATTTGTGTTGCTGGACATATGGGTGAATGGATGGGCGGGGTGCCTGCCTGTAATGATGGATTCCAGGATAGTTGAGGTGAATTCAAAATAAAAACAAGCATTGGTAAATGCATTATGTTTCGCCTATGTGATTAATAATAATCTGCCGCGGAGGTTGCAGGGGGTGTGGCGGGGGAGCGATTTTAGAAATAAAAAATGTTTAAAAACTTACCTCGAGGCCGGCTCCCGCATCTTCTGTGCTCCTGCTCTCCTGAGTCAGTCTCCAGGAACAGGAAGCAGGCAGCCAGGCTCCCTCCCCTAAGCCAATCACAACGCTGCAATGCAGCATTGTGATTGGTCTGAGCACCGTGACACAGCGCTCAGCCAGGGGCTGTAGGTGTGGGCATGTTCTCCATGCAGGATGTAATGCAGCCTGCATGGAGAACAGGGAAGTGCGCATGACTGCTTTGGACTGCCAGAGAGAGCCAAACAAGGGCGGCAAACAATCATTTCGCACTTGAGTGGGCAAACCACTCCACCCCTGCCCTGCTCTGTGAGCAGAGCAGCCCCGCCCGCAAAGGAAACATAACATGATAATAACTTTCAGTTATTATCATGTTATGTTTCCTCTTCTCGCACTCCATGAAAGCAGTGGGGCGATGCTCCCCCCCCCATAGCGGAGGAGCCGCCACTGGATGACCTCTGCATATGTGCTTGCATCCAGTATTTGGCAGGCCTCTGTGTGCCTCACCATACTAAAACCAATTGTATTGGCATTGCCAATGCTTGTTCGTGCACGCTTTCCTTACTCTTTCCATAACTATACATACAATAGCACATATCTGAAAGAGACACGTTAGTGACAGATTCCTTACCTTAGAATATCCCCAGGCGTCAGGCTGGATCCGGAAAGTTTTTGCGTAGCAGTACCCTTGCGCGTCGGTAGGCGGCGTCGTGCGGCTCCGCGTCCGTCGTCGGCGTCGTGATCGCCGGGATGACGTCGCGGGCAGTACTTAGGCGCCGCCCCTGCGCGCTGACGTCAGTTCTTCTTTTTCCGCGCCAGCAAGCGCAGATCCGGGAAGAGCAGTGCCCTAGTCATTTTTTGACTAACTTTTTTGATGAATTTTTTCACTGTTTTTCTTCGAATCGACTTCAAGGTGTCGTAGGGATGCCCGGGTTTAAACGTTGCGGCGCCTGTGCTCGGATGATGTCCATCACAGACCCGCATCGGGAGTGTCTCTTCTGCCTCGGCCGAGGCCATGACACGGAGTCTTGTTCCGACTGCCGGGCCCTCAACCCGAAAGCTTTGCGAGAGCGGTCTCGAAAGCTCCTCGAGGCCCGGCATTCGGCTCCGCGCAAGCCCCGGTCGCGTGAGAGGTCCAGGGGTCGATCGCGGAGTCCACACCGGTCGTCGGCATCGAAGTCTTCTTCGTCCGGTAAGTCCAAACACAAAAAGTCCAAGAAGCATCGTCGCTCTAGGACTTCGCCTCGCCGGTCTCGCGACTCGGCTGAGGCCCCTCCCGGCACCGTCCCCGCCCCGCGGCCCCGGACATGCCTGTGGAGTTGCCCCCGCAATACCCGTCCTTCCCGGGTTCGGGGGCGGATCCGGCCCAAGTACAGGAATTCCTGTCGGCCATGGCCCGCCTCTTCGGGCCTCAAGGTCCCTCCGGTGCGCCTTCGGGCCCCGCGGGCCCTGATGGGGTTGCTCTGGCGTCGCCGACGGCTCCGGCCCCGGCGTCGCCCGTGCCTCCAGCCTCGATCCCGGCTCCGGCCCCGACCTCGATCCCGGCTCCACAACCCCCATCGACGCTGGTCGACCTAACAACACCTCCGCCGGCGCCGATGTCTCCGGTGCCGTTCTTGACGCCGCCTGGGGCTCCGGGCGGCGGCGTCCCCCAGTTCCTTCCGGCTCCGGACATGGACCCGGACCGACGTCGCTCGACGCCGGTTCCGGCGCCGATGGGACCTTGGGTCCCAAATGTCCCTCCTCCTCCTTATTTTGAACCAGAGGAGGACCAGGAGGACTGGGAGGGGTCTGATGACCCTCTGACACAACAGTGTCAGTACGATGAGGACTGGACAGAGGGTCTAAGGGATGCCAGTGGTCTAGATACTTCCCCTGACACTGGCATGCTGTCTCCTCCCGTGGCTACGGAGGAGGGAGCCAATTTTGCAACGGTGTTGCGTAGGGCGGCTGGGGCCTTACGTCTCCAACTCCCTACTGTGGCGGTCAAGACTAACATCTTGACAGAGGTGCTTCAGCCGGCAGCCTCCTCTTCGGAGACTGTGCTGCCGTTTAACGACGCCCTCACTGACGTTCTTTTGGGCGCCTGGTCCAAGCCCAACACAGGGGCTCCTGTGGATAGGAACGTGTCCCGACGCCATCGCCCAGCTCCAGGCGACCCCCTGTTTCTCTCTGTCCACCCCACTCCTGAGAGCTTGGTTGTCCAAGCCAACGCTTCCCAAACCGCCTTCCCTACCGCCCCTCCGGATAGGGAATCCAAACGCCTGGATCAATTTGGGAAGAAGGGTTTTCTTCCTCCAGTGCTGGCTTGCGGTCCATCAACACCGCTTGTCTTTTGGGCCGATATACCCACTCCTTGTGGGATTCGGTGGCGAATGTTTTGCCCCAGTGTTCTGAGGAGGTCCAGACACTGCTTTCCCGCGCCATTGCGGAAGGAAGGGATGCGGCCAAATACACGATACGATGTGGCCTTGATACCGCCGACTCGCTGGGCAGGTCTATTGCAACGACGGTGGCGCTGCGACGCCACGCCTGGCTGAGAACCACTGGTTTTCAGGGGATGTCCAGAATACTCTCATGGACATGCCCTTTGATGGAGTCGGTCTTTTTGGGTCCAAAGCAGACCATGCGTTGGAGCGCTTTAAGGACTCACGGGCTACTGCCAAGTCCCTGGGCCTTTCTGTAACATGCCCTCCGCTGACTTCTGCTTTTCGCCCCTATCGTGGCCACGGTAGGGGCGCCCCTTCACGTCAGCAGCCCAGCCACCTACCCGCGCAGCAGGCGTCTTCGCGTGGCCGAGGACGTGGATTCCGCCGTGGCGGATCGGGCAACCAGCGTGCGGGTCAGGCCACCACCTCCAACCCGTCCGCGGCCTCCAAGCCCTCCTAGTCCCTCCTTTCAGGTGCACAGCACGCCAGTAGAGGGCAGGGTCCGCCATCACCTTCCCCACTGGCGTACCATCACCTCGGACAGGTGGGTCTTGGACATTGTCCGAAGGGGCTACTCCCTCCCCTTCGAGACCACCCCCCCAGCCATGCCGCCTCAATTCCACCGCATGTCAGGGGATCACTTGGTACTTCTGCAGAAGGAAGTCACTGCCCTCTTGGCCAAGAGGGCCATCGAGCATGTTCCGACCCCAGAAGTAGGGCGTGGTTGCTACTCCCACTACTTCCTGGTGCCCAAAAAGGACAAGGAGGACATGCGTCCTATCTTGGACCTCCGGAACGTCAATCGCTTCCTCCGGAAGGAGAAGTTCAAGATGCTCACCCTAGCTCAGGTCTTGACTGCCCTCGACCCTGGAGACTGGTTGGTAGCGTTGGACTTGCAGGACGCATATTTCCACATCCCCGTCCTGCCGGCCCACCGGCGTTACCTTCGGTTCACGGTAGGCCCCGAGCATTTTCAGTTCACCGTGCTCCCCTTTGGCCTTACCAGTGCCCCTCGGGTGTTCACGAAAGTGATGGCGGTGGTCGCAGCTCATCTGCGCCGGGCAGGGGTTTCAGTCTTCCCCTACCTCGACGACTGGCTGCTGAAGGCGGGCTCGTCCCAGGCAGTCGTCTCCCACCTCCAGACTACGGCCGAACTCCTGCACTCGCTGGGGTTCTCCATCAATGTGCCGAAGCCGCATCTGATTCTTTCTCCACAGCTCCTTTTCATCGGAGCAGTTCTGGACACGACGCGGTTTCGGGCCTATCCTCCCGAACGGCGAGTCCGGGATATTCAGGCTATGATTCCGATCTTTCAGCCTTTATCCTGGGTTTCGGTACGGATGACCCTGAGGCTGCTGGGCCTCATGGCCTCCTGCATCCTGTTGGTCAATCATGCCAGATGGCATATGCGGGCTATGCAGTGGGACCTGAAGTTCCAGTGGGCGCAGCACCAGGGCAACCTGTCCGATCACGTCCAGATCTCGGAGGGGACTGCAAAACAGTTGCAGTGGTGGCTCTCGAACCGGCAATGGGTCATGGGCAGATCCCTCTCCCTTCCCCAGCCAGAGCATACAGTTGTGACGGACGCGTCCCTTCTGGGATGGGGCGGTCACATGGGAGAGGCGGAGATCAGAGGCCTCTGGTCTCCGGCGGAGTCCCGGCTCCATATCAACCTTCTGGAGCTCCGGGTGATCCGACTTGCACTCAAGGCATTCCTTCCCTCTGTCAAAGGGAAGGTAGTGCAGGTGTTCACAGACAACACTACCGCCATGTGGTACTGCAACAAACAGGGCGGGGTGGGGTCTTGGACCCTTTGTCCGGAGGCTCTGCGCCTCTGGACATGGCTGGAACATCAGGGCATGTTCCTGATGGTTCAACACCTGGCAGGTTCCCTGAACGCCAGGGCGGACGAACCCAGCCGCAGGTGCATGATGGATCATGAATGGCGTCTTCACTCGGAAGTGGCGCAAGGACTCTTTCTACAATGGGGAGAGCCTTGGTTAGATCTATTAGCCACCGAAGAGAACGCGCAATGTCATCAGTTCTGCGCGTTGGAATTTCCAAGGCGGCACTCGCTCGGCGACGCTTTTCGTCGCGAGTGGAGTTGCGGTCTGTTGTACGCCTTTCCGCCTATACCACTTCTACCCAGAGTGTTGAAGAAGATTCGGCACGACCGGGCCCAAGTCATTCTTGTGGCTCCGGACTGGGCTCGAAGAGTTTGGTATCCCGAGCTACTCAATATGAGCGTAGATCCCCCGATCCGTCTGCCTCTTCGGGAGGATCTTCTGTCGCAGCAGCAGGGGACGGTCCTCCACCCGAACCTGTCCAGTCTACACCTGCTTGCGTGGAGATTGAGCGGCGGCAGTTGATTCCTTTCGACTTGCCTCCCGAAGTTTGTGATGTGATTCTGGCAGCCAGGCGTCCCTCCACTAAGGTGGTATACGCCTGCAGGTGGAACAAATTTGTGGCATGGTGCACAGCAAAGGCTGTGAACCCCCCTTCTGCCCCTCTTTCTGAGGTCCTTCTGTTCCTTCTCTCTCTGGCCCAACAGGGTTCTGCCCTGGGTACCATCAAGGGTTATCTTTGTGCTATCTCGGCCTTCCTCAGGCTCCCTGATCAGCCCTCCCTTTTCAAGTCCCCTGTTGTTAACAGGTTCTTAAAAGGCATTACACACCTCTTCCCTCCTGTTCCGTTTGTGATGCCTCAGTGGGACTTGAACTTGGTTCTTACCTTTTTAATGTGCGCTCCCTTTGAGCCTCTACATAACTGTCCTCTTCGTCTTCTGACTCTGAAGACAGCCTTTCTGGTGGCCATCACCTCCGCTCGGCGGGTGAGTGAGCTCCAGGCTCTATCTTGCAAACCTCCCTTTCTGTCTGTTCATCCAGACAAGGTTGTTCTTCGGACGCGTCCGTCCTTCTTGCTAAAGGTGGTTATTGCTTTCCACATTGGGCAGACCATCACTTTGCCCACCTTCTTTCCGCCTCCGCATCCTTCCAGAGAGGAAGAGAGGCTCCACCGTCTGGACCCAAAACGTGCGCTCTCCTTCTATATCGACCGCACAAAACACTTCCGGGTGGATGACCAGCTCTTTGTTGGCTACGTGGGCGCCAAAAAGGTCGGGCGGTGCACAAGAGGACCATCTCCCGCTGGGTTACCTTGTGCATCAAGACCTGCTATTCTTTGGCTAAAAAGGAGCCTCCTGTTGGGCTGCGTGCCCATTCCACCAGGGCAACGGCTGCTACCACGGCCTTGGGCCGCGGTGTTCCGCTGCCGGTTATCTGTCAGGCAGCTACGTGGGCCCCGCTGCACACGTTTACAAAGCATTACTGCCTTGACAGTCAGGTCCGGAGGGACGGCTTCTTTGGCCGTTCTGTCCTCCAGGACTTCCTTGTCTGATCTTTGTTCGCAGACCCACCACCGGGGTTGGTATTGCTGGGGTATCTATTCTAAGGTAAGGAATCTGTCACTAACGTGTCTCTTTCAGATGCACAAGTTACTAACTTGTGTAACGATATATCTGTAAGAGACAGTAGTTAGTGACAGATTTCTTACCGCCCCACCCATCCTCCCCGTTCTGCGAACTGATTTCTAGGGTTAAGGACATCCCTTTCAGGGCCCTAGTATTTTTCAGACACCTATGTCAGCTTCTTGCATGGCTCTGCTTTCCTGGCGCGGAAAGTCGTGTACAGAACTGACATCAGCGCGCAGGGGCGGCGCCTAAGTACTGCCCGCGACGTCATCCCGGCGATCACGACGCCGACGACGGACGCGGAGCCGCACGACGCCGCCTACCGACGCGCAAGGGTACTGCTACGCAAAAACTTTCCGGATCCAGCCTGATGCCTGGGGATATTCTAAGGTAAGGAATCTGTCACTAACTACTGTCTCTTACAGATATATCGTTACACAAGTTAGTAACTTGTGCTTTTCTTACACAGCTTCCGAGGAGTGTTGAATGCAGTCTTTATTTCTATACTGCATCAACCCTTTTTTATGTTTGCATCAATAGCCTAGAAATGTAAAGCGCTCGTAAAGAATCTCAACATGTGTTATCGGAAACCAGTGTATGATCCAAACGTGTGTTCTGCTGCATAGGCGCCAATCTAAGTGAAACAAACATTGTCTCGCATCACCGAAGGATGCTAACAGCACTGGCGTAGCAAGGGGGGTGCGGAGGGGGCGGTGCGACCGCTAAAATCATCGCCAGCACCCCCCCCCGCTCTTCAGCGCGGCGGCAGAGTGCAGGGACCGCCACGGGCGGCAGAGTGCCTAGCTACGCCACTGGCTAACAGCCAGCACCAGGGCACATTCCGGGGCCCTCTGAAGTTCCATTAACTTCCGCTGGCGAACGGAGACGGGCCCCCAGAAATCGACCTGTGAAATAGCATCGCCATTTTGCAGCTGGTTCGCTTTTAATTTGCCGCCATTTTTTTGTTTGTCTTTCTTTCTATCAGAGAGGCCAGGCTACAGACAGCTGTAGGATTTGGATAGCAATTATCTAAAGCTCTCAGCATCCTCGACCCGGTGAGTAGAAACTAGCCTTAAAGAGACACAGACCCCCGAATCTGCACGTGCCTGTCAGCAATAGCCAAGTTCCCTAACCGGAAGTCCTAGACAAGCCAAAGAGACATCTCACGATTCTTTTTCCAAAGGAATCGCAATAACTCTTCTCTAAAAAAGACATGAATGAAAATGCATGACAACAATAAAAAAACGCCACCCCTTGAGTTCTGTTTTAGTGTACCTCAGGGGAAGACTTACCCAACAATGCTGAAATGCCCCATGTCTGTTCATACACGGGATTTGCGCTGCTGGGTACTGCCACTGTCGAATCTCTGAGGGGGTGGATGTTATTAGAAACAAATAAATGCTGGCACAGCCACGGAATTGCACCACAGGGAGAAATGTAATTAAAACAATGGAATGGGGAAATTAGTCTTTTTCTAAATTTATGCATCCGCTATTTGTTTTCCTCAAGCTAGCGGCTGCCGCAGCTTCTACTGGTAATTTATGCATGTAGGGAGTTGTTTATTTAAAACTATTCACATAGAAGAGAGAATTTAACTGGTTTACATATCCACCTTTTGGGTGAGTTTAACATGGTGAATGGTGATACAATTTCTTTATTTGTTGTGTTAGAGTGGGCTAGCAACTACCTCCCACTCGCCAAATGAATAGATCCACGCTTCAAATAGGCCCTCATTCGCTGCTGCGGGGGGCGTCTGCTTATGTTACGATTGATAAGTAGTAGTAATAGTAGTAATTAATAAAAAAACCTTTGCAATCGGATACATAATAAAACATCAATACAATGCACGTAAAAGGGCCCATTTCATCAAAAAAAAGGGCAGTTAAAACTCCTTAAAAGATATTTGTGTAACTGTAGATAGTAAAGTGTAAAATCTGAAAACGGTACAATGTTACAATTGATAAGAGCTTCGACTTTGCAGCTAAGTAAACCAATTTTAGCAAGGTAACTCAATGTGTCAGGCTTCTTAGTTGGGCATCTTGGAGTAAAGTCAGAGTGCACATTCACACTTTTAAAACATGCACCACTTCCGGCCTGATCACCGGTGTCGCCATAGCTCTCAAGGCGCGTGTCGCCATAGCTCTCAAGGCGCGTGTCGCCATAGCTCTCAAGGCGCGTGCAGCCGTAGTGAACGCAGGCCACAAGAATACAGTTAAAGGTTATTTCTAAGATTGTTAGTAGGTCTGGGTTTATGTGCTCACCATGGTCATTGGCTACAAACAGTTCTGTCGGGTAAAGGAATTGTTAATAATGTTATTCCTTGGGGCGTGGCTAACGCCCGAGGATGATGGCGGCGTCCGAGTAACTCTCTCGGGACGACGCGGGATCCGCCGGCAGCGACACCTCCTGTGGGGCTTGAAGACCGCTCAAAATCGGGTCGCAAGCGTAGGAAATGTAGCTGATTCCACAGCAGTAAGTCTTTTTAAGCTCCGCGACCCGCATCTCTTCAAATTCGCTCTCCTCGACACAGCAGCTCCACATGAGGAGACCCCCGCCATTTTAATGAGATGCGTATTGCTTGCTGTCTGAAGGCGAGCGGTCGATGAATTTTAACTGCACTTGAAGGGAGGCGCATTTCCATATATTTGAGGATGTGGCAGTAAAATCCTGATTTAAAGACAAGGCTTTTTCCATTTATTTTGCTTCTTTTTCGGTTTTTGTGGATAAGTAAAGTTCCACTTCACCAGATATTGCTGTGAGACTGATTAAGAGGAGTTCTCCCTCTTCAGGAAAGTCTTGGAACTTTCATATATAACACACAGCTCTCTTTGTCTTGTGACTTTCTTTGAAGATGTGGGGCTTCCTGTCAGTTGAAATGCTGAACTTAAGGTTTATTTATTTGAAGCTGTGAATTGTAACCTGCGTGCCTTCACCTCATCTACTATTTTAGAGTATGCCTTGTCATGATACCCACATTCTTATATCTTAATCTATCTTCTCTGGCTTTTCAACTCATTTGAATACTGTTTTATGCCAGTTCATGTGTCTTATCTAAGACCAATATTATAGCCTGCATATTGTCTCCTCATTTGGGAAGATTGAAAAAACAGAAGCCTCTGCTGACGTCATCTGTTCATAAACGTATAATTAGAGCTTCTTTCTTCACTCGTGGCGCCTTAATGGATGAATCAACGATCTCCCTGCCTAAAGGCGCCTCTTCATCTAATATTAATATGCCTTCTGTATCAAATAAGGCATCCACCAAGCGTCTGAAAAAAGACCCACCGTCTCCTCCAAAACAGGTTTCTACTGTATCTATGGATCTCCTTTTGGAGGAGATTCGTGCTCTACGTCCATTTGTGGAGGAGACTAACTCTAAATTACAAGCCCTCACAGACAACTGGTCGCGTATGGAAGAAAGGCTTACTACAGCTGAACAAAAGATTGAGTCTCTGGATTCATCCGTTATTGGGGTCAACGCTCTTCACTCCCAAGTTGCATCTCTTCAGAAACAAGTCGAGAATTTAGAAAACAGAAACAGAAGGAATAATCTTCATTTATATGGCTTGCCAGAAGGATCGGAGGGTTCGGATCCCATAACCTTCAAATCCTTCCTTCCAACAATTCTAAACCTACCAGAAGGTGCTCTTCTTAACATTCAACGCGCCCACAGGTTGGGCCCTCCACGAGCCAATGCTTCCAACATAAAGAAGCCAAGAGGAGTAATAATGTACTTTCTGGAATATTCTGATCTTCTCAAAGTCTTGTCGGCAGCTAGGTCCATCAAAAGGGTTTTATGGTCAGGTAACCCTCTATTTTTCTCACAGGTTTACGCAAAGAATACAACTGACAGACGCAGAGAGTTCCTTGCTTTGAGGCCAGCTCTTCGATCTATTAATGCACGCTTCAGCCTTTTTCATCCCTGTTTATTCAAAGTAACTTATAATAATAAGACTACCACATATGAAGATCCTATTAGACTGAAAAGTTTTCTTAATTCTTGTACAACAGTCACTATGGATACTTCATCAGCGAACACTAATTAGCTTGCATAAATGTTTTCCTTTAAAGGTAAAAGTTATTTTACTGTTAATTCAAATCTAAAAATTGGTAATTGTTTATACTTGGTAAAAGTTATCAAATGATAATGTTCTTGCTCTTTTCCTACAGGTTTTGTCTTCTTGTTATAAAGCCTTCCCCTTTTTCATGTCGTTTGTACGACGAGTTTCTTGCCTTCCATTCTGGCGTTTGGATGTGCCATCTAGTCCATGTGGCCTCATCCCCCCCACCCTTATGTTTTTTGGAATTTTTGTAGGTATGTTTTTTTTCCTGTTTTTAAGTCTGTCATCAAACTTCTCTTTGGAATTTTCTATCTTGTTTTCTCCTATCAGATGTCTTCTCTTCTATCCTTTCTCTCACTTCTGGTCTTACTTCTTCTACCTCTCTCCTCTTTTTTATCTCAATTTGTTTAATTCTGTTCTTATAGTGTATATGCTTGTTTTGTGGTCTAAAACTTTTATCATTTATGTAATTGCTGGTTCATTTCGATATCATTATAAAGTAAATATGTTATGTCTTTGAAAATTGTAACGTGGAATGTCAGAGGTTTAAACTCCCCTATCAAAAGACAACGAGTTTTATCTTATTTATCTAAACTAGATGTTAATATAGCCTTGTTACAAGAATCTCATCTTACGGAATCTGAATCACTAAAACTAAAAAGAAACTGGGTAGTTGATATTTTCTTTTCCCCTGGAGATGGCAAGAGAAATGGAGTCATAACACTATGTCATAAGGCTTTGAATGTTAAGCTCGTCTCTCAAGACTCAGACCATGAGGGCAGATGGTTGCTTACTAATTTACTGATAGGAGGGACTCCAATTTCTTTGTTTAATGTATATGCCCCTACAAATGGTGACGCTTCCTTCTGGTCCCAAATTTCCCAGTTTCTTGTAAATCATCCAGCTGAGAACTTTATTTTTGCTGGTGATTGTAATCAGGTGGTAGATCCTTTTTTAGATCGTAAATACAAGGTTTTTTTCACCTCAAACAAAGCTCATAAAACTTTTCTACAGTCCATAAAGCATCGAAAGCTAATAGATGCTTGGAGATTGTGCAATCCCTTTTTACAGGAATATTCCTATTTCTCCCCACCACATGAAACCCAATCCAGAATTGATCACATTTTTATATCACATAATGTCTCTCAATCCCTACGTACAGCAGAAATAGGACCCATTCTTTTTTCAGACCATGCCCCTGTTTGGATCCAGTTAGATATATGATCCCAGCCTACTCTTCCTAAAAGGTGGCGTTTCAATAACTCATTACTCCTGGACCCTACTTTTAACTCCTTGTTTGTCAATTTTTTTCATGACTACTTCAGCTTTAATCAATCACCCACTATCCCCTTTCACATGGTGTGGGATGCATTTAAAGCTGCTGCTCGGGGTTTTATCATCGGATATACCGCTACCAAAAAGAAAAATTCAAAAATCCTTAACGCGGAACTCCTGTCTAAAATAAAAAGATTGGAACACTCCTTTTATACTCCCAAGTCTAAAGATTGTCTATCGGAACTCATTAAAACAAAGATTCAGTTCAATAAAGACTCCACAGAAAATGCGTCTCTATATTTACTAAGACTAGCGAAAAATTCTATTTGGACAAAACAAAGCAGGTAAATTGCTAGCTAATTACCTTAAACTTAAACAGAACAAATTCCAAATTGAAACCATTATCGATGATAATCATATTTCAAAATACAAAGACTCTGAAATATTACATGAGTTCTCGCAGTTTTATAAATCACTTTATACACCAGAGAACGCACCTTTAGATTCAGACATTTCCCATTATCTCTCCACTATCCAGAAAACTGTAGACCCATCATTAAATTTCGAACTACTAGAAACCGATATTACACAAGCGGAGTTGATTAGGGCGTTGAAGGTTCTCCGTAAAGACAAAGCTCCAGGACCAGATGGTTTTACAGTCAAATTTTATTTACACTTTTCTCAATTACTCCTCCCGCAGTTGCTTACCCTCATTTCTTCTTTTGCTGAGTTACATAAGTCATCAGGTTCCTTTTAGAAGCTTTAATTTTTCTTATTCCAAAAGAGGGAAAGGATGCACGTTATTGCCAAAATTACAGACCTATCTCCCTAGTTAATGTAAATCTTCATATCTCTCAGAACCACTTGCAGCGATTGCCTTGGATGCAGAGAAGGCTTTCGATAGAGTGTATTGGCCTTTTATCTTCCATACACTTAAATGGTTTGGATTTGGTCCAAAAATCGTTTCTTTAATTTCCTTACTTTACACTGATCCCAAAGCCGCTATTTTTGCTAATTGCCTTACCTCCCCATATTTTACATTACAGAGAGGGGGGCGTCAAGGTTGTCCTTTATCCCCATTTCTCTTCAATTTAGCATTAGAACCTTTTTTATGCAAAATACGTCAAAATCATTCTATAACTGGTTTTACATCTAATACTCAACACATTAAGCTAGCAGCTTATGCAGATGATGTACTTTTATTTTTATCACGTCCACAGTCTGCACTTCCAGCATTTCTGACAGAAGTTATATGTTATAACAAAGTATCCGGTTATAAACTAAACAATACAAAATCTGAAATTTTACCTTTGACCAAATGCACCTTTAAAGAGGATTTCTCAATTTCTAATTTTACATGGAGTCCTCAACATATCAAATACCTCGGCTTATGGTTCACTCCCAAAAGCAAGACATCAATAACTCTGAATTTAGACAAATGTATAGATAAATTATCTACACTCACATCAAATTGGCATCCACTTTATCTCTCCTGGTGGGGTAGTTTAGACACCATCAAGATGATGTTGACTCCCATTATACTTTATACTATTTCCAATATCCCTGTAACTATACCAGTTAAGTTATTTCATAAGATTAATTCCATTCTCATATCTTTCTTATGGAATAAAAAAAAAACTAGAATGTCATTACTAAAACTATCACGTCCAAAACTGGACGGTGGTGTAAATTTCCCTGATTTTCCTAAATGTCACAAGGCGTTTCAATTAAGACAATTATCTCAGAGGGTCTCTGATTCACCATTAGACTCACCACTTTGGCTTGACCTGGAGAGATCATTCCTCTCCCCTTTTACATTTTAGGAATATTTATCTTTCACACGCAAACCTCAAAAATGATCTACGCCAGTTCTCAAACACTCTTGCAAGGGATTAAATTCTACACTCCAATCTATTCCGAACAATCTTGACTCCTTTCTTAACTCCACCATCTGGCATAACAAATTTATACTAATTAAAAATAAACCCTTTTTCTGGAAGACTTGGAGAAATAAAGGTCTTATATGGGTACATCAATTATTTGTACTTGACACGTTCCTTACATTCTCACAAGCAAATACTCTTTTCCAACTACCCCCTTCCTTTCAACGAACGTTTGCAGACCTACGTTCTGCAATTCTGGAAGCACAAACTCAATTTCATCCTCTACGTCCTTCTTCCCCTCTGAATGATACGTGGTATAATTTACTTCGGTTACATCCTAAAGCATCTAGTAAATACTCCCACTTGACACTTTCTTCCACTGATAGAGACAAAACAAAAGTAGAACTCTCTTGGGAAGCTGATTTAGACATAAGTTGGTCCATTACTTTATGGAACAGGATCTGGACAAAAATTAGGAAATCCTCTCGGGCAGCAAACACCACACAAACTCTTTTCTTTGTTTAAAATAGACTTTTATTGACTCCTATGATGTTACACAAAATGCATACAGAAATTCCTGACACTTGTTGGTCATGTTCTCTTGAACACGCTGATCTAAAACATTTATTATTTACATGCCCGTTTGTACTTAAATCTTGGAAACAAGTTTGTTCTCAGATTAACATTATTTTTCATTGCTCAGTTCCTTTTTCATACACAAATATTTTCTTAGGCAGTCTAGCTGTCAATTGGCCTAAAAGTAATTTGAGAATACAGATTGTAGACTTGCTGTTAGCTGTGGCTTTTCAGCAGATAACAAAAAATTGGAAAGATATGTCTAAATTGTCTTATTTGACATGGTGGTATGCTGCCTGTTACAATCATAGATTGAAGCAAACACAAGGAGATGATGGACGGAGCGCTGAAACTTTTCAGACACTCACCCCCAGTCACAGATCTGGGTTGAATCCATCATCGTTCTTTAGCCCACTTCGCCACCCCAGTTCAGACATAGCTATATGCAAATCAGTCTTGACCCTGTGCCTCATGGGAACAGTCCAGCCCGAACTGCCAAGCCATATTCTTTCTTGAGTTATTTTATACAATTGCTTACTCAGAGTATTTTATGTCCCTTTTCCTTTCTTCTTCTTACTTTTTTTTCTTATGGCTTATATGAACCAGTTCTTTATATTTGTTAAGTTTTTCAAATATTTAATTGTTTGTAGTATTGATGTTTGATGACTTTTTGCCAATAAAGCTTTTTCTTGAACTAAAAAAGCAAAGTTATAGTTAGGTCTCGTAAGAATATCATACTTTATACAAAAATAAATCAGAAATTCACTGAAAAAAACAAAGGTTATACTGATATGTAAGGTTTTAAACTCCAACAACTTTTGAAATTCATCAGTTATAGTTATCTCAAGTAACTATAACTCACGCCCTCGCCATGCACTGCTTATGACCTTACATAGTACATCACTCATGACATGTTCTATCACATCATTGATAACATCACTGATGGCATGTGAAAAAAAAACATTGAGGACATCACTGTGAATGGTGAGGGTGCAAGTTATAGTTACTTCACTTTACTATAACTGGTGAACTTAAGTGGTTTTTTGAGTTTAAAAACTTAACATTTTAACTGACATTATCTCCTAAATGTAACATCAAATATATATATATATATATATATATATATATATATATATATATATATATATATATATATATATATATATATTTATTTCCCCAAAACTCCACTGAGGGACACTATGTACTCTCGGGATTTTCCAATATCTCTTTATTCTCTGATCACCAACAGAATAGAATTACTGACAAACGCGTTTCGCCTCACTCAGCTTTGTCAATGTCAGTTTTTCAAAGGTTGTATATTCACCTTCTAACATAACTCATTTTGATTAGGCAGCTTACGTAATGTGAAAATCAAAGACGGACTTTCCTTCTTTTACATGCTTCGAATTTCTTGGATTTTTGTCGGCCATATTTAACTTTCCAATTCATATCATTGTTATGTTCATTTTAGAGCCAATACTCTTCAGTCATGAATTATAAACTGTTCATCTTCAATCTATAATTCGGCTGTGGCCTATCAGCATGATTCAAATTATCATTTATATTTTCAAAGCAGCATAAACGATTTCAAAATTCAAAAAATAGATAAATAGTAATGAAGGATTTTTTACATTGTTATCTTCATTTAGAACGGATGTTCTCATCATTTACATAAAATCATTCAAGTTTATGCTATTAAGCCCTGAATGGGCAGACAATTCTATTTTCTAATACAATTCAACCTGATTCCATTTTTATCAATTGTAATAATTAATTATTGATTATGTTATCACGCCCTGCATGGGCCAACCATTCTTCAGTTATTAAATGTTTATATCTTGCGTCCTGTCAATGGACCTTTTACATTTCTTTCCTGTTCCTGATCTTACCACTTTGTTAGCATAAACCATGACTAGAGGAAACTTGTGGTGGGTAGGAGACAGAGATTGTATCTATATTGGTCATTCTCCAAATAGTTTTTTCAGTCGCCCAAGCATGTCCACAATTCTTCTTCCCTATTCAGACCCCCAGGGGTTCGGGTTCTTTACTCCACTAATTACTTCGATTCTAGGCGTATTAGTTGTCTAACTCTGTCCCCCCTCTTTTTGCACTTGGTATCTGATCAATGCAGAAATAGCTCAACAAATCACTCCTGCTTTGATGTGTTTCTGCAAAGTGCTGTACAAATGGATATGTTGTGTTCCAACACTTGTTTTTTTGCTGTGTGGACAGTACTTCCAATATATATTTTTTTTATATATACATATTTTTCCCCACACGGGCATTGTAAGACATATATAACGAAGATTGAATTACAGTTCAAGAGTTTTGTTATTGTTCTTGGTCTTTTCTCCCCTGGGATTTAATAGTTTTTAACCCTGACACTTTTTCTACAAGCTTTGCATCTGGTGCAGGGGTAAAATCCAGTAACTTCTGGAATTTTCTGTGGATGGCTCAAGAAGTGAATATGTACTAAAAGATCTTTCAGCGACGTCCCTTTTCTGTATGTAATGTTTGGTTTGTCAGGTAATGCTGACACCAAGGTTACATCAGGTTGTAACACATTCCAATTTTTGCAAATATTCTCCTTATCTGGTCTGATTCTAATGAGAAATATGTTATTAATCTTACAGCCTCTTCCTCCCCTGTCTGTTTCTGTTTTGGAATAAGCAGGTCTTGTCTCTCTCTTCCTTTTGTCATAATAACAGCTTCTGTTAAAATTTCTTGGTATACCCTCTTTGTTTAAAGCGACTCAGTGCCCCTGTTCTTCCTTATGATAATCCTCTGGTAGGGAACAATTTCGTTTGATCCTTAACAGCTCCCCAAATGGTAAGCTAGCTATTAGACTCTGTGGGTGTTGGCTATGTGCATGCAATATTTTGTTTCTTGATGTGGGCTTTCTATATAGTCTTGTACACAACTGATTGTTCTTAATGTAAACCAACAGACCCAGGAATGGCACCTCAGTATTACTAATATGACTGGTGAATTGCAAGTTTGTAACATTGTTATTCAAATTGGCACTGTTTCTTTCCACCTCTGTTTGTGTACCAACCAATACTGTGAAGAGATCATCAATATATCTGACCCATAGGGCCACACTGTTTACCCAATGTTCGTTGTGTTCTCCCCAGGCCACATGCTTTTCCCACCTGACGGTGCCTGCCACATGGTGCAGGGATTTTCAGGGGCAGGCCCACAACCGTAGGCCACGGAGGGATGAGGGCTCGGCTTGGGGCCCCCAATGTCACTTTCCGACAGCCTTTCCATGTTGGAAAGGCCGACATGGAAAGACTGTCGGAAACCAACATCATAATCCAATGGCAGAAACGTCGTCCATAAGGGATTATGATAGGTTTCCGACTGGCCGATGGGCTCCTTGAGCCCGTCGGAACCGATTCGAACTGACTGGCCGGTTTACACTCTGACCACCAACATTGAAATTCGGCGGTGCGACTGTAAACCTACCATGTTGGTTGGTGAGCCTCCGACGAGCAGACGGAGACTTACCGACCGACATCGTAATGAGGCCCTGCCTTGCTCAGCACACCTCTTAGGCACTAGCATGTTAAAAAATGACTGTCTATGTAGAGCAAACCATAATAGGGCATGAGTTATGGTGTGCATTATACTCTGCATATCATAAATGGTAAATTTTAGAGCTTTTTGGATTTTGTGTTCACTGATCCATCACTGACATTTCACTGTGTTTTTTTTCAGTGACTATATATAGCTTAGATACTACACTCGTGTGGAAGATGAGTTAAAGTTTTTACTTACATAGAACTGCAAGAGTGCCAGCAATGTTAACATCCTTTGATTCCCTATTCTTAACAATTTGTATTTGCATACTCGAAATCTAATACCTTGTGTATGTGTATGCCATTTAAATACACTTATGCAACATATTCCTTTTTTAAGAATCATTCTTGTTCCATCAGGGGATAAACCTTAGTGTAATTAACAAACCCAAGAGTTCAGATAAATTAAAAGAAGATAGTATAAAGTTTTCTTTCATCAACCTGTCCAACTTTTCAGAATACTTCTCTGTATTCTAAATGCCCATCAATATTAAAATGTCGGAAGCAAAAGATCTTGGCAAGGAAAATCCAGAATCCATGCAACGAGATTGTACCACAATTGCCTAGCAAAGGACACTGTGAGCCATGAGGGAAGTAATATTCAAAAATCCCGGAAGGTCGACATCTCTCCTAAGTAAGGGAGAATTCATGGTCAGATTGGTAGTTCATTGTCAGCATGCTGCAGCACAGAATGTTCTCCACACACACAGCCTCAGTCGATACAATGCCCACTCTCCTTGAACACCAGTAACCTTTCCTTTGCTGAAAGGGGCATAGCATGAGCATGTTGGAATACTGCTGTCCTTTGCTTGAACCACACTAAGGGGTCTATTCCAGTGTCGTTTGGAAGGGCTCTGAATCAGATTCATGTTTGCCCAGTCTGATCCGGAGCCCGTCTTTCCGACCGAATCGTACACACTTTCCAACGACCAAGTACGATGCCTGGAAACCGGTAGGGCTGTCCGTATCGGTTCTAAAAGGCATTGGGACAGGTCGCGTCTTTCGGAGCCGAATCGTACAGCTCTATGGACTCGGTTTCCGAGCGAACGAGTACGATGACCGATTCGGACAGCCAATCCGATTTGGTTTCTCTGGAACGAATCGGCTGCCGGAATCTGTCTTTGAGGGACTGTAACAGGCTCCCTTTCACCCAGTGCCCGCCGAAACGGGGCCGTGGGGGTACCCAAGGTACCTCTCTTCCTAACCATGCACAATGTGGCAGGCACCATGGGGTGCCAGCCACAGGTTGCATGATTTTCCCCAGCCACCCCTTTCTTCAATGATAGCTTGTGTTTCCGTTCAGAACACATTCTCCCATTGAAGTCAATGGGAGTCCGACTGAATTGTATCTGGAAGCATCCGGATGCATTCAAATCGCTCGGTCAGACTTCCCCAATCCGAGTCGTCCGTAAAGCATTCCGGGACCGATTCGGTAGGAATGCTTTCCGAACGAGATCGGAATTAGGCTCAAAGTAGTAAGAAGTATCTTACACCCCACCTACTGGCAAGTGCACAGTCTATCTTTGGCTTGCAGGTTGGAACAAAGAAAGAGGAACACAGAATTTGTGACAGCATTTGCCTACTCCAAGCTCTTTCTCCCAGTGTAGAGGTGGGCAGCTCAACAAAGTCCTGATTCTCTCTCTCGGTGTTAGTAAGTTTGTAAGATATTTCAAGAATTAAATGGAGCACCGGAAAGTCTCATGGCTATGGATTTGCTGCTATATAAATGTCTGCCTGCTGCTTCCACTACTGATAAAAGATCCTGTGACTTCATGTAGTGTATCCCAACCTAAAGAGAGTCGAGCAGGTCCTCAATGGTTTGTTTCTGGATTTTTTTGTGTAAGTGCAATACCACCTTGTCTTTGTTGTAATTTCTGCTTTGCATTATTTCTACTTTGATCTCTCTGGGCCTCATTTATGAAAACTGTTGCATCGCTGTGATGAAACAGCGATGCAACATTTTTCATTGCGCCCTCCTTGCAACACGATGGATGCACTGTATTTAATGTATGGTGCTACATGTCGCAAGGAATGACAGATACGTCAGGAATCCTGACATATCTGTCAGCGCAAAAGTCATGCATTGCTGGAGTTGTGTTGCAAGCATGACGTGACTCCAGCAATGCATGGGGTAGGCCTGTGCCTATGGCACTGCATCACCCTCACACTTGCCATGAGGCAGGAGTAAGATTTTGATGCAGTGGCGTCCTAGAAGTGTCACAGTGAAATCTCATAGATTTCACTGCAACACTTCTACAACCCTTTTTTACGTGGGAACGCCCACCCTCCATACCTGATGCAGGTAAAATATAGCGCAGGCATTTACAAAGTGACGCATCTGCTTAGATGGGTCACCTTGTAAATATGGTGCAACGTGGAGCATTGTTTACGCCGCCGCTGCGTCACGAAGAGGTGATGCAACGACGGTGCAAAAGTGTTGCAAGGCCTTCATAAATAAGACCCTCTGTGCTTTATGTCCATGTTAATGACTGGGTAAGTTATAGAGGGAAAGTGTGACTCATGGAGGGGAGCTTCTTTCAAAGAGTTAGAGTATCAAAGTGAGATGAAGAAAGAGGATGGTCTAAGGATAACAATATATATGATTTTGCATGATTTGATGTTGCCCGGTGTTCAGGAAGTACACTGCTCTATCATTAGAGCAGATACAGATATCAGAATGAAATGGGTTCAGGGGGTTATGGCACAGTGGGCAAAAGGTAAACGATATAGGCCTGGAGGTCCTTTTCTACCCTTAATGATTATGCATTTGTGAATGCTCACATCGATAAATAAAACAAGTTGATCCTTCATATCTGATACACTGCACAAGCTATTCACATGAGAGCATAGCAGATTTTCAGGCTGTGGATATTTTTGATCCTTATCTGTCAAGATTTCTATTATCGTCGGGGTAGTTTGGTTGATGGTCAGAATTCAATTTGCACTTGGAGTCTATCCTCTGATTACTGGCACTGATTAGTGCACTTGTCAGCCCTCTCAACAGAAAGGCCAAGGTAAGAACAAAGGTGAGGCACCTTCTCAACATCTCATTGAGGAAGGCAGTGTGGAGTATTCTCTCCGAGGAGTACTTTGTTATGGACTCATGAGTAGATGTTTGGCTCTGTTGTAGAACAAGCTGCTACGTTCTTTGTAACATGTAAGATTCTGTTGCAATGGAGCCTGACTACAGCCACTCTGCTGCTTCTCATTGTGGTTCCTTACAGACACATCATGTGAATTCATTGAAATAATATCCAGGTGCCAGATATACACACAAACCTGAAAAATTGAAAGCGTGTTTAAATCTTTTGATGTCAGAGGTCAATCAAGCTTTCAACTAGCCACTTGCCAAATACATCTTCATTTTAACTCCAGTTACCCTATTTAAGTCAAAATATATTTGTTTCTAAACAATGCAAGTAGATGACCTCTATGCCAGTCCACATGGAGATGGATACTGCTCTTGCTTTGTGCCTAGTGTGTTGCCAGCAGAAGCCTACAGCAGGGAGCTATGTTATATTATGTTATGTTATGCAGATTTGTAGGGTGCAGTATCACCCGGGATGGTAACCTCGCGCTGAGCAGGTGTGAGTCTAGGCACACGTAGGATTAGTGTACTACTCAAAAACCCAGGTCCTCAGCTTCTTGTGGAATTCAAAAAGTGACGAGGAGACTCGTAGTGCAGTTTCGTTTCATGCTTTAGGATCTGTTAGAAATTGGGTTGTTGGCTGACTAGGTTTTGAGCCTTAGGCAAGCAGCAACCACAATCCTAATCAGGATAAGAAGCAGGCAACCTTAAATAAACCTGTGCTCACCCTCTGGTTGCTTGGCATAGAGCAGTCAGGCTTAACTTAGCGGAAATGTGTAAAGTACCATCAAAAGTGTAAAACAGTGAAAACACCTCACAAAACAAATTCCACACCAGTTTAGAAAAATAGAACTTAATTTAATAAATAAAACAAGACCAAAACACCAAAATCCAATAAGCAGAACTTGAGATATGTATTTTTTTTTAAATAAACAGTAAAATAGCACTTAGAAGCAATATGCCCTTACTTGGGATATCAGGTCGGGCCGGACCAAGATAAAGTCAAAAGTTCAGACTGACCGTGGTAGAGTGCGGGCCAGACACAGGGACCCAGTGTGTTCCTCTGAACAAAAGTATCTTAATCCTGGCTGCGTCAATGTCGAACATGTGGGGTGCAGCCGAAGCGATGTGTCTGTGCCAATCCATGCAGTGGTGGCGATGTGTCGGCTCCAATGAGTGAAGAGCTGTGATGCAAAGATTAGCCGTTGTTGTTGATTGACGGGGATGCGAAGTTCTTGCGCGGGGAGGAGCAACACACGGTGGTTCCAAAGGCGATGCATCAGGGCTGATCCATCCAGCAGAGGCAATGCGCTAGCTCCGGACACACAACAAGAGCAATGCCCCAGTTCTGATTCATGCAACAGAAGTGATGCGCCAGTTCTGATCCACGCAACAGGTGCGATGCGTCTGTTCTAATCCACGCAATGGTGGCGATGCGCCGGTTCGACAGAGGATGCATGAGTTTTGCTGGAGCAACCACATTAGGCCCACTTCCAATGGTCAAGAACTGGGGTGGCACCACTTGGCAGGGCAGACTTACAGATGGCAGAGCCCAGGTGCAGAAGCAGATTGGTTGTAAGTCTTTTATGTCCCTGAGAATCCAGATCAGGAGGCCAGCCAGCTAGCTCTTGGAGTCACTCTGGGTTCAAAGGATGCAGGTCCAGTCCTTCTCACCCAGGCAGGAAGGCAGCAGGCCAGCAGGTCAGCACAGCAAATCAGGAATCCAGCAAAGCAGCAGTCCAGCAGACTAGCAGTCCTTTCATCAGCACAGCAGTCCTTCTTCCTGGCAGAGGTTTCACAGATCCAGAAGTATACTGAAGTGGTGATATCAGAGGTCCAGGACTTATACCCAGTTGTGCCTTTCAAGAGGGGGAGACTTCAAAGACATGCCTTTGAAGTGCACAGAGGTCCTCCCTTCCTGCCTCCAGACTCACTACAGGGGGTTAGGCAGCCCTTTGTATGGGGACAGGACACAGCCTATTCAGGTGTGAGTAAGGCTGGGTCCAGCCCCTTCCTCCCATCCTGCCAGGATGGCCCATCAAGTCACACCTAAGCTCCCATTGTGTGTGGCTGTCTAGGTGGAATACACAAAGCCCAACTGTTATCCACCCCAGACATGTGATCAGAGACAGGCAGCAGACACCAAATGGCTAAAGTAAGAAAATGTAAACCTTCTAAACGTGGCATTTTGAAAATTGCAATTTAAAATCCGACTTCACCATAAGTTTGGATTTTATATTGGGATTCCAGAGACACCAAGCTTGAAAAGTCTATCTCTTCACAATTGGGAATTAAACTGTAACAAGGTAATCCCAATGTTATCCTATGAGAGAGATAGGCCTTGGAGTGGTGAAAATTGAATTTGAAGGTTTTTCACTACCAGGACATGTAAAGCTTAAAAGTACATGTTCTGACTTTTACATACATTAACACCTGCCCTCTGAGTTGTCCAGGGCCTACCTTAGGGGGTGACATATGTATAAAAAAAGGGAAGGTTTTAGCCTGGTAGGAGGTTAAACTTGCCAGGTTAAAGTGACAGTGCAAACTGCGCACACATGCTCTGTAACGGCAGGCCTGAGCCATGGTTAGAGGGCTACTCAAGTGGGTGGCACAATAGGTGCTGCAGGCCCACTAGTAGCATTTAATTTACAAACTCTGGGCACATGTAGTGCACTTCACTGGGGACTTATAAGTGAAGTAAATATGCCAATTGGGGATGATCCAATATTGCCATGTTTAGGAGAGAGAGCACAAGCACTGGTTAGCAGTGGTAACGTGCACAGAGTCCTAAAGCCAGCAAAAACGAGGTAAATAAAGTGGAGGAGATAGGCAAAAAATTGAAAGGAAGACCACCCTAAGACTGCAAAGTCAAGAGTGATGTCAGAGAAAGCTCGATCACCAGATCTGGTTTTCCATATGTGTGTGATTTTTGCAAGTTTTAGTGCAGATGAGCAGAGGTGCCTGGAAAGTTTGTGAAAATAGATGCGATTATTGAGTATGCTAGGCCAGTGTTTTGTAGTGCCTTGAAAGTGTGAGTGAGGAGTATGAATTGTTCTTGTTTGTGAATGGGGAGCCAGTGGAGCTCCTTCAGGTGTGGTGTGATGTGAATGTGGGGAGAGGATGGTTTGATGTGAATGAGGGGAGTGGATTTGGCCTAACGGCTAGAGCGGATGGCCTGGAAGCTGGGGAAACGGGTTTGAGTCTCGGCAGGTATGCTCAACATCCTGTGATTCTGGGCTAATCACTTAGGGGCAGATTTACAACTTGTGGCGCATCCCTGCAAATCAGCAAAGATGCGCCACGAAAGATGCGTCACGCAAAACTACCCGTGCGCCACCATGGATGCGCCGCATTTACAATGCGGCGTGCCGTGGCGCACGGATAGGCAGATGCATGACATAACTGCCGGCGTAAGTTTGGCGCAGTGCGAGAGTTGTGTCGCGTGCTCGACGCAACTCCAGCACTGTTCCAACCCGGCCTATCCCCAACATGCTGCGTCACGCCTTACTCCTGCTTCAAGCAGGCGCAAGGTTTTGGACGCAGGCGTCGGAAAAGTGACTGAGTGAAATCTTGTAGATTTCACTGCGTCACTCCTCAGGGCTCCTCCGACGAGAACGCCCACACTGCGACGGAACGCCACACATGAAACCTGACGCAGGTTTCATGTGGCGCAGTGCTATCGATGTGACGCATCTGCCTAGATGCGTCACGTTGTATATAAGTCGCAACGTGGCACATGGTTTACGCCGCCGCTGCGTCACAAAAGTGACGCAACGGCGGCGTAAAAGTGTCACAAGGGGCTTGTAAATCTGCCCCCTAATCTCTCTGTGCCTTGCAAAACAAAAATGAATGTGTTCATCTGTACCGCAACCAGTGCTCGTATAAAGTGCTCTGATATCTTAGGGTCAAGTTCGCGCTATATAAAAACTCTGGAAAAATTGTGGTGTGAAACGCTGAGAGCGATTCTAGCAAACGAGTTCTGAATAGTCTTCAGCCTTATGGTGGGTTTTTAGTTGATTCCAGCATAGAGAGTGCCCCCATAGTCCAGATTGCTTGTGACCAGTGTGCGTGTGATGGTTTTCCTGGTGTTGATTCGGAGCCAATAAAAAATCTTATTTAGCATCTTCAGGGTATGGAAGCATGAAGCAGTGACGGCATTGACTTCGGTGGTTATGCCGAGTTTGCTGCCAATGATTATCCCAAGGTTCATGGCATGGATTCCCACGGTGATGTGCTCTTCCCGAAGATCATGATTTCGGTCTTATTGGTGTTCAACTTTAGACAGTTGATCTTCATCCAATGGGCAATTTCAGTAATGCAGTTGCTGAAGTTTATCTGAGTACTGGCATCTTGTCCGTGAGAGAGACAATGAGTTGCGAGTCTTCAGCATAGCAGAGGACATTGATATCATGAGAGCAGATGATGTTGGCTAGAGGGATCATGTATGCATTGAAGGGGGTCGGGCTCAGGGAGGATCCTTGGCGAACTCTGCAGATGAGGTCGCGGGGTTCCAAGGTGTACTGTCACAGGCTGACTGACTGGGTCCTTCCAGTCAGGAAGGAGCAGATTCATCATAGTGCGAGTCCTTGGATTCTGATGTCGTGTAGGCGTTGGATGAGGATGGGGTGTCAAATGAGCAGAGGGGCCAGGAGGATGATGGCCACAAGTTTCATCTGTCCAGGGTCATGCGGATGTCATTTGTGGCAGGTATGAAGGCAGTTTCCATGCTGTGGTTGTTTCTGAAACCAAACTGAGTGGTGTGAAGTAGTTGGTGGTCATTGAAGTATTTGGTGAGGTGTCTATTGATGATTTTCTCTAAAACCTTGGCTGGGAATGGTAGCAAGGAAATTGGTTTGTAGTTGGCGAACACTGAAGGGTTCATAGATAGATTCTTCAGTAATGGGAGGACAGTTGCATGTTTCCAAGCATCTTGGAAGGTCATGGAAGAGGTGGAGACATTCAGAATGGGTGTGAGCATAGCGCTGATGGGTTGCAGTCCTCTGAAGTAGGTCTGGTGGCAGAAGGGGTCCAATGGGGCCCCTGAGCAGATGGACTCATTGTGGCTACAGTTTCTTCTGGGTGATGATCGGCCATGTAGTTAGCATTGCTTCTTTGGATAAGATCAGGTGTCATTTGGGGAGGTCTGTCGAGTTCAGATCCAGGCTGAAGTTGCTGTAAATGGCAGTGATTTTGTTGCTGAACAATTCAGAGAGATTGTCGCAGAGGTCATGCAAGGGGGTGATTGAGTTGGAGGCGGCCAATGTTGAGGTGAAGTCGTTCACAATGGAGAAGATTGCTTTGCTTCTGTGGGTGCCTGCATTGATACGGTCTGCCAGAGTTGTGTGTTTGGTGGTCTGGATCATGTGGTGGATTTGAACATGTTCCTGTCTGCATTCTGTTGGCTCATTCTCCACTTGCTCTCCAGTTATTTGTAGTGGCATTTAATCAGTCTGAGTTCCTCCGTGTACCTGCTGGCCTGGGGTCTGGATCTTGTTTTAGTGCTGTGTTTGAGGGGTGCCAGGGAGTCAGCAGAGGAGATGATCCAATTGTTGAATTTCTTGATGGCTTTCGAGAGGCTGTAGCTGAGTTGAGATCAGTGGGTGTTGACAGTGGTGTTCCAGTCCCTGTCAGTGATGCTGTTCCAGTTTTGATAGGCTGGTCTGGTGGGGATGCATGTGCGCTGGACCAGGATGGGGATGCTGAACTTGACATGGTGTGGTCTGTACAGGGGACTGGTGTGGACTTGTCAACTTGAATGTTGCTGAAGTGAAGTTGGTGTAAATCAGGTTCAGTAGGTCCCTTTCCTCTTTGGGTGAGGACCAGGCTTCCAAGGTTCTCAATGAGTGCTGTTGAGCTGGGGTCAGCTTGGTCTTCCAGGTGGAAATTCAGGCTTCCAAGTAGGATGTAGTTGCTAACAACGAGGGGAGTGGTGCAATGAAGTCAGTGATGGAGTTGGTGAAGTTGGTGTACGACCCTGGTGGTCTGCAGATGAGAGTGTCACTTACTTTGAAGTTGTCTGTGATGTGGAGCTTGAACAACAGGTGTTCCATGTTGGAGTGCGACGAGTCTAGGGACGTGGTGCAGATGATGATGTTCTTGTGGATGATGGCAATTCCGCATCCAGGCTTGTGAAGTCTGTCTTGCATGAGTACATTTGGCTACCTTTGTCTTTCTCTAAAAAGCTCAATATAATCTTTCATCCCTGTTAGCAGCTTTTGTTGAACAGTGCCTCCATCAAATGTCAACACTTCTCATGTGATCAAGCGTGAACACTTTTTAAGGAGAGTTCTTTCTCCACTGGGAAGCACAAAGTATTAGTAAATTTCCCCCATTGTTTCAATAATGTTGAAGGGGTCCTCCCACAAATTAATAACCCAATTTCTGACGGTGACATGAAGACAGTGATTGTAACATATAATATTTGGAGACCAAACAGAGCTTTGCTTTAATACTTTCTGTAATACACTGCACCAAACATCTGAAGAGAATGAGTAAACCACACCCCTCCCCTTCCTAGCTGAATCACTCTGCATTACAAAGAATTTGTCACAGAGAGAACTTGCTTCCTCCAGGGCCCAAACTTCAATAGAACATTGTTCCTCACACATTTGCAGGTTCTAAGGCACCGGAGGAGACGGTGGGCCTTTTACTTGTTGTTTTAAAAAAATAGTGCATCCAACATTTATAGGTGAAAGCACATATTTGATCTGCTCGCTGACACCTGGAGAAAAAAACAGAACGTCTGTGGTCGATGAAGAGGTAACAGGAAGAGAAAGCTGTAATTTATGTCTTGCACAAAAAAATGTTGGGTATAACTCTGGCCTGGGGAGGTGTAGCAAGTGGTAATGTATTACCTCATAAAATAAACATATGCATTTGGTCAGCATCTTGCTTGTCAGTTCTGCATCTAATGACATAAAAGTTTAATTCAACAGAATAAAAGCCGCCTCCCGGACGCAAAAAAAAGAAAAAACCCCAGCACAACACTGTTATAAAGATACAATGCCAGGGGCTGAGAGCAGACTTTGATTTGAGACAGCATTAATATTATATGCTTACAACAGAAGCATAACAAACATTGCTGAGACTTGGTATGGTGTGGGAAGGATTTCCTGGCAGATTCTAACGGTGGTTCAGCGATTCTTAGCTGTGGCTTGTGACTGTAGAATTTGATTGAGCAACACTGCTGTTTTTTATTTGCTTTAATTAGCAATTGAAAGAGCGAATCTTTGGCTGAAGAATATGGGCCTGATTCACAAACCACACTTGTTGTACTCTATGTAGTACTACAGTAGTGCTACAAACTGCTATTCACAAACTGTACTTTTGAAGTAAATTACACTTTTGAGTAAGTTACGTTTTATAGTGGGTCCCTACCTCCATTATTTTCTATGGGAGGGTGGTGCAGTACCAGTGGTTGGCCATGTAAGGAACTGAACTTACTACAAAAGTGTAAGTTACTGCGAAAGCTGCTACAAAAATGCAGTTTTTGAATACCAAAAAGTAATAAATGTACTCAAAAGTCTAAACTTACTCAAAAGTGTAAGTTACCTTTGTGAATCACAGTGTGAATCTGTCAATTTATGGTAGAGTTGGCATTTTAGCGCTAATTAGGAACTCTGTTGCTGCCTCATTCTTTCATGGCCATGAGCTGATTGAAGAGCCAGTCACATTCAGCTTAGAAACTTGAGTTACTTGGAAATTCTGTCAGTCGTGAGAGCAGTTTAGAGAGAGGAAGAGTGTACAGGATGGCCAGAAGGATCTAAAGTTTCAAACTTTGATGGACTGAGTTTCCGGCATTGCCGAGGTGCAAATTTGACCTCCCAGGGTTGTCTTCCATTGTCAGTTTTCATGTGCCCCTTTCTGTATTATTGTGAAAAGGACCCACCTTGGCTCACTTGAACCAATGTTGTTGAGTAATGATGTATTTCCCTTAGTGTTACTGAGGCTGTGTAAGAGGTTGATGTCCACCCAATTGGCGTGGGTTAGACCCAGGATCCCCTTGAGTACAGTAACACAGAGTGGTGACATTGATAGACTTCCGGAATGAAACCAACTCTAAGTCCTTATTGACTATCGATGTGAAGGGAAGAGTAAATGACCCCTTCCCATGGAAAATATTAAGTAACATTTCCTATGCCGGAGGGTGCACTAGTCTTCAAGTGTGAAGGTTAACTCCCCCATACTGTGAATTAGACATCCACTTACATTTTCACCGGCTTTTTTTTAGGCACAGCCTTTTCAAGGAGGTGTGTTATGCAAATGATAATCTGAGTTTTTCAAGCAGGTGAAAGGTTGCCCAACTAAAGTACCTTATTGATCTAGTGCAGGGGTCTTTCTTCTGTAATAACAGCTACTTATGTTAAATGAGAATCATAATCAGCTACTAATAGTTTTGGTACTGCTGATACTGATCATACCAAACAAGATCACATTAGTGGCCACCCCATGCAAGATTACCAGCAGTGATCCCCTCAGTGCAACAGGTAGGGTTATTAGCAGTAGAGGGAATACAGATGTATTCATTTGAAATGCCTTTACTTGGTTAATACATGATAGCAATAGCTGTAATTCCTCTGGCAACAAGACAGTAACATTACTGATAAGCCTCCCCAATGCCTTATGATTTATCACTCAGATGTAAGCTTTAAATGTATTAAATATATTTTGGAAATCCAACAGTTTTTCCGAACATCAGCTTATGAGTTCTGAAAACAGACACATTTTCATCTCGAATACATATTTTTCAATTTTGGGATATATATATTAATTCAACCATGCAAAAACTCCTCATTTAGTAGGCTGAACTGCACACAGGAGAGCTACTTAAGGGTAGCTGGAGAGTTACCAGTAACACATGAGCTGCTTGTTGGAGATGTCTGGTCTAATGGACGGCATTTATTTACCATCTGTAGTCGTAAAGGATTATTCTGATTATATAGATGTCTCCCAAAACATCAGGTTAGAATTAAGGAGTATTCTCTGAATGGAGAATTCCTTCATGATTAGTAGGTGGATGTTATGGAAAATGTGAAATGCATTTATGAGTGAAGAACGTATGAAATTATCCACATGCAGGCATCTGTTCATACATAACAAGGTGCAGGTTATAGTACACCAAGCTTCATAGGGGGTTATAGCACCTCACTAAGCTTACCCTCGCCTATTTACCACACAGTGTCTTATATTTATGTTGCTAAAAGGGTAAAACACTAACATAGTATATCAGGCATCTCAGATCATTAGCCAAGGTGTTAGTGCACCGTGGATTTATTGGCAGTAAGGTCTATGGATGTCAAAGGGGCTGTTATAGCACCCGTTATATAAGGTTAAAATTACTTCAGTACCAAAATCCAAATTCATTTATGTGGCTCAGCTAGCATATTTGGTGAAGCAAAAGGAAAACATATACATCGGGAATCAAATAGTGGGAGGTGGTGAAACATTGAGTTGGAACAGCAGAAAGAAGGTGGAGTTAGTGATAGAGCGCTTACAGCACTCTAAATTGCAGGGGTGCACTATACTCTTGATATAAACGCACTCATATGTATTCTTGTCGTGTACAGTGTTTTATGATTATTAAGATGCATTTATTCACGTTATATTAGTATTAAAATGAAGTGAGCACGTTTAAGTAGGATTTGCGTGTATTAGAAAACTTAATTCCTGTATGTCTAATGTGCAGGACGAAATTATACTCATATAATGTAACCATGTTTAGTTTAAGTTACCCGATTTGTAGGCCCAAATTGTAGGTTGTTTTGAGTTTCGTTTCTCCTTGGTTGCTCAAGAATTAATTAAATAAATTCTGTTGTGCTCGAAGACAGTGTGTTCTCATCCTACTGCAGGTGCAGGAATTCGACCTCGTTATTCTTAGATTTAAGGAGATAACCGGAATGTCTTTGAAGAAGACTGCAAGGCGAGAGGGGAGGACCTGCTTTTCGTGCCTGGCCTATCTGGGAACCAAGGCCACTGGAAGAAGAGTCGACTTAATTAAAGCTTCTGTGGAAACTTACTGAACATGACGTATTGTGGGTTGAACATTGTCTTTTTGTATGATGCGCAGGGACAGATTCGAGAGACTTCTGCCAGTTTTCGGAGGAGAAGGAGCATCTTAGAGCGAGCTCCATAGCTTTAAGCTATCAGACCCATTTGACGGGAGTACTTCTTAGGAAGTCAACACGTGCTGACACCTTTGGGATATGATACTAGGGAGATAGGTAGGATCCTCATTGAGAGCAGAGTAGGGAAAGATTTTGCTCCTTCTTAAATGAAAAGAGAATTGGACTCCGCTTCTATTCTTTGCTGTATTTTGATTTTGGAGTTCATCATATTATGCCTCCTGTGCCGAATGACTTATATTCGTAAAATCGGCTCTGTATTGATCTTTCTGTACCTATATACTCTGATATTGAGGTGTGTTTATATTCAATTATTTTTGGCCTTATAATAAATCCACCAAACTGAACTTCGAGTCTGTGGTCTATTACAGCATGACTAAATCGAAAGTATAATCTTGAATTGTTTTCCTCCCTTCTACCACTTTTAGCAGGCAAATAAAAGACCATCTGCCTTAAATCTAGTAGGGAAAAGTAGGAGTAAAGGTTGGCGTAATCATTAGTAAAGGCAGAATCATGAGGAGTGAAATAAAGAGAGGAAGAGTCAATGGCAATTATTATATGGAATGCCTGTACATCTGTATTAATTTACAAACTCTGCCCCCAAACAAATTGACAAGTGTGGTAGTGGCAACTGCCAAACTTAGTAAACTAGAACTGTGGATGAGGCCTCCGCTGAAAACATCTGCATGCCACATTCAAGGCGTAAATTTGAAATTTGCAGGTTTTAACTCAACCTGTCATGTTTTCTAAAGGTTATGAAAATGAGAACCGGTTGATTAAGTGGTGGTTAACAGGTATTACACAGTTCCAAAAACATTTCAGTTTGTATTGTGTGTAATATGAATGACCAATAGCAGATGATTTACACACTGGTCCTTCCTACATTCAATACGTACAGAGCTTCAGAAAGTAAAATGCTTTCATATTTCGTTTTATCTCTTGGTAACTTATGAAGTGGTTGACAGAGTTTGTCATTGTTAGCCCTCCCTGATGGGCCACTAAGTCTGTTGGCAAAGTGTCGCACAGTGTCCAACTGTGCTGCATTTGACAGCAGACAGCTGAGCATAGTCAGGATATCCTCAAGCACAAAATATTACTCTTTGATCATCCTTTATGTGATGCGTTTTGATATGGGTGTGCTGGCCGGAATGGAGTGAAAGACTCAAATTCCCTCATCTCCTCTGTAGGCTCAGGCGTATTCTCCTCATGCCAGAGCACAGACCCAGTGATATGCCTGTGTGTGGGAACACCACACTGGGACAGGGTCAGGATCTTTCTTTGGAGCCATTCAAGGACATCATTTCAGTATAAAAATAACTGCTAGACCCAGCTTCTGACTATTTCCCTCTCTATGCCCCCACTGAGCATACTCTCGAGGTCATAGCCTACATCATGATGGACATTAGTAATAATTAATAATAATGGTGAGGAATAACGATGAGACAGATGCATGCTCTGGAAGAAATGTACCAGCTTTAAAGCAGGAGTCTTTATGTAAAGTGTCAATTTGTGGCTGAGCATAGGTTTGAGATTAAGTCTTCAATCAGAGCTATAGAATGAAAGTATTCAGAAAGCTTTTCACAAAAAGCCGCAAACAATCTACACCCCCAAACACATGCACAAACCTTTATCTTGGCATTACTCAAAGAATCCACTTATCTCCTCTCACTCTTCTAACTCACATCTCCTCTACACCCTTCCACCTCACAGGTGTTGCAACATGAAGCAGACTATAAAAAGTACAAAATGGCTAAAAAGGTCAATCCTCTTATGGAACTATCAAATGTGCATGTAGTCATATAGGATGATGAGTCCTCACCTGCCTAGTGTCACATGCTTCACCTTAAGTCTCCCCCCATCAAGCACTGTTGTTGAAATGAAAATGTTCTTGTTACTTTGCCTGTGCATTGTTCTATGTAAGTTAGCATTCGCGGCACCATTTTGGGTTCAGCCGCCATGCTCAAAAACTGCCTCTTCGTGAAAATGGGTTGTGGAAAGTTTCGCTTCTCCAAGGTTGGGCCTTGTTTTGCTAATGAGTACACTGTTCTTATTAGCGCATACCTTTCCCACTCGATAGAGGTCTTCTCCCACTAGTCTAGTGGCGGGCATGGGCAGAGTGACCTTGGCTTGGAGATAGTATGTGCCCGGCCTCACAATCGAAACCTATCCTTCTGTACTCCTTTGTTTAGCTGCATCTGCTTGGAAACTTCCATTATGGTCGTGCCTTCATTGGTTCTGAAATGCATATAATGTATCGTTATGCTTGCTGACGTCACTCCCTCTCTGCAACACTCCTGGAGACTGGGCAGACCGGACTCCGCGAGAGACCCGGGTGACCCTAATCGGGTCACTTCCTTCAGTTGGCGCCTGAACAAGGACCCCTTCGGGTGAGTGGCCTTCCCCTCCCGCGGACGGGTGGAGAGGTCGGGGCTATCATTGGGTCGGACAGACGGACCAGGGATCCCTGCATGAGATAGTTCTTGTAACTCGCAGCTGCCCCTTCTGTCCCGCCAGACGGTGCCTCGCCCAGTGGTCATCCCAACTGGGGTCCTGAATGGCGAAACCCTTGGATCTGACCGTTTGGTCCGAAGAGTCAGCAGTGGAGAATAACTTTGTTTTGACCTGCATGCATCAGGTGAGTTTGTTTTGGTTCTTTGTGGATATGGTACTTTTCGGTTTGTATTTGGTACGGTCTAAGGGCCGTAATTTGGACAAGACGTTTGCAAATGTCTCGCCAGGTATAAAATAGTGAATTTGTTTTCTTTGAAAATGCCTGGAATAAGTAAATTGGTTTCTTTGTGCTGTCACTGTTGTTCTGCAGAGGCTAGAATGGAAGAAGCTCAGCCGGCGCCTCCGGAAGGCACTCCTAATTTTGATATGTATGTGAAACATGGCCTTGGCCCTATTATGTTTAGTACGTTATGGCACAAATATACGAGGGACAATGCCGAAGTGCAGTGGTCGTTGACGGGCACTTTTGATGAACAAAAAATTGGGTTTTTAGTGGAGAAATTGCTTGCGAAGCGAAGTAGGCAGTCTATGTTTGATTCTCTTCGAACATGGCAAAAGGAGGCTAAACAGAGAAGAATAAAAATGGAAAAGGAGGCGCTAAAAGCGAGAATGCAAACATTGACTCAGAAAGCTGTAGCACATGATAGGGAGAAACAAGAGATAGGGATTGAACGTGAGATTAGGAGGTTTTGATTACAGGTTGATAAATCTTATGTAGCCCAAGAAGAAAATGATACTTTTGTGGAGGAATTATTAGATAGTCGACCCCCACCTCCGTACGCCCCTCAAAAGATATATCCCACTGTTCCCTTGCCCTCATAGCCGCCTGTTACTGTTGCTTCTACTGTCTCTGTTCCTGTATCTACTGCTGCTTTTTTCTACAGCCGTGGCATCGGCTCCTTCTCCTCTTTCCCTTTCTCTTGCCTCCTTACCACCCGCAGCAACTGGGACTGTTAGCACCCCCCTCACACCCATTGTTTCAGCACCCTTCTTGCCAGCCATTTCCCCTGTGACACAGCCCTCGGCACCACTGATACCTGTCACTCCAGTTGCCTCCCCTTCCCTGGTTTTTCATCCCCCGGTTTCCTTGAGTGATGGAATGCCAGTGCACGGGTTTGGAGATGGAGGTTGGACTAAGTTTAAAGAGTGTATGGGTCCGTATGTGCGATCTGAAGTGGGAGATGCAGAGAAAAGAGTGATGGCTAACCAGGCCGCACAGTGGGCCCGAAACCCCATTTATAGTGTGGAAGATGTGTGGAATGTGATGAAAGATTATGAGCCTTTTGTACAACAGCTTGCCCTTAAGCATATGTCTGCTACTCAGATTGGTCTTTGGGAGCAGTGTTTCAAAGATGCAGCGCCACAGATTTTGTATGATATTAAGGATAGTGCATATGTCAGCAATATGGGGCCTGATCAAGTTTTTGGTAGTATTACGAAGTTGATTGCCTACCGGGGTAGGCTACTTGAGAAGAGCCCCACTCCGGTATCTCAGTTCCCGATGCGGGAGGTTCAGCCTATATATCACCCCGAAATACCAGAGCTAACAGATCAGTATGGTATTGTCACTAGACCAGGTGTGGCAGCCCGTTTCCAAGAACAATGGGTTTATACTCCCTGGAAAAGGAGTGAAGTTTTGTCTCTTAAGACTCAGTTACCTGATCCTAGGAAAAATCCTACTGCATATTATAAAGAATTGACTGAAGCGGCCTCTTCAACAGTAATGACTCCTGCGGATATTGAAATGTTCTTTGGTCTACTGGTTCCGGTTGATATTTGAAGGCACACAAGATCATGTAGCGGAACTAGGAGGTACATGGGACCAAATTAAAGTATGTGATCAGGAGAGAAAGCCCGGCGATAAGCCTAAGGCTGAGATACTTGCCTTGCCAGGCCACATTATCACGTATATGCATTCTCTTATTCTGCCGAGAAAGGTTGATTGGGACAAGTTAACAGCTTGTCGCCAGAAGAAAGATGAGAGTGTGTCGGATTTTTTCACTCGGTTTGAAGATGTGTTTTTGGATTATAGAGGACAGGGTTTGTCTGTTGAGGGAGGTGTCCGACTGTTTGTTAATAGATTTGTTTCCAATCTGCTCCCCGACATTGCGACTTGATTACAGGCTTCCGAAAGCACTTGGTCCACCTCTTCCCCTTCTGTCATTTTGAATATGGCGCCGTATTATGAGCACAGGGAAAAAGAGGATAAGGAGAAAACAGAGAAGAAGCATAAGGATTTGAAGACAAAGGTGTTGTTGCAGCAGGTTTCTAGAGGAAATGGAAGAGGACGTGGTGGTTTGGCCCGACAGCTTCCACGCACTAGTAGGCATCCAAACACTACGACTTTAGGGCCGAATCAATGTGCGTATTGTAAAGGGGAGGGACACTGGCGTAGCGAGTGTCCTGTGTTGTTGCAGAAGGTGGCAGTCCCTGGAGGACGACGTTCTCGTGGATGGGGTCGGGGAGCTGGTGGGGCAAGCAGAGCTCCAAATGCTGCGGCTTCACAGGGTCATTCCGATAATAATTACTTTGATGACCCTCGGGCGGACAGTATTGTAATGATGATTATGATACAGATGAGATGAGATGACAGGAATGTCTTACAGCTAGGACAGCCAGGGACAGAGTGAGGGACCAGTTTTGATACCTGTAGACCAACGCGGTCCTTATGTTACTGCGGATTTGAATGGCTCGGCTAAGGAATTCTTGGTGGATACAGGTGCAACGAACAGTTCTATTTCTCATTCGTATCATATACGTGATAATATGGCCTGGCAAGGCAAGTTCTATTTTTCATTCTTTTGTCCTTGGGGCGGCGTTGTCTGGACATAATAATGTTTCAGTAGGTTTTTCTGGTGTACCGGTTGTGAGCCCCATTTCAAAGACCTCTTGCATTGACCATTGGTCCTTTCACTGTGGATTCGCCATTCTTACTGACATCTGATTGTGGAGAGAATTTGATGGATTTGGATTTGTTGAAGAAATTGCATGCTACAATCTATTGCCCCCCAGCAGGTGTTTACATGACAATCGGTCCGGATGTGGCACGCGCTCACCAGTGCTTGTCCAAAGATGCGCCCCTTCCAGCTGAGTTTAAAGATGTGCCGCCCACTTTGTGGGCCACAGGCGACACAGATGTGGGACTGTTACAGATACCCCTGGTTTTGATCACAGTTAAAGACAATGCTATTTTGCCTCGTATCTCTCAGTATAAAATACCGCAGGCAGGTGAGCAAGCTCTATTGCAAATTGTGCAGGATCTGATTGAGAAAGGAGTGGTTGAGGAGACGACTGCTAATATTTGTAATAGCCCTATTCTTCCCATTATAAAACAGACACCTTCGGGTTCCTCTGATGATCATGCAGATGTCTATCGTTTTGTGATTGATTTGCGCGAAGTTAATAAAATAGTAGTTCCCCAGTTTCCTGTGGTCCCCGACATTACTACTCTTTTAACAATGATTCCTTCTACTGCCAAATTCTTCTCTTTCATCGATTTGAAAAATGCATTCTTCAGTGTTCCTATCCATCCAGATAGCAGATATTTGTTCGGTTTTACACTAGCTGGCAGAAGTTTTAGATTCTGTCGAGCTCCTCAGGGCTATAATGAGAGTCCAAGAATCTATAGTCAAGCCCAATTGTATTCCCTTTCGCTCCCCACAGGTATTGGTTCAGTACGTTGATGATCTCCTCATCGCTTCTGACACAGAACAAGGTTGTAGGGATAGTATAGTGAAATTGTTGTTGCATTTGGCTCAGCACGGACATAAAGTGTCCCTTTCCAAATTTCAGTAATGTCGACAGGAGGTCACCTATTTAGGTCACCTACTGTCAAAGGAGGGTAGGAGAGAGACTCCTGAGCGCGTCAGTACCATTGTTAAAATGCCCATCCCACAGACTCAGAAAGACGTGCGTGCTTTTATAGGTATCACTTCCTATTGTCGGCAGTGGATACCTGGCTATTCGTTACTAATAAAACCCCTGCTCTCTCTAACACTAAAAGATGTGCATGAGCCCTTGCCTTGGACGCTTGAATGTCAGCAGTCTTTTGAGCAATTAAAAACTGCACTTTGTTCGGCTCCAGTACTCGCCACTCCAGACTATAGTAAACCATTTGTGTTGTACGTTCATGAGATGGCTGGCTGTGCGCTTTTTGTTTTAACACAAAGATTTGGAGATAAGCAATGGCTGTGTGCTTATTTCTCTGCTGTTCTTGACCCTGTCGCACGAGCCCTCCCGAGCTGTCTAAGAGCGGTCGCGGCTGTGGCTGTCTGTATAAGACAATCGGCTGGACTCGTACTTGATACTGACCTCACAGTCATGGTACCCCATGCTGTGGATACACTTTTGAATAAGACAAAGACGCAGCACCTCACCAGTGCACGTCTAACTGGCTATGAATTGACCTTGTTTGCCAAACATATTACGATTCAAAGATGTGCCACTCTAAACCCAGCCACGTTACTACCCCTCCCTTCTGAAAATGATGAAAATGAGAAACATGATTGTATCTTTCGGACCAAAGAAGAGACGAAAGGACGGGTAGACTTGACTGATGTTCCCTTATCTGATCCACAAGGGGAACTATATGTTGATGGCTCTTGTTTCAAATTACCAGATGGCACTACAACTGCTGCTTATGCTATCACTACATTTCGTACAGTTGTAGAGACATCACAAGTCCCTTATCAGGTTGCCCAAGCAGCTCAGTTAGCTGCCCTTATTCGAGCTTGTGAATTGAGTGAGGGACTGGTTGTCAATATTTATACTGACAGCCTGTATGCCTTCGGGGTCGCGCACAATTTCGGGCGACTCTGGGCTGAGAAAGGGTTCCTTACTTCCCATGGTACAAAAATCCATCATGGTCACCTTATGTTGAGGCTTTTGTCTGCTTTGACACTCCCTAAGAAGTTGGCAATAGTGGAGTGTAGCGCCCATAGGAAAATTACTGACGATGTAGGGAGGGGGGACGCTTTTGCTGATCAGACAGCTAAGGAAACGGCACAGACAAAAATGAAGAGAATGTTTGTGGCATGACCTGCTAGGTGGGTACCTGAAGTTACAATGTTTGAGGATACTCTTGAGAATGTGAAAGAAATACAGAGCGAGGCCACAATAGAAGAATTAGCAGTGTGGCAAGAAAGTACAGCATAATTGAACGATGAGGGATGTTGGATTGATAAATGAGGAAAGTAGAGATGGGTGTTGCCAGATGTATATGTTCTCCCTGTAGTCACAATGGCCCATGGCCCAGCCCATATCAGCGCTAAAGATATTTGCAAGCGGTTAGACCCTGTATGGCAGAATGACAACATCCCAATAACAGCTGCACATTTAGTGAAATACTGTATGGTGTGTATGATGCACAATCCTGGAAAGGGTACCCCTACACCACCCAGTAACTTTGCACCACCTACTTTCCCCTTTGAGGTCCTTCAGATAGACTACATCGAGCTAGACAGGTGTAATAATTTGAAGTATGTGCTGGTGGTTGTTTGTGCATTTAGTAAATGGGTTGAGGCTTACCCCACTAAAGACAATACAGCTGTTACGACCGCAAAGGTACTCCTGAAGGAATTCTTTCCTCGTTTCGGCTTGCCCAGTTTGATTTGGAGTGATAACGAAAGTCATTTTAATGCCAAGGTTATTCAGTTAATTTGTGATGGTTTGCACATAAAACAGGAGTTTCATGCTGCAAATCACTCACAGACAGCAGGATTAGTTGAGAAGTACAACGGTACTCTCAAACGGAAGTTGGCAAAGATTCAGGAGACGACTGGTTTACAATGGCAGATGCTCTACCATTAGCTCTTTTGTCGACAAGAACAGCAGCACATTCTAGAACAGAATTGTCCCCGTACAAGGTTGTGTTTGGACGCCCAGCAAATGTCTGGGGCGTCCCGCGACCCCGTTGGTACTCAGATATTGAGTACCCTTTATTAATTGACTACCTGTACCAGTTAACTGAAAATTTGCGTTCTATTCACCAACAGGCCCGCAAGTCCCTACACACTACACCAGAGGGGCCCGGACACGATATTCGGCCTGGAGACTTCATACTAGTCAAGAACTTCCAGCGGAAGAAGAGTTTGGAGCCTCGGTGGAAGGGACCCGAACAGGTCCTCCTGGCCACTCAAACTGCCGTGAAGGTCGCCGGCCGAAAGAACTGGATCCACGCCACTCACTGCCGCAGGATACCCTTGCCCTATGATCAGTGGGTGAGGGACGGCATAGGGGACACTGAGTGTGAGAAGGTACCTCAGTTAGTCCCCTTCAGTGATGCAAAGCTAACGTGGACCCAAACGGATTTGGAAAATGATGAAGTGCTAAATGCAAAGGTCCCCCCAGAAATACGAGCTATTAAGGAGCCGCTGTTTGTTGATCCAACGGTGCCTGGGGTTGCCAGGTATAATTTGCATCCTCGGTTGAGGGACGGTGCACAGAAAGAGAAGTCAGATTAGATAGGGATGGACTGTATAAGTCAGGTGTACTTTGTGATAGTACCAATGGAATTAGTTTAGGGTCATGTGAGACTTGTGCACTGTTTGTCTTCGAACTTTGGACAAGATAGCTTAAAGGGTATCGCTTTGGGGGTACATCACGAACTTAGGACTGAGCAAGCTCCACCGCCGGTGCTCAAGAGCCCCAACGTATTGATGAATAATAGGAGCCTGTACCAGTGAGGCTCTGACGAACACTGGGAACACTTATCTTTGCTATCATTTTAGTTGCACCATCATTTTTTGTGGCACTTCTTTCCTTGTTTAATTATGCATCCCTTTGGCCAGCCTATTGATGAGGAGGAACAGCCCTTTGCATCACTGCGTTCAATGAAGGGTTGGTCGACAAAGAGTAAAATAATTGGCATATTAATAGCTGTGATTGCACTAGCAACAATACTTGGAATATCCTGGTTTTTAGAGGAGAAGTTTCCTGCACCTTCTTTGTTTGGTACAACTCCAGCTCCCACTGAGCACATTTTTGTTACTTTAGCCCCTCACAAAGAAGCGTATAGAAAGTCCTACACCGACAATGTATTTATACAAATGTTGTATCAGGCTCATAATGTGTCCAATACCACTAATTGTTGGGTTTGTGGGTTACTTCCTTTGGTCACTCATACGAGCGACAATTTGCTGTCGATGCCCCTGTCGTATACTGGCAGCTGCAATGGTTGGTATGAATTGTTTCGACTGGTGTACTTCCAATTTCATCTTTCTACGTTGGGTATGACATCTTCTGATTCTCACACTGCGATTGATTATTTACACTTCTACCAAGGGTTCACCCCCAAATGACCGGCAGGACAAGGGACTCTAGGCACATTGTCCTCAAAGTCATGTTTCAATACATATCATAATGTAAAGGATAATGTCTGGTTTCGAATGGAAATGGCTGATTTCCAATGGTTTAACACATCTGAGTACTTTCGATCCTTCCAAGCTTGCAATATTACCAAAGATAAGCCGATACCTGTATCAGTGGTAAATACGACAGCTAGTTTTTGTGTCCAAGGGACTGGGGAGATAAAGGTGGGGGACAGTAAATGTAATTTCACCTACAGATTGAATACGACTAATAGTCCGCCTTTGATCTTACCCCATAATGTCTGTTTCGTTTGTGGATCACAAGCTCACGTCTGGCTCCCGAGGGGATGGTCTGGTACATGTTATCTCTCTTTTCTTCTTCTCCCTGTATATGTTGCCCCCTCTAACTATCATAAACCCCACCGACTGCAACGTAGAGGTCCATTTCTGTCCTGAGTCAAGAGGGTTGTTGATACGAAAGATATCAATCAGACTGACACCACCGCACAGCAATTTGAGGATACTGTGAAAGGACTACTACCTTATTGGGGCCCCAAGGCTAATAGCCTTCAAATTTGTCAGCTGACAAGAGTTGTTGAGTGGGTTATCAATACGACTGCTGGGATAGCGACAAATATCACTGCTGAGCTCCAGGCTACGAGATTAGTCACTTTGCAGAACAGGATGGTGCTAGACGCCATCCTTGCAGATAGGGGAGGGGCCTGTCGCGTCATCGGCAGCAGCTGTCATGTTTACATACTTGATAACGCTCCCAATGTTTATTTAGCTGTACAAAAATTGCATAGACTATCTGCTGAAATACACCAAGTAGTAGGAACTTGGACAATGTTGGGGTGGTTTTGGAGCACGCTAACGTCTTGGGGTTGGAAGATTCTTACTTTCTTGGCCGTAGCTGCCGGTATCTTCTTCACATGTTGCCTCTGCATAAAATGTCTCCCAGCTTGTTGTTCCTATTTTTGTTAATATCCTTACTCCCAAACAGAAAATGTAAATTCATGATACTAATGCTGCGATTATGCTACAGAAGGACATTGATGATTTAATGCAGATTGATGAAGGTATTTTTGAGACGACATCTTTCCTTGCAGTCTCCATCTCTGATACTGAATCTATGACTAGTTCCTAATACTGATGGGTTTTTTTTGTCCTCGAACATGTTATATTTTCCTTGATCACTTCCTAAAATTGTTAGCTCATGCTAAAAGGAGGGTCTGTTGAAATGAAAATGTTCTTGTTACTTTGCCTGTGCATTGTTCTATGTAAGTTAGCATTTGCGGCACATTTTAGGTTCAGTTGCCAATTTGAATTATGCTCGAAAACTGCTTCTTGCCTCTTGCCCTGTCAACAAGAGGATAACCTTCAAGCTCCTCACCCACGCACACAAAGCACTCCACAACTCCGGACCAGCCTACCTCAACAGACGACTCAGCTTCTACACCCCCACCCGCCAGCTCCGCTCGACCAGCCTCGCCCTCGCCACAGTCCCCCGCATCCGGAAAACGACCGCCGGCGGCAGATCCTTCTCCCACCTCGCCGCCAAGACCTGGAACACCCTCCCCACCAACCTCCGACAGACCCAAGACCTACTGGCCTTCAGAAGACTCCTCAAGACCTGGCTCTTCGATCAGTAGCAGCACCACCCCTCTCTTCCCCCAGCGCCTTGAGACCCTTGCGGGTATGTAGTGCGCTTTATAAGTGACATGATTGATTGATTGATTCATGAAAATGGGTTGTGGAAAGTTTCGCTTCTCTAAGGTTGGGCCTTGTTTTGCTCATGAATACACTGTACTTATTCGCACATATCTTTCCCACTAGATAGAGGACTTCTCCCACTAATCTAGTGGCGGGCATGGGCAGAGTGACCTTGGCTTGGAGATAGTATGTGCCTGGCCTCACAATCTAAACCTATCCTTCTGTGCTCCTTTGTTTAGCTGCATCTGCTTGGAAGATTCCATTATGGGCGTACCTTCATCGGTTCTGAAATGTACATAATGTATTGTTATGTTTGCTGATGTCAGTCCCTCTCTGCAACACTCCTAGAGACTGGGCAGACCGGACTCCGCTCGAGCGTATCTGAATAAACATTTATTGGTTTGTATTCTCTACTGTCTGACCGACTCTTTATTTGCATGGAAGGCTGAGAGGTGGTCGTGAGTGACCCGGGTGACCCTAATCGGGTCACTTCCTTCACTATGAAACATCCTATGTCCTCTGGTTGTCCTGTGTCCAAATCGTGGGTTCCATAGCTTGGCCAATGTCATCTATTCTATGTAGATATATCTAGTCTGACTCTGTTTTACCATTATGCCTATATTAAAAAAGTGAGTGGGTGGATAAAAATAATCTTTACTGTTGCCTCCATACTGGAAGATTAAAAACACAAGGGTAAAACAATGGTTCCTGCATGTCTATTCTGTTGACACATTTTGGCATGCTATGCTCACACAGGGTCAGGGTGAGGGCCAGGAGAGTCCTGGTGTCTCGCATTAAATATTGTGAAGAAGTGCATGATTTAGAGGACATTTTGGAAAAAAAAAATAAGAATGCACAGAAAACCAGCTCATTCACTCCGTTTTCCAGTCCAGTTATAAACCTACTAAATGCTACCGTGAATAGGTTGGCACTCGTGTTCTTTCATTCCGGTGAATGCAACCCTGCAGGTGTATTCACACCCACACACATTCGGTAGAGAACATGCATGTGCTTCTCAAATGTGAACACTCACTTTGACCATGTACAACAGCTTTTATTACCAATGAGTTTTCTATCTGGGACATCCCAACTTGCATACATTGAGAATGCCAGGGCATGTTTGTTTTTTGCAGCTAGGTGATTTAAGCCACGGGCACTGTAAGATGAAGTGACCTATGCACATATATAGCGCAGCATCCTAAAGGTAGGTAGCAGTTGCCTCGCTTTGTAATACTACAATAGTATCAGTTCCATATGGCATGCAAAATACATTTTCGGTTGTCTCAAACAGTGTGGGAAAAGCAAGTAATCAAAATATGTTCCATGTCTCACATTGTGACTTCTCCCATTAGTAAATTAGTATCAATTCACATCCATCTTGTCAGGGTTTTCTTTATTTCTATTACATATCCGGTAAGCATGTATGACTTTGCACAACAAGAAATGAGAAATGACGTGGTAACTAAGTAACATGCCCAGTTCCCAATCTGAAGTGTAAGGGAGACTCATTTGCTGAGCTCCTCCCTATTAATGTGTGCATGCTTCTTCTTGATGCCCACCTATGTTACTGAGCACTGCGGTGTAATTATCTTTTCGCCACCGCACACTAGATAGATAATGTGGGCAGCAAATGTCCCGAACATCCATTTGTCTCTCCATTCATACCCTCTCTTCTTACTCTCAGTACTCCACACCATACATGATGCATGAGAGAGATAGTTAATGTGCATAAGACAAGCCTCAGTGCATGTTCCCCTTACATTAGCACACTTAGGGCCTGATTTTGATCTTGGCAGAACTGGTCCCATCATTGCTTTTTCGGCGGTTTTCTCGCCCGCCAGCTTAGTGCTCTTCCCGCTGTATTTAGATATTTGCAGGTCAATAGAGGGAAGGCCGTTGGGGTCCCGCCGACTCCTGCCATCCCTATTACGATGTGGCTTTCCAAAGAGACAACTGTGGCAGTGAAGCCTCCAAGCTACAGTTGGCAGAAATGGTGAAAATAGGTGAAAACTCACCTTTTTTTGAGTTACCACTTCCGTTTCCATCTTGAACTCCATCGTCCAGGTCCTTCCTGTGCTGCTACCACTTGACCATGAGGCTCAGGCACTCCGTTGTCACCGAAATCTAAGGTAGGATTCTGTGTCTCTTGCCTCACTACGAATTGTGTGGTAACATTAGCTTTCTCCTCATGTAGTGTTACATTGCTCTTACATGCAATTTTTATTATGTGTCATGCATGTGTGTGAATTGTTACACACCTGTATTGACACTTAAAAAATATTGTTTTAGTGGTGGTGGTTGTGGGTGTTGTTTTTGTGGTCCCTGTGGGTGTGCATACAATAGTGTGTGTATGTTGTTGGTGTGCAATACTATATGTACAAAAAGGGCATTACACATTGCCTACATATACATTATGACACATTCACAACATATGTATGTGTAGTGGTATAATTATAAGTAGTACTTACCTGTCTCCACAAAAGCAGGGCCTCACTGCATCAAGACTCTGCTGCAAGGACACCGCCAACAGAACAGGAGCATCTAAATTGGCTTGGCGCAAACCCGCCAGCTTGATGGCGACGGAGTACTGTTAGCCTACTGAGAAGACTGCAGCGGCGGCTGGAACATATCTATTGCTGCAACATCTAAATACAGAAGGCGGATCGCCATCAGCTCGACAGAGGACTTGGAGCTGCAGTGGGATGACGGTAATGCCGCCAAAATCTAAATCAGGCCTTAAAACATCAACTTCACAAGCAGTCAGAGTGCAAGCTTCTCCCACTAACTGGGACTGTACAGCACTGGCATCACCACCTCTCACACAGTCATAGACACAATATGAACACTGTTTGCATATTTCTTTCTCTCGCTCTCACCCACACACAAACAGAGGGGACCTTCTTAACACACACACACACACACACACACACACGCACACGCACACGCACACACACACACACACACACACGTAGCGTGAGTACAAGCTTCAATCATACACACCATTGTGATGCAGCAAAAACATGTGAAACATCAAAAACGACGGTGAATCAATCTTCGTTTTTCGAAGGGTTGTAAATAATTGTGAACATCAAGGTGAACACTGCAGTATGAAATATTGATAGTTTAACAAACCCAAAGCTCGTGTGTCTCTTTGCTGAAAAAACAAATCTTTCAAAAAGCCATTTCGGGGAACAGTGGGTTAAAAGACGTTTTTCTTTTCTAACAGAACTAGACAGATTCCTTATTGAATTTGCCAATTCTATTCTGTGCCGCTTGTTAGGGGCTTGAAATAACATCTCATCTGCACGTGCTTTTTCGAAGAAACATAATTTAATTCACATAAAAACATCTTTACTGTTCTTTTCTAAGCCAATAATTTACTGTGGCAAGTCTTTCAGGCTGTCACTTGCAGGTGGGTGATTGATTGTCTGTAGGCCCAGATAAAATCAAAGTGCAATTTGAACACATCTCCTAGCAATTATCCACCCTCCCCAGGGCATTGGTGGAAATTGCAATACACTGTTGCCCTTCTAGCAGGTGCTTACAATTAATATCTCAAGAACTTTCTGTCTTAATTCCCTTCTTAAAGGTGGATTTTTAACATTAGGTGGCCAGGTTTTGTCAATTTCCAATGTAGGAGTCTTTGAACAGCCATGGACTGTATTGACAGCTAAGGAACAGAGCCATAAGCGTTTCAGGCGAAAAGGGATCTATTGATTTGTTATGTGGTTTCAGGACAAACTTTGGCAAAGGGCACGTGAATAATGTGTAATTCGACTGCAGGACACAGACATGGTAATTGCTGTAGTGTTGTGCTATGTGGTGAACAGTTAAAAGCCCAGCTTACAATTCCCTCAGACGATGACATTTAAATGGGCCTGCCATTGGGTAGCAGCAATTATAGTCCTGTATAGGTCTGGATACAGATAGCTTGAGGAGTATGGCAGATCTAATGCCATGAACACACAACATACACAGAGAACAGCAAAACGACTGTCCCTTTCAACCACTGCTTCCTGGAAGCCTCATTCACATTTTAGTACATCCTGGCAAGTGGTTGCCATGTTGAAAACTGGACTGGATAAAAGCCAAATGTGAGAACAGATTCAAATGAGAAAAGACTTGGCACTGGGACATTGATGATCGCTCTTCGGCGGCATTAGCTAAGACTTTTCACGAATTGTGGGGGTTTGTGCCCTGATGGATGAACTCTTTACGAATGAGGCTCCCCTTGGGACGATTGTGTTAATGCCACGTCCTCTGGATTCTGACAAACTTCCTCTTTCTGAACCAATGTTATGTTATGTTATAACAATTTGTATAGCGCACTACTACCCATAGGTGTCTAGGCGCATTGCGGACCACATACTGAAGCGGGAGACTAGTTTTTAAAAAGCCAGGTCTTAAGGTGTTTCCTGAATTCAAGCAGGGATGTAATCTTCCTAAGAGAAAGTGGAAGCGAGTTCCAAATTCTAATGGTACTATGTCTGAAGCTCCTACCCCCCAGTTCATCGTTTTAACTCTGGGGTAAGCATTAAAAGAGCGTTAGCTGATCGTAATGACCTACTGGGAGAGTACCAATTAAAAACGTGATGAAGAAATTGTGGGCCGTCTCCATGAAGTGCCTTGTGTGCGATGCAAAGTGCTTTAAATTTTACACGCTGGCCTACTGGAAGCCAATGCAGATCTTGAATCCCGGCCCTGATGGACTGGTGTTTAGGGACATCCAGAACCAATCTGGCAGCGGCATTCTGAACTGATTGTAGCCTTCTGAGCTGGTTGGACTGCAAATTGATATACAAAGCGTTGCAATAATCCAACTTAGATAAAACCAAAGTAGTTAAGACCATTTTCCTAGCATTTCTAGGAATGTAGGGAAGAATTTTACGCATCATTCTGATTGTAAAAACGCTGAGGACACCACCTTTGAAATCTGAGATTTAAAGTGAAGCTTCTCGTCTATTATGACCCCCAAATTTTTGCTTTCGCCACCGGAGTAGGGAGGGGCCCAGAGAACTGGGCCACCAAGCTGGTGACCAAAGGGAGAAAGCTTGCCAAACAACACCACCTCAGTCTTACTTGAATTTAACTTCAGGCAATGCCTACACAACCACTTACTCAAGGTTACCATACAGTCATGGAGTTTGGAAGAGTAGTTAACATCCCTGTCAATAGTTGAGATCACCAATTGGTGATCACCAATCACATTATCTGTTGTGTTTCTTCATTCTTAAGCCTGCTACTCGTGGCTTCATTGACTGGTCAAGCTGCTAGGGTATGCACCCAAGTTAGGTGCTGAGATCCTGAATGATTTATAAGGTTGATACCGGTTTGTTTTACTGTCCTGATGATGACACCTTAAAGCAACACTATTGGTTCTAGAACTGTCAGTGAACATATCAGTCATAACCTGCCCCTACAGTAAAAGAAGTCAGTAGAGAAAGGGACAGCGTCCACCCACCTGTTCCCCAACTGTGAATACCATCAGCCACTTCATTGTTTTTACCATGTGCACTATTCCCTTCACTTTCTTTAGCATATAATTACCAATTGAGCACTACACCAACGCTAAGTGCCTTATTACGAGTTTGGAGGTCCCGCCGCTGTCGTGTCCGAGACCGATAGGAGCCCGCTGCGCTAGAGGTTGCCCACCCGCCAGATTATGATTTGACCGCTGGGACCTCGGTGTGGCTGCATCGGTCTTGCGGTAGTGGGCAATGTGTATATATATATATATATATATATATCGATGCATGTGTGTACATTTCGACTACATATGTGTCAAATGTACAGAATTGCATGATACATATGGAAAGATACCACCTACCCATTACTGGGTTCCGACCCATATGTGGGCTGTCCCGGCAATGGGTCTATGGTATAATGTGCACTTGCCTGTGTATCGCCACAGATGGGGTTATTGTCCTCGGGGTGAAGATGCTCCTGTGTAGGGGGACCTGGAGGAAGGGATCCACCTCGAAATCCAGTGAAAAATACAGGACAGGGGTCAGTATGCACCCCAAATACTTCCGGAACACCCAACTCATAATATGGACGGCGGTGTTGCTTCTCAGGACCACCCTATGAAAGTTGCCTTCCCCCAACTGCCATCCCGGTGGTCAGCGGTCTGCTGGCGGTCTCTGCGGTCCAATCATGGTCCCTGCACAGGTAACACACCCAACTCGTAATACGGCGGACGGACTACTGGCGTCTGACCGCCACCACTTGTACTGCAGTCCACGGACCGCCAAACTTGTAATAAGGTCCTAATTCACTTCTTGAAGCACTCTCTCTATATTTCAAAATGTTACAAATGTAATGTATGTTGTGCTTATGTCAGTACTTCACTGTATCATTATTGGTGTTTGAGTGGTACATCTTCTAGACCAGGGGTTCTTAACCTGGGGTCCTTGGACCCCTGGGAGTCTGCAGCACCTACTCAGGGTGTCCGTGACTGCTAAAAAAAAAATAATAATATTAACAGGTTGGATTGGTATTTATACATAAAAAAAGCTAAATATGAAATTTTAAATTTTAAAACGTTCCGTAAATGTGAAGGAATTTGAAATTGGTAGCTTAAAATTCAGATAAAGGCAATATGCTAGGTCCTACCATCTTGCCTCATCTTTTATTTAAAAAATCCATATTTTTAAATGCTCCAACTTCCCATCAACATTTTTATTTCGATTTTTATGTTTTTTATCTATGTATTACACAAAATATTTCATCATTTATGAATTTGTTTAATATATACTTGTTTTGCAATTTTGTGTGTTGTTTTGAGGTTCAAATTGTAGACATTGCTTAAGTCGAGGTCCCCATTGTCCAGTGGTCATTCATTGGGGTCGCAAGCAGTCTAAAGGTTCAGAACCACTGTTCTAGACTGAATAGTTTCTGTTGGGATTCAATAAATGTGGGTCCCATTAAAAAGGTGTTCACAAAAATAACCCGAAAGAACTATTGTTGTTTGGTTGGCTGGACTGGCAGCACAGCTCTACTCTCAGCATCTAAGAAGGTGTTACTACAGTGACTTTGATGCATGATGCCAATTCTCCTTATAACAGATATCTACTTTCCAGCAACCTACATAAAAACACTCATATAATTGGTCATCTCCTCCCATGAGTCTCTAGCCCACAGAAAGGAGTCAAACATTTCATGTGCATGCAGCAGAGCAGCAACTTTCACCCATTCACCCCGGTGCGAGTGACTCCTTTTTTCCGCATGCCTACAATGACAATGAGGGTTTGAAGACTCAGCCCCATGCCCAGACAACCCTTACACATGCAACCAAGCATGGATGTAATGCATAGAGTGCTCCTCAGATGAGACTGTCTGGTGGTGCAGAAAAGGTATCTATTGCCTGCAACCTCGTTTTATGAAATGAGATGACTTAAGACAAGGAGATATAATATGAGAAGAGCTGAGATGAGACGAGACAAGATAAGATGAGAAGAAATGAGACGAGAAGAGATGAGTTGAGACAAGATGAAATGACAAGATTAAATGAGATGAGAAGAAACAAAATGAGATGAGCTGAGCTGAGCTGAGATGAGAAGAAATGAGAGCAGAAGAGCTGAGATGAGACAAGACGAAATGACACAAGAATAAATGAGATGAGAACAGACAAGATTAGATGAGATGAGACAAAAAGAAATAAGATGAGAAGAGCTGAGATGAGATGAGTTGAGGCAATGTCAGATCAGATCACGAGGCACATTACATAAAATATCCCTGCTCAGAAAACAGCACTGTACTAGCAATGATCTCTAGTGTACCTGGTGCGTTCTTTACGTAATGAGGGACAGGTGGCCAAACAGGTCGTGCAAGAAGGAATGGTGAAAGTGACAGATGGGGGTGCACATACGGCAGAATGCCACAAAACGAGTTTTTACATATATTTCAAGAAATACTTATGTGAATATTTTCAATACCTCTCTATACACATTTGTGCTAATTGGAATGGATTGTGATGGCGTGGGGTTAGGTGGCGAGTTTGTAAATGGATTTGGATCTCGGATTGATACAAAGTTGCCTCAAACTGGACATACTTGAGTCATATTCAAGGTGGTGAAGATGCCCTGTGGGGCTGCACAGTGGTCTTTTTGGCCCTACTATACTTTCAATCGAAATTTCAGCATCATTTTGCTTTTCGTACGAATGCACTGTAACAATTCCCAATATGGAGATGTCCAATTTAATTTGCAATTAACAATGTCCAGATAGAAAACACTTTTACATTGCAAAAGACAAGGTGGCTGCAAAGGGACATTTACCATGAAATGAATCATGCATTGTGCCAAACATGCAGTTACTAATCAGTGGTCTGTCAAGGGCAGGCGGCAACCATTAGCAAAGAGGAACCTGTCCAATCGGCCTGTGTGAACAGCCAGCCGTGGGGAAGAAGAATGTAGGAATCTCCCATGATGCAGCGTTCTCAGTGCATCACTAATGTTGTCATGTGTTTCCTGCATGACCCATTGTAGTTTTCCCTAGGTTAGCCTAACTGTGCACGTTGTGGCCGCATTTTCATTTGCACACGTTACTACATAAACATATTTGCTTTGTGCCACACTGTACTTTCACACGGAACCTGCATATGTTTTCGTGTTCTGTTATTTTACTGGGATTTTGTCTGATCACCCTAGATATATTCAAACAACAATGCCCCTTGTTATTCTCTCTGGTTAGACACTAGCACCTAGACATAAGACTAGAATGCAGCTGCTGTTTGTGAGCACATATGTCTTGTCATATAATTGAGTACAAGAGAGTAAGAAAACACACGAGTGAGAGTTCTGAGGCAAGATCATTGCAACAGTTGGGATGTAAAGTGTCCATCTATGTATGCTAAGGTACGGGGTCTGCTACTAATCTGAGAGATCTTTGATATATAATCATTTAGCTTCAGTAGAAAGTGGGAGGGTTAGGTTAATCTGTTCTATACCATGACAGGACTTTTTATTGTATATGGTTTGATGGCTATGCTAATTGTATTTTTGATAAGCATTTGTTTTCTAATTGTGGCAAGCATACTGCAATTTTAGGACACGATAGTTTGAATAAATATTTTAAACTTCCTTTGTGTCTCTTGTTAATTTTTTGGGATGAGTACGAGTGAGAGAGCAAATGGGGTTGTCCTGTTACCACGATCCCTGAGAGGGTCGAGAGTGTTGTGTTCTGGGTTGCCAACTCACTTGTTTCTCCGGTAAGGTTAGGAGGGCAAGTGAAGCACTATAGCTAGTCGGACTTGGACCCATAAGTACTGAGGTGGTATGGTGACTCAGTCCCTACATGCTGATGTTCTGTTGTCCCAAGCATAGTTCTGTTCCTGAGCAGAATACCTGCAACAATGTGGCACTGTGACCATTGTCTCTTAAAGGGGCAGAGGATGCAATGCTGGCAAATTATAAAATTAAGCTCAAAGGTTTGCTGTCTTTAGGTCTTCATAGTTCCTGTATTTACTGTATTGAGCAAACAGGCACTGGTCTAAATTCTGCTGCATGCATTTGTAAGAGGCAGGCTATGTGCACAGTACATGGTCTGTTGAGGAGGAGGATGATGGTAGACATGGTTATGGCCGAATATGCCTGATTACTCCTCATTATTTTGTGCCCAAATCTTCCTTGTGACGGCCCCTAGGTTATCTCTTTCCCTCCCAATGCTCAGTCAGTTTCCTTGCTCAACTGTTGTACTGCTTGGATTATTATACTGGGGTTCGCAGTCATCCCAGGTACTTTAACACTTTGTCGGAGGAGACAAGCCTAATGCATGTAAAAAATAAATAATCATTTTGGGAGAAAGTATTTTATGTAGAGGGCACAGGAGTTGCCTATCTTAGGTTCAGAACTCATCTCATACAGAATGAACCATCACTTGGGAGAACTGGACTCAGAGTAATGAAGATTATCAAAATGTGGTCAGGCCATGTTCAACCACCCAGTAATCAACAATGTTGCTAAAGAGAACAATCCAGTACTATAGGGCTAACAAACAAAGAAGAGCTGAGCTCCCTCACGCTGCTACTCCTTTTAATTGAAAATAAAAACATGAAAGATGACCAATTCATATAGGTAGTCATACAACGCAATTACTTAAGAATCAAATAGCAAGAATCTGAAATATATACAATGGAAGCCCCTTATGCTATAATCATAAGATAGTCTTATCTCAATGACAGGAGGTGCCTCACATCCACCTGCCTGACAGCACCTTCTCCTAGTAATGCAACCACCACCAGACCTGGTCCAATAAGTGCAGCACTTCTCCTCCTCTATGGCACAGAGAAAGGAGGGAGGCAGAATCTGTGGCTTTCTTCCTCAGCATGGGCACATAACAGGTGTGGCCGTATAAGTTCACCTCCAGGAATAGGTAGATGAGGGGCAGGATGGTAGTGCTGGGCTGCCATTTGGAGAACTATGCATGCTTGTGAAATTGTAAGCGTTGGGCAAGTTAGATCCCTTTTGTGGTACTCCCCAGGAACCATAGAGGCTACACACAATCCAAAGGGTCTGCAGTAGCTGGCACAGACCTCTCCAAAAGCATTCCAGCACCTGACCGGGCCATCCAGCATCCCTCTCACCACAGCCAGCTGGGCGTAGCTGGGCAGCTACATCAAACAACTGCAACCAGACCAAGTAAGTGATTCTTATTCAGTTATGGAATTGGCATGGTCAGGCTGCAATTGTTTTTAGGCTGCCTGACCACCAGGTCAAATTGCCCTGATTTTTGCCCCCGCCACTCTCAGAAATGTAGGTGATCTTTTGGCCTATCCTCCACGCATTGCCATGAGGATGGGGACTTCACTTCCATCTTAGTTCAGAGTCAGCCAATGTGGCTGAACGAAGGTTCAGCTTATGTGTAATTAGGTCTCTCCAATCTTTACCAAAGCTGCAAATATGTAGTGATTATCTCAATTGGGAGGGGAAAACCCTACACTCCTAAAGGGACAATTGTTTTACTAGGTGCGCTGCTGCAAAAATGTAAGCCCTGGCTCAGACTTAACATCATTCAGGACTGGTTCAGTTGCACAATAATAATGGAGTGGGGAATAAAACTGAGAGGGGGATCTTCATTGGTTCACTTGGTTGCTCACCATTCAGAAAAGTAGCAATGTATTACCTAAGATAAGCTCAACACCCTTTTAAGTGATCACCCACACCCCTCAACAGTGGGTTCTTCTCAATCTACCTCCCCTTTCTAAAGGGTCCATGTACTGGGACACCTGCTGCTGTGCCTCCCTCTAGCTGGGAGGCCAAAGATTGCCATTTAGTTTACTCCAGTGGTTCACAATCTGTGGTCCGGGACCCGTGGGGGTCCGCGAAGCCTCCTCAGGGTGTTCGTGACTACTTAGAAAATTTAATTATATTAGCAGATTAATAAAGTATAAATAAAGAAGCTAAATGTACAATTAAAATTTTTAAAACTTACTGTAAATGTGAAGGAATTTGAAATTGGAGACTAACAATTAAATTAGTATCCTCAGATTGATTCGTGGAGCAGTGCATGCGCATCAAACAGAATATAGAATTTAGAAAAGCTCCAACCTTTCTATTACAATTAAAATTTAGATTTGTTTTAAAATTTATATGTGTTTGCGAATTAAATAAAATGTTATCATTTGTCTATTTGTTTGATTAATGCTTTTTCTGCTTTTTTGTGTATTGTTTTGCAGTTCAGATCATCAACAATGCTTAGGCCAGGGTCACCGGGTTCCAGTGATGATTCAGTGGGGGTCCCCAGCCTCCAGTAATGACTCAGTGGGGGCCCCACAGATTCCAATAGTGATTCAGTTGTGGTCCCCGGGTTCTAGTATTGATTAAGTGGGGGTACCCAGAAGTCAACAGGTTGAGAACCACTGGTTTACACCATCTGTGTCTGCCAACCCAGCCATTGCCAATTTACTCCCAGCTGATGCCAGCTGATAAACTGTAAGATTACATGTTCTCTTTTCCATCTCAAGTTGGGCGATTCATGGGCAGAGGGAGCCACATTGATAGTACATCTAACCATGTGGATTGTGCCATCTGCCTTGTTTATCCCGCATTGAGAAACCACCAGCACATAGACGGTGGAGCTGCAATCCCAAGTCCTGACTGAGTCAGATCAATCTTCTGTCTGTGTTTGGGTTGTACCCTTAGCTGAAAAGATTGCTTCCAGGCTCAAAGGTCAGCCTGCCAGCCTGTTTCTAATATCCATACCCAATACTGCTGAGGCGTGGGGCGTTGGTCAGCAGTGTTTTAATGCACAACCATTTCATAGATAATGCTAAATAATGCATCGAATTGTAATGCTGTGGGAGGGAGATTAATCGCACAGGCTGCATTAGTATCGTCTGTAGTTCCCATGCCTTAAAGTTGCAGCGCATCTCAAACTAAGCATGCTGAACTTTGACCCCACCCTACTGAGAAAGAAAACACATCTTGAAATGTTGCATATATATAGGATGAGTAAAATATAATAATATCAACTCCGTCATTGGTCTATCACTAGCGTCTACAGGGGCGTCTATGCAGCACAGAGTGAATGGATTAGTTGATGGATGAGTGTTGAGTGAGTGAATGAATCAATCAGAGAGTTTGTGATTTTATTTATTATATAGGATGGCTGAACTAGGTCAGGGAGATTTTGTTAATCCTAATGATTTAAGCAGATCAGGCACAGGATAGATCACTGTTATTCTTGACAACAAACTATCTCTTTCACGCTGTCCTTATTTACAAACAGAATACAGAGATATAATGCAATAAGCTACTTTTCTTTATTCAGTGTTTTAGTCATGATTAATAAAAACAAACGTTGGTAAAGCAAATCCGTCCAGCCTCTGCATACAAGTGCTTTTTCATTGTTTGTTTGTATGTAATGTTACATTGATGGATGATTGAGCGAGTGAATGCCTGAGGAATGACTGGGCAAATGAGTGCATGGATAGATGGCTAGATGATTGGCTCAGTGAATGAATGGATCAAAGGAACAAGGTAATGAGTAGGAGGTAAGGATAGTGTGGGTGGGAGGACAGTGATGAGACAGTGAGGGGGAATAGTACGGGAAAGTGAAAGTGAATGGGCGAGTGATGGAGTGTATTGATGGATGATTGAATGGATGGGTCACTGAATGGATGGATGGCTACATTAATAGGTGAATACATTAGTTAATAAAAGTGGCACGGGGTACAATGTCAGTGGACAATGAGCAGGTGAGCGCATTTATGAAAGAATCTGTGCCCAGATGGAAGATTGGATGAGTGAATGAATTTCCTGGCGAATGGCTAGATGAACGGGTAAGTGAATGGGGCATGGTCAGTGTGTGTGTGTGTGTGTGTTTTGGGGGGGGCTTGGGCAAATGCAGAGTGGGCAGATTTTGCTTTTTAGTATACCAGTAGGTTTATAATTTCAGGAGTGAAATACAAATAATGTAATGACACTATTTTTAATTTTAGTGGTTCGTGGTATTAGCATGTATGATTTATGTTAGAATAACATAGACGTTAATATTCTGCAAGAATATCGTAGTGAAAGTGTTGACTACTAAAACATCTTCAAGGAAAGTGACTTTGTCCTTTATTGTTCTAACATCAGCATGCAGGAGTGTGTGCTTATTTTGTCATGCATGATGAAAGTTTTGTTTTTTATGAGTTTACATCTATCACTCATGTCGGTGGGGGCGTTGCCGGACTCATTTGATGAATTCAATTAATTTGTTGAACATTTGATCGATAAAACACGTAATTATGTGGGACAACTTAAATATGAATTCTCTCTATTGCCTTTCATGTATTCCAAATTAGTGCTCTTTCAGTGCTCGTTTGAATTGAAGCACATACTAGCAATAGTGGCACCAGGTGATCAAGCTATCAGCCAAAATGCATTCTCTGGTCTCTTCGGTTGGAGGGGGCGGGCTGTAGGGTCAGAAAGCCCACTAGACACCCAGGAAAAAAATAGGTTAAAAAAGGAGTGGGGTCGGTCCACCCATGCATCAGGTCACCTGTCACCACAGAACAGGTGCAACAATCCTTCTGCCCCCCCGCTCCCCCTTCACGGGGGTAGATTGAGATTTTTCACCCACTCTGCCCTCATGGGTATGGGTGGGAAGCAGAAAGCTGACTTGACACCAGGTAAAGATAGGCCCAAAAATAGAAGGGGTGGCCCTCTGTGCATCCCCAGACCGAATGTAGCTGTATTTCTGCCCCCTGGGCAGAAAGTCCACAAGACACCAGGGAAAAAATAGGTCCAAAAAAAAAGAAGATGTTCGTGTGCTCCACCCAGGCATCAGGGTGTGCCCCACCCAAGAAAGGATGCAACATTCTTTGGGGCCAGATTGGGGATCTTACTTCCATTCTGCCCCTGGGGGGCATAAAGCCCACTAGTCAGCAGGAAAAAATAGGCCTAGAAAAGTGTGGGATCAGGCCACCCAAGCATCGGGACATGACAACAGCCCCTGTCTGGACAGAACAATATTTCTGACCACCCTTGGGGGCAGATAGATGGATTTGTCCCCCATCTACTCCAAGGGGGTAAAAAGCCCCGATAACACCAGTAATTTTGCATTGGGGCCTAGCCTCAGCTCCTAAAGTCTTTCTCCTTCCCTGGGGCTAAAGCATCGCTATCCCCATGGAAAGTGATCCTTTTGAGCAAAGTTGTTACATGTAGGCCGGCTAAGTGTAGGTTAATCACATTTTCCTCTCACTTACCATACTAAATGGCTGCATTTTTCAGGCACAGAGCTAGCTGGTAACCAGGAAAACTTACCATACCCAGATATTTTTGAAAACTAGACACTCTTAGGGTCATGGATCGTATGGCTTGCATGGATACCATGCCATTTTCCTACCCACAATCTCCTGCAAACATCAAAGTGTGTGAGTCCACAAAATGTCTACTCCCCACCGTTCCCACACTTCTCTCGAGAAAAACATTGAAGCTGCCTTATTACATTTTAGAAGTGTAATTTCCAAAAGGGACGAGGTAACCAGCTTGTGTTTGGTGTCTCTGGAATCACAATTTAAAATCCTAACTTATGGTGCAGTCGAATTTCAAAGTGCTATTCCGAAAATGCCACTTTTAGAAAGTTCGCATTTTCTTGCATTAGCCATTTGGTGCCTGCAGCATGTCTCTGGGTCACATGACGGAGTGTAGCTGACAGTTGGGCTTTGTGTATTCCTCCTAGACAGCCATACACAATAGGGAGCATAGGTGTGTTGGAATGGGCCCTAACTGGCAGGAAGGGAGGGAGGAGCTGGGCACAGCCCCACTTACCCCTGAATAGGTTGTGTACCGCCTCCACACAAAGGGCTGCATACCCACTTTAGTTAGTCTTGAGCCAGGCCAGGGAAGGCTGGATGCCTGGGATCTTCAAATGGAAACCTCTAGAAAGTTCTCTGCTACTTCAAAGGCACATCTGGGTATAAATACTGGACCTCAGACACCAAAGATTGAGTAAAGTTCTGGACCTGTGGATACTCTGCCAGGAAGGAGGACTGTTGTGCTGCGGAAGGACTGCCACTCTGCTGAATTGCACTCTGCTGGATTACTGCCGTGCTGTGCTGCAGCTGTGTTGTGCTGACATGCTGCCTGTTGCGTGAATGAGAAGGAGTGGACCTGCATCTCTTGAACCCAGAGTGACTGCAAGGGCTAGTTGGCTGGCCTCCTGATCTGAAGTCTCAGGGATATAGCAGGCTTTCAACAAACGAACCTGCACCTGGACTCTGCCAACTGAGTCTACTCTGCGAAGTGGCGCCACCCCAGTCCTGGACCCTTGGAAGTGGACTTAGTATGCTTACCAGCCTCTGTGACTCCAGTGTAAATGGTGCATCTTCTCTTCTAAGTGGCGAAAACCTGGGCAGAACCAAATGTAGGAAAGAGCCTCTTTTGAAAGGGTTAGCCCCCACTTCTTGCTTGATACCTGATGTGATTTCGAACTGTAAGTGCATTGGGTCCCTGGTAACCAGGTTCTCAGTGCGAGATCTCTTTCCCAAAACTGTATCCACCATTGGCACATCTTCAGCCACCCCGTAAGTCCCTAGTAAATGGCACCCCTGGTACCTAGGGCATGGCCAAAGAAGAGGATCCACTGGGGCTGCAGCACAAATTGTGCCAACTGCCACCCCAGAGGCCCCTCACCAAGACCATGCAAACTGCCATTGCAGACAGCGTGTCTTGGTGCAGAGAAAACCAAAGTGTTGGTTGTGCACAGAATCCGCCCTCCTTGGGATGACCTGAAGAACACAGATGACCGCAGGGGTGCTGCGCTACTTCTCTTGGACCTCTCGGCTGCCATTGACACAGTTGACCATGACACTCTGATGCAAAGACTCTACAAAGCCGGCATAGAGGGGACTGCTCTAGACTGGATCATATCCTTCCTTCGCAATAGAACTAAGGTCATCCATACCCCCTCTTTCTCGTCCAAACCTTCCCTCAAGATTCGATCATCTCACCCATGCTTTTCGACCTCTACATGAAGTCATTACTGACACTGATCAATCAATTTCACCTCACACGCTATAACTATGCAGATGACACGCAAATACTCCTTCAACTAGAATGCCCCAAAGACATTAGAAACTCGCCAATTTTCAGTTGTCTCAGAGCTGTGGATCAATGGATGACGTGGAGCCATCTCAAATTGAATGCTTCGAAAATGGAAATACTGACATGTGGCGATTGGAAACATTATGACCCGCTCACCCCATGGCCTGATGATCTGGGAACACTGATGAAGTATCAGAGGAAGTGAGAAACCTCGGAATGACCATGGTATGGAATCACCAAACATATTGAACAAAGAACCTCCGCTTAAGAGTGGCACCTCGCCTCAAAATCCCAACGTACAAGAAAAAAACAATGGGTTGCACAACCTCCTCTGTTTAGGCAGCCAAAATATGGAACTCTTTACCCCCAACGTAAGATCCACGGATAACCACCTTATGTTCAGAAAACTACTCAAGAATTGGCTCTTCCCTACATAATTACAATACGCAATCAGAAATATGCAGCATATCCCTCTGTATATAAGCATTTATTTGTACTATAGATATGTAGCTATACATGTGTATTGCTTTGTATAAACATGTAGAATTGTTTTAAAAAAATATAGATATTCATTAGTTCTGCTTAACAAATGTACATATTACTGATAGTTAAATTATTCAATGTTTTTAACATGTATATAAGTGACTGCATAAATAAGTAAATCTTTTATCATAACTATTTATCTACAATTGCTTCTCTATTGAATTACAATAAAGAAATGAGCCTGGAGGAACATAGCGGCCGCTAGCTGAACGGTCGCGGTCCTGCTCCCTCGGGTCCGTTAATGGGTCTTGCCGCGGGAATCCCGATCGCCCCGCATTAAAGTTAGGCTACCCCCCTCCCTCCACTCGTACCTTAGGGGTGCTATGTGCGGTGATCCCCTTTTTTCTAGCCCCGTCGGGCGCACAGACCTGGATGCTTGCAGAGGTCTACCGGGAACTGGTGACTGGCGTTGGGAGGAGGCCGCGCGGAAGCGGCAGAGTCAGGATTCTGCCTGCTTCCAGCTCCGGATCGCCGGAGGCAGGGCCAGCACTAGCACTGGCGCTTACTCGTGCTCTGGGATCAACACAGATCGGGCGGCAGAATCCGGCCCCCAGGTAGGGAGTCGGAGTTGGAGTTACATCTCCCTTGAGGACGCAAGCTCTGTTAGCTGGGACAAAGGTAAGAGGGGACACACTTTTTTTTCAGGCAGTTTCAACGGCAATGTGCTTCTGCCCCACCACAAGAGGGTTATAGTGATCACCAAGCTACCTGCGGAGGGAGAGGCACACCTCAACTGTATGGAGACAAGTGAGTCACTGAAAGTGGGAGCCTCTCCACCTAAAATTAACAGGTATACCTTGCGAGCAAGAGTGGCATACACCTCCCTCAACACTGATATCACCAAGCCTATCCTGCCCCCACGAGTTTCCCCCTCAATCTCCGAAGTTAGAGCATCAGTTAAGCAGCGTAAGCGGAGAGGGGATACAACGGACGACGGAATAACCTCTAAGGGGAAAGAGGCTGGTAAGGGAAGGGGTAGGGGCAAGAAGCCATCGCCTCTAAAAGTGAAAATCACCCCCTCACTGAAAACATATTACAAAGTCATGTCCTCATCAACCACCACTGTCTGTGATTCCCTTAAAGAGGGCTGGTCAGGACAGCCCCTTGGTGGATGTGCATAGGTCACTGAATTCCCCAGCTGCAGGCTTAAGTAAACCTCCAGATGGAATAAGCGCAGCACCCAAAGGAACGCTTAGTGTCCCGCAGAGCAACCCGAAGGGGCAAAGACACCCTGCCCCTCTGGAAGATCCAGCCGTGAGTCTCGACGGTGCATCAGCTATTCATCCAGCACTGAGCCTTTCTAATAGATATTCTGTCTTGGAAACTCAAGATACCCAGGTAACGCCGCAATATGTTTCTAAGGCCATAGATGATTGTGTAACCACAGACTCCACGACACGTTCATTGGCAGATATACTACTTACCCTGAAGGACGAGATGACAAGTAGGTTCACCGTGTCAGAGATGAACCAGGCCGAGATGGCCAGTAGATTTTCCGTTTCAGAAGCGAACCAGGCAGCCATTCAAGCTTCCTGTGAGGTGCTGGCCCAGAAATTGGAAGTCACTATAAGAACAGATGCAATTGAGTTGGAGATCCCCAAAATTAAAGAAGCTATGCATACCACTTCAGCAGAGTTGGCAAAACTATCGGCCCAGAATAAAGAACTTAAAGATGACCTCGAACGTTTGGAAAACCACTCCAGGAAGAATAACCTGAGGCTCCTAAATGTGCCTGAAGCTCTGGAGGGGTCAGACAAAGGGGTTCGTGATCTCCTTATTAAAAGGGACAGTATTGAAGAACTCACCCAGCGTAGATCTCGTACATGAGATACAAAGGGTGCACCGCGACCCCTTCAAGAGGAACTTAACTAGGCAAAAACCTAGGAAGATCTTGGTTAACTTCTTGTCATATTCTGTTAAGGAGTTAATTCTATCCTCTGCTCTCAAGGAAGGCACCATAACGTCCACGGGTCTAAACCCTTTTTCTTTTTACATTAGATCCGATATCTCTCACATTACCGCAACAAGACAGTGGGAGCTGGGGAAGAGGCTCGAGGAGTTAAATAACCTGGGGGCTAAGGCTCAGTTGAAGTTCCCTGCGTCACTCGCGTAATGTGGAACAATCACATGCACCAGATCCGCACAACTGAGGAGGTGGATGCCCTTATTGTTAAAATCAAAACGGAGTTGGGGGGTAGAGAGGGTGGCCGTTGAGGTAATGGGAGCTCCTAGGCTGCAAGACCCTAGATTTAACTGTTGTATTTGAGTATTTCTCACAATGCCCGAGGGAGCGGAGATCGAATAGGCTTAGCCTATTGGAAGGGAGTGTTCCTCATGGGAGAAGGGGCCACAGGGTGGGGGGGGAGAACGGAGGGGTGCACTGGGTGGGGAGCAGTAGGTAAAATAAAAAAAATAAAAACCTCATCTCACCTCAATTTTAAGGAAAGTCCGTCTAGTTGGCACAAAGGTCTGCAAGCCGATGGCAGGTACTTCAATAAAGGATAGCAAGGTCAGCTTTATCTCCTGGAATGTAAACAGGTTAAGATGCCCCCGTAGGCAAAGGCTGATATTGAAGTATTTAGAACTCTCCCCAGCCCAGATCTGTATTTTGCAGGAGACTCATTTAAGTTCCGCAGAAAGTCGTTTAATCCTCTCCAGAGTCCCCTGGATAAAATGTTACTGCACTTCACAACAGACGATCAATAGTAGAGGTGTTGCAATTCTGATTAAGCAGGGGGCCTCCTGTTCTATTAAATCTGTGCAGACTGACCAGACAGGGAGGTGGATAGTAGCACAGTTGGGACTTCGGAGGCTCAGAGTTAGTTTGTGCTTCGTTCTATGGACCTAATGTCGATAACTCGACTTATATCTGCAAGTTACAATCTAAATTAATCACGGCAACCCACCCCCCTGTTTATAGGTGGTGATTTTAATGTCCTCCTGGATCCACTAAAAGACAGGTCTAATCAGAGTCACTACGTAGGGGCTCCTCGAGTCCATCGAGCAATGAAAAACCTGTTGCACGACTTGGACCTAGTAGACGTCTGGAGGGCAAAGATGGGAGATCCTCAGGGGTTTACATATCACAGTAAAAAATAGTGTCACTCATCCAGGATCGATTACATCCTAACTGATAGGTCTACTTTGGTTGGCCTGACAGGGATTTCAGTTCTACCAAGTCACCTTTCGGACCATGCTCCAGTTTTTTTTTCTTACCATAGTAAAACTTATATGTTACAATCTAGATGGACGCTTAACAGAGCCATGCTGCTGGACCCTGAGATTATTCAGGCCATTAAGTTATCCTCCCTAGAATTTTTTTCATTAAGCATGGGCTCTACGACCATGGACTTTGTTTGGGACGCCTTTAAGGCTAATTTGAGGGGCAGGCTCCATGGCCTCATATGCTCTAAGAATAGGGCTGAGGCTTGGGTGCTACATATCATCGAGGAGAGAATACTGCAGTTAGAGAATGAGAGGAATCGACTTAGCCACGGGAGCCCAGGAAAGCTGGCACAAGTTCAGGGTGACCTGGAAGGTGCTAGGCAGGAGTATAGGGGTAAACTAGACCAGACGTGCAGGGCACAATGGCTTACTAAGAGTATTCAAAACTTTGAGTATGGGGAGAAGGCCGGCGCTTTACTGGCCTGGAAAGCAAGAGCTGACTTCTCCAAAAACAACATCAATGAACTGATAATAAACAACAATGGGGATAAGTCGAGTAATGTTGAGGACATGCAAGCCTGCCTGCTTTCCCTTTTTTCAGACCTTTATAAAGAGGACTTGGCCCCTTCCCTTGGTCAAATACAAATTTGGCTGGGGAGTAAATCCTTGCCAACCCTCACGGATGTTAGCCGTGATATCTTAGATGCCCCTATCACCCCTGAAGAGATTAAAGATCAAATAAAGAAATGTAAAAACAAAAAAGCAGCGGGAATGGATGCACTCCCAAACGAAGTCTATAAACTCCTAGCAGAGGAATTGACACCGGTACTGGGTACCTTGTTTAATTCAGAATACTGCCCAACAGGTCAAGTCCCCAGGTCCTGGAAGGAGGCTACCATTGTATTAATTTTAAAACCAGGAAAGGACCCACTAAAAGCCGACTCCTATCGTCCAATCTCCCTCCTGAATGCCGATTATAAGATCTTTATGGGTATTTTGGCGGGGAGACTGGCCAAACTGGTCCCCAACCTGGTTCACATCGATCAGAAGGGCTTTGTTATTGGGAGGTACATCAAGGAGCAGACAACTGCTAATAGGTAATATCGACTTGGCCGCGGAAAGATCTGATCCTTTGGCCATAGTTGCCTTGGATGCGGCCAAGGCCTTCGACAGGGTCTGCTGGGTGTACCTCTGGGAAGTACTAGAGGTAATGGGCTTCGGCCCTATTTTTATTCAAACTTTGAGGAAATGTTATCAAGGAGCCTCTGCTAGGATCCTCCTGAATGGTATGCTGACCTCTAGCTTCAACATCCAGAGGGGAACTCGACAGGGTTGCCCTATTTCCCCCCTCCTGTTTAACATCTACATAGAGCCATTAGCGCAAGCTATCAGACTAGATGATTCAATCCATCCTTTTAAGTCTCAACTCTATCGATGTAAGCTAGCCCTGTACGCTGATGACTTAATGTTATACACCAGTAACCCGGAGGCGGTCATCCCACGGGTTGAAGCCCTCCTGGAAGAATTTGGTTCCATCTCAGGCTACTTAGCCAATACTTCAAAAACCGAGGTGATGTGCTGGAACCTCGACCAATGGGAGGGCACAACCAGCAAAAGAGTTAAGATATTTGGGTATATACATCGTTAAAGATCTGGATAAAATTCCCCTGATCAATTTGAATAAAATCATCAAGGAAATAGACCGCCTCTTTGCTAGATGGAGGAATATTCCCTTGACAATCTATGGGAAGGTAAACCTGGTGAAGATGGTTATCCTCCCCAAGCTGACTTATCTGTTTAATGCAGTCCCCTTGGTGTTTCCCAGTAAGAGCATCCGTAAGGTTCAGAGTAAGATCGGGAGCTTCATTTGGGGACACAAGGGAGTAAGGTTGTCTTGGAAGAAGTTGAGGCGTAGGCTTATCAAAGGGGGTTTGGCTCTTCCAGATATTGGCTGGTATTCGGTCGCATTCCAATTCAAAGGCGTCCGGATGTTACTCTCAAAACCAGAGGAGTCAGCGTGGGCAAGGCTGTTGGGTGAAATGGCTATGACGGAGGGTGGTGGAGGCGGAGAAGGCTTTTTATACAAGTTTGGGGCTCCGAGGTATTTTAAACGAGTACACCTGAAGGTCCTTAGGGTTGCCCTGGAAACTTGGTACAAAGTGAGATGTAGATGGGGAATCGGATACTATTCAGATTTTGCACCTATTTGGGATTCCCCCGGTACACCTCTATGTCTTAGGGATAGCTTGGCTGTACCAATTAAGAGAGCAGACATAACCATCTGGTCTGACTTGTTAGATGCAGAAGGGATCCATCCTTGGGAGTCATTAAGGGCCAAGATCGGTACAGGGTTGTCCAGGTTTAAGTACCTACAACTTGTTTCCTGGTTTGAAGCAGAAAAGGGGAATGTAAGAGGAGATTGGGAAACTGAGCACTCCCTTCAATCAGTGCATCCAAAAAAGAAAGATTTCTATTTGGTATAACAAGTTTTTAGAAGCAGAAGACCTGGAATTTCCACCACAGTCCTCGGCCTGGAATCAATGCCCCCTTGAGCCCAATATAGATGCCTTGTTTGAGCCCTCCCTGAAATTACTATACAAACTTATTAAACCAGCGAGCCTAAAGAAGAACCACTTTTTTGTTTTCAACAGACTCTATTACACACCGGCCAAGATAGCCAAGTTCGCCCCACTACCTATCCCAAAATGCCCTAGGTGTATGACTCCCAAGGCCAACGACATCCACATCTTTTTTGAGTGTCCCGAATTAAAAACTTTTTGGAAGGGGGTGGGAGACATCCTCTGTGGCATTTTCAAAGTAAACATCGAGGTCAACCTGTCATTAGTGTTTTTTGGTGATGATGGTTTGTTTAGTCTGAATGCATCACAGATTCGTAGTGGGCTGTTGCTATACTTGGTGTTCAATGTTGCCTCAATACGTTTTGGGCCCATGCCTGTTGCGGGTACTTGGGCCTCCCACCCGAGTGAGGCACCATTTGTATCGGGAGACCTGGGGGAACGCTGGGTGGTAGGAAATTTGTGTCAGCCCGGTGATGCCACAACTTTCCTACACAAATATGTGTGAAAAAAGTGACTTTTTAAATTTAAGGTTTCTGGGGGGTTCTGGGTAAGAAAACGTTGGGGGATCCACGCAAGCCATACCTCCCTGGAATCCCCCGGGTATCTTCTTTTCAGAAAAGTGTGGGTTTGGTAGGTTTCCCTAGGTGGCCGCTAAGCCCCGGGCCAAAGAGTCATGGGACCCCCCTTGCAAAACCAGGTCGTTTTCTGATAGGCAATTTTGATGTTGCCTCAATACGTTTTGGGCCCTTGCCTGTCGCGCGTACTTGGGCCTCCCACCCAAGTGAGGCACCATTTTTATCGGGAGACCTGGGGGAACGCTGGGTGATAGGAAATTTGTGTCAGCCTGGTGATGCCACAACTTTCCCACACAAAAGTGTGTGAAAAAAGTGATTTTTTCAGCACAATTTCAGGTTTCTGGGTAAGAAAACCTTGGGGGATCCACGCAAGCCATACCTCCCTCGAATCCCCGGGGTGTCTAGTTTTCAGAAATGTGTGGGTTTGGTAGGTTTCCCTAGCTGGCCGCCGAACCCGGGGCCAAAAACTCATGGGACCCCCCTTGAAACCAGGTTGGTTTGTGATAGGTAATTTTGATGTCGCCTCACTAGGTTTTGGGCCCTTGCCTGTCGCGGGTACTTGCCCCACCCACGCGTGTGAGGTACCATTTTTATCGGCAGACCAGGGGGAGCAGAAAGGCTGTAATGGTGGCGGGGATTTGGGCATTGGCGTGCCCACTTCAAGCAGCCCCCACCCTAAAAAAAATTGCACAAAAAAACATCCCTGGCGTTTAGTGGGCTTTCTGCCCCACCTGGGGGGCAGATTGGGGGCTAAAGCCCCCATCTGCCCCCCAGGGCGGGGCAGAAAGGCTGTAATGGTGACGGGGGTGGGGGCATTGGCGTGCCCGTTTTGGGCAGCCCCCACCCTAAAAAAAATTACACATAAAATAAACCCATGGCGTTTAGTGGGCTTTCTGCTCCCCGGGGCGGCAGATTGGGGGCTACTGCCCCCATCTGCCTCCCAGGGGGGGCAGAAAGGCTGTAATGGTGGTGGGGGGTGGGGGCATTGGCGTGCCCGTTTCGGGCAGCCCCCACCCTAAAAAAAAATGCGTCCAAAAAAATCCCTGGTGTTTAGTGGGCTTTCTGCCCCCTCGGGAGGGCAGATTGGGGGCTACTGCCCCCATCTGCCTCCCAGGGGGGGCAGAAAGGCTGTAATGGTGGCGGGGGGGGGGTGGGGGCATTGGCCCCCACCCAAAGAAAACCACGCCAAAGAAAATCCCTGGCCTTTAGTGGGCTTTCTGCCCCACCGGGGGGGGGCAGAAAGGCTGTAATGGTGACAGGGGGTGGGGGCATTAGCGTGCCCGTTTTGGGCAGCCCCCACCCTAAAAAAAATTACACATAAAATAAACCCATGGCGTTTAGTGGGCTTTCTGCTCCCCGGGGCGGCAGATTGGGGGCTACTGCCCCCATCTGCCTCCCAGGGGGGGCAGAAAGGCTGTAATGGTGGTGGGGGGGTGGGGGCATTAGCGTGCCCGTTTCGGGCAGCCCCCACCCTAAAAAAAAATGCGTCCAAAAAAATCCCTGGTGTTTAGTGGGCTTTCTGCCCCCCCGGGGGGGCAGATTGGGGGCTACTGCCCCCATCTGCCTCCCAGGGGGGGCAGAAAGGCTGTAATGGTGGCTGGGGGGTGGGGGCATTGGCGTGCCCGTTTCGGGCAGCCCCCACCCTGAAATAAATGCACCTAATAAAAATCCCTGGTGTCTAGTGGGCTTTCTGCCCCCCCGGGGGGGCAGATTGGGGGCTACTGCTCCCATCTGCCCCCCAGGGGGGGCAGAAAGACTGAACAATGGCAATTTTTTGGGGGGGAGCAAAAGCCCTTGCCCAAGGGGCCGCTCCCCCCTCCCTGGTGCCTTAGTGGGTGGATCCCTGCTTGGGGATCGCCCTCCACGTGCTCAGGGGGCTGAGATAGCCCCCTGAGCACGTAGAAAGTGAAACTGAAATGAGCCTAAAGGCTCATTTTAGTTTTAGTTTTGTTTTCAGTGAAATGAAGTCAGCGCGACGTGCGCGCTGATCTTCATTTCACTGAAAGGGAGGGGGCCTCGGGAGCTGGGAAGCTCTTCCCCAGCTCCCGAGGCTGTGGGGGAAAGGAAATCCCTCTGCTGTCTGCAGCAGAGGGATTTCGTGCCTCTGGCCTCATGACGGAATGGTTCCGTCATGAGCACAGGGGCACCGATGCTCATGACGGAACCATTCCGTCATGAGCATCGAAGGGGTTAAAAGAAAATCGATCAATGAAAGATTGTTCAAGATCAACCTCAATAAGTAGAAAAAATATCACTGGTCTGACAGCTTGATAGAGCATTGCTTCTGCATAAAGGCATCATGATGGAAATCTAAAAAGTTCACTCCACTCTCAGATTTACATAATTTTAATTGTGAAGGAGTGATCCAAGATGTTTCTTATTCCATTAAAAATTAAGTAATAAGGAATCAAGCTTCTTAAAATAAAATGAGGCAGGAACATTAACAAATAAGAATGATAATAAAAAAAGAAATAAGGGCCAAGTGTATGAAGAATATTTAAGGTATTTTTAAGAACAGACAGTGGTCCCAGGGACCACTGTCTTCTCTGTAAAAAATGAATTTTAAACATTTCCTTTTTTTTCTTTTGAAACACATCCAGTTTTCCTTTAAGGAAAATGGGCTGCATTTCAAAGAAAAAAGATGTCTTTATTTAAAAGCAATGACTTACATGGTGGTCTGCTGACAAAAAGAGGTAGATGGGAGATGACCGAGAAGAATAAAAAAATAAAAAAGAACTTACCTGCAGCCCACCAGCATACCGCTCTTCTGCTCCTCTCTACTGCAGTCACAGGCTCCCAGACTGCCTTGGGGCCAATCCTGAAGCTGCTCTCATGCATGAGAGCAGCTTCAGGATTGGCCTGAGTGCCATGAATTTGCGCTCCCAGACAGACTGTGAGCCTGCGCCTGCTCTTTCCAACCCGACAACGCAGCTCTGGTTGGAGAGCGCTTTAATGCCCATGACAGTTTGGTCGACCTCAGAAGGCCAGCCAAACCACCATTCGCACTGATAACAGTGCTGACCACTCCCCCTCCAGTACTGTCATCCCCTGGCCCCACCCCCAAGACTCGGCACACAGTCACTTAGGAGAAAATTAAAACAATAATAAAATGGGTTTTAAACCCTTTTTATTATTGTTTTATTTTTCAAGTTTTTGATGGTGCAGGCAGGGAGGTGACACTTAGCTGCCGTTCGGAGGGGCCTCCACTGGGTATGGTGCTGCTCTTGTAGGTCCTGGTGTCTCCAAGCTTGGTGGAGAGATAGACCTGACCCTCCAGAGCTGATGTACCTCTTTTGGTTTGGGTGCTGCTTCGGAGTCACCGGGGAGCAGCAAGTTGACAAACCGTACTGAGCGGGATCCATGTGTGCAGTGGGCAGGGGAGTGATACCTTCACTCCAAGGGAGGTTCTTGGTGAATTCTCAAAAGCTGTAGGAGCTCCAGGGTTCTTGGAGTCTTCACAGGTTTAGGATGAGACTGCACAATCACGATTGTCAAGCCCTTGAGGCAGCAGGCAAGGTTTGGCCCCAATTTTCTCTGCAGCAGTGCTTCTGTTCTCGGGCAGCAGCTCTTCTTTGTCCGTGTTTTCTTCTTGTCCATTGAATCTAAGGTTCAAGGTCCAGGGATGCCACCTAAATACTAAATTAAGGGGCATTAAAGGGGGTGACAGGTAGTAGCCAATGTGCTACCTACTTTTAGGGTGTCTAGACCTTCTAAGTGACGACTTCCTGTGGGAAGGGGCACCACCCTAACCCTGATAGGTGGTTTTCCCACCATCCCAAGATGGTGGATTTTAAGGAGAGAGGTTCACATTCCCTCCACACTGTAGGGGTGGTGCTGATTGAATGTGGACACTTCTCATCTAACTAATTTTCCCGCCTGTCCTCCTGCCAAATGTGGAGCAGGACAGGGGATTGGCATCCCCCACTATCTGGGGAAGCCTGGCGTGCACTTCAAAGGTGGCATCGCCTTTGAAGCTTCCCACTCTGGAAGGCCATTCCTGCCTGGAGGAGGTGTAAAGCACCTCCGCCCAGAGGAGGCTTTGTTTCTGGCCTCTGAAAGTGCTGGACCTCCATGAGGTCAGAAACATGTCTGGTGGTGGCAGGCTGGCTAGGACTAGTCAGAGACCACACCAGTGCTTGATAGATTTTAAGGGGACCCTCTAAAGGGTATTATTAAATCCAACACTGGCATCAGTAAGGATTTATTATGACAAGATGTTTGGTGCTAAACATCTTAGGGTACAGTGAAGCCATGATGGAGCGAGGAAACTCGTAATGACAAGTATCCAGCCCATGTACTCTCTATGGCTTCCCTGTGCACTTACAATATCCAGGAATGGCTCAGATTATAGGGTTATATCTGCTCATGCACATATTTCCACACATGGGATTTAGTGCACCCTGACATAGGTCTTTAAGGCCTGCAGAAGGCGTGACTTACCTATCTCTCATGCAGTGCATGAGGGCATGGCACAGTGATGTCACTGACTATATCATGACTGATTTAATATGTGAAGGCATAAGCAGTGTATTGCAGGGGCACAAGTTATAGTTAGCTCAGCTAACTATAAGTGATGAATTTCTCTGGTTTTGTACGATTGAAACCTGAGCCCAACTATAACGTCTCTGTAACCTTTGGCTTTTTCAGTGAATTTCTAAGTTTTTTTTATTCCATTTCCTAACTATAACGTCCCTGTAACCTTTGTTTTTTTCAGTGAATTTCTATGGTTTTTTAACTAGTAGTCGTGTTTGCAGAGTGATGGAGAAAGGGAGCTGTGCCTCCAACCAGCTCTCAGGAATCCCACTTTGTAGGACTTACAGGAGGTACCAGGTGGGATTTTTTGGCCCCCAAGGTACCTCAGGAGTAAAGTGGACTTCATCCTCCAAGCAGTAGTGCACCACAAACCATGTTTGCAGAGTGGTGGAGATGGGCATGGCCTCTGAAGACCTCTTAGCAATCCCGCTGTGTGGGATTTATTTGAGATAACAGGAGGGGTAGTTGGCCCCCAAGGACATCCTAGGGGGCTAACTACCTCTCCTAATACCTCAAATAAGTCCCACACAGCAGGATTGCGGAGACCTGATAGGGGGCCATGTTCCCTTTCTCCACCACTCTGCAAACGCATCTTCTGGCGCACTACCAGTAGGAGGAAGAAGTGCCCTTGGCTATTGAGGGTCGTTGGGGGCCAACTACCCCTCCTGTTACCTCCAGCAAGTCCCACACAGTGGGTTTGCTGAGAGGTTTTTGGTGGCCATGCCCCCTTTCTCCACCACTTTGCAAATGCGCCTCCTGGCACACTACTAGCTGGGGGATGAAGTCCCCTTGGCTCTTGAGGGTCCGTGGGGGCCAACTAGCCCTCTGTTACCTCCAGTAAGACCCACACAGGTAGATTGCTGAGAGGTCGTCAGAGGCCACGTCCCCTTTCTTCCCCACTCTGCAAATGCACCTCCTGGCGCCCTACTCATTGGAGGAAGGAGTCCACTTTAGTCCTGAGGCCCTCAGGAGACAAAGGGACCTCATCCCCCCAGCAGCAGTGCGCTGAGAGGCGAGTTTGCAGAGTGGTGGAGAAAGGGGGCGTGGTCTCTAACCACCTCGGAGCAATCCCACTGTGTGGGGCTTACTGGAGGTAACAGGAGGTCTTGTTGGCCCATAAGGACCCTCAGCAGCCACGGGGACTTCATCCCCCAACCAGGTGCACCCCAGGAGGCATGTTTGCAGAGTAGTAGAGAAAGGGGGAGGGGCCTCAGGCGAGTTGCCGGCATTTTTTATTATTTTAAATTTTTTAGGAAGGGGGACCGCGTGTCCCCGCTTCCCTGGACCATTTTGGGGCCCGGAGACCCCATCCCCCGGGGTATGACTTTTTTTTTTTCATTAAAACAAAAGGGAGGGGGGCTGTGCGGCCCCCCTGCAGGAGGCGTTTTTGGCCCCAGGGACCCCATCCTGGGGCCTGGCCTTTATTTTATTTATTTTTTTAAATAGAAAGCGAATGGGGCCGAGCTGCCATTTTCGGCCCGGGGACCCCATCCCCCAGGGCCTGCCCCTTTTTAAAAAATTTTTTTTTTTTACCAAGAGAGGGAGGTCACGTGGCCCCCCTCCTAAGGCCAATTTTTGCACCGGGGACCCCACCCCCTGCTCAGCCTGTGTGAGTGTGATGCAATAGAATGTTCATGAGTGCATGGTTTGGATGAGTGGTCAGTTGGAATGAGTGGGGCTGAGCAGTAGGATGCTGTTCCCGGTGGGGTTGATATAACACATCTCCTTCCTTCAGGAAACAATAAAAAATGACAGGAACCAAAGTGAAGGAAATACACATTCACACCTCCTGTACATGTAAGCAACCAGTCCTAAATCACAAGAAAAGATCACATTACATTACATAAATATTCCACTCCTTAGATTGTAACAAAGATCCCTCATAAAAATAAAATCACGTAGATCACATTGCGAAGATAATTACAATACTTAAATTCGAAGATACGATCACATAAGATTACTTTGCATAAATCACTACATTCCTAGAATTGTAAAGAAAGATGACATAAGATCACATCACACTGCACGCATCATTACATTCCTTGAATTTGTAAAGGAAGATCATGGCAAAGGTAGATCACACAAAGATTACATACTATATAACTTTGTTTCCTGTGAGAGAACACAAGATATATATATATATATATCCAGCTCTCAGCACTGAGCATGTGTCGGACCCGTTTTTTCTGGGGAAAAGGGGACTGGATTCTATGTTTGACCGGTAAGCAGGCACCGTCTTTCCGGCACGCCCTCTCGGTCTGGAGCTCCGCACATGGCTTGCAACTTTGGACTGTGCATAAAACTACAGCGCGGCGCCCCCCGTAAGGAAAAGATACTCACCTGAGTTTGAATGCCGTATGGGGAGAGAGGATGCAGCATTTGGCTGCGTAGAGGTGTTGGCAACATGGATTTTCCACTATTTACTCCCTAATAGTTGCTGGGAGAATGTGCAAACCGCAGCCAGCAGGACTGGGAAGCCACTTGGTGTCGAGTTAAGAATCACTGCATTTTTTCATCTCTGTGGAGCACACAAAAACCTGGCAAGGATTAATTGGGAGCAGCGCAACAGTAACTGTAGAGGCTGGGCCAACATTATACTCCAATGGGAGTGGACTGTGACCCTTTTTTAAACCGGCCCCCAGATTGGATTACATCGCTTGATGGAACAGGCACTGAAGAAAGCCGTCAGTCTGAAACGCGTCTGCCTAGCGTTTCAGTCAGCATTCACCCTGAGCGCTTGAATTTTGGCAATAAATCCAGCTGTCAGCACTGAGCATGTGTCGGACCCGTTTTTTCTGGGGAAAAGGGGACTGGATTATATATATATATATATATACATATATATATATATATATATAGCAGGATGCAACCTCCTCACCCCACAACTGTACGCACTGCAGAACCACTACAGCACACCACACAGGCCTTATATCCCTGGGGATGCGTGGGGGGGCTCTGGCTATTTATTTTAGCCCCGGGGTGTTGGCTGTCCCCGGTGCTGCAGGGAAGGCGTTATGGCCTTCCCTGCATTGTTTGTTTATTTATTAATTAATGTATATACCCGGGAGGTGGCGGTCCCTGGGGAAGCTGAGCTGACCTTCCACATTTGTATACAACAGTGTACCGCATATAATTAAGTTACTGCCCTGGGGAGGTGGCAGACCCCGGAACTCCGGGGGAGGCCATAGGGCCACCCCCACATTATTTTTATATTACATTTGTGCCCAAGGGAGGTGGTGGTCCCCGGGCAGCAGGAGAGCCGTGAGGATCCCCCACATATATTAATGTTACAGGTGGTAGTCCTGCGGCTTTGAATAGCCCTAGGACGGGGGCCATGCACCCCCACCTACATTTCCACAATGCCCCTGGGACCTGGCCCACCCAGAGGTTATTCTAAAGCAAGCACGGGAGCCCTCGCTTGCTTTTTCCCCAAAAATTGCTGCAGCTTCAAGCCGAGTCCCAAGATGGCTACCAACACTTCTTGGTTGAAGTGTTGGCAGCCAATCAAATTTTAGCAGGACCTGTGAGTTCACTGCAAGGACTTGCATCCCCAGATAGCTATAATTCTTTAGGTTAGATATCTCAAAAACTACTGAATAGATTTTCACCAAATCACAAAAAGCACGCTTTCTCGACCAACATCTAGTTTTCTGCCAAATTTGGTGGAATTCCATTCAGCAGTTCGGGCTGTAGTCATGTTAAAAAAATTGAAAAATCCCCATACACTTAACATGGGGAAAATGCATTTTGAAACCCCCTTTTTTTCTCGGCCCCCGCTTGATGGCTCACCCTGAAACTTCAAACACAGCAGCTAAACCAAAAAGGGGAAGTTTTGTGAAAATTTGGTGGAGCTTCGTCAAGCGGCGCTAAAGTTATTGTCAAGACAAAAAACGCTTTCCTATAGAAACTTTGGTCCTAACTAGAACTACCTACTGGTGACCGCCAGTAGGTAATATATATATATATATATATATATATATATATTACACCAACTCCGGTTACGGGATCTGCCTGGCAAATTCACGGGCGGTCCGAGTTGGGGCTACCGGAAGCCCAATAAATATATTCCCTCCGTTCTGCTCCTCCAACAGACGTACTCTGACTCCACACGTATGCTTGTGAAATAATTTATTTGCAGGAAACAACGCGTTTCGAGCTTCCGCCTTGATCACGTTTCAAAGTTGCAACAAACAGTGATTGAATTTAAACTATGCCTAACATAGACATAGGACTAACACCTCATACGTGTAGCACCCACTAGAAAATGGCATCCATTTTGGAAGTTCTTGCTACAATAAATATATATATACAATTTAAACTACCCTCATAGTTTGATAATTTACAAAAGAGAATTATAACTCCCATAAGTGTTACATGTAAAAACATACACAATTAATTTTTGTAAATATTTTTAAAAATATTTTTTCTGAAATAATGTTTGCATTTTTATTCGTCACTATGTTTGCTCCACAATACTCGCAAATACGTATTTTGCTTAAAACGAGATTTTCACCCAAGCCTATTGGTGACTGATGTGTATGTCATTTTACTAATCATAAGGTATCAACTAATAAAGTTTTTTGCATTGAATACCTGCTGGAAACATTGTGCCATAACACAAACAAACACCAATGATGTATAATTACAGCACTAACGGCTCTGTGGGCGGATATACCCATAGGTCTCTACACAGATGTACAATTAGTTATTTATACATCACACTACATCTCGCTCCCAGTGGGCAAATATTCCAAGGACAATTTTGCTATTTAAATCAGTTGTCCCAAATGCGTATTTTGCTTAAAACGAGATTTTAACCCAAGCCTATTGGTGACTGATGTGTGTGTCATTCTACTAGTCATAAGGTATCAACTAATAAAGTTTTTCTGCAATGAATACATGCTGAAAACATTAACGGCTATGTAGACCGATACACCCATAGATCTCTACACAGATGTACAATTAATTAATTGTTATACATCACGCTTCATCTCGCCCCAGTGGGCAAATATTCCAAGGACAATATTGCTGTTTCAATCGGTTATCCCAAATAAGTGGAACCCATAGCTGGAAAACATGATTAGACACTCGAATCATTGTAGCCCCAAGATCGACAAGATGCCATTTCATACCTAATAAAAAACCCAAAAATAAAATGTTAAAAGTGTTTAAAATCACAAAAGGGTCGAATACCGTCTAATGTTCATACATATACAAATTTCATTCCATCAAGTGAACAGCTAGTTCCTCGCTCGAATTTAACCCGTTTGGGGTCAGACAATCAAAATCAATAATGTACTTTGACTCCAATTTACGCAGGGATAATTCCCGATTACCTCCCTGACACCCATAACAACCGCATCAATCACCACCATTCTCAAAAAGATTTTCATTTTGGAAGTGACAATCATAAAAGTGCCGTGCTACTGGATACTGCTTGTTATTATTCCTAATAGCACGAACATGCTCCAATACTCTCTTCTTCGCCCGATGTATTGTGCTTCCCACATACCACTTGTTACACGGGCATATCAGAACATATACACAATACATAGAATTGCATGTCAACGACTTGCGTATTGTAAACTCCCTGTCAGTGTTAGGAATACTCAATGTACAGCAGTCAATGCTCTTACGACATGCTTTGCAGGTTTTACAGCATCTGAACCCAGATCTAGTCTTGTTCCTACTCATGTCCTGTTTCCTCACATGGTTGTGGCTCAAGTCATCCCTCAATGATCGACTTTTTCTGAAGGTGATTTGTGGGTTGGTGGATATATATGGTTTGAGATGTCCATCAGTAGATAGCACATGCCAATGTTTTTAAAGATCTTTCTAATCTCATGGGCTTGTCCCGAAAAAGTGGTCACAAATCTTACTGTCTCCTCATTCGTATCTTGTCTATTAGGATGAAGCAATTCGTTTCTGGTAGTAGTCTCCACTTTATTACAGGCTTGTCTGATGGTTATAGCTTTGTAACCTCGTTCTTTAAAACGATTACACATAATACCCTTCTCTGTCTGGTATGCCAGCTCTGTACTGCAGTTCCGTTTGGTGGACATGATTTATTTTTGCCTTACCAACAATTTTTTTATTTTTGATGATTCGGTGTACAGGCAGTCACAGGGCACCGCGATGGGCACCTGCTTCGCCCCCAGTTACGCTAATCTATTCATGGGCTGGTGGGAGGAGCAGGTGTCCACGCAAATGGAAGAATTTGAGAACAATGTGGTCCTGTGGCTGCGGTACATCGATGATATTTTCATGGTGTGGAATGGTAGTGGAGCTAAGAACTTTGTGAGCAAACTGAATGTGAACACGTGTAATCTTGTGTTCACTGAACAGATAAGTAACACATCTATTGAATTTCTAGACGTTTTAGTGGAAATCCAAGGTGAAATGTTGGCAACAAGTCTGTTCCGTAAAAAGACATCAGGGAATAGCCTTTTGAGTGCCAGAAGCTCTCATCCTCGTAATCTCGTTGACAGCATCCCCTATGGGGAGCTGTTATGGGCTAAACGGAACTGCAGTACAGAGCTGGCATACAGTTCAGGAGGATACCTGGAATGTGATACAACTGACCCTCTTTAAAGAGCAGATGAGGTACGGCATGAATTAAAGTGAGATGCAAGAAAACAAAGGAATGATAATATCAAAAAGCACATCATTAGCAGTGTGGAAAAGACGTCTTAATGGATTACTTACAGTAACTGACTTTTTACTTGGTTTGCAAGAGTCAGTGTTCTGAGAGTGCCAGTTCATGGTATTGAGTGTGCTTTATGATTGCTGACAGTCTAACAAGTGGTGTCCCAGGTCAGGGATTCCTCAAGAAGCAATACAAATTCAAAATAGGCCTAAGAGCTAACATGGTGCTTGCAAAGATCTCAGCAATGCCCTGATGTTGAAACTGAGACAGGTAGACCAGGGAGCAATACCAGCAGTCAGTGGAAGTCATGGTGGTGACGGGTCAGGCAGGACCTAAAAGGTGATTACAGATGAGGCCAGCATGCTGCATGCAGGGAGTGGGGCCATCAAAAATAAAAGTACCCGTCTAGCAAAACCTAACGAGTCCAGAACATAATCCCCTGAAAATATGGACCCCACATCAACGTTATAATGTGACCAAAATCTTAGGTGAGGAGATTCACCAGCCTGGCCATTTTCTGTATCCATGTGTATAAATATTGATGTTACTATCATAGTGGACTCCTGGGTGAGTGCATTGCATTGGGAACTCCCTCATCCAAGATGGCCGGGCATCTTAGATGAGGGGATTCCCTTCACAGGCCATTGCAATTTTGTAGTGTGTTGTTTTAATGAATAACACTAGTTATGAAATCATGGTTTCTCACAATGACTGAGGGACTACTTTTCCTGTTGGTGCCCTGATGGAGAGTCTGATAAAAGCATTGAAAATGTTGTTACTCACACAGTTTGATTCTCCACCAAATGGCGGCCTTTAGCGAATGGCTGAAGGGCAATGGTCCAATGCCCTCCTGTATGTGTGCCAGCAGTGGGCTGATTTAGAATGCGAATGACATTTCAATAAATCACTGGCTAATGGGGGCTGACCCACAGCCCCTGTATATAGTATTACTAATTTACACTTTTGTATGTATTACAGTATTAAACTTGATTGCACGAGGATAGCAGACAGCAAAAATGTCTCTAACAAAGGACAATTTAATATACACCAGATGAAAAAATTGTTTCTTACACACACTTCTGAAGCACATCACACTTCACTACGATGTTCAAAAGCTAATTGTGAGATGTAGGGCACAGTGGCGGCCGCCACAAAAAAAGTGGTGAGGCGGGTGGAGGGGGTGCGGGAGGAGCTCACGAGGGGGAGCGCGAGGGAGTTAATAATAATTAAAAAAGGAATTTACCTGAAGCTGCCGGATGCCTCCCATGTCGCGTCGCACCTCACCTCGGTGTTCTTCCTGTTCTCAGCATCACAGACTCCCTGTCCATTCCCCATGCTGCTCTCATACTATGAGAGCAGCATGGGGATTGGCCTGAGCTGGCTAGTTTGATTCTCCACTCAGGACAGGGAGTCTGCGCTGTTTCTCCAACCTGGCTGTTCAATACAGTCCGGTTGGAGAAACCTAAGTGCGCATGTGTGTTTGGCCAGCTCGCCGAACACACATGCGTACTTAGAAGTGCACAAACCAGTCTTTCTTCCCCTTCCCGTGGCCCGACCCCTCCCTACGGATGCTGGCTCAGCCAGCAGGTGAAAAATGAAAGGATGATAGATATTGTTTTATTTTACACCTGTTGGCTCTGAGCCAGTGGGGGGACGTTCCTCCAACATTGCGGAGGAGCCGCCTCTGGTAGGGCCTAATAATTGAAAAGTCACAACTCCCCTTTTTTCTCCAGTCCCTCTCGTAGTGCCAACGCTAAGTTCCTCGCCTGAGAAAAGGTCCGACTATCACAAAGAGTCTGATTTGTCAATAAATATGAAAGAAACAGAATATCTTTCAAATCACAAACAGAATCATACATATTAGAACCTATGAGAGCCTTGTTGTGCTAAACACAGCATTTGTTTGAAAGCTGCTGCAGTTAATGGAGTGTCCATGTAATGCCCTGCTTTTTCTGCCTCATGTGAATACTTGTTGTAGAACGAATTGTTGTAGAACCCATAAAATATAATGCAAATGTGTTGCTGCATTTTTAATATGTTGTTTTGTAGGCATTGACTTATCACTCCAGGGTAAGAGCGAAGAGAACCGCTCCAGTGCATCAAACCGTTTGATCTATAGTGCTTTTCTTTCAACTATTGCAGCATTCCCAGTTGCATTTAAATTCTACACTGAAAGACATGGTCAGGTTACACAAGACGTGTTTAAATGGAGCTCTTTTCTGCTGTAAACTTGTGTTCCTGCTAAAATTCCACTACTGGTCCCCAGTCTCCATCATTAGCAAGGTCTTCTCCGCAGAAAGGGATAATAGCCGGAATTAGGGCCACAGTAAGATGGAGTAGGAGGCGCCGGTAAATATTGCCCTATATCACAGAATAGGTGAATACCTCGATCTGTTAAAGCAGGATTGGACTCAGTAATCATGAATGGGTTTAATAATAGGTGACTCCACACTGAGTATGGGGTAAATCAGGGGAAACAAGAGGGACCCATAACCCGCATGCTATCATCTCTTAATATAGCACCTTCCTTCTCTTGCTTACCTGATGGATCCGTTCTCAGGGGTTTTTAGATGTAAAAGCACATAACCATGGAGTGAAAAATACATAACTTGCTACTAACTCCAGGATAGACCTTATATGCAACATTTTCCAAACTAAGAAAAACATATCATAGTGGAACCAAAATAAGACTGTTATTGTTGGGACAAAAAGTAACAAGCATTGGCAAAGCCAATAGGTCACGACAATCCGAGATCAATTGACGTGGTCAATGTTGATGTCTTTTAGCTATGTTGAATAGCAGCCTGTCTGCTGTTCAGCATGGCTGAAAGTGAAGTAAAAAAGCATGAAGCCTGAGTCTGTAGACATGTAGATTGGCTGTAGGTGTGAGCGTGTGAACTATCTGGGTGCGTAATAATTTGTTAAGTGCAAAATCCTTACAACAAATAGAAAGATCATGCCTATTTTAAAAAACATTCCAGAGTATTCAGCAAGAAACCACCTTTTTTGTTTTTTGCAGTTTTATATAGTGCAAACTCGACCTGAAGGCATTGGAGTGCTGTACATAAGCACCAATTGCATGCTTTAATTTTTAGGAACGGAGAAAGTGATTAGCCCAGAATCACAGGATGTTGAGCAGACAGCAGATGCACACCTGGTTCCCCAGCTTTAAAGTCAGCACCTAAAGTAGTTTTGCCACAGATTCTCCTAGTGTTTATAAACTGAAACATAGGGGAACAGTAAAGAGGAAAGTTTTTTGCAAAGTAGGAGGCAAGCTTTTCTACTACACATGTTGGATGAAAATAAATCTGAGCGATGTCAAGCAGCAAGCATTGCAAGTATAAAACGAGCCAGGACTTGCCTTGAATCACAGGATGTTAAGCTTGCCGCTGAGACTCGAACCTGGTACCCCAACTTCAAAGTCGGCATCATGCCCATTTTAAAAAGCATTCAAGAGTATTCAGCAAGAAATTCTATAGGGCAAACTCGACCCAAAGGCATTGGAGCGCTGTCCATGAGCACCAGTTTCATTCATTCATTCATTCATTTTAAGGAATGGAGAAAGAGATTATCCCAGAATCACAGGATGTTGAGCCAATGCGAGACTCAAACCCAGTTCCCCAACTTCAAAGTCGGCCGAGCAAGCAGTTTTGCTACATCCTCCCTCGTTGCTCATAAAAGGAAGTATAAGTAAACAGTAAAGAAAGCTTTTAACAAACTAAAAGGCAAGCTATTCCACTGTACACACCTTTAAACAAGATGTACGGGCCTGTTTACAGAAACAGAGCTCTCAGAAGAATCCTGAAAGAGGCAACAGCAAACGGAGAATGGACTGAGTGAAAACAAGAGCGCTTGTGTGAAATGCTCAAAAACAAAGAACAAAGTAGGTCCTAAAATGGTCATAAAATTGGAGCAGTGGAAGGATACTAGAACGGGGTCCATGCTCACAGGGAGGGATAAACACAAGAAAAGGCAAGATGCATGCATGCCATGGACAAATGGAGAGAAAGAATATGAAAGAAACTTTGGAGCCAGAAAATGGGAATCCTATGGGCAGGCTGAAGCCCACAGATTGAATACAAGAGTCTTTTCAAGACAGCGCATGTGCTGTCTAGTCGAGACCTAAAAATACTGAAGTTAGCAAATTATAAACCATCACTGCCAATCTCAAATGAAAAGAAGCATTGATTAGAGAAGTCATAGGGTGAAGGTATGCAAATATTTAGAAATGGTCAATTTCAGTGCTTTTTAGTTTTTATGTATCAATCATGACAATGGTTGACATGTCAGTCTTCATTGAATGTCTATCATAAAAAGCTTCATGTCTTACTGACTGTTTTTTTTGTGCTTCAAATTGCTGCATCTCGTAGAAAATGTCGGGGCACATGAAGTAAAAAAACAACAGGAGTATAACCCATAGACCAGGTTGAGATCTGGGTAAGTAAGCAAAAACTAACAACAATGTGTCAACCAGTATCATTGAGGAAGGCAAGTATATATGCATGTACAAGACATTACAAAAAAGGAGAAAGGGAGACACGTGGTATGTTTTAGAAAGTGCTTATGGCATCATGTATTTGAAGTAACAAATTATACAGGAACAGTTATATCAGCACTGTGGGCAAAAATTGCAAAGGCTACCCAAAATGAACTTGGTGCACTAATGTGCTCGTGACACACAAGGGTGACGGCGCAAGTGACAAGTGTGAGAACAGCGGAAGGCGCAATGTGACAAAGTGAAAAAATATGTACAGAAATATATGGTTCATCAAAGATTATTTACAATAGTTGGTCATGGTTTGGCTTAGACATTTTATGTGAACCATAGTGAACCATATGTGAACCATAGTTGAATACCAGATTTACCTCGCCGCTAGGTAAGTTACTTGCACCACCGCGCACCCTCGCACGCGGTCTCCGGCCACGACTTTGCCTAAATTTCCCCTTTCACTTCTAGGAACCCCCAGTTACCACCGGTAACTTCCACCACGTAGACGCTCCTCCTCGCTGCGCTCCGCCCGTGGTCCCCAGCTCTCCAACGCTGGATTAGTACCAATTGTTTCCTTTCCATTGGGCGAGCCACGCTGCCCCTTGACGCTCGCCTCCTGCCTCTTTTTAGGTAGGCTACCCTTAGCCCTCTTCGCGCTTTCCCCGCTTCCCAATGCGCACCACTTCCCTGGTCCCATCCCTCCCTGATCTCTTCCCTTTTCCTCCCTTGTACAGCACCCGTACTGTGCAACCCGGTCCTGAAGATGATCCTGAATAAATAGGATCGAAACGCCGTTGACAATTCAGCGCAATCTGCGGCGCAAATTCAACTATGGTTCACATAAAATGTCTAAGCTAAACCATGACCAACTATTGTAAATAATCTTTGATGAACCATATATTTCTGTACATATTTTTTCACTTTGTCACATTGCGCCTTCCGCTGTTCTCACACTTGTCACTTGCGCCGTCACCCTTGTGTGTCACGAGCACATTAGTGCACCAAGTTCATTTTGGGTTGCCTTTGCAATTTTTGCCCACAGTGCTGATATAACTGTTCTGTATAATTTGTTACTTCAAATACATGATGCTATGAGCACTTTCTAAAACATACCACAAGTCTCCCTTTCTCCTTTTTTGTAATGTCTTGTACATGCATATATACTTGCCTTCCTCAATGATACCGGTTGACACATTGTTGTTAGTTTTGGCACATGAAGAGCATCACAAACCAGAGCCTATTGTTGCCGACTCAATTGTTCGGACAAAGATATGAGTTGGTCAATCTTGTCGTGTCCAGGGCTTCTCCCTGTGTTACCTCCTTCCTCTTGATTAGAGACCATATAGCAAGGAGGTCATAAAGTAAAGCCAGCAAGGAAAGTGAATGAGTAGAACAAATGACAAAGACAGCAAAGAGCAATGATTGTATCCCCACTAATCAGACCCCCCAGGATATTGCGGCATGAACTAGTAAATTTAGCGGCACAAATCTGGAAATTTAGCGGCACAAATCTGGAAATTTAGCGGCATTTTGCGGCACTTTATTTTGCAATGTTTCCTACAACAAACACAGATAACTTCGTTTTTGGAGTTATTTTACAACATGAAGCTATGTATAATTGGTTTATTTACAATTTAGACAATTTGTTTTGCTTCAAGGCTACATATAGGACATAAACATGTTATTGAATAAATGCCCACGGAACCTGAATGCTTGTCGTGTTAATCTTGGCCATGTATGTGCAGTTCTTCTGAGCAGTCCAAATCTAGCCCTATATTGTGATGCTGATTATAATGCAAAAACAATAATGCCCGGATGGATTGCTCTGAGAGGGACCGTCATCTGGCTGACACAATAATTTTGTAGATGCTGTTGCTCGTTTCAGCATCTGCAGAACTGGTCACACAGTCCTTGTACACAGCTGCAAGCTGTGAAAGGACTGGAATGCGGTCAGCCATCCCACGCCAAAAGAGGACAGTGTCAATCACCCCAGAAACAGATGCCTGTACTGCTTTTGGGCCTACATGTTCAAAGTAGAGGCGAAGCTCCTGATCGGGAACTTCACTCAAACCAGGGATGGCTGAATATGCACTCTTGTCCTTAGGCAGGATGCAGAGTCGTGCAGGATTGAAAAGGCGCACTTGTTTCCAGAATCCAATGCCTGGTTGGGCCTCCACCATGTATTTGCCCACCTTTTCCAGAGAATTTTCAAAAGCTTCATTAAGCTGGGCTGTTATCTTTTTTTTCTGTGTCAGAGATAATTTAGCCCCTGCAGTGGTCTGTAGAAATGGTTGTAGTGACTCCACAGTGAGGACTGAATTGTTTGTTAGGTTCATGTGGAGGTCCTCCAAATAATCATACACCTTCATTGTCACTGGTGTCGGACTCTGGAATAAGTCCATCAGATGTAAAATGTTTTGGCATTTTTCTGCCACAATGTCCAATTGAACTTTAATGCAGTTTCTTTGGTCGCTGTTCAAAATCCTTTGCAGATTTTCAAGGGAATCTGGGGGAGACTTGCTGAGTTGCATCTCAGACTCAACAAACCCAGCATAGGCCTCAAAGTGCTTGCAGTGGTACTGAACAGCAGCAAACCAAGAATTCCACTGGGTACTGCAAGGGTCAGGTGCCATCCATGGTTTCATCCCATGGTTCTCAGCAAGATGGTGCAGGTACCTTCTCTTTCTGCTACCGACCATGTAAAAGATACGCGAGAAGTACAGAAGGAAAGCATTTAGCTCCAAAAAAGGCTTCCTAAATGACTCTCCAATAAGGTTCATTATGTGTGCCAAGCAGGTGATATGTATGGAGTTTGTATACAGATTTCTCAACACAGTGTTGTATGCCTTGAGCATGTATGCCGCATTGTCAGTGTTAAAGGAAATAACGTTCTGAAAGGCTATGCTGTACTCTGTGAGCACCTTCACAACTGCTTGCGCTACAGTCCCATGGTTGCACTGTGAGAGGAACACTGTGTCTGCTAGGTGGGTGTGGATCCGACGGCCACCCTGCGCAGAGACCACTGCAAATAACACATTCAATACACACCGCCCTTCGACATCAGGTGTTTCATCAAATATAACACTGATCTTTTGATCTTGCAAGTGCTCTTTCGGCTCGTTCTTGGCTCCTACATATCTCTCTGGGAGATAACGTTCTTGAAGCTGATGACTTCCAGGTATCGCTCCACCATTTCGTACTCGCTCGTGGAGAAACTTGTGCAACACAGGGTGGTCGGTTTTGCTCAGGGGAATGTTCAGCGCTGTGCAGACATTGACCCCTCACTTATAATTTCCTGGTTTGAGGCACCGGCAGCTGTACTCTTTGTGAAAAGTGAGTTCACAGTCATCTGACGGGCACGTTTTGGTGAAGAGTGAGGGTCTGGATCACTGCACAGCGCTTCAAGTGTTTTTAGGACCGCACATGCAAATCCACTGTGTGTTTCCGGATGTGGTCCACCGCCACATTGCACACACTGCAAAACAGCACGCCACCATCAGCATGCATCACGGTGCTGTACTCTCTGGCCCGATCTGCTGCAGTTATATGGGTAGGTAGGTGTGATTGGTGCTTCACAGCCTTCACAAGCTGCAGAAACTTCTCCATCGTGCTTTTGTTGTGGTGGCTTGTTGCTCCCTTGGAATACAAAAGATCTCGGGCTTGTGGCGCAGTCACGTAACTCACCTACAAATATATTTGGTGTTACTAGATGTGTTCCAAAGGGGGAAAGGGCATTGCAATTGTTGAATGGAAAGTTAAGAAAACGTAGGGAAGCAATGATTAAAAATGCATGTAACTCTGAAGCACCTGCAAATGGCAAAAAAATTGAAAACTTGTTGAGATAGATCCGCAATGGGAAACGGCACTCCCCAAACAGCGTTGAGCAAACAGTGTTAAAACAGCATGGTCAGTTGCAAAGAAAGGAGAACGTGAAACCTTTTGAAGCAAAGTTGCATACACAGAGCGTTAATACATACAGGTTAGCAGAGGTCCTTCGAAGTGGTATGGCACACTTGTCTTGTTGGTTCCTTTAGGCAAGTCTGAGCACTCTTTATGGGGTGTGGCGCAGTCACGTAACTCACCTACAAATATATTTGGTGTTCCTAGATGTGTTCCAAAGGGGAAAAGGGGATTGCAATTGTTGAATGGAAAGTTAAGAAAACATAGGGAAGCAATGATTAAAAATGCATGTTACTCTGAAGCACCTGCAAATGGCAAACAAATTGAAAACTTGTTGGGACAGATCCGCAATTGGAAACGGCACTCCCCAAACGGCATTGAGCAAACAGTGTTAAAACAGCATGGTCAGTTGCAAAGAAAGGAGAACGTGAAACCTTTTGAAGCAAAGTTGCATACACGGAGCGTTAATTCATACAGGTAGGCAGAGGTCCTTCGAAGTGGAATGGCACACTTGTGTGGTCCCGCTAGGCAACTTTGAGTCGTCTGTGGAGGGCAGTGGGGGTGCGAGGTAAACATAAAAAACATAAGGCAAAAGTGTCTCCCCAAAAAAAACAACCCTGCCCCAAAGTGCCTGCAAATAAAAAATAACATGACAAACGTTGCATGGGTGGAGAAAAACAAAAAAAAGGGGAAGGTGAGCCACCTGCAAAGAAAGTGAAACCTAACCGTCCAAAACAAATTTGTACAAGTGTACTTTGTAGGAGCACATAAGCCAGGCGTTTACACTCGGGGGGGGGGGGGGGCAACTGTGCTTAACAGGTGTGTAGGGAAAATCCCAAGACAGCCCCAAACCACCCCCAAAAAAACCAAAATAACAATTATGAAACCCACATGATCACACAGAATCCCATCGCCAAACCATGCACAGCCCTCCCACCCATCGCAAGTAGGACTTCACAAATATGGGTGGCGACCTCAAGGTTCTGCGCTTTAGCATATGTAGTATTCATCTCCCCGGAAGTGTACAGAAACCAAAACTTACCCGTGCTGTGCAGCAGCAAGCATATATTAGTTGCCAGACGGCCCAATGGCTCTTGAACCAGCAGATTCTTTCCTCCGAGACTCTACAAAAGAAGAAAAAAAAAAGAGTTAGAGCAGGCTTGTGTAGCCCTTCCCATGTCACCTGTCCCACAACACTGCCACTTACCCCACTACACCTCTTTAAAAACCACAGCCCCCCCATATTCCCCCAAAGCAGGCTCGGCTAGCCCTTTCCATTAAAAAAATATATATATGCTGCGTGCCCCGTGTGCGGCGGGCCCCAAAAAAACAATGCCCCCGGGACCCGCCGCACGCGGCAGGCCCAACAAACATTTTTTTTTAAAGAAATATGCCAGGAGGGGCCCGCCTTGTGCTCTGAGTGCGGCGGGCCCACAAAAAACAATGCCCCCAGGGCCCCCCGCACACGGGGCACGCGGTGGGCCACAAAAAAGCAATGCCCCCGGGGCCTGCCGCACACTGGGCACGCGGCGGGCCCAAGAAACATTTAATTTTATCTTTAAATATGCCAGGAGGGGCCCACCGCGTGTCCAGTGTGCGGCGGGCCCACAAAAAACAATGCCCCCAGGGCCCCCCGCACACGGGGCACGCGGTGGGCCACAAAAAAGCAATGCCCCCGGGGCCTGCCGCACACTGGGCACGCGGCGGGCCCAAGAAACATTTTTTTTTTTTTTTAAATATGCCAGGAGGGGCCCACCGCGTGTCCAGTGTGCGGCGGGCCCCAAAAAAACAATGTCCCCGGGTCCCGCCGCACAGTGGGCACGCGGCGGGCCCAACAAACATTCTTTTTAAAAATATGCCAGGAGGGGCCCGCCTCGTGCCCCGTGTGCGGCGGGCCCCAAAAAAGCAATGCCCCCGGGGCCCGCCGCAAACTGGGCACGCGGCGGGCCCAACAAACATTTTAAAAAAAATATATGCCAAGAGGGGCCCGCCGCGTGCCCTGTGTGCGGCGGGCCCCAAAAAAAACAATGCCCCCAGGGCCCACCGCGCACTGGGCACGCGGCGGGCCCAACCAACATTTCCCCCCCAAAAAAACTATGCCAGGAGGGGCCCGCCGCGTGCCCCGTGTGCGGCGGGCCCCAAAAAAACAATGCCCCAGGGGCCCACTGCACACTGGGCACGCAGCATGCCCAACAAACATTTAAAAAAAAATATATGCCAAGAGGGGCCCGCCGCGTGCCCTGTGTGCGGCGGGCCCCAAAAAACAATGTTCCCAGGGCCCGCCGCACACTGGGCACGCGGCGGTCCCAACCAACATTTAAAAAAAAAAGAAAATATGCCAGGAGGGGCCTGCACCGTGCCCCGTGTGCGGCGGGCCCCAAAAAAGCAATGCCCCCGGGGTCCGCCGCACACTGGGGCACGCGGCGGGCCCAACAAACATTTTCAAAAAATATGCCAGGAGGGGCCCGCCGCGTGCAGCGGGCCCCAAAAAAACAATGCCCCCGGGGCCCGCCGCACACTGGGCACGCGGCGGGCCCAACAGACATTTAAAAAAACAAATATGCCAGGAGGGGCCCGCCGCGTGCCCCATGTGCGACGGGCCTCAAAAAAGCAATGCCCCCAGGGCCCGCCGCACACTGGGCACGCAGCGGGCCCAACAAACATTTTTAAAAAAAATATATGCCAAGAGGGGACCGCCGCGTGCCCTGTGTGCGGCGGGCCCCAAAAAAAACAATGCCCCCAGGGCCCGCCGCACACTGGGCACGCAGCGGTCCCAACCAACATTTAAAAAAAAAAAAAATATGCCAGATGGGGCCTGCCGCGTGCCTTGTGTGCGGCGGGCCCCAAAAAAGCAATGCCCCCGGGGCCCGCCACACACTGGGGCACGCGGCGGGCCCAACAAACATTATTTTCAAAAAATATGCCAGGAGGGGCCCGCCGCGTGCAGCGGGCCCCAAAAAAACAATCCCCCCGGGGCCCGCCGCACACTGGGCACACGGCGGGCCCAACAAACATTTTTTTAAAAAACAAATATGCCAGGAGGGGCCCGCCGCGTGCCCCGTGTGCGGCCGGCCCCAAAACAATGCCCCCAGGGCCCGCCGCACACAGGGCATGCGGCGGGCCCCAACACAGCTTCCTTACCTGGGCCGACGATGCTCCACAGCAGCAGGTGAGCAGGCAGTCCTCAGAATGTGAAGAGAACAGCAGGGCAGGTGAGGAGTGTAAATAAACACCACCTCGCCTGCCTGCTGTGAGGACCTCCTTCTATTGGCCCCGTGGCGAGAGCCACTGGGCCAATAGAAGGGGGTCTGGATGACTCTGGATTTCACGGGCAATTTTGTAAAAAAAAAAAAATCGCTGCATTTTTACAAAATTGCCGATTTCGCGATTTTGTTTTGCAAATCGCGAAATCCTGGAGGGTCTGACTAATGGAAAGTCTCACACCTTGAAGAAGCACAGTGGGTTACATGTCTAGAAGCACAGTTTCAGTAATTATTGTGAGCTTCGGTTTTTGGAGCACAATGTCACTCACTAGTATGAAGCTTAAGACTCATTTGCAAGAGGCCTGCGTCGCCGAAGCATCACTTTTTATGACAATCCAGTGGCGCAGGCCTCTCAATTATATCTATGAGGTGACGCACAGCCACCCTGCGTGACTTTGCATGGCCTCATAGATATGAAGTAAGACACGGCAGCGCAAAGCACTGCCTTGCCTTACTCTATGTCAAGGAGGTGTTTCATGGGTATTGCTGTGGGTGTTCCCACTCAACACCCATGGAATTAGACACTGCCCCAGATTTACAACATCACGTAAACCTGGGGAAGCGCCAAAAACGTACGCCTCCCCAGACCAGGCGTAACGAGGAGAAATGTTTACATTTCTCCTCATTTTTCCCCCTTCCATGTGTGCTCCATTCTGCAGCACACATAAAACAAGGAAAACGCCTCTTGTGATTGTTTTTGTGCGAGAAGGTGCACCTTCTTGCATAGTAAATCATGCCAACAACACAGACACCTTTGCACCATGGTGGAAGGGTGCCTGTGTTGGTGCTCGGCTGCAAATTGTGTGTGGGCTGAAGGACAGGAATGCACTGTAGCTTGTAAATATGGTGCATTCCTGCCATTTCGAATTGGTGTAGGACAACACATCAAAATGACTTGAGGCGATGCCCTAAGTCTATTCTTTGTAAATGAGGCCCTCCGTCTAGAAGCATAGTTTCACTCACTGAGCATGAATATGAGTAACCTTTCTTCGAGCACATTCTCACTCACTAGTTTCAAGGTGTGGACTGAAGCGCTAGTTCTTGGTGCACTGTTTTACTCATTTACTCTAAAGCTTACACTTTGGTGCACTGTTTCCATGGAGCGACTCTCACAACCTGGTGCACAATATCTGCTAAATCATGGCTGTCATTCCGTGGTGTTAATTGTTACTTCTTGTTGGACACAGTCACTCACTCAGGGAAAGCTGTACAACTTGCAGCAAAGATTCTCTCATTTGTTGGGAGTCGTACACTTTGGTTCAAATTAAATCTCCATCATTTGATGTTATTTTCAAACAGTTTCGGTGTGTGCTACCCTCTTACCTTCCATTTACAGAGATATGCACCAAAGAGTTTGAATCAAAGCCCATCTGATTTCACTCATGTGTACCCTTAAACTTGAGAGCTCTTCTGAAGCCAAGGTAGTGAGTGGCTAGGGGTCAGTAGCAGATGTCTAATTGATGGAGGGAAGAATATGAACATACACAGAGGCACACGTGGGGCCAGGGATAATAGAAAAGGAAAACAGAGGCCTGGGAGATTGAAAGGAGATAGTGGGAAGTAGAATGGGAAGGCTGAAAATTGGAAGTTTGGAAACACAAGGAGAGGAGAATGGAAAGAAATAAGAAACAATGGGAAATAAATGGGGAGGGCAGAAAAGATAGTATGAGGGAAAGCATAGAGGAGGAATGGGGGATGGAATCTTCGAAACAACCAGTTTCCTCAATTAACATGAAACCAGCAACCTAGAAGACTGTAGGTTAACAGGCTAGATCTAAACTGGTATGTCCTCTATGAGGTTGACCGAGATGGCTCAGAGTTCACTCTGAGGACAAAAGATAAGACAGCAGGAGGTAGTGCAGCAAGAAGGTGGAGGTAAAGCGGGGTGGGTCAAAAAAATGAACAAGATGTGAATGCTGACATAGCATGATGGTGGAGGTGTGCAGAAAGGGGTCTGGACAGCCCATGAGGATTTGTGGATGGAGTTGACGAGTGGCAGATGAGAGAAGGCTAGACAAGGATATAGGAAATAAGTAATGACAGCTTACATCCATGAATGGTTATAAAGATTACAGATCTTTTAAAATAACTTCACACACTCCTAATTCAGAGGTGGTTGAGCTCTTGCAATAATTGATCCTGTCAGAAAAGAAATGAGAAATAGTGTGCGGAGTGATTGGCAAAAGGGTTACTCTTAAAGGAATTACATCTATAATTCCGGTAGAAGAATGTTTCCCTTTTCTCTGCCTAGACTACCCTCCAGCTTTAAATATATATATATATATATGCAAAACAAATCTCCTTCCGTAAAAGTAGACTATATATATATATATATATATATATATATATATATATATATATATATATATATATATATATATCTCAATTCCAAACTCCAGTTTACCGTCAAAACCGGACATCGACACAGCGGACTCGGTCACAGTTTTCCGCACTATTTTATTGAGTGTTTGCTGTATGCGTTTTGGCAGTATCCTCTGCCTTATATATATATATATATATATATATATATATATATATATATATAAGATTTTCCTTAGCAGAGACTCCCTCAACATCAAGGACTGCTCTGATTCATGAACAATCTATCAATCACAACTGTGGTTGCATAGATTATCAGGAAAGGGTCTGCGGTATTGATGGTAGATCACAGCAAACACTGGAACACAGAAGCAACCTTCTCTTCTACGTTGAAACCACCCCTAGTGAAAGAAATATCAGTCATCATTAATTACTGGATCTATCCCATGCAGAGGGACATTTCACATTTGAATCAATACATCCAGGGTCCATTGCTCCTTTAGTAAAGGAACTTGTCATTTTTGCTTTTCAACTACAGAGATCAACCACATTCTGAGACATAACTTCATCATCAGCAACTGCAAAACTGTGGTTTGGTTCATCCCATTCATTCCTGCCCGCTTCATTGTAATGCATGGAATATACACAGTAGTTCCATGACCTATACAATGTACATGTTAAAACACGCGTTGAGGAAACCACTCAGCAACCTCTCAATCTGCACCTCTTTAGTTCATTTGAGGTCCAAAAGGCCCCACCGTTGAGACCTTCAAAGTTCAGAATTAAGTCCACCATAAATGATGGTGTATCAGCTGTCTAATCAAGAGTGGCTGGAAAGTAATCGATAATGGCAGTATTCTGTCTGTGGAATACCACCAGAGAAAGATTTGTAAGATTTATTAAATTTGGTTTAGAGCTCGACTGAGGTCAACAAATACATGATTAATAGGTGGTAAAACAGTTATACTGTTCAGACATTAAAACAGTTTTAAAAAACTATCAAAAAATTTATACAGGTTATAACAAGCAAATTCATCAAGCGGAGATTTACAAAACTCAATTAAACTTTTTGCAGAGCAGAGATTATGTCTAAAACATATAGGCTTTATATGCCAGCGCCCGGCCTCTACCAGAGTCGAATTTGGACATACTAATAACACGTGTAAGGAATCTTGCCGTCCTCCGTTACATAAGTCACAAATTTCTGTGGAACTTTCCGATTTATCCCATTTAAATTCTAGGGGGCAGATTTACAAGCCCCCTGCGCCACCAGTACGTCACTTTTTGTGACATACTGGAGGCGCATTCCACTTCTCCATATTTACAAGGAGAGGAAAATCCACCCTGCGTGACTTTCCCTCTCCTTGTAAATATGGCCCCTTCACACGCAGCACTTTGCGTGGAAGGGGCGTTCCATGGGTGTTGCTGTGGGTGTTCACACGCAACAGCCATGGAACAAGACACATTTCCAGATTTACGAGGAATCGTAAATCTGGAAATGCGTGTCAATGCTACGCCTCCCCAGGGGAGGCGTAGCGAGGCGCAACGAGGAGAAATGTATTCATTTCTCCTCGTTTTTGTTTCCTGTTTCTATGTGTGCTGCATTGTGCAGCACACATTGAAAGAGGAAATCACCTCTAATGATTGTTTTTGTTCAGGAAGTGTTCCCTTGCTGAACAAAAACAATCATTGAAAGAATGCTGTTTTTCAACTTCTATGTGTGCTAATGCAGCACACATAGAAGTTGAAAAACGGCATTTCACATTGTTTTTGTTCAGGAAGGGAACCCTTCCTGAACAAAAACAATCTCTCCACGACGCAAGCATCCTTGCACCATGGTGCAAGGGTGCTTGTGCCGGCGCATGGCAGCTGTTTGTGCGCCAGCGCAGGGGGAAGCACAAAGATGAGACATATTGTTGTAAATATGTCGCATCGCTGTGCTTTCCAAACTAACGCAGCACGGCGCAGTAAAATGACTTGCTGCGCCGTGCTGCGTTAGTTTATTGTAAATCTGCCCCTGGGTCTTTAAGGGAAGAAGCCCCTGCCTCATTAACATTATGGTACGCCGGACCCTATGCTCTAGTGAAAAACATATGTATTGTTGCAGAGTTTTATATTGTAGACTGTCTAAGAGGTGTGCAAAGTGTTTTAGCCGAGAACAGTGGTCTACATCTGACTCATAGGTTATTCTGGGGTCAGGTTCTTTAAATAATGCTTCAGATGTGAAGAAGTCATAGATTTCGAAAGAGCAATCGTGCAACCAGACTCAGTTAGTGCAATACTTAAGTTCTTGTTAAAAGTATAATGAGATGACTCATCTCTAAAAGTCTCCGGGCCTGATTCACAGAACTAACTTACGTCAAAAACGTAAAGTTAGTACTTTTGGTATTCACAGAATACACTTACTCATTTTGGTATTCACAGAATGAACTTACTCATTTCGGTATTCACAGAAGTTAGTAGTCCTAACTTTAGGACTCCTAAATGCCTTCTGTGAATACCGAAGGTCTTAAAGTTAGGAATTTTCTCAGTTTAGGAGTAGTAAAGTTGGGACTCCTAACTTTACTACTCCTAAACTGAGAAAAATCCTAACTTTAAGACTTTCGGTATTCACAGAAGGCCTTTAGGAGTCCTAAAGTTAGGAGTCCTAACTTTACTACTCCTAAACTGAGAAAAATCCTAACTTTAAGACTTTCGGTATTCACAGAAGGCCTTTAGGAGTCCTAAAGTTAGGACTACTAACTTCTGTGAATAGCAAAATGAGTAAGTGTATTCTGTGAATACCAAAAAGTACTAACTTTACGTTTTTGACGTAAGTTAGTTCTGTGAATCAGGCCCTCCAATTTTAAAATATGCCTTATGGAGCCTAGGTCTGCGTGTAGAAGATTGTAGGCCCAGCAAAGTATATTTGTGATAGCTTTTGAGTACGCACTGGCTATGGATAACTCAAGGCGGATTACTTGGACAGGGACGGACTGATTGACTCTTAGCAGTTTACGTAATAAAATCCCTTCTTTTACATTTAGTCGATACCATGCCTTGATCAGAATATATTCTAAGGCGTATATTAGAATTGGTGGTAGACCTCAAGCATGGGTGCAAAATGTCTATTACCTGACGAGCAGTAAAATCTCAATAGTCCGCCGACGTGGGCTTCAGCCTTTAGGCTGATATGGCCAAGATGGGAAGAATTTTGTAAGGTCTGTGTAAAAATTCTCTCCAAGTAAGCATATCCCTTAACAATCTCTAAAGGCTTGCTGTCTAATGTCCAGTTATAGTGAATGCAGTGCTTTCTCCTTCTAAAGGGAAGAACTTTAGTTTTAGAGGTGTTTGGCATAAGAACATTTTCTTTGGCATACTGGTTTAGGGCATTGAAGTTTCTTTGTAAGCCTATCGGAGTAAGATCCATAATTGCTACATCGTCGGCGTACATTAAAATGTGCATATCGCTTGAAGCTATTTTTAGTGGAAAATTATTAATTCTTTGACAACACCCTGGGAGGGCACTTATATACAGGGAAAATAGAATGGGGGCAAGGACACAGCCTTGCTTAAGGCAGTTCCTTATGGCGAGAGGCCCTGTCAGACCCTTTTCGCCCCCGAGCTGGACTTTACACCATGTTTCAGAATGTAATGCCATGATTATTGTGAGCGGGTCATTAGGTATTCCAAGCTTCACTAACTTAGACCAAAGGGTTGGCCTGTCTACACGATCAAAGTCAGTGGTAAAATCAACAAAGACACAAACAACTTGCTGCTTAATTACTCCATATTTGTCTATGACTGTTTGCAGGACTGCAATGTTATCCGTCGCAGAATGCTTTGGTCGAAAGCCAGCCTGAGTCTTGGTATCACTCCTGTGGAGAATGCCCAATCTTTCAGGTGTTCCAATACACATGTTGCAAAAATCTTCCCTGTAGCGTCCAGTAGGGCTATCTGTTGATAGTTGCTGGACGACAATTGGGATCCTTTTTTCAGGATGGGAACCACAATGCTCCCTAGCCATGTATTTTTATAATTCTCCCGGTGGAGAAACAATGGGAAAATAAAGGGGCCAAAAACTTACTCCAGTCTTCAGGATTACTTTGAAGAACTTTAATGGAGATTTTATCTGGGCCTGTTGCTGCGGTTGATCTTGCTGCCTTTATGTATAATGCTATTTCTTTAGCTGATGATGCTAACGTGTCGTGAAGTTTTTCCTCCTTTCTGTGGCAAGATTGTATTGGTTTTGCCAGGCCATAAAAATTACAGTTTTTTCGGTTTACTGCAGTTTGAATATCCGCCCAGTTTTTATCATTTTGTGCACGTATGATTGTTCTCTTCTGTCGTTGGCGTGCTTTTTTCAGCTTTGCGATCTCTTTCTGTCTGGCTCCAGAATATTTTAAAAATTGCTGCCTGATCAAGTTGTTTAAATTAGAAGTTACGCAGTATGAATGCTTTAGCACTGAGGGACCCCTACGCTTACCACACCTAGCTGTGCGGCCGGTCAGAGAGACCACTATCTCAGTAACCGTATCCTCATAGACTGTTATCGGGTCGACAACTGTGTTTCCATTGGTCAGTAATGAAGTAATGATAGCAGAGTTTATTTTTGCAATTGCTTTAGAGTTCCATTTTATTCATCCGTTTTTTGAATCGACTTCTATGGTTCCGTTTTGTTGAGATAGGGACCGTGTATCAGAGGATTGCAAAGGGATCTCAGTTGCCAAAAACAGAATTGCGCGATCACTTTCTTTTGTGATTTTTACATTCAGGGTTTGCATTTTCCCAAAGAGGTCAAAACTGCAGATTACGTGGTCAAGAATGGAGGAGCTAAATGGCCCCTTTCTGGTGTAAGCCGCGGGAATATCCCCTTCTAGTCTTCCATTTAGTATGAGTCCATTAAATGCCGTCTCTGAGGCAACAAGCATTTTCCCCCTTTTATTAGCTTTGGCCTTTGTAGGGAATAGCGGTGATGGAATTTACAACATTTCCTCATGTGCGTAGGTGCCCCATTCAGTCAGTAAAGTATTAGAGATTTTCCTACTAAAGTCCCCCGTTATCACTACCGATGGAAATCCTTTAGATTCTATGACGGAATCGATTTTGGCAAATGCTGTGATCATTAAGTGATCGTTCGCAGGCCCCGAGGGGATGTAAATGTTAAAAATAAGAGAGAAAGAGACATTCAGTATAAGGTAAGTATAGTCCTCTTAACAAGCAGGGGAACAACAGCCAGGATGTTAGGTAAACCTGATGGGTGGGCAATGATAATATGCTGCTACCTTTCCAATGCTCACAAATGTTAGGGATTACACTATTTTATTTTTTGGCAGGATTTACACCAGAATTTCCCTCATCTCTCCACTCATTTGGAGAGACAGCTACTTTGATGGAGAATTATCTGCCAACAATGCAGTAAACTCTAAGGAGTATATTTACTAAAATGCCTAGCAAACAGCACTGCTACCAAAGTTGCTGCGTTGCATTGCATGAGAGGGAAGGAGTGGAAAAGTGACATACCAGCAGAGATATGAGACTGTCCTTCTCTCTCCTCAATGCTGTCACACAATCAGGCAGCCATTCCCACACACACACCTTTTCACTATAGTGCAAGACATTTTTGTGACATGCTAGCATTGGTTTGGTACTGCAAGGGTACTCTACCAGTACAAAATACTATGCTTAGACTAGCTTTTCAACTTTTCTCACTTTGGATGTGTGCTGAATGGTGTAGAAATACAAAATTGGAGAAATAAAAGCATTTATCCCCAATAACGCCCATTTCAAAACTGTGTTATTTTTTGATGCAAAACCTGGTCTACTATTTTAGCAGAAAGGGTGTTGAATCAAATACTATTGGTGGTTGCATGAAAACGCCAATTAACCACACATGAAATGTCACTTTGATGCAAAGTAGTACAAAGCAGCGCCAAGCACTGTTTTGTGTTATTTTCAGGTAATTTTTCATTGCAAAACAAATTTTGCACTGGAAAGTACATTTCAAATAAACATTTGACACCAATTTGCGCCACTTTTGTGACGCAAAGCTGGCGCAAAATTTTAGTAAATGTAACCCTAAATGGAGCAGATTTTCCAGTACTCATGGGGAACATAGGGCCAGATTTATGAACATTTCATTTTGCGAATTTCAAATTGCGATTTTTTGTGACTCCCAATTAGAGACTCTCAAAATGAAATGTACTAATGTGTTTCAGACGCACTAGCAATTCTCAATGGGGTCGCAATTGACCTGCCACATCAATATTCATGAGGCAAGTCGCAATTTGCGACCCATTGGGAATGGGAAATAACACACGGATGTTGGCCTGCTGGGGACAGCAGACCGCCATGTCTGTGTTTGCTTTTAAAAATAAAGCAACTATTTTTTTATTTTTTTTAATGCAGTCTATTTTCCTCTAAGGGAAACGAGATGAGGTTTAAAAAGAAAAATGAAACATTTCTGTTTCAGTGTTTAAGGGTAGGCAGTGGTCTTGAGACCACTGTCTGCTTTTAAAAAACGTTTTCGCAGTCATTCACAAAAGGGAAGGGGTCCCCTGTGGACCCCTTCCCGTTTGTGACTGGCTTGGCACCTACTTGAAGAAGGTGGTACACTGCAATAGTTTTGCAAAACAATCGTAAATCCCCCTGGGACTATTAGGAAGGGAAGTCCCTGGCATGCCCCTTCTTAATAGCTACTTGCAAACCCTATTTTGCGAGTCGGTATTTGGTCACTGAGTCGCAAATGGACTTGGAACATTTAAAAATGCTTTTTTCCGGTCGCAAACGACCTGATTCGTAGAATCGGGCCATTTGCGAGCTGAAAAAAGCTTTGTACATCTGGCCCCAAGTCCGCACCTAAATCAAGATATATCTCTTACCGCCCTCACATTTCTTGCTCTTCACTCTGTTGAGAAAGGCAACAACCAAGTGAAAGCCACTAATTCCAGAAATGTACCCAATTATTTTATGAGCTGTTATTTTTTATGCATCCATGTAGCCATTTCCTTCCTCCTCCTGCCAAATATTTTCTGTTTCTGCTCTGTAAAAGGCCATTGGAGATGAGTGTCCCATTTAAACGCATGACTGGTGTTTTATGTTCCATTTAAGAACATTGGTTAGAGGTTATGCATTACAAGGATCCAAAATCAACATTAGCAGTAGATAAAATCCCCAAGTTAGGGGCATTTCTGTTTCCATGTTTGCTGAAAAAGCAAGTAGCGTTTGAGATTTCTGCTAATTAGAAAGTTGACTTTGCAGATTATGTTTTTGATGTGCTTTCCCTCTCCTTCTGATTGCAATTTGTTTTGTTAGCAAAGATTTCATTTTAATGAATGTACTAAAATATAAAAAGGAACGTTGCTCCAAGTACATGCAAACAACACTTAACCAACGAAAAATATTCTGCAAGAATACAGCCTGGCACTGTGAAGGACATCGAAGAAATAGAGACTGACCTCGTTGAAGTAGTCATTGCCAATAGAGGACCGTCATTATTTGAAACCTGCATTAGCATAGAAACACAGACATATAATCCTATATCTGCAAAGAAGGAGATTTTAATATGGGAATAATATCATATGTAATCTTTAGTAATGCAGGGGTGTAAGTTACAATTGTTTGGGTATTCAAGTACATTTCCTTACAGTGTATAAGTAAATTACATATTTTAGTTGTATGGCAGAATATTGACCTCAAACATAGCATAATCCAATAATATAGTGGAACAATACTGAAGACATTTAACATTATAGTAATTTTTAAAAACTGTCTTTTAAAAACTATCTTTATTAAACTATATAATAAAGTAAATTTGAAAATAACAAAAATATATTTAATACATTTAAATGTAAAACATAAATTAAAATACCTGTGTTGGGGGCATGGTCTAGCCACAAAGGAAGATGGTCACTTGACACCCGAGCTCCATGCAGAGACGGGCCCCGGACAGTGACAGCGGTGTCTTCGGAATGGCAGGAGCTCTGTAACCTGCCTCCCTGGTGCACCGGTTCCATGAGGCGCTTGCTCCCAATGTTCCTGCAACTGCAAATGCCACCTTAACACCGCTGGCCTCTCTTATCCAGACTTGCAGCGCTGATGGAGGAATGGGCCTGTGTGACGCTACGCAACCGTGACCCACAGTGCGGCGGTTGCCCCGGCAGGAGTGACCTGCAGCGGGGGTTTCACCATCTGCACTTGAGTCCAGTACACCAGAGGCTGCGGTCGATGTCACGACCCCGCCGGTCCCTCCCACTTGGACCTGTGGAGATGGTGAAGGGCCGGGCCTGAGGCCCCCAGGAGGACCGAGACCTGCAGCTCCACTGAGCTCCCGGCCGTAGCGGTTTACAGCCCTGTTGGGCACCTACTCCCATATCGAGCACGGACTAATGGGGGCTTTGCGACCTGTACCCCCGTTACATTTGCTTGCTGCACAGGACACACAGCCCTGGTCCTCTGACCGCAACCAAGGGCCCTCCGGACTGGCCCTGCCTCATCGCACCATCAGGTGCTTGCTGCACTGGTGATCCAGGGGACTTTGTGGCTTACACCTGAACTGTATGCCCTCTGCTGCAGGTTGTCCCATTACCCCTCCCTGTATTTCACTGCTCTGTGAGCACACGCCCCCACACAAGCCTTCAACAAGGGGGCAGTGGACAGGAGACTTTAGAGTCTGAAGACATGGGGGGCGCCTTGGCTCCAACCGCTGCTGCTCATCTGGACCTCCCTCCACCACCCCTGCACGGGGATCTGCGGCCCATTCAGCATCAACCCCTGCGGCTACATCCTGCCTGAGGGGTGCGGACTGGGGATCCTGCCCCTCCTGTCATGCAACAGCCCTACTGGGAAGGGCCTCCTCCAACACGGCGGCTTGGGCACAGGAGACCGTGCCCTGCACCGGGGCCTCCCATTTACTCATGTGCCTTCCCGAGGGCGACGAGTTGCGCCATACACATCATAACTTGGGCACTGCCAGCCTTTCCTTTTTGATGGCGCACTTGCACCCCAGCACTTCCTGAGTGGTGTCTGGACATCGGGGGCACATGACCATCCAGCCTGCAGCACGGCCTGTGGCCCTCTGTGGTTGCATCAATGCTGGGGTGCCTGCAGGACTTCCACTCGCACCTTGTTCAGTTGTCTGCACCCTGCATGCCTAGCCTGGGGGCCCCACCAATCACAGCACTCTCAAGGCCCCCTGTCTCATCGCCCCCGATCTGTCACTGAGAAGCTTCTGCACACTGTAGGTGGGCAGGGCCCTTCCCTCTCACCCGAGAACCTAGCACCACGTCTGGAGATGTCTCCTGGTAAAACTACAGGCAAACCTGCACGACAGCTTCTCTTCACTGAAGCCCTCAACCATTCTCGCCCTATGGCTAACCAACAGGAGTCGATGACCCCAGAGCACGGCCAACCCCAATCCACCATGAGTGGTGCTCCAGACGCCACCATGAAATGCATACTTCAGGAAAACTCCGAAGTGGGCTGCCAACTGGAGGGCATGGACACGTCCATCTCTGCACTAGTACTGCAGCCCAACCCTATCCTCTTGGACATTGCGGGTTTCCAGGCTAGCGTGGATTGCCTGGACCAGAGAGTCAGCGCACTAGAGGACAGACTCAACACCCTGCCAGAGAGGGACCAGTCACTTTTATTTTTGCCCAGCAAAGTCATTGATTTAGAATACCGGAGCTCGTGGGACAACGTCTGCTTCTTTGGCTTCCCGGAGAACAGGAGAACACGGAGAGACCCAACTCCAAATCCTTCCTTGGGACGACCTCCAAAAGCTCATGGGTGTTGTTTTTTATCCTACTCTGGAGATGCAGCAGGCTCACTGCATCGGCCCACCACAGCGGGATCCTTCAGCACGTCCACAGCTCCTCATTGCCTTCTTCCTGTGCCATGAGCAGGCTCAACAACTGCTATCCACTGACTACAACCACAGCCACCACTCGCATGGGGTTCACGAGGTCCGGAAAGCTGCGGACTTCTCCAGAGAGACCAACGACCGGAGCAAAGCCTTTCTCTCTCTACATCCCCACTCTGGCAACTGGACATCAAATACGCCTTCTTCGAACCCGCCCGCATGCGGATCACTAAGGATGGCTCCTCAAAAGATCTCTTCAACCCGGAGGATCTATGACACTTTCTGCTTGGACTTTCCCCGCAGGAGTTGGGCACCGCCTCCTCTGCAGCTGTCGTCACTTGCCCTGTTGGCCTCATCTGGCAGTGACGTGCAGAACACTGGTGGTTTCCGACATAGGGGAAGAAACCCTGACATGGCAGCACCCTTCAGGTGGTGGCAACACTAATGCAGGAAGAGGACAGGGACAAGTCCCGCTCTCCCTGAAATCCACCTCAGCCAAAGGATGAGAGCCCTAAAGACTGTACGCAGCAACAACCCGGAGCGTCGGAGGTGCTAGGGACAGATTGCCGAGACCAGCTGACGTCGGACGGCTAAGTATCGCCAGGACTTTTTCATTGATTGCTTATCTCAATGTTTCATTAGTCCATTATTTCTACCTCATTGCTTATCTATCTGGTATTTGATTACTGTGTGCTATGTGTACTATGAACCCTCCTGTCCGACCTCCCTGTGGTCCCCCATAATACACCCCTATACACACCACCAAGTCGGCCCCGGGGACGGATTTGTGATACCCCTCCGTTGACTCCCTCGCCCCACTGACCCTTCCACTTTCTGCATCTTAAATTTTATGGGGTACTGTGTCCTACAGATGGGAATGATACCCCCCACTCTATATAGTGCTGGTGGCGCCTAGTGGCCCTGGCCAGATACCTCCCTCCCCCTACCGCCACACAAACTGGGCATACGTTTACCTTAATTATTAACCTCTCACATCCATTAGCCCCGGTAATTGTCCTCTGCTCATGCACAATTACAAGTATGACCACGCCCATGCTCCTGTGTTCCTCGGTCTTCCCTGCCTCCTGAAGGGGCTCTCTCTGCGCGTCCCTTCCGCAAGGATTGACCCACGGTACTCAGTTCGATGTTTCCCGCGCTGCGTTTCTACTTCTGCGTTGCTTGTGAAGGAAGTGACCTGATTAGGGTCACCCGGGTCAATAATGACCACCTCTCAGCCTTCCATACCAAATGAAGAGTCTGTCAGACAGTAGAGAATACAAACCAATATCTGTTTATTATTATATACTCAGAGCGGAGCCCAGTCTGCCCTGTCGGTAGGAGTGCTGCAGAGGGTGCACAGACAAAATATTGAGTTTTTTATTTCGAAGAACAAGAATATTGAGTTGTAAATATCGAGGTACAAGAATATCGACAGCAAGAATATCGTGGACCAGAATATCGACAGTAAGGTAAGAAATATCGTTTTTTTTAATATCGAAGCCAGTAATATCGTTGGTTATCGTTGTTAATAATATCGATGTTTATATTAGTGTTATGTATTTTGAATGTATGTGTTCTATATTTTTGATTAAGTATTGTATGTATTTTTAAATATATGTATTACATTTTTAGAAGTTATTAATTATTTTTAATTAAATTTTGCGTTTTTATTCCGTAGCGGGTTGTGGATTTATAGGGAAATAGGGTGGGAAGTAATTTAATTCTAATTACTGTATTAATATTATTTAATATTTATATATTTAATATTAATAGGTGTGGTAATTAATTTTATCAATTAGTTATTAATTGGTTTTTAAATTATTATTAATTATTTGTTAAATAAAAAAATTATTTTTTAGGAGCGGGTTGTGGGTTTATAGGGGAATAGGGTGGGAAGTAATGTAATTATATTTAATTAACCAATATTATTTATTAATATTTATATATTTAATATTTTATATTAATTGTGGTAATTAATTGTTTTATTAATTAGTTATTAATTGGTTGTTAATTATTAGTTATTATTTGTTAAATAAATAAATTATGTTATTTTTTTAGGAGCGGGTTGTGGGTTTATAGGGGAATAGGATGGGAAGTAATTTAATTATAATTAATCATTTTTTATTAATTAATAAAGTATTCATGTTTTTATATTGCTAAATGTGGTAAATAATGTATTATTAATTAGTTATTAATTGTTTGTTATCATTAATAATTAATTGGTAAATGTGTAAATAGTGTTATTTTTTAGGAGTGTTGTGTGTTGAAAGGGGAGTAGGCTGGGAAGTAATTTAATTTCAATATAATTTTTAATTTTTTTTATTATAAAATATATTTTAAATTGTTTTATATTGTTAATTGTGTGAATTAAATTATTATTTATTGTTTTTGAATTACTTGTTAATTTTAATTAATTAATTAGATAATTATTAATTAATTATGTTAATAGTATTATGTTTTAGAACATTGGTGGTGTCATTTATAGGGGAATATGGTGGGAGGCAAAAATATTTTATTTTATTAATTGTTTATTAATTTTAATTTTATTTTGCTTGAGTGGGAATAGAAAATAATCCCCCATGCAATCCAACACTTTCTCTACTGTTGCACTCACTGGAGTGGGAATAGTAATTTTTACCCCTACGCTATCCAACTCTTTCCCTACTGTTACACTCACTGGAGTGGGAATAGTAAATTATTCCCCTCTGCTATCCAACACTTTCCCTACTGTTGCACTTGCTGGAGTGGGAATAGTAATTGTTACCCCTCCGCTATCCAACACTTTCTCTACTGTTGTACTCCCTGGAGTAGGAATACTGAATTATTCCTCTCCGCTATCCAACACTTTCCCTACTGTTGCACTTGCTGGAGTCGGAATAGTAATTGCTACCCCTCCGCTATCCAACACTTTCTCTACTGTTGCACTCCCTGGAGTAAGAATAGTAAATTATTCCTCTCCGCTATCCAACACTTTCCCTACTGTTGCACTAGCTGGAGTGGGAATAGTAATTTTTACCCCTCCGCTATCCAACACTTTCTCTACTGTTGCACTCCCTGGAGTCAGAATAGTAATTTATTCCTTTCCGCTATCCAACCCTTTCCCTACTGTTGCACTTGCTGGAGTGGGAATAGTGATTGTTACCCCTCCGCTATCCAACCCTTTACCTACTGTTGCACTCGCTGGGCGGGGAAAAGTAAATTATTTCCCTCCGCTATCCAACACTTTCCCTACTGTTGCACTCGCTGGAGTGGGAATAGTAATTGTTACCCCTCCACTATCCAACACTTTCTCAAATGATACACTCCTTGGAGTGGGAATAGTAAATTACTCCCCTCCGCTATCCAAAACTTTCCCTACTTTTGCACTCGCTGGAGTGGGAATAGTAATTGTTACACCTCCACTATCCAACAATTTCTCTACTGTTGCACTTGCTGGAGTTGTAATAGTAAATGTTACCCCTACGATATCCAACACTTTCCCTACCGTTGCACTCACTGGAGTGGGAATAGTAAATTATTCCCCTCCGCTATCCAACACTTTCCCTACTTTTGTACTTTGTGGAGTGGGGATAGTAATTTTATCCCTTCCGCTATCTAATATTTTCCCTACTATTGCTATTAATGTAGTGTAAAATGTAATTGTAAAAGAATAAAAATATTTTAATATTTTAATTTATTATGTATATATATATATATATATATATATATATATATATATATTTTTTTTTATTATTATTTTACTGGTATATTATATATATATATATATATATATATATATATATATATATATATATATATATATGTATAATTTTTAATATGTTTAACATTTTATAATTTATTATAATAATTTGTTTATTAATATTATTATTCAATTCAAATCAGCTTTATTCGATTGACAATCATAAAAGCACATTAAAAAAAATCAACTGTTTTCCAAATACATAAAAGTACATTAAAGATTAGTGCACATATAATTAATCACATCATAATAGAGTTTCTACATCTTAAAACATTCTTTAAAAATGATAAAATTAAAACAACAATTTGTACTTCCGATAATAATTGTAACATCAAGTAGGCCGGACGACATTGTCTTAAACCACTTTTTCTTAAAATCGGCACGATCTACCTCTTTGTATGCAGGGAATAGAATTTACAAAAAAACAAGATATGAATAGTCGATTGAGCAGACAAGTCATCACAGGGGCAGTTGCACAAGACTCTTGCCCAATCATTCTGGACCAGAAAGGTGGCTAGTCTGTGAAAAGTTCCTAGTCTCATGCGTGACAATAAAAATCTGTCAAATTCCCCTATTGTTAAACCTAAATATGGCTGAATTCTGGCAGTGGACACAATAAGCTGATGGGCTTGTACAGTCATTTTCTTCATTTCCACATTTCTTCTATTTTCCTCCAGGTAATTCAAGCAGCTAACTTTAAGATCTTTCCTCTGAACTTCACAAAGGCTTGTAGGATTCAGAAAATATTCGGGGTGACCAAGGCTGCACACAAAGGGGTCGATTACGATGGCGGTCGGAAAAACATACCGACCGCCATGGTAGCGGCAAAAAACCGCCCGCATGGCCAACGGGAAAAACGCCGGATACATTACGATGAACCGGCAGAATAATCCGTCCGCGGTGGCGAGAGACAACGAAAAACCGCCCGCACTCGCCGGACCAGCTGAAAATCCGACCGCAACGGCCGGATACTCAGCGGAAAAGCCAAGAACCGCTGCCATGCACACGGAGTAACCGCCCATGACATTATGACATCCCCGCTACCACCATGGTACCTACCTATGAATCCGACCGCATCGTGCGCGAACAGTGATGAATCCGATAGGCGGCGGAAGGGCTGCAGCATAGCCACCGCTGCCGAGGAACCGCTGCCGAGGATCCGCAAAAAAAATGGCGGACGTAGAAAAAACACGAAAAAAAATACAAACAATGCACACACTGAAGTAGACCTGTCCCAATACAAACCAAAAGTGCCCAATGACAACAGCCCCAGAAATGTCAAAATAACCAATCACAGGACAACACACACAACACACCTGACAGCAACATACCAGCTTGCCACACCCCCCATAGCCGAGCATAAAACCAGCCCCTCCCTGACCACAATCCTTTGCTACACTCCACAACTGAAGGTCCCAACCCCAGAGAACAAAGGAGAGGCAAACCTGCACACAGCACCACCACAACACACACACCACCTACACCACCCACAACACCCACACAACTGCACCACAGAACATCTGCACAGCACACACCATGGCACCAAACAAAATGCCAAAATTCACTGATTCAGAGCTTGCAGTCATGGTAGATGAGATAATAAGAGTTGAACCACAACTCTATGGCAACATGGTCCAACACACCCCATTAACCACAAGAACCCAAATGTGGGTGAGGATAGTCAATAAGGTCAATGCAGTAGGGACCACCCCCGCAACAAGCAGGAAATACAGAAGCGGTGGCATGACCTGAAGACCGTGGTGAAGAGGAAGAGGGCCAAGAACCGTCAGCTGGCTGACGGGACTGGTGGAGGCACTCCCATCCCACCCAAACCATACAGTCCGTGGGAGGAGAAGGTCCTTGGAATCCTACATCCAGAGAGTCTTGAAGGAATCCGCGGGGGACTGGAAGCTGGTAAGTACAAACCAATGTATATCATCACATTGCCATGTACCGTCTTGCACAAATTCAAACCTACAACCGCTAGGCCAAAGGGCATTCGTCTGCCCCACAATACCCAAAACAGGTCACACAGATGTAACCACCACTCAACCTGATAAAGCACAAAGCTAAACAAAATCAACTGGGATGCATGTGTACAGACAAAAAGCACTACAACACACACCAGGCCCCCTCTCCCACCCCTCAGCAGGATGGAGCACCCCACCCAGAAGCATGTGTCAGCCATTGAACGCTCCCCCACCACCTAACAGGTAGGTAGCCATCTTCACAGGGATGGGGAATGTGTATCTGGAGGCAGCACTACAACTCCCAACAGGCCCCCTCTCACACCCCTCAGCAGGATGGAGCACCCCACCCAGAAGCATGTGTCAGCCATTGAACGCTCCCCCACCACCTAACAGGTAGGTAGCCATCTTCACAGGGATGGGGAATGTGTATCTGGAGGCAGCACAACAACCCCCAACAGGCCCCCTCTCCCACCCCTCAGCAGGATGGAGCACCCCACCCAGAAGCATGTGTCAGCCATTGAACGCTCCCCCACCACCTAACAGGTAGGTAGCCATCTTCACAGGGATGGGGAATGTGTATCTGGAGGCAGCACTACAACTCCCAACAGGCCCCCCTCTCCCACCCCTCAGCAGGATAGAGCACCCCACCCAGAAGCATGTGTCAGCCATTGAATGCTCCCCCACCTCCTAACAGGTAGGTAGCCATCTTCACAGGGATGGGGAATGTGTATCTGGAGGCAGCACTACAACTCCCAACAGGCCCCCTCTCACACCCCTCAGCAGGATGGAGCACCCCACCCAGAAGCATGTGTCAGCCATTGAACGCTCCCCCACCACCTAACAGGTAGGTAGCCATCTTCACAGGGATGGGGAATGTGTATCTGGAGGCAGCACTACAACTCCCAACAGGCCCCCTCTCACACCCCTCAGCAGGATGGAGCACCCCACCCAGAAGCATGTGTCAGCCATTGAACGCTCCCCCACCACCTAACAGGTAGGTAGCCATCTTCACAGGGATGGGGAATGTGTATCTGGAGGCAGCACTACAACTCCCAACAGGCCCCCTCTCCCACCCCTCAGCAGGATGGAGCACCCCACCCAGAAGCATGTGTCAGCCATTGAACGCTCCCCCACCACCTAACAGGTAGGTAGCCATCTTCACAGGGATGGGGAATGTGTATCTGGAGGCAGCACAACAACCCCCAACAGGCCCCCTCTCCCACCCCTCAGCAGGATGGAGCACCCCACCCAGAAGCATGTGTCAGCCATTGAACGTTCCCCCACCACCTAACAGGTAGGTAGCCATCTTCACAGGGATGGGGAATGTGTATCTGGAGGCAGCACTACAACCCCCAACAGGCCCCCTCTCCCACCCCTCAGCAGGATGGAGCACCCCACCCAGAAGCATGTGTCTGTAAGTAAAAACCAAAGTGACACTGCACAGGTAATCAGACAGTGCATGCACCCCACCATCACTCAACAAAAGCATTGAGAGACATGACAACATGAGGCTCTACTTCACACAAAAAGAGAAAAGAAAAGCACAGCCATTGACAGGATGCAGACAGCTCAGCGTACGTAACTGTGACAGAAACAGAACTGTGACTCTCAACAAATATGTTCAAGCAAACGGGCCTCTGACATGCATCACCCAGACTTCCCTCTGTAGCGTACATGGGTGCTGATCATGAAGGACCATGGGAAAAACAAACTAGCATGGACTGCTGTATAAAGAAATACAAGCACAGGACATGTCAACGGTATGCATGTGATGACAATGGCTAGTCCATGCACACAGGTAATGTCTGCCAGGCAGAGTGATCAGCAAAGATGCTAAACATCAACTTGTAGTCATGCCAGTTGTCAGATGACAACCTCACATTGAAATCACCAATACTAGACGTGTGGCATGCTAACCAATCACAGGTCACACCATTGTGAAATGATGAATGTAACTCCACTTCATGGCATGAGACACATCACTGTGCAGACATACAATATGTGAAAAAGGCAACTGTGTGTAGCATAACATGTAAATAAGAGACATCAAACACAGCAACCCTGAGGTGTGTAAGGCAATTACCATCTACTTCCTGTCCCACAGGTGACCAACAACTGACTGCAGAGGACGACAACCTCAACCAGCACAGCCAGTCACCAGCTCCCGAACATCTCCCCTCGGATGCAGACTCCCTGGATAATGAGGAGGAGGACCACCAACCCGGACCATCTGGTGTGGCAGGGCGTAATGTGTCCCAGGACCCCACAGCCCCACCACCCTCAGCAACAACATCAACGCAGAGCCCTGCTGCAACGACCTGTGCCACCACCACCTCCACCACCACTACCACTACCACTGCTGCCTGCAACACTCGCCCTGCTCCACAGGCCAACCAGACCACAACAACTGCGGGAGAGTAGGCCGGTGCCCACAGGAGGGAGGCAACAGGGCCGTGACAGCAGGCCAGGTGTGAGGACAAGGCTGACCCAAAGGGAAGAAGACCCTGGCACTGAATCACTGGCACACATTCACAGAGTTGTGGGGGCCTATGAACACGCCCAGGGACAGTTGAGGCAGGCTCAGCAGGATGCCCGTGAGCAACAACAGATGCTGCGCTCAATTGACAACCGCATGGGCCAACTCGTGGCCTGCATGGGCCAAATCAGGGACCTCCTGGGCCAGCTAGTGGGGGTCCTCAGGGACAGGCATGCGGCACCGCCAACACCTACAGCTCCCTCCGTTGTGCCGCAGGATGACAGACCCCCATCCTCCCCTGCGTCCAGCGAGCATGGGGACTCATCAGACACCACTGGCCATGCACCTGTGTCCCCCCTGCCAAAAGAGCAAGGGGCCGCCCGAAAAAATCATTGGGAGCATCCCGTGGCAAAGCACCTGGCAAAAGCCAGTCAAGTAGCCAGCCATGATGGCACCCCTCTTCACCCTGCTGTGTACCCTGCAGACTGTCCCCACACACAATGCCGTGGGAATGGCAAATGACTGTTGGACTGTGTTACCATACTGATCTAGTGTATACTCTATTGTCTCATCTACCATCACTGACAAATCTGTTATTCACCATTCACAAATCTGTAAATATCCACATCTACATCACATGTATCCACTGTAAATAAACACTAATAACGCACCAATGTAGTTGTCACTGTTCCATGTTCATCACAGTATGTTAACTCACACCCATGATTACAATGTCACAGGAGCAGGGATACTCCGCAGGCAAGTAGAGGCTGAAGGGACCTAGGAAAACACAACAGAACATCAGTTGCTACTCAGGTGGTGGACTAACAACCATCACACAACACAGCACATCAAGGTACGACAATCTGCACATGTCACAAGGAGCAACTGTACCAACATAGACATCAAGTAGCTGTGTCAAAAGATCCCTTACCATACACATCTGCAGCCAGCACTGACTCTGCAACATGCTGTAGTCACAAAACTCACATACACATATTCACCAAGCACAACATCATCAGACAACAGCCAGTTTTGACATTGCCACTGACCATCAAGTGAAGTAGTTGTTGATGAGCTGCTGATGCTGTCCAACACCTTCCTCCTCTCCACTATCCTCGTCACTTGACGTTTGGGTGTTTGCAGGTGGGGGCTGTGGCTGGTCATCATCATCCTGGATTAAGGGGATCCCCTTCCGCACAGCCAGGTTGTGTAGCATGCAGCATGCTACCACTATCTGACACACCTTGACGGGTGAGTACTGCAGAGCCCCTCCGGTCTTGTCGAGGCATCGAAAACGCGATTTCAGGAGTCCAAATGTTCGCTCAATGACCAGACGTGTCCTCCCATGGGCATTGTTGTAGCGCACTTCAGCTGGTGTCCTGGGATTGCGAAGTGGACTCAGCAACCAAGGTCCGTTGGGATATGCAGAGTCACTTAAGTGTGAAAGACACATACAGATTGAGTGTCTGACATGTGTCCGAGTACAGCATGGCACACAAACAGCACACGACTCGACCCTTTGTACTCACCCACAATCCATGCCCACTCCGGCGCCAGATTGGCCATCAGCTGTGGTAAAATGCTGTTGCGCATTATGTGTGAATCGTGGGCTGATCCTGGAAACTTTGCACAAACGTGTGAGATGACCATATCTGCCTGGCACACCACCTGCACATTGATGGAATGATAATGTTTCCTATTTCGGTAAATATGCTCCCGTGCTTGGGGTGGAACCAGGGAAACATGTGTGCCATCTATTGCACCAACTACATTAGGAACGTGTCCAAGTGCATAAATTCGCCCTTCACATCCGCCAACTCCTGCCGCCTGGGGAAATGTATGAATTGGTCCCTGTGTTGCATCATAGCCAACAGGACATCACGTAGCACCATGCTGAATGTTGGTTGGGACATCCCCCTGCAATGCCCACAGTTTGCTGGAAGGATCCCGTAGCCACGAAATGTAGGAATGCCATCACCTTTGCCGTTGCCGTGAGTGCTGTTGGGTATGTCCTGCGTGGAAGCAGGTGTGGCTCCAATATTGCACAAAGTTCCAGGAGGTTTGTCCGATCCAGACGGAATCGCCTTATGATGTCGGTATCCTCCATGTTAGCCAGCAGGGTGAAGGTACGAAACACATTAGGTCGCCTCCTAGGTGAGATGAAAGGGGACACGTCATAGCAACATAAATTAGGATGTGCACAAATTCATAAAGTCCGTCCTGTCACGGCGCTAACATTGACTGTCATCCCTGAAAGCACACAGTGCAATTCAGTGTTGTCCCAACATGAGGCAGATTAATTGTACAACTGTCATGGATGTGCACAGTCAGTAGACACAATACGAACACTGTCTATGTGAATGCCAAGAGTCACATATCGAGCTGAGGTGGACTCAGCCTTGGGTGTACATGACACAGGACATGTGTGAAGCAGAGACACTGCTGGCTTCCACGTTGCTGCTGTACCTGCCACACCTCCTTGGCCAATAATTGCAGGGGACACATCAACAACACAATGTGGATAGATCATTGGGATTGTCTTTGTACTCAGTGCCACTTCGAACACACTCAAATTCAATGACATTCACATCCCAAACCCATACATGTGCCAATGTCATCAGTACACAGGCCATATCTGCTGCTGACTTGAATACAAAGTCGGACAGTGACAGATGATGTCACGCCTGTGCAGAGTATGTGTACCACTGTAACAGGCCACCATTACCCCACTGCCCAATACTCTCTACAAGCAAACAGATAGCCAATGTGGCACACATTAACAATAGATGAGGGACGTGATCAGCAGGGCCTGTATGCACCCTTAATCTTCCCCCATTTTGGACATTTACATGCAGCATCAAGGAGGGACTGCCCAAGGACACATGTGCACCACAACACATACCATGGTGATACACATCCAGCTGTTTCAAGACACAACAGTGCCACAACACAAACATACAACACTACATGGACAATGCCAAGCCAGTATGCCAACAAGTCTACGCATGAACAGACTGTATGCATGACATATGGACAACTGGCTCAGACACCTGACACCAGTGGATGTCATTTTACACCACATGTCCCAAAGGACATGCATCCTGACCCTCATTCCACACAGGCTGTCAGGCCCAACACAGCATACAATCAATATCCCACATCTAACAAACATGCTGGCTGTGCATGAGTAGTGGGACACTGGTACCTCACATTGACCAAATGTCGGAGTTGGATGAGTGTCACAGGCACAACAGTCAAGGTACATCTCACCTGTCTTGGGTGCCCACTCCATCCTGATACACCAGCAGATGTGATCCACCCACACAGTGCTGGAATAGATGGTGAGCAAGGATGGCTAGCACCCCATAGCATGCACATACACTAGTGTTGGTGGCAACACACTGCACACGTGTGCCACTTGTGCTGACCATCCAACATTGCAGACAATTCCCGCTAATCAGTGCACATACATTGCACAGGCAATACTGGACACCCATAGCCTGTGGACAAATGTTGCATACTATATTCCATACAGTTAGCACAATCCACAACCGTGCATGTAGTCCATCTGCCAACGCAACATTCCTGATGTGAACAATGGACATGCACTGGTGGCAGGTGAGTAGCACCGGAACACAGCACAACACTCAAAAACATAGTTTAGCTAAGCACCATTGTTGAAATGTACATGTCACTGATTCACATACAACAGTCCAAACAACATGAGCACAGACCTGACACTACCACATAGGTCCCTGTGGTTACAGGTGGCAGACATGTAGCAAAGACATCTGCTCTGGCCGTCTACCCAAGTGACAAACAATAATAATGCAACGGATGCCAGGTGTGGTGCTGAAGTACTCGTCATCCTTTAGCAGGTCGAGCCCCCCTGTACATGTGGACATACACTGCAGGAGTTGCCAGTGTGTACAAAGACATAACATGCGGCATGTAATTGGTCTTAGCAATAACACAACAGGGTGACATCTGTTTCCAATGATGACAGTCATGCTGAATAAATGAGTTCATCTGGGTTTTCAGTGTAACACATGGGCTCAGGTGTGAGATAGTGGTCAGCATGGGTGGCAGATACGACATTGTGTGTAAATATTTCTCAACATAATGGAGTACAGTGTTCCATTTGGTGTGAGATGTTACACAGTGGCTGACATTTGTGACAGGAGACCATATCAATGTTATCCAGTGCCATGTGCCACTGTACGTATCCACTGTGCATAGTACAGTAATGACCATTGATCCACACACAACAAGAACTGTCCGTAGGTGCCGTAAACGTGCCCCATAAACACAATGACGCACAGAGTGTACGATGTGATGCTGCATATTCCCCATAGCGGACGCACATACTGTCCGTGAATTGGGTGGCGGAGCATGCCAACCACCATTTGAACCTGTGTCGATGCCCACCACTGACGCAAGTGTTTCATGTGCTGCACATGACACATTGGTGTTAGTGATGGCCCTCTACATAGCTGCAGATGGCGTTTGTCATGCTCCACCAGCCACATCCCGGTCACCCATGTCACTCTATGGCAATCAAACAGTGGTAGCGCCGGCCACGACCCCGCGGTGTGTCACCGCCATGAACCATGCCCTTGCAGCCAATGGGGACCGCTATCGCGGTGGCATGATGCAGATTCAAAAATCGCGGTAGGCGTGCTCCGCCCCCAGCGGATGCGGAGATAGGATGCATTTGTAAGATGCACCACCGCGGTAGCACCGGCCAGGACCCCGCGGTGTGTCACCGCCATGAACCATGCCCTTGCAGCCAATGGGGACCGCTATCGTGGTGGCATGATGCAGATTCAAAAATCACGGTAGGTGTGCTCCGCCCCAGCGGATGCGGAGATAGGATGCATTTGTAAGATGCACCACCGCGGTAGCGCCGGCCAGGACCCCGCGGTGTGTCACCGCCATGAACCATGCCCTTGCAGCCAATGGGGACCGCTATCGCGGTGGCATGATGCAGATTCAAAAATCGCGGTAGGCGTGCTCCGCCCCCAGCGGATGCGGAGATAGGATGCATTTGTAAGATGCACCACTGCGGTAGCGCCGGCCAGGACCCCGCGGTGTGTCACCGCCATGAACCATGCCCTTGCAGCCAATGGGGACCGCTATCGCGGTGGCATGTTGCAGATTCAAAAATCGCGGTAGGCGTGCTCCGCCCCGCGGAGGCAGTCATTGGATGCCTTTGAAGAAGGCTGACCTGGAACACCAATGGCAGAAGACTATGACCACTGAAACGAGTCCAGGGCCCTATATATGTGTGGAAGGGAGCACCACATTTCCACTGCTCACAGAGCCTGCTGCCTGGGACCCCTCACCTGCTGCTGCATCCAGGGACTGCTGCCTGAGACCCCTCACCTGCTGCTGCCTCCAGGGACTGCTGCCTGACACCCCTCACCTGCTGATGCCTCCAGGGACTGCTGCCTGAGACCCCTCACCTGCTGCTGCCTCCAGGGACTGCTGCCTGGGACCCCTCACCTGCTGCTGCCTCCAGGGACTGCTGCCTGGGACCCCTCACCTGCTGCTGCCTCCAGGGACTGCTGCCTGGGACCCCTCACCTGCTGCTGCCTCCAGGGACTGCTGCCTGGGACCCCTCACCTGCTGCTGCCTCCAGGGACTGCTGCCTGGGACCCTTCACCTGCTGGTGCCTCCAGGGACTGCTGCCTGGGACCCCTCACCTGCTGCTGCCTCCAGGGACTGCTGCCTGGGACCCCTCACCGCCCACTGCCGCCGCTGACGTCTCATGTCCACAGTGATGGCTAGGACAGAGAAGATCCGTGCCAGTCCATTTACAAGCGAGGAGCTGGATGTCCTGGTGGACGAGGTGCTGACACAGTACCCACGGCTATATGGTGGCCCAAATGTTGTGGTAAGTCTCCAACAGTGGGGGTGTGAGTGCAAGGGGGGCACACATGTAGTCGATCAGATGGTGTATGTGCCTGAGAGTGTGGGGTTGTATAATGCACTGGCTGACATGCTGTTTCCTAGTTGTTAAGGGGTGTATGCAACCCACACATTAAATGCATGGACATGAAGGGTGGATGGACATGTGTTGTGTACACATCCATATGGTGTGACAGCTATCTGGTGATGCATGTTTCGGGACAGTTATTGTTCATGTGACTGTTTGTGTGGCTCCTCGTTGTCCATCTCTGTGTGATTCTACCTGGCATGGACTGTCCACGCCCAATGTGACAAGGACACATCACTGACTGTACAGAGTGTGATACGTGTGTGGTTGGCATGAGTGTACATCAATGACCCATATCTGCCGTGTGGAGATGAGTCTGTGTCATGCCACTGTTCAGAGAGAGGTTTTACCATGAGAGTGTGTCACTGATGTTTTCCCCCTCTTGTCTCCCACACCTGCAGCTCAAGGTACACCAGCGTAAGGCTGTGTGGAGGTTTATTGCAACCAAGGTGCGGGCTCTGGGAGTGTCAAACCGCCGGCGCACCCACTGCCACAAGAGGTGGGACGACATATCACGACTGGCAAAGAACGTTGCTGAGATGACACTGGGGATACTCCCTCGCAGTGGCAGGTTGTCACGACGCAGCTTGACACCCCTGATGTGCCGCATCTTGGCTGTGACACAGCCTGAGCTGGACGCACGTTTGAAGGAGCATCAACAGCAAGCTAGGGGTGAGTATTCTGTGAAGGTTGATTTTGTCTGTGAGTGGCTGCATGTGTACCAAGCATGTACCTGCGCTGGTGTACGTGATGTGGTTACTGTGATGCAGTGGGTTGTAAGTGGCCCCTGTGCTGGGTGTGGCAGTCACGGATTTTACATACATGCACTTACTGATGTTTTTCCAATCCTGGGAATTTCAATGGCATTGTGGGTGGTGTGCTGCAGGCCTGGTCCATTGGTGTTAGTGTTTGTACGCCCCAACATGCATGATGTTGTGCTGTCTGCCCATCACATGGCTCAGCTATGCCGTGTTTAGATGTTTGTACGCACTGTTTGAGGTAGTGAAGTGTGTCTGCATGGTGAGATTGCACGGGTGGCCTGCAACATGTAGACTTTGTCATCCTCAGTGTTGCTTTGCTTGAATATGTTTGTCCTGTTGCTGTCACTTTGCTGACCCTACATGTCTCTCTGTTATGCAGCATCTCCCGAGGGCACGGAGGGACAGGGGATGGACACCAGTGGTGGTGAAACAAGCACAACAGCTGCACAGGATCCCAGTGACACAGATGTGACCAGCGCCTCGGAGGGGGATAGGAGTATGCTGGAGGAATCACAGCCCGAGACGCAAAGTTCTACATCATCTGATGACGGCGGTGGTGCAGACATCTTGGAGGACACAGGGAACGGAGAGTCTGCTACATCTTCCAGCACACAGCGTGCAGTGCCCACCCTCCCAGCCACTTCCTCTGTTGCTGCCCGTGTTCGCACCACAAAGAGGGGAAGAGTGTCCTTCATTCCAGGCACCGCTGCCCCTGCCCCTGTGCCCCCTGCTGCCATCAGTGCAGAGTGTGTGGACCTTATGCGCCAGCTGTGTGTGGGGCAGACAGGGCTCCTCAATGCATTGTCAGACCACGACCGCAAATTGGCACAGGTGTTAGCTTTCGTGGAGGGCATACATTCAGACGTGGGTGGGCTGCACCGCACTGTCCAGACAATGTCCTCCACAATGGCGGCTGCACTTCAACTGGCTCAATCTCGTAGTCCAATTCCAGTCCCTTTATCCACCCCCATGCCAGTGGCGACGTCTGACGACGGTGACCACGCTTCACACACCTCAACGTCACGATACTGCACACGTAGCACACAGCAGCAGCAGCCCAAGCGGTCAAGGTCACAGACACCTTCCCCTATGAAGAAAAAAACAACCCCAGAGCGCAAAGGGAAGAGCCCGTCAGGCGTTGCAAAGGCACATGATTCAAGGAGGAAGTACTCAGGGTCACAAGCCTCAGAGCAATCCCCGGCCACAGACTCTGTGGTCCCAAAAACATCTCGCAAAGGCATGCAGACACTCTCCATGCCCACTGTGAAGGTGGAGCCTGGCAAGGCTACACATAGTAAGGTATCCAAGGCTGTTTCACCAACTACCTCTACTCCCATTCCAAGTCCAGTGAAGCAGGGACAGGAGGGCACTGTAGGGGGCACACAGGGTAAAGAGGGGATGGAGGGGCAGAGGCAATGCCAGGCTAAGCGTCCTTCTGGATCCAGCACATCCCCAAAGGGAGGTCCAGCGTGTGCACCTGCGGCAGCCTTGGTGATGAGTGTGCCGTTTGTGTCCACACCACTTCCCATTGATACCAAGACAGGCAAGCCATTTAGAATCCCCAAGAAGTGGAAAGGCACCCCTCCACTGTCTCCCTCCCACACTGTGTCCCACGTCGGCCTGAGTCCACCTCCACGTGCCACTACACCACCTGGTCCAAGCAGCCCTCCAGCGTCCAAGGCCACTGATAGCTCTTCCTCAGCTGGGCGTCTCACTCCCCAGTCAAGTGGTCCAACAGTGCCCGACACACAGTCAGCTCCCAGTCAGACTGACAGCCAAGTATGAATGTTGATCAACGTCACAGACCTATCTCTCCCACACCGGTACCTGTGCTGCCCATCGTGACACACCAGACTGTGTTGCTGACCATGGCGGAGTTTGGTGACACACATTCCCTGTGCAGCTTCTCATTGACTCTGTCAGCACCTTGGACTGGCCACTGGCCTTGCAGTTTGCCCCCTGCCTGTGCAGCTTCTCATTGACTCTGTCAGCACCTTGGACTGGCCACTGGCCTTACAGTTTGCCCCCTGCCTGTGCAGCTTCTCATGTTCAGGCTCTGCATCTTGTGCCTTGGTCTTGTCTGATATTGTTGCCTATCAGTGCTATTTGTGAATAAAAACAGTTGCTCATGTTGTCAGTTGTGTCATTGTCCTTACTGAATAAGGCTTTTCCTGTATGTCTAACATTTACTGGGCCACATGCTCTGTGTGCCACTTCAACTGTGCCACTGGCTTGTTTAACTTATCATTTTTTTACAGGGGTGACGGGGACTTCAGTTCTTCATGACTTGGATACTTGTGGGGTCAGTGATGTTGTTTTCGGTGACATACCAGACTCATGTTCCTTCCTTGTTGCGGTTGGCTATGTTTTACTGCATCCTGGTATGTGGGCACTGCAAACACATAGAGGGGTCATATACACGGGATTGCAGGCAGGCTGACCAGGCTCAACATGTATGTGTGTTCTTGCTTTCATGTATGCCTAGCAGTGTAGATGTGTAGTCATGTTGTGATGGGCAGTCATCCTAGTCACAACGGTTACTTACATGGTGTGCATTTGGGTGGTCAAGGGTTGTACGGTGTGTTGGTTGTGGCTTTGTCGTGTGTGTTGATGTGTGTGTTAATGGCGTGTGGCTCATGGCTGTGTGGGACTGTTGTGTGTTTGTGTGCACACACTGCTTGTTGTGCATTCAGTGCTGTGGGTGTATGTTGCCTTGTGCTGTCCTAGTGTACATCCCCTGATGTACTGCTGTGTTTGCTATGTGCTTTGTGGTATTGTGCATCTGTTGTGTGTTTGATGTGTCTGTGTTGTTCTGTGATGGTGCACTTCTTGTCTGTGTTGTGGTATGTAGCCTATGCATTTTTCATGACTGATGAGGTGGTGCACTCCTGTTGTGTGTGTGCTCCCATTGCCTTCCCCTAGTTTGGCTGCACAGGTGATGTGTGTTATTTTTGTGGTTCTGTATGTGTTTCTGTTTTGAATTGTGTTTGCCATTTTTGTTTTGGTGCAGACGTTGGTACTGAAATCCCTGTGTGTGTGTGTGATGTTTGTGGATGCCCCCAGGGGGTTTGATTGTTTGTCTGTATCTTGTCTGGACATTATGTAGGCCCTTCTGTGTGTCTGGCATTGGGGTTGTGTGCTGCAGATATGAGGGGGGTATGTTTGGGGACTCCTACTTGTGTTTGACAGTCATTGAGTGTGCCAATGTGCCCTGTGTGTTGTGGTGCTGGCATACTCATGTGTACTTGCTGTTCACTGTTTGACTTGAGGTCCTTCCTTTCATCCCTGTCCCTATACATGGGTTACCTTGCTGTCTCCCTGAGTTGTTGCACTGAGGTGACTGTTGTTTGACTTCACTCACTGTGCCAGCCATGTGCTTGGATGGGGTGTGGATGTTTTTCTAGGTTCCTTGTCCTGCATGTGTCTGTTCACCTGGTTGTTGGTTGTCTCCTTGCCCTCCCATTTGTGTGCACATCATTTTTGCTTTCCTCTATGTTGTGCTCCATTGCTGGTGGCATGTAGTCTGTGTATGTGGCTGTGTGTCGGTGTGGGGTATGTCTGTGTGAGTTGGCAGGGTGTGTGTCCAGTAGTCTGTATGTTCCTTGTGTGTGTGGATGTTAATTTTGTGCTTGTATTCAGCTTTCTTGCCATGTCTGTGGTGTTGTGGTGTGTGTGTGTGTGTTGCCCTGGGCCTGTGCCTCTGTGCTGTGTGTCTGTCTCCCTAGGTGTTAGTTTTGTGCTGCTGGGTGTGGATTTAGCTCGCTTGGTGTTGGACATGGGGGTGCACAGGGGGGGGGGATTGGCATGTTTCTTGCTGTGTGCGGCGGAGCTGTGGGTGGTGGGTGGTGGTGGTGGCCTGTGGTCTTTCTGGCCTGACCGTTGCTGTACATGCATTCTGCTTTGTGCGATGGATTTCCCGCATACTCACCGCTGCGGTGTCGTCAGCAACACATTACATTATGTTCGCGGTAATTTGGTGGGCTTGATGCAGGGTGTGAATTGGTGCCAGATGAGACATGTGTGGGTACACTGATGGATGTGTTCCTGTCCACACCAGTGTGTCTGGTGTGGCCAGGTGCCCTGTTTCAGCCCGTGGAATTTGTGTTCTGTTTTGTGTTGTATTGTATTGTGTTTTTTTTATGTACCTGCGGCGGCGTCCGCAGCGGGCGATGTTGACCTGGTGATGTATCACGTACAGCACCGGGAGGACGTGTAGTGCTGGATCCATGGCGTTCGACTCCGGGTGGAGGGCTCCGGAAGTCTCGTTTCACGCTCCGCTGTCGAGATTCCGCCGTGTCTGGAAGGGCGGTTTCTCCCCTGCGGTTCGACTGGTTGTTTGGCGCATCCTAATTTGTTGTGCGGACGGGACGTCATTCCGCACGGCGGTGAGTCTCCATTGGCTACCAACGGCGCGGTGGCGGGCGCAATTTCATGGCGGTCGGCGTTGCACCGCAGAGGTCGGGAAATGGGGCATATTTGCCCTTCATAATATGGCGGCCGTGAGGACCGCTGCTGGCGGGCGGTAAAAGGCATTTTTCCGCACCGCCGGCACCGCGGTACTGACACCGACCGCCATCGTAATCGGCCCCAAAATTTTTAATATACGCAAGCCATCTAATGTGCATAGCCCTCTCTAGACTACCACAGTCCCTTAATATCTATCTGTTCAACCCCAACTGTTCCGATGTCCAGATCCTATGCCACAGGAGTACAGGTTGAATTTTACAAATATCTGTGATGTAGATCAAGCCCAGTTCAGTATGTGGAGGTACTCTCCAGGACAATCAATAAAAATCTTAAAAACCTGTTCTCGAGAGTGTTAACATCCTCGTGTCCCCAGATTCCTGCCCCATAAGTAGCGATAGAAATGCACTTTGCCTTGTAAATTTGTAATAGTACCTCTGGAGCCCGTTTTCCTAGCTTACTGCTAAAATTCAATAAGGCAGCTACAGCTTTAGAAAACAGCAGCCTCCTTGCCTTAATTGCCTGCGTCCAAGTCCCCCTTCTATCGAAGAGGATCCCGAGATAAGATAAAGTTGTACAGCTTTCAATTTGTTTGTTACCTAAGGATACAGCTCTGCATTTCTCGCTACCTACCCCGCATTTCATTACAAAAGTTTTAGAAATGTTGACATTTAAACCTAATTTTGACATAAAATTTGAAAAACTACAAACAAGCCTCTGGATGCCCACAGGAGTGCGAGACATAAGGACTGTGTCATCGGCATACACTAATGCGGGTATAGATCGTTTGCCTGCTTGCGGGAGGTCCTGGCATTCCTCCTCCAGAATTCTTCCCAGATCATTTTTATATAACATAAAGAGGAAGGGTGCCAGGACACACCCTTGCCTCACAACCCTCCTCACCTTGAATTGTCTAGTACATTCCCCCTCCAGCCCAAATCGGATCCTTGCAGTTGCCCTTGCATATAGTTGTCTTAAAACCGATATTATTGGATAGTCCACCCCCATGTTCTCTAAAATTCTCCATAGTTCTTCATGGATTACGCAGTCGAACGCCGCGGTTAAATCTACAAACGTTAAAAATAACCTGCCCCTTTTGGCCTTAGTGTATTTACCGATCAGCATGTTTAAATTTAAGCCTTGATCCACGGTACCCAGACCCTTGCGAAAGCCAAACTGCAAGTCGCTAAGGATCGAGTGGTCTTCCGCCCAGTCTTGTAGTCTAGATAACAGGACTCTCCCAATAATTTTAACTGTAGAATCAAGCAAAGATATCGGCCTATAGCAGGCTGGGTTCGACCGGTCCCCTTTTTTAAAAATCGGCACTAAGACTGACTCAAACCAAGACGGTAAAATACCAGATGAACTGCAGGCGTTTAAAACTTGGGTAAATATTGGGCCCCACAGCGAAATGTTGTATTTAAAAAGATCAACCGGGATACCGTCCATACTTGCCTCTAAGGCTAGAGTGACCTCGCTCAGATCAAAAGTTAATTTAGTTTAATTACTAAATTGTACGTAACCTAATGGAGCTACGAACGCTCTCTCCTCCGCTGACGTTGAGGCAGGGTTACTATACAACTTAGCAAAGTGTTCCACCCAATCTGCCTCACTGATAGCCGTCTCAATTGACGCCCTATCTCTCTCCACCAAGAAAGGTGCGTTAACAGCCTTCCAGAATGCAGAGGAGTCCCTTGTCTTTGTACTAGAGAATAACTCCTGCCATGCTTCTTCTTTAAGTGCCTTTTTTCTTATTTTTAGTGCCATATTGTACTCACTTCTGGCTTCCCTAACCTCTTTCAATATTCTGAGTACTTTATGTAGGGTCTTTTTGAGTTTAGTGTGGGCCTTGGTACACTTCTCATCAAACCACCCTAATTTGGGCTGTTTCTTTTTATCAATCTTCCTGAGTAAATCCTGCTTAATGTAGTCTGCAATTATTGAAAACCCATCAATGATGTCTTTATACGAGGAGTCTTCATCTAAACAGGCTAAAACCGATTTGTTACAATTTAAAATAACTTTTTTCATGAACTTGTCCGGATCAAGCTTGTCCCATTTTAAAGCATACCCATTCTGCCTGGATAGGGCTATAGTCCCTACTGTTTTAGTCATATGATCTCTATTGCAGACCAGGCTACTTTTCATCAGTACTGATGTACTCAGGGAAAGTGGTCGCTCACTGATATTGTGTGTGTATGAAAATCCAGAACCCTTGAGGCATATCTATATGACACTAAAATAAAATCAATTATTGACAGTTTACCGTGCCCATTAAACGTAGGGTTGAACGGTACAAACTTAGGACATAATATATTAGCAAATCCTAGATCTGCATCAAACAATTTCTTTTAAAATGTCTCCATGATGATTATGTACAAAGTGTTGGAAAGACAGACTTTTGTCGCAAGAAATACCACAACGCCCACTATCTACATGGTTACAGATATTACAATTGAAATCCCCACCCCAGATGATGCACACATCTCTAGATAGCGAAGCCTGAGTATTTTGTACAATAGTACTAATTGACCTCACTACTCCCTCAAACCTATCTGAGGGGACATTGTTGTAGAAGTTGACTACTAATAGGCTAAATTTTTTATCAGTATCTAAGAGCAGAACCTGATAATATGGGTCATCTCCTATCAAAACAATTTTTTCCAAAGTCAAAAGGTTTGTAACAAAAAGACATAATCCCCCTTTGCTCTACCATGAGTAGATGGAATGGCTGGGGTATAAAAGGTTCTGAAGCCGTTTATATGGATGGCATCCTCGGTCCATGTCTCCTGTAAACTAATTATGTCATAGCCTTTCACAAAATCACACCAAATATGGTCTGACACCTTAGATCTCAGGCAAGCGACGTTCCAAAATAACAAACTAGCAGCAGTTCCTCCTTTTATCCCCGGTAACTTCAGGTGCTAAACCTACTTTGGCTACAGTAATAATGGGCTGAGGGTGCTGAATGGTAGGCAACCGGGTATGGGTGGAAGATGTAGTGAAATTTAGGGTGCATTCCTCCATATCTCTCCCCACTTCTGCTAATGATTCACTATCCTTACCCTCACGGCTCCCAAATGGGCCTTCTGATGTCCTTGAATCTTTACACATTTGTGCTTTAGGAACTTCGCCCTGCTGGATACCTATATGACTCACTGATTTATAAGAACTAAACTCAAAAGTACAGTCCTGCCTCCTTACTTGAACAGTTGACAGTCAGTCCACCTCATCTAAGTGCGGGAGGTTATCAAACCTGTTCTGGACTTGTACATTGTGCCGATGTTCATGAGTCGGAGAGTAAAAGTCAGTGGGGACATTTGGGCAAATATCATAGGAAGGTTGGTAAAAATAACCCAGGGGAAGAGTATTAATTTCAGATTTCAAAAGAGCCTGATTACCTGCCCTTGACAAAATCATTTGTACAAACTGGGGGTGGATAAATGATAATACTACACAGTCGCCACTTAACTTCTTTGGCCCTCTGCCCACCCAGCTTTCCTTCTTGCCATCTTGAACTCGGAGAATAGCCTTTCAGTCTGGCCTATCTTTGTTCCCAACCAACAGAGGCATTTATTTCTGAGTGAGTCCCAGGACTCTTCTACCCCTGAAGACAAACTTGGGACATTAGCTAATACAACTGTGTATGGGGTGACCGCTGGGGGAAGCTCCAACGTAGTCGATTTGAGGAAAACTTCCTGTTTTAGGCATACAGGATATATGCCCTTACCCCTCTCCTCACATTCTGCTAATGCTAATGGACACGGGCCAGAATCAGTCCTCTCTAATAACGGATCCATATTATATATCTTCGAAATAGGTATACTAGGTAGATTGGGCACTGGTTGTGAGACTAACAGTGTAGGATTATGCGATCCTCGTAACTGGGTAGAGTTTCTACTCAGATCTTTCTTACCCAGATCAGTCCGCATAATAGGCTGGCTACTTGTTCTCGAGTCCCTGCCACAATTTAGCTGAGTAGGGATATGCCCTTCTGTGACTGCACCGCTATTATACTTTCCAGCCAAATTCAGTGCGTAAGGATGATGCGGATCGAGGGGCTTAGACAGCAATGCCTCAATTTTATCTAACCTAGTGATTAGAAAAGTATCCAGTGATTCTTTTTTGAGTTCAAAATATTTTATTGAATTTTCATAATAAACAAGTAACAGACATTACAGAAAATAATATTCTAAATCGAAAATACCTAGTTATAGTAAGAAAGATAAACAGGCATATCAATTGGATTACATTAGGTAAGATAAAATAATTATTCTTAGGGAACATAAAAAGGAGAGGAAGGAAAGGGATCAATAATGATTCAAATTACATTGTCTATAAATAGAGCTACAATATGAATCAGTAAATATACTATATGATCAATAAAAAGCTAAATTAGTTATACATAAACCGTTTAAGAAGATATATATACATCAACAGGAATCCAAAAAGCATGAAAAGAGTTGGAGTTATGGTTGAGCCCAGTCAAGGACAATTGAGCTCCTTTTCTTGTAAAAATAACCCATGACCACCAAGCATGTACTGATAATAGCGAGACATCTTTCCAGCAAAATGTAATAGATTTCAAAGCAGCTGATATTAGGAAATAGGATCCAGTGATTCTATCTTAAGTTTTAATAGTTCAATTTCAGTTATATTACTGCATTGAGCACCAGCAACAGATCTTTCCTTCTTACTTTGTTTTAGCTTAGGATAGGGCTGGACTTTCTTTAGTGTTTTATTCGAGGTTTTATGTGATAAATCAACTGGAACAGGTACAGGATCTGAAATTAAATTGTGCGGAAGGTCTACGTTACGTGGTCTCTTCCCAGGTGGTTGGAGAACACTCATGATCGCTAATCGAAATTTGCTCCTCAATATTTACAATACACCCATTCTTAGTGGCCTCCTCTCTAGGAAAACTAGTTTGGGGGGGAGGGGAGCTGAAGTTGATGGCCCTGCGTCAGTCGACTCAACTGGATTCAAGGCCTCTGTACTTAATTTCTCCGTATTGATGACTTCCTCAACGGAGATAATTTGTTGTTCTATAGCCCCCATGGCACCAGTCAGGTAGTTTAACAGGGTCTGCCGAGGGGCCACCTCCCGGCCTGTCTTTAGTACGCCCTGTATTTTCCTTTTCCCCATTATAAACAGAGATTAAAAATACTTATGCCCACTAAATAGATAAACAACTTAATAACAAAAGAGATCTTAAGTTTTCAATGGTAAAAGTTACAGGGCAATTAATAAATCTACGATAAATGAATAATGCAATAAACACCCTTGCATGAACGAAGAAGGTCCGCTTAATTACCCAGACCTCTCCCCTTAGTGAAGTCAGGAATGTCCAATATAGTCCCCAGAACGTACAGCAAGCACAACAACCTTCTATCAGAAATCACAAGTCTTACTGGTGGTGGAGCTGCAGAATCAAGAGACGTGGCCCAGCCCAGCCTCTTCCGGGCTATGACGGGCCAAGACGGGCCCGTCTTGGCCCGGTCTTCGCCTGGGCCGCGTCTGCGCGCGTCCCGCGCTGCGGGAGCCGGGCTCGTTTGAAATAACCCCGCCCTCCTCCAGGGAGCAGGAACAAAGTGCGGCGAAACGGGCTAGCAGCAGGGATCCTGGCCAAAAGTGCGTCCGTGCAAGAGAGTCTTAATATTATTAAGTAAATATATATTAAATTTTATATATATGTATGTTTAAATTTTCTAACATTATATTTATTATTCCTAGTTTTAAACGTTTTAAAATAATTATAACTAATTTTTTTTAAATTATATGTATTATTTACTTTATTTTATATTATTTTTTACACATTTTTAAAAAACGATATTTTTAACAACGATAATTTTTACAATGATATTTTTTTATCGATATTTTTCTACTTACCATGATGTAGATAGGATGTCGATATTATTGACTTGGATATTTAGGTGTTGATATTTTGGGACCTCGATATTGTGGTGGTCGATATTCTGTCAGTGATCCGCTGCAGAGAGGACTGAAATCGACAAGCATAAAGATACATTATGTACATTTCGTAACTGGGCTAAAACACGCCCACAGTGGAATTTTCCAGGCAGGTGCAGCTAAAGAGTGAAATACAGAAAAAATGATTCAGCACTTCTATCTTACACAAAGTTGCATGATGCAAGGTTGTTCCATCTGGAGCCCGCCACCAGACACTGGGGAGAGGGCCTCTATCTAGTGAGAAAGCTATGCGCTGACTTGAACAGTGTGCTCATTACTGAATGAGCACCTAACTTACATAGGGCAATGCGCAAACATGTACGTTTCTATTCTAACAGACCCTCCTTTTAGCATGAACTAAAACATTTTCTAACAGCAACGATGAACAATTAGGAGCATTCCATGTCATCAACATCAGGAAGGGAAACAGACAGGAGGGATGAATTCTCAAAAATGCCCTCATCTATATTCACGATGTCCTCAATATCTTTCAAGATCATGATTGCAGCATTTCTGTCATGAATTGATATTTTCTTTTTAGGAATGAGCAAAGTAGTGCAATAAAAAAAACAAAAGGGAAGACACTGAACAAGAATACAGCAAAGTACCAAAACCACTATGAGACAAATTACTTTTTCGAGATCCCAGCCCCAGCTGCCAAAAAGGGACCAACTCCAATTTCCACTTTCCATTCCTTTGACATTCTCAAGGATGTCTAAGATGTGTTTAGTAATATTCTTCTCCATATTTTTGATCCCGACTATGCACTGGTCGCCCACTACCGTGCATCCACCACCACTCTTAGCTAAAATAAAATCAATCGCATATCTGGTCTGTTCTGAATATATTCGCATACTCTCCAACTGAGTGGTGAAATCATGCAAAGCTGCTACTGTCGTATTAGATAGAATTTGCAGCTTACATCCGAAATATTCTCTAGCTTTCTCACCCCTGGCCATGGAAATGCCACCCAATGTGAAAATGGAAGAAAGGAAATATCCAAAAGTAATCCCGTTACTATAATTATTGACCTCTCTATCGGTGACTCTCTCACAGAATTCTTTTGTGAGAGTTCTTTTAACCCAGCGTACATTAGGCTTAACATATTTACAGGGCACACCCAAGCACAATACCATCCCAAGAGCTACGTCGTCTGTACCATTATGGACGTTGGAATAAGTACCGTTAGACAAGAAGTAAAACCCCGGGTGCGCATAGATCGGCCCCTCAAGGTTCACTGCTGCATATCTAGAATTCATTCCAAAAGTGTTCGGATCCTTATCATTCACTAGGGGATTGTATTTTTATATATCACTATTCCAGAACAGTTGATATACAAAGAAGTGTCAGTGCTATTCAAAATAGGGCAACAAGCAGGATAATAACCAGCCTCCCGGGTAACTATCAATTCCTTACAGTGCCAACTCACCAATGTCACATTCTGTTCTTCCATATAAAAACTATTGTAATATGTATTGTTATCACAAACTGGATAACCCATTCTCAGTGGTTTTCTATAATACAGACAAGGTCCTGGATAGCCGAAACCAAAAACTCCCTTCACTTCTGTCAATTGCGGTGGGCAAGTAATATGTATAATTTACAAGTGACAATGTATATGCAGTCCATAAGCTAGTGACAGATTCAGTGGGGTAAAAAGCTGTCCCTTCTCCGAAGAAGCTCTAATGGGTTTCTAGAAATACATTACTCACTGCTGTTCTTTTATTTCTTTTCAGGGAGATATTCTTACCCTTATTACGCAGAGGCATAGTTTGATAATTTTCCAAGACCCATGACACTCCACAGAATATTATTATCAGCAAAACCAACAGAACAACACATGTTATTTTCCTTTTTGTATCCACACCATATCATGCTGGGTGACAAGAACCATTGGTTGCTGTTCCTCAGCAACTTTTCTACCAAAGGGATGCATAGCATATAGTAAAAAGGGGCCAAAATGCAAAAGATATGCAAGTTCCCAGTGTCCGTCAGAGCCTCACTGGTACAGGCTCCTATTGTCCATCAATACGTTGGTGCTCTTGAGCACCGGCAGTGGAGCTTGCTCTGTCCTAAGCTCTTTTAATGTATCCCATGTCAATCCAGATGGTATAACTTCAAGGTATATTTCAATCTTCCCTAACTAATGTTCAAACAACTAAGATAAAGTAAACAGAAAATTCTCCACTAGTTTCTGTTAAATCCATTGGTACTGTAACTCAGTACTGGCTACCTTACGCAGTCCATCCCTAATCATTTTTCTCCTTAGACTCAGTATCCCTCAGCCAAGGGCGCAAATTGTACCTGGTAGCCCCAGGCACTGTGTGATCAATGAACAAAGGCTCTTGAATAGCTCGTATCTCTGGGGGAACAGCCTCATTTAAAACATCCTTGTTTTCTTTATCCATTTGGGTCCACGTTAACTGGGCATCACTGAAAGAAACAAACCTGGGCACCTGCTCGCACTCGGTGTCCCCTATACCGTCTTTGACCCACTCATCATATGTTAACGGCAGAGGAATCCTCCAAATTTTTCTTCCTCTGGTAGTACCGAAGTAGGATATAATCACCAGGCTGAATGCCCTGGCCGGGTCCCTCTGGTGTGGAAGGTAGGGACTCCCGCACGTGTTGGTGAATAGAACATAAACTTTCTGTTAACTGGCCAAGGTAATCAAGCAACACAGGATACTCAATATCGGAGTACTTACGGGGACGCGGGACGCCACAGACATTTGCCGGGCGCCCAAACACGACCTCGTAAGGAGACAATCCTGTCCTAGAATGAGCTGTTGTTCTTGTTGACAAAAGAGCTAATGGTAAAGCATCTGGCCATTTTAACACCGTTGTCTCCTGGATTTTTGCCAGTTTCAGTTTGAGAGTACCATTGTACTTCTCAACCAAACCCGCTGACTGTGGATGATTGGCAGCATGACATTTTTGCTTTACATGTAGACCTTCACAAATCAATTGAATCCCTTTTGCATTAAAATGACTTCCATTGTCACTCCAGATAATTCGGGGCAAGCCGAAACGAGGAAAGAACTCCTCAAGGAGTACCTTTGCAGTCGTAATGGCTGTGTTATCTTTAGTGGGGTAAGACTCAACCCATTTGCTGAATCCACATACAACTACCAAAACATACTTAAGATTGTTACATCTCTCTAATTCAATATAATCCAATTGTAGGACTTCAAAGGGAAAAGTGGGTGGTGCAAAATTATCAGGTGGTGTCAGGGTACCCTTCCCTGGATTATGCATCATGCAAACCATACAATACTTTACTAAATGCGCAGCTGTCTTGGAAATAATTTCATTCTGCCATACAGGGGCTAACAATTTACAAATACCTTTTGCACTAATATGTGCTGGACCATGTGCCATAGTAACCAGGGGAAGAAGATATCCACCTCTGTTTCCCTGATTTATCGACCCAACATCCTTCCTCGTTTAACTGTGCTGTACTCTCCTGCCATACTGCTAATTCTTCTATCGTGGCTTCACTTTGTATCTCCTTTACACTCTCAAGGGTATTTTCAAACATAACAACTTCGGGAACCCACCTAGCTGGACCTGCTACGAACATGCGTTTCATCTTTCATCCAGGCCGTTTCCTTAGCTGTCTGATCGGCAAAAGCATTTCCTCTACCCACATCATCTGTAACCTTCCTGTGGGCACTACACTTAATTATGGCCAATTTCCTGGGAGCGTTAAAGCAGACAAAAGCCTCAATATGAGGTGCACATGCAGATTCTTGGTGCCATGAGAGGTAAGAAACCCTCTCTCTGCCGAAAGCCGGCCAAAATTATGGGCAACCCCAAATGCGTACTGGCTGTCAGTATAAATATTGACAACCAGCCCTTCACTCAATTCGCAAGCTCGAATAAGGGCAGCGATCTCAGCTGCTTGGGCCGACTGATAAGGGACCGTGATGTCTCTACAACTGTGTGCAACGTAGTAATAGCGTAAGCTGCAGTGGTGGTGCCATCTGGTAATGTAAAACAAGAGCCATCAACATATGGTTCTCCTTGGGGGTCAGATAAGGGAACATCAGTCAGGTCTACCCGTCCCTTCGTCTCTTCTTATGTCCGGAAGTTACAATCATGTTTGTCAACTGCATCATTCTCAGCAGGGAGGGGTAGTAACATGACTGGGTTCAGAGTAGCATATCTCTGAATAGTAATATGCTTAGCAAACAATGTCAATTCGTAGCCAGTAAGACGTGCACTGGTGAGGTGTTGTGTCTTTGTCTTATTCAAAGGGGTATCCACAGCATGGGGTACCATAAATGTGAGGTCAGTATCAAGTACGAGTCCAGCCAATTGTCTGATCGAAGTGGCCACAGCCGCAACCGCTCTCAGACAACTCGGGAGGGCCCTTGCAACAGGATCAAGCACAGCAGAAAAATAGGCACACGCCCTTTGCTTATCCCCAAACTTTTGTGTTAAGAAAGAAAGCGCGCAACCAGCCATCTCGTGGACAGAGCACAAACTATTTACTATAGTTAGGTTTGCCAAGCACTGGAGCCGAACAAAGCGCAGTTTTCAATTGCTCAAAAGACTGCTGGCATTCAGGCATCCAAGGCAAAGGCTCATGCACTGCTTTCGTTGTTAATGCAAGCAAAGGTTTGATTAGTAGCGAGTAATTAGGTATCCACCGGCGACAATAGGAAATGATACCTATAAATGTGCGCACATCTTTTGGAGTTTGTGGAACGGGCATTTTAACAATGGTACTAATACGCTCAGGGGTCAACCTCCTACCCTCCTTCGACAGCAGGTGACCTAAATAGGTGACCTCCTGTCGACAATACTGAAATTTGGAAATGGAAACTTTAGGGCATATTACCAAGGAAGTGGCAGAGAGAGGCGTTAGCCGTCTTGGCTTAATGCCTCTCTCCGCCACTTCGGAAACGCCAGGCTGCACCATATTAACAAGGATATGGTGCAGCCTGGCATTTCCCCCTGCGATGGCGCTAAGTTACACAATTAGCGCCAGCGCAGGCACCCTTGCACCAGAGTGCAAGGGTGTCTGCGAGCAGGGAGGTTTGTTTATGTGTAGGAAGGAGTTCCTTCCTGCACATAAACAAACCTAAAATGCCATTTTGTAACTTTCATGTGTGCTGCTTCGTGCGGTTTGTTCATGTACAGGAAGGGACACCTTCCTGTACATGAACAAACCATGGCATTTTGCTTTTTCCATGTGTGCTGCACAAGGCAGCACACATGGAAAAAGCAAAAACGAGGAGAAATAAAGCATTTCTCCTCGTTTCGCCACCTTAAGACCAGGATTTTTCTGGTCTTAAGTTCGGCACTGCCACCTATTATCGGCAAACTTGATAATAGGTGGCAGCGTCGACTTCAATGGGTGTTGCGGTGGAACGCCCACCGCAACACCCACTGCACGCCCCCTTTCATGCTAAGTTTAGCGTGAAAGGGGCCCTATTTTCAAGGCAGCGTTAAGCCACTTAACGTGGCTTTAAGCCACGTTAAGTGGCTTAACGCTGCCTTGATAAAAGGGCGCTGACCCAAACGCCACCACAATGTCACAAAAAGTGACGTTGTGGTGGCGATAGGGGCTTGATAATATGCCCCTTTATGTCCATGGTGAGCCAAATGCAGGAACAATTTCACTGTGCTGTCTTTGCAGCCTTGTTCCGTATCAGAAGCAATGAGTAGGTCATCGACATACTGAACTAATACATTACCTGGAGGAAGCGATAATGAATCCAGCTGACTTTTTAATGCCCGACTATAAATACTAGGACTCTCCCTATATCCCTGAGGCGCACAACAGAATCAGAAACTTCTACCAACCAGTGTGAACTCATATAAATTCCTACTGTCGGGATGGATAGGAATACTAAAGAAAGCATTTTTCAAGTCAATAACAGAAATTAATCGAGCAGTAGAAGGAATCATTGTCAAAAGTGTAGTAATATCGGGAACTACCGGGAACTGTGGAACTACTATTTTATTAACTTCGCGCAAATCAAACACAAAACGGTAAACATCATCAGTATTTTCAGAAGAGCCTGAGGGTGTCCTTTTAAGAATCGGAGGAATAGGACTATTACAAATGTTAGCAGACGTTTCTTCAACTACTCCGTTTTGTATCAAGTCTTGAATAATCTGAAGAGCCCGTTCACTTGCCTGCAGTATCTTATACTGAGGGATGCGAGACAAAACAGCATTATCTTTAACCTGTATAGAAACTGGTGGTATATGCAACAGCCCTGCATCCGTGTCACCTGTTGCCCATAAAGTGGGTGGTACTTCAGCAAATTCAACTGGGAGGGGTGCATCCTGAGGCAAACACTGTTTAGTACTCACATCCGGACCCATAGTAATATAGACACCCGTAGGAGAACAATAGATAGTAGCATGCAACTTCTTAAACAAATCCAGTCCCATCAAATTTTCGCCACAATTGGATGTCAACAAAAACGGAGATTCCGTAGTGAAAGGACCAACAGTCATGCAAGGGGGCGTGAGATGGGGCTGACAACCGGTACACCTGAAAAACCTACCGAAACATTATTGTGGCCAGACAGGGCCCCCCCAGGGACCATATGTCGAGAAACAGAACTCTTTGTTGCACCTGTGTCCACTAAAAATTCCTTAGTCGAGCCTTGCAAATCCACTGTGACTTAAGGACCACATTGATCTACAGCTATCTGAACTGGTCCCTCACCCTGTACCTGGCTGTCCTAGCTATAAGACATACCCATCACCTCATCCATATCATAATCATCCTGATAATACTGTCCGTCCCTGGGGTCATCAAAATAATTATCAGAACGACCCTGTGAAACCACCGCATTCTGAGCTCTATCAGTTCCACGGCCTCTCCCACCGTAAACTCGCCCTCTAGGAGACACAACCTTCTGTAAGAGCACAGGGCACTGGCTACACCAATGACCTTCCTCCTTACAATTTGCACACTGATTTGGCCCCAATGGTGTTGTGGAAGGCTGCCTGCTGGTACGTGTAAGCTGCCTGGAAGGACCACCTCGTCCCCTATTATTGCCCCTAAAGGCTTGCTGCAACAACACCTTCGTCTTTAGATCTTTATGTTTCTTATCAGTCTTATCTTTCTCCTCCTGGTTGCGATGTTCATAATATTGAACCATATTTAAAATAACAGAGGGGGAAGACGTAGATCAAGTACTTTCAGATGCTTGCAAACAAGTCATTATCTCAGGAAGAAGATTAGTAAGAAACCTGTCCACAAACAAACTGACTCCCCCTTCAGTGGACATATCCTGCCCACTGTAATCCAGAAATGTATCTTCGAACCGAGTAAAGAAGTTGGACACACTCATCCTTTTTCTGTCGACAAGCCGTCAACCTATCCCAACTAACCTTCTTAGGTGGAATAAGAGTGTGCATGTAAGTAATAATGCAACCAGGTAAAGCAAGTATCTCTGCACGGGACCTATCTCCTGGCTTTCTTTCCTGATCCCATCCTTTAATCACATCCCATGTACCTCCCATCCTTTAATCACATCCAATGTACCACCCAATTCTGCAACATGGTCTTGAGTGTGCACCTGCTGCCAAATGTCGACCAAAACAAGAAGATTAAAAAACATTTCAATATCAGCAAGAGTCATTACAGTAGAAGAAGCAGCCATCCTCTGTTAATTCCTTATAATAAGCTGTAGGATTTTTCCTAGGGTCAGGCAGCGTAGCCTTAAGAGCCAAGACCTCACTCCCTTTCCATGGGTTATAGACCCATTGCTCCTGGAAGCGAGCAGCTACGGCTGCTCTAGTAACATTACCAAGCTGGTCCGTTAACGCAGGAATTTCTGGATGATATATTGGATGAACCTCACGCATAGGGAACTGAGTAATTGTAGTGGGACTCCTTTCAAACAACCAAACTCGATAGGAAACTATAGTATTAATATTTGCGAGAACCTGTCCTGGGGCTAAATCAGCACTATGGACACGATCTTTAATATCAAATAACACTTGTGGAGCCTCAATTTGAATGTGTCCCCTACTCCAGAACGCACAAACGGACCCATCCGTTTCCTGAATTTCGTCCAATCTCTATCCTCGAACTGGCGTCTCAGCATTCAAAGATATCGGAGGATGAAAAACCATAGAAGGAGAAACAACAGAAGTAACAGGTACAATCATTGCTGATGCTTGCACCAGAGGAGAAAGAACAGAAGATACAGGAGTTAAAACAGTAGGTGCACTAGGAGTCACAGTTGTCAAAGATGGCGAGGGCAAAGAAGGAGCAGGAGGTGCCGTAGCCAAAGCTGTCAAAACAACAGCCGTAGATACGGAAACAGTGGAAGCAGATGAAACAGGCTGCTGTGGCTGTAAGGGAACAGTGGGATATATCCTCTGCGAGGCATAAGGAGGTGGAGTTCGAGTGTCTAACAGCTCCTCCACAAAAGTATCATTTTCCTCTTTAGTCAAATAAGATTTATCAATGTGTAGCCGAAATTTCCTATCTTCACATTCAACCCCTGCTTCCTGTTTTTCTCTATCATATGCTACAGCTTTCTGCGTCAATGTTTGCATTTTCCCCTTCCGTGCATCTCTTTCCATCTTCAACCGTCTCGGTCTAGCCTCCTTCTGCCAAGTTCCAAGAGAATCAAACATCAACTGCCTACTCTGTCTCTTAAACAACTGTTCCTTTAAAAACCCAATGCTCTGTTCATCAAAAGTGCCCGTCAACGGCCACTGCAACTCGGCATTGTACCTCGTATATTTGTGCCATAATGTACTAAACATAATAGGGCCAAGGCCATGTTTCACATACATATCAAAATTAGGGCTGCCCTCAGGAGGCGCAGGTTGAGCTTCTTCCAATCGAGCATCTGCAGAACAACAACACAAGTTCCAAACTTTTCTAAAACCAGGCATTTTGAAAAGGAAAACAAGTTCGTTGTTTTTACCTGGCAAAGTAGTTGCCAGTACTTTTCATCAAAACAGTCCTTGGACCGTACCAAACTCAAACCCAAATGGTACCATATCCACAAAGAACCAAAACAAACTCACCTGATATCAGTAACACAAACGAACCAGTCCTCCACTGCCGACTCTTCAGGCCAAGCGGTCAGATCCAATGGTTTTACCGTTCAGGACTCCAGTCGGGATGAACACTGGGCGAGGCACCGTCCGGCAGGACAGAAGGGGCAGCTGCGAGCAATAAAAACTCTTCGTGCAGAGATCCCTGAGCTGTCAGTCCGACCTGACGATGTCCTCGACCTCCCCCCTGTCCGCGGAAAGGGGACAGATCAATCACTCGCAGGAGTCCCTGTTCGGGCGCCAACTGAAGGAAGTGACCCGATTAGGGTCACCCGGGTCACTAATGACCACCTCTCGGCCTTCCATACCAAATGAACAGTCGGTCAGACAGTAGAGAATACAAACCCATATCTGTTTATTAATATACACTTAGAGCGGAGCCCAGTCTGCTGAGTCGCTAGGAGTGCTGCAGAGAGGACTGAAATCGACAAGCAAAGATACATTATGCACATTTCGTAACTGGGCTAAAACACGCCCACAGTGGAATTTTCCAGGCAGGTGCAGCTAAACAGTGAAATACAGAAAAAGCGATTCAGCGCTCCTATCTTACACAAAGTTGCATGATCCAAGGTCGTTCCACCTGGAGCCCGCCACCAGACATGGGGGAGAGGGCCTCTATCTAGTGAGAAAGCTATGCGCTGACTTGAACAGTGCGCTCATTACTGAAACAAAACCCAAGTGAAGAATCGAAACTCAGAGAGAGGCGTTTCTCGGAATTATACTAGATCAGTTTCAAACAGCCTAAAATGGCGCCAAAATAGAAAATGGTGCAGCGAATGCTAACTTACATAGGGCAATGCGCAAACATGTACGTTTCTATTCTAAAACTTGCCTATTCTCCCTTTTTCCTGACCTCTCCCCCACTCCCACCTTCTCTCCCCCTTGATATATCCCTCTGTGCCCCTCTAGTGGCCCGTATCCCACACCGGCTCTTACGCTTTGGACAGTACCCTTCCTACATGTCCTGTCCCTCATTTGCTTGCCCTCTCTCTCTCCCCTCCTTACCCGCTTCTCTCTGCCCTCCCACTCCAGTTTAGTACCTGTAGGACCCTTAACCCACAGAAAGCCAATGCATGTCTAGTAGCTCCATCTGGGAGTCAAGCCTTGCCAGGGATATGTTCTTGCTTGAGGGAGTCTGGGGGGATTGATCATGTTTTGAGAAAAAATGCTAAAAAAATGACAAACATCACTATCCATATGATCAAGAGGTCAGCCAATCAGGGTGAGGCAGTTTTTAAGATGTGTAAATGTTAGATATTTGGATGTAAAATGTATCTAAATAACACAAGGGAAATATCTGTGACCAGAGGAAAGGAACTCTAGGCTGGGAATTTGTTTGCAGCTGCTTTCCAAATTTCTTAAAATACACTACACCCTGTTTATTGACTGTGTACCCAGAACCTACAGAAAACCCATACATGTCTGATACTGTCATGCTTAGGAGCAAAGCAGGTTGTCCAGCCTTCATAGGGATGTGTTCCTGTGTGAGTGAGACTGGAGAATGTGTAAATGTTAAAAATATATGTCTTGTAGTATTATTCTATACAGCCCTGTAATTATATCTCTGACCAAAGACATGTACCCAAAATACACATTACACAGACAGAAGAATTCCAAACTTCCCAAAATCCACTGCACCCTATTTATCACATTCTAAACCCATGCATTACTTTTGAACACCCCCTCCAGAGACTTAGAGCAACAACGCTGGAGGTCAGCTCTTGGTAGGAATATGTCCCTGAGTGAGGGAGTCTAAAGAGAATTGCCATGATTTGGATATAACATTTTCAGAATCCAGCAAACATCATGTTAAATGTAATCTGACCAGACAATAAAGGTGAGAGAGGTCTGACATCCAGCAATTGAAACCTCATTAAGGGCCTGATTATGGCTTTGGCGGTGTGGCAGCGGGGCTGCCACTCCACCGCCACGCTGTCTCACCGCCAAAGCTGCCAGAACACCCCCTGCCACATTACAAGTTTTCTAGTGTCTGGCGGGTGATGCTTTAGCGGTTCCACTGAGTTGGCCATTAAAAAGGCACCAAAGGCTGTTCCTGCATAACATGGACTGTGCAGTCCAAGCCGTGCAAGAAAGGGGGTGAATGCACACAGAGGTCACAACATGTGCCCCCCTGCAGGCACCCCATGGCCCTGAGCAAACAGGGCCCCCTTTGTTTCCTCACCACCACAGTTTTCATGGCGGGCTCACCACTTGAATCCAGTGGCAAAGTGAGCAAGGGTCCCACATCTGGGCATACCCTGCCAACTTAGGGGGAACAAAGCAAACACAAGGAGATGAAACTTTTCAGACACTCACCCCCAGTCACAGATCTGGGTTGAATCCATCATCGTCCTTTAGCTCACTCCGCCACCCCAGTTTGGACCCAGCCATATGCAAATCAGTCTTGACCCTGTGCCTCATGGGAACAGTGGAGTCCGAAATGCCAGGCCAGGTCCTTTCTGGACCTGAAACAAGCATCCTGGGACCGGTTTCGGGGTAACACCCCTCATCAGCCAGGCTAGCTTGAATTCAGTAGCAATTATTCATCCATGAGGCGGCAGGGCTATCACAGAGACAATACACAATGTCAGCCCGACTGAAACCTTGACATGGAAGCATGGATGATGTTATTATAAATACACACACATTTTCGTACTCAAATTAGAGAAGCACTCTGCTGTCATTGCAGGGTGGTGTCGGAGTCTCAGCCTAGCTGATTCCCGTTTACCCTCTGTGAGGATGGAAGTCCAACTTGGGACCAAGACGGGGGACCTACATATCTTGCCTTCAGGTAATAGGGACTTAGATCATACAGTAGGGATTCTTGACAGACCACCCGTCCTAGGCAACTAGGTTAGGGAGAGCATAATAGGAGTAAACTATACCCAGTACTTATATGCCAGCATATATACACTGTATTAGCTCGATGGTGGAATTGTTTGTTCTTTTCACAATCCTTATGTTGCAAATCACTTTTATCTGCTTCTGTCTAGTAATCATTCCAGTGCATATATTTTATACAAGAATCATAATGGTTTATAAACTATTGAAAATGACACTTTGTGTATTTCTTGTGTATCTCTCTGAGTAAGCACAAGTAACTGAGCAAATCTAGATCTGGTACCACGATTCCCTGGGGAGTCAGGGTTGTCATGTTCTGATGTTGCCCAAACCATTTGTTACAGTGCCAGGTTTAGGGGTACTTATGGTGGCGCTGTGAGTCAGCAGGTCTACAGGCCAACATATCCTGGGGGAGTGCTGGGAGTCAGTCTGGCCTCATCCCAACGTTTATATTGTCCAACAAACTGACAGTTCCTATGGGAAAATGGAAACCGAACTACATGGTGCTGCCAACATTGGTAGATTTGGTTCTTATTTAATGGATCGCCTGAGTAGTTCTCTTGTGCATATTCAGAGACCCCTACACACCTCCTATCTGGAGATGTCCGTGGTGGTAGAGACTATCCTCCTCAGCTGAGTAGGTTATCTCTATGTATTGGCTGTAGGTTGTTCAAGCTTGAACTTTTCAAAGGAGTATTCCCATTATGTTACCCTCTCTGAATTCCATTTCAAAATATGTTTGACACAGAAGACCCAGCAGCACTTAACATTGCTGAGAACTGCAGACATGTGGTTACTCAGAAGCTATTGCAACATGGTCTTGCACTTATGGGTGGAGATGTTACCTTCGTGGTCGAGGCTCATTAAGCATATAGGACAGAGTTGTTCTAGTCATGGGTTACATTCCTGGCAAGAGACAACACAACATGGCTATTTCACAAATATAAATGAGATGAAGTTCCAAATAACTGCACACCATATGAAGAAATAGAAATACCTTTAACATACCAAGAACACAGAAATTGGTTTGATGGCACCCTACCACACACAACAGAAAACATAAGACTAGGTCCCATTAGCAATAAGGGAGCAACATGGCCAGTCTTAGCCGGATACACAATGCATCCTAATGTTGGCGATTTTTCAGCAGCACAATTGCGGAGATTATACAAACACTTAGTGACAATAAACAGATGGTTGACACAGTTCATTATGCGAACATTAACACTTAACCCTGCACGGACTGCTTATGCTGTCCAACCACAATTAGCTACACCGGGCATCAGCTCACAAACAAGGAAAATGCAGTGATGGGTATGGTTCCCACCAGATGGGAGGAGATTCCATTCTGGATTGCACAAAAAACAAGTAAGCGTCAAGTGGTGTTTCCCCATACGGGACAGCAGGAAAAACACAGAATATTAACAATTTGCTTGCCTATGGGAATAGCTCCCCCTGTGCAAGACTGCACAACATGAGGGAAAGTCTTTTACCTCAGTATATTTCAGAACACATGGTACCCCTTCATTAGCTGGTTTGCCAGAAATGCTTAAACAGATCCAGAGTGAGTACGGGGCAGCACCTGCCCTGGATTTGGGGATGAAACTGATGGGCAATTTTGCCGCAGTATCCACCATTATGTTAAGTAACATAAAAGGGAAAGCAGCAGTGCTGGCTATACACCAGCATCTAAGAAATTTGGCTCCAGTGCAAATTGCCTAAAATTATCAAAGAAACCTATGCTACGCTCAGGAGTGATAATTTGGGAGCCAAACCTGGTAAACCACAACTAAAAAGTAATTCTGAAAAGGATAACCCTAAGCAAGCACCCGAGTCTTCTACAAAAAAGAAGTGGGATAATAAGAAAAACAAAGACAGAAATAAATCACGGGGTGGGTCTCCTCCACAAGAAGCCACTGAGAAGTGCTATAACCTGCGTAACTGTGATCATATTATACCGTCTGACAGGTATAAGGATACTTACACATGTTCATCTTGTCAACCAATCAATCAGCGGGGCTTGTACAGAGGCACTGTGAGGTGTGAACGATCCTTGGTCAGAGAAAGGTGGAGGTCGAAGAGCCAGGTCTTCAGATGCTTCCTGAATTCTTTCAGAGAGGGGGAGGTGCCCAGGTGGAGGGGAAGGTCATTCCAGGACTTGGCAGCGAGGTAGGAGAAAGCGGGGCTTCTGCATTGGCTACGACGGATGCGAGGCACGTGGGCTAAGGCAAGGGTGGAGGAGCGGAGCTCTCTAGTCAGTTCATGGAAGGGCAGGCAGATGTTGATGTAGATGGGTCAAGTGTTGTGGAGGGCTTTGTAGGCATGTGTATGGAGATTGAAGAGTCATCTTTCCTGAACGGGGAGCCAGTGGAGGGCCCTGAGGTAAGGGGTGATGCTGGATCTTCTGGGAAGGCTAAGAATGAGTCTCTCTGCAGAATTCTGGATGGTTTGGAGGTGGTTGAGGAGTTGTTTGGTGGTTCCGGCATAAAGAGCGTTGCTGTAGTCAAGTCGGCTGGAGATGAGGGCCTGGGTTACTGTCTTCCTGGTTGAGATTGGGATCAAGCAGAAGATTTTGCCGAGCATGCAGAGAGTTGAAAGCAGGCAGAGGAGACAACATTAATCAGTTTTTTCATGGTGAGATGGTGGTCCAGGATGATTCAGAGGTTGTGTGCGTGATCCGACAGGGTGGGTGACAGGCTGAGAGCTGATTCACACCAGGTGCCGTCCTAAGTGGAGGGCTTATTTCCGAAGATGATGACCTCAGTCTTGTCCAAGTTAGGTCTCAGGAAGTTGGTTTTCATCCAAGTGGAGGTGTTGGTCAAGGTGGTTTGGTAGTTGAGTCTTGTGGTGTCTTGGTCCTGTGAGAAGGAAAGGACGAGCTGGGTGTCGTCAGCATAGGAGATGATGTTGAGTCCGTGGGTGCGGGTGATGTTGGCCAAAGGTACCATGTAGGTGTTGAAGAATGTGGGGCTGAGGTAGGAGCCCTGGGGAATGCTGCATATGATGTCTTTGAGTGTGGAGGGGGAGGGTGGAAGGTAGATACTCTGAGTTCGTCCAGAGAGGAAGGAGGCGATCTAGTCAGGAACCTTGTCTTTGATGCCTATGTGGTGGAGTCTGGTGATGAGGGTGTGGTAGGAGTCCATGTCGAAGGCTGCTGAGCGGTCGATGAGGATGATGGCGGCCGAGCTGCCTTGGTCGAGAAGGCATCTGATGTCACCCATGGCTGCGATTAGGGCGGTCTCGGTGCTGTGGTTTGAATCGGAATCCTGACTGGGAAGAGTTGAGCAGATTGTTCTCTTCACGGAAGTTCATGAGCTGGAGGTTGATGGCCTTCTCCTAGACTTTGGAGGGGAAGGGAAGGAACGAGATGGGTTGGTAATGATTGAGTTAGTTGGGGTTGGCTGAGGGTTTCTTCAGCAGGGGTTTGACTTCAGCGTGCTTCCAAGCGTTGGGCATGGTGGCCCTGATGATGGAGGTTTTGAGGAGTCCTGCAAGGGAGCGCCCAGCGGCTTCACTTCCTAGGTTGTAGATGTGGTGAGGGCAGGAGTCCGAGGGGGATCTGGAGTGGATGGAGCTCGCGATTGAGATGGTGTCTACCGGTGAGAGTTGCTTCCATTCGGTGATTTGTTGGAGGGTGGATTTGCTTGGGGTGCGAAGGTGTTAGAGGTCGGTGGGTTGAGGCTTAGGTTGCTGTAGATGTCCAAGATCTTCGATGAGAGAATTCTGCTAGTGTTTCGCAGAGGGCTTGGGTAGGGAAGATGGTGTTCTTGGTGGGGATGGGGCAGGCGAACTCCGGGATGATCTTGAAGAGTTCCATGATGTGGTTGGTGTTCGCCTCTAGGCGGGTGGTGAGTGCTTCTTTTTTAGTTTCCTTGAGCCGGTGGTGGTAGCTGTTGAGGGCGGTCTTGAAGGAGTTGAGGTTTGCGGGGGTCTTGTTGGAGTGCCATAGTCTTTCCATCTTCTTGTAGTGGTGTTTGAGTGTCAGAAGTTCGGGGGTGAACCAGCTTGCTTGTTTGGTGGTTCTTCTGCTGGGAGTCTCGTTCCTTTACGGTGTTACCTGAAAAATGATTGGAAAGAGGTGGACGGTCAGAGAGCAGATCGGAAGAGTATTTGAAACTGAAGAAGGACTCACAACTCTCATCTGACTACATCATAATTTTACAGGAAGATAAACCTAAACAGTCAAAACTGCAATTCAAAATGAAGAAGGTAGCTGGACTAAAAGTCAAGCATGCAGCGGATATTGAGGACACTGTTCCTGAGCAGGGAATGGGCAGTGACCATGCTGGACAGAGCGGCAAAGGTCATGATAGTTCACCGGAACCTGATGGATTGTCTGATGGGAGTAGCGCTGGGTGAATATATCCAGGTGGAGACACCGTATACTAGGGTAAGTATCCCACATCGTTTAAACGAAATACAACTCCAAATGGAGGGGAACGTACCTAGGAATATTAATGTTCTCTTTTTGGAGGACTTGTCATTTGGCTACTATATTATCTTGGCTGAAAAGGATTGACCACCTGAATTCGTGATGGATTGCCCCAATGGAGAAACTGTAATTTTACCTGCCTTTTCTGACCTTGTCCAAGAATCAGTTAAAAATTCATACGCCAATGAGTGGGCGTTAGCACTAGCTCCTGCGTTATATCGCAACGATGTGGGGTGGGATGACGCTTCCCCTTATCATGAAATACCACTGAGTTCTACCCCAGAACATCAAAGACAATACCCTATTAAAAATTAGGCCAAAAAACAAGTTTGGGAGATTCATGAACAACTTGAATACCAGGGTGAAATTGAAAATCGCACCTCTTCAATGAATAATCCCTTGTTTCCCAGATTGAAACCATATCATTCATATCCTCTAATTTGAGATTACAGATATCTAAACACAGCTACTTGCACATTTGCAGTACAAAATGCACCTAGTGTGGCACTAATGAACAACAGAGGGCCTAATTACGATGTCGCTTGGACTTGACTCCGGCTGACACCATTTCAAGGAAGGAACCATAGGTCGGCGGTTCCGACAACCCTATTAGGATGCGGTTGCAAACTTCCATTTTTCAATGGGAGCTTGTGCGGCAGGCCTAAACCGCCCGCAGCACAAGCTCTTATTGAAAAAATGGAAGTTTGTAAACATCCCTGCAACATGTGCAGGGATGTTTAGGGGGGCACCATAGATGCCCCCCCCCCAGGCTCAAATGCATAGGGCCAGAGGGAAGGGGGCCCTGCTAGGGGCCCCAAAAGTCAGTTCTGACAGCCAATCCATGTCGGAAAGGCTGACATGGATTGGGTGTCGGAAACAGACATCATAATCCTGATGGGGGAAACGCCATCCTTAAGGGATTATGAGCGCTTTCTGACTGGCCGACGGCCTACTTGAGCCCATCGGAACCGCGTTGGATTCCCCTGGCAATTTAAACTCCGACCGCTGTCACCATAATACCGCGGTCGGACTTTAAACCTACCAGGTCAGTCGGAAAGCCTCCGACCAGCAGGCGGAGGCTTTCCGACCGACATCGTAATCAGGCCCTACGTGTGTAAAAATTACAAAACTACACTAGATATCTCGAATGGGTATTTCTGTCAAACTATAGAGCCTGGGAGCAGGTATTTGACAGCATGGATAGAGTGATACTTGCAAGGCTGGAAACCTGAGACCTGAGCCAGGATAATGCTATCTTGACAGAATTACAATTCGGCTTCAGGAAGGAAAGGGGCACTGTGGAACAGGGGATTAACTAGCACCTCATCATTAGCAAATACACAGTGGCAAGGGAGGGGGCACATATATCTGTGTTTTGCAGACATGTCTAGTGCCTTTGATCTCGTGAAGTATGCCAAATTATGTCAGGTGTTTCTAGATATGGGCACCCCAAGACATATAGTCTGTCACCTTTCTCAACTGTATGCTTCCTTAACCACTTCTGTGTGCTATGGCAACAATGGGTGACGCACAGAGAAATTTTGGGTGACTCGCGGGAATGTGTGCTTGTACCAATAATATTCTCACTATATATAAATGTGGTGGACAGTTTTCTACAGAATGTGAAAGCCGACGTTCTGAGGGTTTGCTTTACAGAGACGGTGAGGTGCTCATATCCAAGACAGCAAATGGTCTACAGAGTTTGATAGAAAACTTTGCACATTTTATGGCTAGCAGGGATCTAAAATTGAATTTAACTAAGACATACACTATGATTTGTTGGAAGAAGTGGAAATAGGGAAGAGCCACTGTGTACAGGGTCAAAAATTAGAAGAGTTAAAAACCCTTAGTTACCTGGTCCTCACTTTCCCACAGAAAGGTGACTGGCTACCTCATCTGGAAACCGCCAAACTAAAATTTGTAAGGGCTATTGCGGCAGTTGTTTTGGTTTTCTAACAAAATTGGAAGCAAGTCAATAAGAGAAATGATTAAATTGTACAAAACCAAAAGCCTTTTGGTAGCTTTGTGTGGCTCTCCAATATGAGGTAAGGAAAAGAGTTACCAGTTCCAGGTCCAAGAAAACATTTCCCTTCTTAGACTTTTGTAGTGCCAAGTTCAACTACGGCTTTGTAGCACATAAATAACTTGGCATTGAGTACCTGGAGGACATTATCCACTGTAATACATTGATTAATTGGCACAGTATCTGGTCAATGCAGGGTACTAAGTTCACCAGGGAGGTCATCAAGGATTGCTTGGGTATGGACCGTTTTGATAAAATACCTTGGCTTCGGTACATAAATCCCCATTGTACGAATTAGGGAAAGATCTGAACCCCTTAGGACCTCATAGTATTCTGCAATTTAATAAAAAAGGAAATTAAATCCATCCTGGTGGGTAAAGGGAATATGTGTAGAGAATGCTGGGAAAAAATCAAACCTACAATAAATAGGTACTGCATGGGCCAATAGGATCAGGGGATACAAGGCTACTTGTTAGGTGTGAGAAAAACCTGACCGATTTTCGAAAGTTTAATCCTCAGGCAACAACTCCTGAGTTGTTGGATGCAAATTAAACTTTCTACATCAGGACTCCTGGAGAGTGTGTGTTATTCTTTGCTAGCAGCAAGGAGCTTGTGCTTGGAGATTTCGGGCCTCCACGCCCATTCAAGCACCTCAAACTATGGGTACGGAGGCAGAAATGGGACTTTGCTGTCTGATATATGACACCGAAGAAGGCGACAGCCGAAATGCTTTTGTTTTTGCACAAGTTTCAGTTAATAAATTTAAGAACTCGCCCCCGCAGCTGCAGCGTTGAAAGTTTCGGGGTGATTCGTCAAGTGAGGGCCGAGAAAAAGGGAGGTCCCAAAACACATTTTCTCCATGTTCTGTTTAAGGGGGTTTTTCATTTTTTGAACATGACTACAGCCCAATCGGTTGAACATAATTACACCAAATTTGGCAGAAAGGTAGATGTTGGGCCAGAAAGCGCGCTTTTTGTGATTTGGTTTAAATTATTTCAGTAGGTTCAGAGATATTTAAGTTTAAAAAATATAGATATCTGGGGAGGCGAGTCCTTGCAGTGGACTTGTGGATCCTACTAAAATTAGATTGGCTATCAACACTTCAACCAGGAAGGGTTGGCAGCCATCTTGGGACTCGGTTTGAAGCCGGGTCCCATAAAAAAAGTAAAAAAAGAAAAGAAAAGGGGGAGGGCAGGAATACCGTGACCCGCCAGATATTTTGGGGGGGTCCCACAGGGACCACTCCAGGGTTAAGCGCAATTTGTGTATTTAACTTTGTTGCAAATTTTTTTTAAAAGATGCGCGGGCTCCTGTGCATTTTATTTATGAAGCTCCCGGGTAGGCCAAATCCCGAGGGCAGTGTTTATTAATTATGCGAGTGCTCACATGGCACCCCCCAGCCCTGGGGACCACTTCCTCCCCGGGGCAAATGTATTAACAATGCGAGGGGAACACAATATGAAGAAGCTCCCTCGTGACCTATCTTATATCCAATCTATTGGTTGCTCTTCAGCATGGGCTTACATAAATGTGCTTGAACAACAACAAAGTATCAAGAAAAAACATGAAAATTCTATAATGATGTGTTTAACTTTTTTTTAATTCTTTTCAATATCAAAAATGTCCTTACTTTTTTTGTTTGACGCGCATTTCGGTGGCTGAGAGAATGATGACACCACCTTCATCAGGACCTTAGCCAGATAACGAGGAGACACACAAAAAGACACCCAGGGGGGACCTGCAAAGTATAAACACATTATGTTCAACGCCCAAAATAAGAACTGAGTTAATCAATTGGACCTTGATAGCAACTTACAGTTAAAAGTCTATTAGTGCAAAGACTATAAATTAATATCCCAACCTAAAAAACACCGAAAATTGTGCAGAAATGACACAACAAAGAATAACTTATTAATATATCTCCCCATACTCACTGGGGAAGAAATAAATAGTTAAATGCGTAAGAATAGCCATACACCAATAGACAAATACGTTGATCATAAGGGAAAGAAAGACAATGCATACCACTCACTTTTTTTTTTTATTATTGTATTTTCCTTTTTCTGTTCATACAACAAAATCAAAAATCATATACAAAAACAATATCTTTACATAAGATAAAAAAAGAAATTATGCAATACCGCAACACAAAGTCCAATCCAATGAAATATAACAAGCTATGAAAGTAAAATCCAAGGTTGTACATGAGCAGTCTCAGTTAACGTGATCAATAGGACATTTACAAAGGGAAAAGAAACAATAATATGATACAGACATTTTAATATCAGGGGTACATCATCCCAAGTCCAGGCCTCAACCCCATCCCAAGTACCCTGGAACCGTCAGAGAACGCTCTGACTAGTCTGTCCCCCCCATGGTGGTAGGTGGAGGAGGGGACGCTCGAGCTCGAGACGCCATATATGTAGTGTACAAACTCCAAAAGTTCTTAGGGCGGTTCCTAGGGGGCAACAATTCACTATACACTTCTGTTTGGGTATTACAATACAGCATGTCTCTAGACCATTGTGACAAGGTGGGAGGAGGACCCCGCATCCAATGTATTGCAAGGACGCGCTTAGCAATTAATAAGGCCATATCAACTATACGTCTGATGGGCTTCTGCAGTTTCTTGGAATAGCCAAGTAGAGCCAACAACGGGTCAGGTCTGAGCGTTTCCGGTGTGACTGCACTTAATTCAGCGAAAACCAGCAGCCAAAAAGCCGCAATGGTAGGGCACAACCAGGCGAGGTGTATAAAGTCAGCCTCGCTCATCCCACATCTCTCACAGTCAGCTGTCTCACGCAGCCCGAACCCCCGCAACCTCACCGGTGTGTGATAGATCCTGTTAAGGAACTTGAACTGTACCAGGCGGTGCGGGCCATTAAGCGAGATTCGCCTGGTGGCCTCACAACAATATGTCCACATGCTGTCGTCTATCATAATCTCCAGGTCAGCCTGCCATGCCAGCCTTGCCTTAGTATATGTGTATCGCCGCAGCTCCATAGTTCTAGAATAAATCAGGGATACCATACGCTTCGGGGAGCTAGCTTGTATCAGAGCGGTGAAGGAGCGTACTTCTGGGGGCTCCTGTAGGTCCTCTCCGAGCAGCTCTCGCAGCGCACTGCGGGCCCGGAAGTACTGGAAAGTGGTCAAGACTGATGGCGGGGGCTCAACCCGTAGCAAACTGTCACCATCCCTACCCACTCCGTCCTCAAAAAAAATCGCCAATAGTGTCCAGCCCCAGGGAATGGAGTGCTGCGGTTATTTCTGGTGCGGTAAGGGTTGGAAGCCATTCACACCAAGCAATAGGAGTGGCTGGAGAATATAGTATGGAGAGCGTTTGTCGGTTGAGCAGGTTATGCCAAGCATGTGTAGTGGCATTTATCGAGTCTAAGACCCCTGTAGTGCGTCGCGGAGCACGAAACAGTGTTGTCGCCAAGTGAGCAGGAGCCGGAGACAGTCGCTCTATGAGCAAATGCGGAGGGGGCAACTGTTGATGTAGCCAGTGATATGCGTGTGAGGTCTGAGCTGCCCGATAGTATAGTTCAAAATCAGGGGCACCAAGCCCTCCCATAGAATATGGTAAAGTGAGGGTCAGCCAACTTGCCCGCGGCGGTTTATTAGCCCAAGCTAGGCTAATCAGCAGAGTCCGCAGCGTCTTAAAGAACTGTGCAGGTAATACCATCGGAATATTTAGAAAAAGAAATAAAAACCTAGGGAGAACCACCATTTTCATAAGGGAGACTCTGCCCAAGAGGGAGAGGGGAGACGGACCCACCTCGCAATATCTTCCTCTAGCATGGTGATGGCACGGCCATAATTTTCCCGGAACACTCGATCGGGGTCCGTGTGAACCTGAACACCCAGATATCGCACCGGGTCCGTGACCCACTGTAGGGGAAAGTCCAATTCGTCAGGGATCGTCACCGGGGTGAGTGGAAATATGACCGACTTCTCCCAATTAATTTTCAAACCAGAGAATTCGCCAAATCTCACCACCTCACGAAGAACAGGGGAAACATTTTGGGCAGGGTCCCGAATGTAAAGCAAGGTATCATCCGCGTACGCCGATATAATGAGATTATACCCTGGGAACCTAATCCCTCTGTGACTATGATATTCGCGCATTGCACAGGCTAGAGGCTCTGCCACCAGTGCATATAGCAGCGGGGAGAGTGGGCATCCCTGTCTGGTACCCCGAGATATCCGCAGGGGGTTAGTGACTGCGTCTGCCACCCGCACCCGGGCCTTCGGGTCAGTGTATAACGTGCTGATCAGACGTATGAAGACCCCTCCTAGCCCCATTCTTTCCAGGGTCAACAACATGAATTTCCACTCTACAGAATCAAATGCTTTTTCAGCATCTAAAAAAAAAAAATCGCAGAGGCCTTAATGTCTGGTTTAGTATGCTGAATGGTACCAAAACTGTACATAGATTGTATGTAAGCGTACGTCCCGGTATGAAACCGTCCTGCTCAGCGCCCACAAGGGTCGGCATTAGGGGGCTCAGTCTATTCGCTAGTATTTTAGCAAAGATCTTTGTGTCCACATTCAGAAGGGAGAGCGGCCGATAAGAGGAGCAGTGTTGCGGGGGTTTCCCAGGCTTCAGTAGTACAACCAGGAGTGCCTCTCTCATCGAGGGGGGCATGATGCCTTCCTCGGCCATTTCCTCAAACAGAGTGAGTAAGTGGGGGGTCAGGAGATCCCTGAATTCTTTATAGAAACCCACAGTGAGCCCGTCCTGTCCCGGTGCACTACCCGAACGCATGGTGGACAAGGCAGTATGTATCTCCCACGCTTCAAGAGGGCGCATCAAGAACTCTCTGTGAGAGTCCAGCAGCCAGGGTAACTGAATATATTCTAAGTACTCTCGCATGTCGGAGGATGTCGAGTGCGATCGGGCTTTATATAGATCGGCGTAATACTGCCGGAATTGGTCTGCTACGCCGTCGGGGTCTACAATAGTCTCCCCTCCCTCTGAAATTAGCTGTATAGGTTGTGTAGTGTCACGGCGTCCCCTCATAAGATTCGCCAGAGTCGTGCCAGGTCGTTCTCCTTCTCCATACACTCTAGCCACTGCGTATTTGCCCATCAGCTTGACTTCCCGGTCTGTCTCCGCGTGATACTCCCCAAGTGTTTCCTTCAGTGTAGCCCGCAACAAAGGGTCATTTGAGTCTTGCAGGTCTTTCTCTAAATCCAAAAGTTTTTGCTCTAAAAGAGCCAACCTCCCTCTAATTGATTTCAACACCCCTGAATGTTTCGATATGGCCACGCCGCGGACATACACCTTAAAGGTCTCCCAGATTGTAGCAAAGTGCGGAACCGAGCCTAAGTTGGTCGTAAAAAAGGTCTCCATTGCCTCCAGCATTTCCGCCTTAAAGGCTTCATCTAATAGCGCGTAAGGGGGAAAGCGCCATGTAAATGGAGGGGGCCGCCTGGCGGAGGTAGCCAGTGTGAGTAGCAAGGGGGAATGGTCTGAATAGGTACGTGGGAAGACCTCATAGTCACGTATTTGTTGTCTAAGAGAGCCAGCCAGAAACCAGTAATCTATCCGGGTATGGAGGTCATGGGGCGCAGAGTAATGTGTGAAGCCACCTGTTGTCCCCGACCGGGCGCGCCAAACATCAACTAGATGCAATTCCGTCAGGGCAGCCAGGAGAGCCTCCGCCGTCTGTGAGCGGCGCCTCACTGGGCCTCCCGACCGGTCCAGGTACAGGTTAAGGGTGCAATTAAAGTCAGCCCCCCCATATCTGAGGAATATCCGGCAGTTGCCGTGCCAAGGTTAGCAAGTCGTGAAAGAACTGAGGGCAGTCATGATTGGGACCGTACACATTGACCAGGATGCAGTCCAACCCCTTCCCCCTACATCTAGTCATCACATACCTGCCGTTAGTGTCTGAGTGTAGTTCTTCGAGCGTAAGGCGAGACTTGGGGCTGACCCATGTGAGGACCCCCCGTGCATGCGAGGTGAAGCCCGCAGCGTGGGTTGCACCACGGATTTTGCCTCGGGCCTGCGAGAGATGTGTCAACGGGAGATGTGTTTCCTGTAAGAGAGCGATGTCTATAGAGTGTCTGGTGAGATACGACATTACCTTCCGCGTCTTGCGTTGGTCGTTGAGACCTCTAACATTCCAGGTCAAAAATCTTAATTTAGTCTCCATCGCCCAGGGTAGTGTAGTGTAGAGGAAACTGTCCGGGAGCGCCCAGGGGCGTCGGGCCAGTGAACCAACCTTGTGGAGGCTGCATCAGGTATACCATTATATGTGTGTCGCAATAAATGTTACCAAAAACAAAAAAATAAACAAAAACACAAATCACAATATTCAAAAAATCCCCCCTCCCACGCCATGTCACCCCACTCGTGGCACTGACTATGCAAGCCCACCCACCCCTCTAAAGGAATATGGCGACTAGCCATGTAGTGTGTAACACGCAGGGGAGGATGTTACCAAAGTGCTACGAATAACCATCGGCTTCTAGCCACATAAGATTATGTATAGATCGGCAATCAATTATTATTAAGGAGCCACTGCATCGGGCTAGGTCGACAGGTGTAATGCAATAAGCGGTACTCTCAGAGAAATAATACATCTACCGAAAAAGGATTATCATCAAGAAGAAACATAAACAAGAAGGAGAGTACTATACGTCAGCAGTGAAATCGACATCAGCCATCTAGGAAATCATGCATATAACTGTGACTTACTCAATGGGCAATATGTGATTCCAGCGGGCAGGCCGCCCGGGAACCCAGCTACACATACGGAAAGCAGACTAACCATCTCAACAGGGCAACAGAGCCAGAAATACTGACATGAGAAAATTGAAAAACACAACTTTACATAATGAAGATGTCTTCAACCCTTCTAGTCATTGTTCTCAAGGGAACCTCCTGGTGCGCCCTTCAATAACTCAGTCATGCGCTCCGGGGCAGTCTCCTGCTTAAATTTCTTGAGTATGTCCTTCATCGCTTTTTGCAGAGATTTCGGATCCATGAAGATGCGAGATGAGCCATCCAGGTTAACCTTCAGTTTCGCCGGATACAGCATGGCGTAGGAGACGTTATGGTCCCGGAGTTGTCTCTTGAGTGGGTTGAAAAGTCTGCGTGCTTCCTGGACCTTGGCAGTAAAATCAGGGTAGAGTGAAATCGCTGAGCCTTCATACTGGAGCTCTCCTAATTCCCTGGCCTGTCGCAGGGCCGAGTCTCGGTCGCGATAATTCAAGAGCTTGGCTATCACTGGGCGTGGTGGTGCGCCCGGAGGGGGACGCGGGCCCAGCGACCGGTGCGCTCTTTCTATCACAAAAAGATCCGAGAACGTTTCGCGGCCAAGTAGGGAGATGAGCAGTTTTTCGCTGAATTGTTCAACGTTGCCCATTGGGGTGGACTCTGGCAGACCCGTTATGCGAATGTTGCTGCGCCGGGATCGAGCCTCCAAATCCTCCGCTCTGTCCTGAAGCACAGCAAGGGTTTTAGCCATTTGTTTTTGCACCTGGTCAGACTCGGTCTGGGCCTCCTCGACGTCAGAGATCCTGCATTCGGCCATGTCTGTGCGTTCCGCCTGCTTATCAAGGCGCTCAGACATCCTGTCCATTCGGTACACCAAAGAGTCAATCTTCCCATCCATTGCTAGCAGGCTTTTTTGGATAGTGGCGAACATTTGTTTTACCTCGGTGGGGTCGTCTTCCGAGTGGTCCGCGCCAGAGTCTGCAGAGCGCGCCCTCTCCGCCTCTTTAGATCTAGTGTCTTTGGCATTGAACTGGAGACGAGATTGCGTTTTATCCACCCTGCCCATATTGAAGACTCCGGAGCAAGCAGGAGGGTATAGAGAGCTCCGATGAGCTGAGCACATCAACACAGCAAGCAGTCGATCCAGCCCCCCGGGGGGATCACAGCGCTGACATGCAACACAGTCCAGAAGCGGAGAGGATACGGGGCACACACCTCAGTCAGGGCGCGCACCGCACACGAGTCCCAGCCTCCGCCGCAGCCCCCCACACCACGGGGCACCCGGCCAGGCACAGCAGGGGAGTCAGCTGCAAGCGCAGGCCTACGCAGTGCCAGGAAGCGGCAGATCGCCAAGCGCCATCCTCCGCCCCCCAGTGATGGCGCAAATGCGAGGGTCCCTGCAGGATCTCCGTCCCTCACCGTGCGAGCGGGCCGAGCATCAGACCTGGCTTACCCCTCACGTCGAGGCCTGCAGCACGGGGTCATCACAGCCACCAGCGAGGAGCCAAACCGCAGGGGCCGTCACGCCGATCCACGGGGCCTGCAGCACAGCGCCAGTTGGGACCCCCACTGGGTCGCAGGCCGCGCAGGCCGCGCAGCACAGTCAGGCCTCAGTAGCGCCGGGCCCCGCACCGGGGGCGGCGGTGGCAGCTCAGGCGTCCGGGCCAGCCGCAGCAGACGCCCGTCAGCTCCGAAGGGGTCACGGGCCCCCCCTCTCAGGCAGGAGCTCAGGCGCGGGCACCGGACGAGCCCGGCTACACCTCCTGCGTTCGCGGTACGGGCGCGCGGTCTCCGGGCAAGTCCCTCACCGCGGCCCGAGCAGGTCGTTGCTCGCGAGGGTCCCTTTGCCTCCGGTCCCTTCAAGGAGGTGTCAATCGATGCCCCAGGTCCAGCGGCCCCCTTACAGTCGTATTGGTGTGTATTCCCCGTCCAGATTGCCAGGATAATAGCTTCGTGGCGCCGATGGCTCGCGGAGCTCTTCTTCTACGCGGCCATCTTGCGCTGCAGCAAGCTCCGCCCCCCATGCATACCACTCACTTAAGAGCAGAAAGAACAAAAGCCAAAGAAATGGAAAGATCCACATTTTGAAAAAACAGGATAGGAATTCACCACGTGTCCTCTTCGTTTATTAAATAAGTTACCACATAACTAAGGAAATGAACTCTTTAAATGCCACTTACTAATTTTTGCACAAAGAAAAATGTATGTAAGGCAACCTGGAGGGCCACTAATGATCGATGTCAGTTATTTCCTTGTGAATACTGGATATGTCCATTCTACAAGAATGTGAGGTATAAGAAATTTAAAAGGTGCCCTCATTCATGGACCCGAGTTTTTTATGAAAGGAAACAGGATCATGTCTTACCCCAACACGTCTTATGCAAACTGTTCTTAAAAGAATGTGTTTTGATAATATATGTCCATGAGTTAGGAATATCCTGAGGATAAAAACGATCAATTAATCACTGATACCAAGAGTAAATGCTCATGTGGCAACTTATGTGTGAGGGCCACAAGTAGATACCTACCTACTGGACAGTTTCCAAATATAATTTGAGCAAGTAACTATATCCAGGTCGCGTTTCAGCCAAACAATTTCATATTTGTTCCATTCTTGTTGTACCAGAGCTTCGGAGTCAAAGTTGGAAAATTCTATAAAGGACGACATGAGTAGCAAAGTTCAGATTCACTATTGATGGACAGAGTATCTACGCTAAAAGCAAGTGGGGCATGTTGTTTATATAAAATGTTTTTACCAGCAATATCTCTATGCTGAAAAAGTAGATATCGAAATAATGTCATAATGTTTAAAGGCCTTATTAGATATATATACTAGTAAAAAATATGCTATGTCCAGCATGTGGAAGGAGTATGGCTAAGCAGCTTTAGTTATCTATTCCCGAAAAGCGCGTATAACAAGTTATCGTCAGTACACCCAAGTTTATCTATGCCTGTTCTAAAAGGCTTCTCCTACATTAGGGACAGCTGAGAAAACGGGCGTAAACACCAGAAACGGTGCGCTCGAGTAATCAAAAAAAGAGAAGAAAGGGACGGGCTACCCCAGAGACCAAGGGTACTAACGCTGATACTCATATATGCAGGGATATGAGGACCAGGTAGAAATTTACCTGAATGCGTGTCCGCAAAGTCGTCTATGGATCGACAGCGTGGATTCCTCCCGGTGACCTCACACAGTGGACGCCAGCACACATCAGTCAGACATTTATTGAAATCCTGCTTCATATTAGCGCGCAAAATGGGCTCAGTCATATGATGCATGGTAGAAACTGAAATAAGACTCAGAGACCGAGTCTGGGCGCCATATTTGAATGGTAGAATGGGCTCCCAATACCAGTAGAACAATGCGAGGGGGCCACGTGGACCACCCCACAGTGCCAGGGACTTTATATTTGAATATGCAAGGGGCCGCATGGACCCCCCCCCCCCACAGCCCTGGGACCGCCATCAATCCGGGGCTTTAGCTAAAATAAATGTGGGGGCCATGCAGCCCCCCCGCAGCTCCAGGGACCACCACCTCCCCAGGGCTTTATCTTTAATTATTGGAGAGGTTGAGTGGACCCCCCACCCACAGAGAATGCCAACTCCCCGAGGCAATTAACTGAGAAATGAAGGGGGTCCTGCATTGCCCCCCCCGAAGCACCGGAGACCTCCCTGAGGCTAAATGAAACAAAGAAGGAGGACTGCGCAGCCGCCCTCCTGGAGCCATACATCTATGGCTCCAGGAGGGAGGCTGTGTGGTCCTCCTTTGTTTCATTTAGCCCGGGGGAGGTCCCCTTGGGACCACCACCCCCTAGGGCCGGCTCGTATCATTATGTCCTGGGGTGCCCACCCCCGGGACATACTTGTTTGATATGGCTTGGCAGGAGATTTACTGGTCCTGCCAAGCCATAGCAAGCGGTGCTCCGCTTTGAGTAAGCAAGAGCATTTTGCTCTTGCTTGCTCAAAGTAGAGCACAATTGCTTTGCATGTTAGCAGCTCCCTCGTTGTCAAAGCAATGTTGGCTCCCTCAGGTGGTGAGGAGCTGGCAGGGACGGCGGGGGCCTTGAGGCTCCCCTGCAGTCCACAACACTAAAAAGTGGGTGCCCTGGGTGGGACCAGGCACCCACAACAGAGGCCGGGCACCGGGGGATGGGGTCATCGGGTGACGAAATCGTTCTGGGAGGAGGGGCCCTCTCTATTAGTTTAAAAATATTTAAAAAGGCAGGGTCTCGGGGATGGGGTTTCTGGGGCCGAAATTGGCCCTTGGAGGGGGGGTCGCCAAGACCCCTCCCCTATTCAAAATAGGCCTGGTCCTGAGAGATTGGATCCCCGGGGCCAAAATTGGCCCAGGGAAAGGAGGCCACGTAACCCCCCTCACCGAATACATACAAAATATTTTTTTTAAAACCTTAAAGTCGCCGGAGGCCCCGCCCCCTTTCTTCACCACTCTGCAAATGCGCCTCCTGGCGCACTGTTGGTTGGGGGATGAAGTCCCCATGGCTGCTGAGGGTCTTTGGGGTCCAGCAATATCTTCTGTTACTGCCAGTACGTCCCACACAGTGGTATTGGTGAGAGGAGAGGTCTTCAGAGGCCACAACCCCTTTCTCCACCACTCAGCAAACGCACCTCCTGTTTCACTACTTGGTGGGGTATGAAGTCCCCTTGCCTCCTGAGGGTTATTGGGGGACCAGAAACCCCTCCTGTCACCTCCAGTAAGTCCCACACAGTGGGATTGCTGAGAGGTGGTCGGAGGCCATGCCCCCTTTTTCCACAACTCTGCAAATGCGCCTTCTGGCGAACTATTAGTTGGGGGATGCAGTCCCCTCGGATGCTAAGTGTCCTTGGGGGCCAGGATCCCCTGTTACCTCCAGTAAATCCCACACATGGGTTTGCTGAGAGCTGGTCGGAGGCTCCGTCCCCTTTCTCAACCACTCTGCAAACGCAGCTACTACTTAAAAAAAACCATAGACTTTCACTGAAAAAACCAAAGGTTAGAGGGACATTATAGTTAGGAAATGGAATTTAAAAAAACTTAGAAATTCACTGAAAAAAACAAAGGTTGCAGGGACATTACAGTTAGGCTCAGGTTTCACTCATACAAAACCAGTGAAGTTCAGCAGTTATAGTTAGCTACCCCTGGTCCTCGCGCCCCCTGCGCCCACCAGGACGATCGCCGCCGCTATGATGCCAGCACACTCCACGCTCTCAACCCCGGACGGACCCACACCTGCTTCAAGGCCGCCCCGAAACACACTCATGGTCCCTTCACCTGCCGGAACTGCAGCTACACCAGCCTCAGAGCCGCCGAAGCGCCCGCCAAGAAGGACCCCAACCAACTCCGATGCATCCTACTGAACACCCGCTCCGCACGCAAACACGCCGTCGAACTCTGGGACCTGCTCGACACATCATCCCCGGACGTCGCCTTCCTGACAGAGACCTGGATGAACGACTCCTCCGCACCAGACATCGCCATAGCCATCCCAGACGGCTATAAGATCACCCGCAGAGACCGCACCAACGGAGTAGGAATCGCCATCGTCCACAAGAACACCATCAGGGTCTCGACCAGCACCAACGACACTCTCAGCACCGCCGAACACATGCACTTCCAGATCCACACGGACCCCAACACCACCCTAAGAGGCACCCTCATCTACAGACCTCCCGGACCCCGACCCCAGTTCAGCGACTCCATCGCCGACTTCATCAGCTCGCATGCCCTAACCTCCACCGACTACATCCTCCTCGGAGACCTGAACTTTCACCTGGAGAACAACAACGACAGCAACTCGACCACCCTGATCGACAATCTCGCCAACCTCGGACTGAGACAGCTCGTCACAACACCTACCCACTCCGCTGGCCACACGCTCGACCCCGTCTTCTCCTCAAGCTCCCATGTCTCCTTCAGCCACACCACCGAACTCCTCTGGACCGACCACTGCTGCATCCACTTCACCTTCCAGAAACCCACCACACACCACCACACCCAACAGATCCCACGCCGCTGCTGGAGCAAAGTCACCGAAGACCAACTATAGGCAAACCTCGCTCTCAGCCCACCCACCGACCTCTCCAACACCGACGACACTGCCCACATCCTCAGACGATGGATTGACGACTGCGCCAACACCCTCGCCCCGCTGAAAAAACCCACCTACAGACACACCAGCAAGAGAGCCAGCTGGTTCACCCCGGAACTCCTAGCATCCAAGCGTACCTGCCGGAAACTAGAGATGAAATGGCACAGTGAAAAGACACCGGACAGCCACGCAGCCCACAAAGACGCCATCCGCAACCACCATCACCTCATCAGGGCCGCCAAGAGGATCTCCTTCAAAGACCACCTCGACAACAACGCACACAACAGCAAGGAGCTCTTCAACATCATGAAGGAACTCTCCAACCCCAGCTCCAACGACATCCCGCCGTCGCAAGCCCTGTGCTAATCCCACGCCACCTTCTTCCACCGCAAGATCACCGACATCCACGACAGCTTCAACACCCAGACAGCCCCAACAGACACCGACACACCAGACTCGCCACACACCATCGACCACGGCCCCTTGCCAGCCTGGGCCAACGTGAACATCGATGACACCATCAAGACCATGAGCACAATCCACTCCGGCTCCCCGTCAGACCCTTTTCCGCACCACATCTTCAACAAAGCCAGCAGTTCCATCGCACCCCACCTGCGCAACGTCATCAACCTCTCCTTCGAGACCGCGACCTTCCCAGAGAGCTGGAAACACGCCAAGATCAACGCCCTGCTCAAAAACCCAAGGCGGACCCGAGAGACCTCAAGAACTTCCGGCCCATCTCCCTGCTTCCTTTCCCAGCCAAGGTCATCGAGAAGATCGTCAACAGACAGCTAACCCGATACCTCGAAGAAAACAGCATCCTGGACCCATCCCAGTCAGGGTTCCGCAGCAACCACAGAACCGAGACTGCCCTCATCGCCGCCACCGACGACATCAGGACCCTGCTGGACAACGGTGAGACCGCAGCCCTCATCCTGCTGGACCTCTCCGCCGCCTTCGACACTGTCTGCCACCGCACTATACGCGCACGCCTCCACAACGCAGGGATCCGAGACAAGGCCCTGGAATGGACCACCTCCTTCCTCTTCGGCAGAACCCAGAGCGTCCGCCTCCCCCCGTTCCGATCCGAAGCCTCCGAGATCATCTGCGGCATACCCCAGGGATCATCCCTCAGCCCGACACTGTTCAACATCTACATGGGCCCGCTCGCATGCATCGCCCGACAGCACAACCTCAACATAATCTCCTACTCCGACGACACTCAACTGATCCTTTCCCTCACCAAGGACCCCCTCACCGCCAAATCCAACCTCCACGAAGGAATGAAGGCTGTCACCGATAGGATGAAGAGCAGCCGACTAAAGCTGAACACGGACAAGACGGAGGTCCTCATCCTCGGCTCCAACCCTTCAGCCTAGGACGACTCCTGGTGGCCTACGACACTGGGGGCAGCCCCGACACCCACCGACCACGCACGCAACCTGGGAGTCATCCTCGACTCAATGCTCTCCATGGCCAAGCAAGTCAACGCAGTCTCCTCCTCCTGCTTCAACACCCTCCGCATGATCTACAGGTGGATCCCGACAGATACAAGAAGAACAGTCACCCAGGCCCTCTTCAGTAGCAGACTAGACTATGGAAACGCCCTCTACGCGGGAGCCCCGGCCAAGCTCATCAAACGACTGCAACGCATTGAAACCGCCTCGGCACGCCTGATCCTTGACGTACCACGCCACAGCCACATCACCCCCCACCTGAGAAACCTGCACTGGCTCCCCGTCGACAGGAGAATCTCCTTTAAACTCCTCATCCACGCACACAAGGCACTCCACAAGACCGGCCCAGCCTACCTCAACAGACTGCTCTTCTTCTACGTCCCCAACCGCCAGCTCCGCCGACCTCTCCCTCGCCACCGTCCCCCGCATCCGAAGAACCACCTCCGGCGGCAGATCCTTCTCCCACCTCGCCGCCAAGACCTGGAACACCCTTCCACTCAGCCTACAACAGACCCAAGACCTGCTGACCTTCAGGAGGCTACTCAAGACCTGGCTGTTCGACCAGTAGCGGCACCCCCCCCTTTTGCCCTTTTTTCTTCCCCAGCGCCTTGAGACCCTCGCGGGTAAGTAGTCCGCTCTACAAATTCCGTGATTGATTGATTGGCTGACATAATTATATCTCACGGCCCGCAATGCACTGCTTATTATGACCTCACATATTACATCACTCATGACATGGTCAGTGACATCACTGATTACATCTCAAATTACATCACTCATGATATCACTGATGACATCATCTACAGATGCAGCCACTCACACCCCATAGAACCTTTCATACACCCACTCATCTATTCACAGCCCCATACCAGTACTTACACACCCACTCACTGATTCATAGATCTACACACTCATCCACTCACTGACCCATACAACCATGCATACACCCACTCACTCACTAATACAGCCACTGACATATCCACTCATAGACCCATACAGCCACTTACACACTGAGTCAGTCACTCATGGAGCTATTCACACATCTAGTCACTCACCCATACAGTTAAGCAAACAGCCACTTACTCACCCATACAGATTAACACACACCCACTCACTTACTCATAGAGGTACTAACACGTACTCACTCATCTATACAGTCACTGATACAAGCACACACTCACCCATACAGCCACTCTCACATTCACCCATACAGTCACTCATATACCCCATCACTTACATATACTGCTTTTCACATACCCAATTACTCACCCATGCATCACTGACACATCCACTCACTCAACCACTCAGCCATACATTCACTCACTCACTCATACAGCCCCTCACACACGCACTCATTAACCCACACAGCCACTGACTCACCCACTCACTGATCCATACAGGCAGTCAAACACACCCTCACCCACCCACACAGACACTCAGACATCCATACAGGTATTCAGACAACCAATCACTCACCCATACAGCCAGTCACGTACCCACTCACACATCTATACAGCCACTTAGACACCAACTGACAAACTGATACAGGCATTCAAACAACCAGTCACTCACCCATACATTCAATGAGACACCTAATCACTCACTTATACAGTCAGTCATGCACCCACTGAATCATCCATACAGGCACTCATACACCCACTGATTCAACAATAAACCTTGGTATATATATTTAACACTCAAATCTTTTTTAAAACACTCACAGTCACTGGATGATGTCATGAGTGATGTCATTTGTGATGTCATCAGTGATGTCACTGAACAGGTCATGAGTGATGTAATATGTGAGGTCATAAGCAGTGCATTGCGGGGCGCGAGTTATAGTTAGCTCAGCTAACTATAACCGCTGAATTTCATTGGTTTTGTACGTCCCTGTAACCTTTGTTTTTTTCCAGTTTACTTCTAAGTTTTTTTTATTACATTTCCTAACTATAACATGCCAGTAACCTGTTTTTTTCAGTGAAAAAAATAAAATAAAATTATATATATATATATGTATATATATATATATATATATATATCCTTGAACCATTCTGCACATCTTTTCCTTTCAACAGCAAAAAGCTGAGGACCAGGAAATATAGCGAAGAATTGTTTTATTCCAGTTGGTGGCACAACACAACGCGTTTCGGAGCCCACGCTCCTTTCTCACGAGTGAATTGTGTTGTGAAAGTGCATATTTTTTATAAAACACCATGTGACAGTTGCAAAAAACAGTGAAAACAGACTTTGCATGGTAAATGTCAGGTTGAAAGTTCGTCACCTAACAAACATGGTATTAATATCACACATCGTTTTTAACAGATCATTTTCAACATTGATTGAACTGTGGCGTGTGGGAAAATATTGGCACATTTGTTTGTGGCTCATAGTGCAAAAAGTGGATCGATCGATGTGAGTGTTTAGAATCAATAAAGTTTTGAAGCACTTTATTTGTTCTTCTGTGCCATGAACAAATGCATTTCCTTTCTTGTTCAATGTGCTCGCTTGGTACTACTTAGGTGCCACAAAAATAATAATAATAATAATAATAATAATAATAATATGCCTGGGAAATACCTGGTAACATAAATGTGTCGGCCCAGTGGCCAGGATCCAAGAACTATTCAGGACCCCACTGCCTCGTGTGCACACAAACTTAATCATGCCCCAGTGGGCAAATATCTGAACCAGCGCCAAAATACCTCATACGCCTGTAAATTATCCGGTGGCCTAAATGTATCGCCTCTGAGGGCAAATTACAAGAACTAGTTAAGACCACACGAGCCCCCATGGGCACACCAACTTAATGTGAAATCATGCCCCAGTGGGCTAATATCCGAGCAGAAAGGCACCTACAGAGCTCCCATTAGCGCATTATACGTATCACCATATTACCGCTGGTAAATCCCCAGGTCAAAACAATCCTGCCCCAGTGGGCCAAATGATTAGATATGTGTCACCATTTTCACAATTCTAGCCCTTGTGGGCTTTCAAGAATACCAAATGTCTAGAAAGTGCAATCCTTATATACATGTGTAATATCCAACACCCATATCATGAAAAAACGTCTATGTTTTTGCATAAAGATATTTTTTGTTCTCTTGACTTCCACACGTCGTGGTACATGTTGTTCAATCTGAAAGATAAAAAATAAAAAGTCTGGTTAACACATATGTATTTACAAAGTGCACAAACACCACATACATAAACTATAAGCTCAACAGTGAGGTTAAAAAACTGGTTTCTAGTATCATTGTGTTACATTTAAAGAGTAAGTGAGCAAAAATTCGAGCAGATAAAAGTTTGTATTTAATTAAATGGGTCTTCTGACTACCCTAGATGAACCGACAGCACCTCGTCCCCATTATGGCCGGAGGGTACCATGGTATGATACTGTATTATCAGTCTAGACTCTAACCGTCTAAGTTCTAGGACCCGATCACCCCCTCGCTCCCGAATTGGCACTGTGTCCAGTACACAGAACGAGAGATGGTTGCTGTTCTGATTATGGGCAGCCTTGAAATGTCGTGCTATCGGATATTGTTTATCGTTATTTTTGATGCGCGGATATGTTCCAAAATCCGTTTTTTCGCCTTATGGATGGTACTGCCAATGTAGTATTTATCACACGGACATTTCAAGGCATACACCACATGATCAGTCAAACATGAAACATGTTTGGTGATTTTAAATGGCTTACAGTTGGGTGATAGTTTAACTTCTTTATAGTTACTGCTATATTTACAGGCCTTGCAGCATCCGCAGATGTAAAATCCTTGGATCTGGTTTCTCTGGGGTTCTGATGTCATGAGAGATTGACAAATGGTGTCTTTTAATGACCGTGCTTTTCTAAAGGTCATTTGGGGATATTTTTCTACTACATTGGCAAGATTTTTGTCAGTTTTCAAAACTGACCAGAATTTGTCTGAACATTTCCTCACAGACCAAGCCTGACTGTGGTAGTTAGTGATGAATCTGATCTTTTGTTCGGACTCACTTGTGTTGTCCACTTTGGGTTTAAGTAAATCAGGCCTGGACCTATTTGCAACTTCCTGACTTGCTTTTCTAATCACAGGTTTCGTATAATCTCTTTCAAGGAAACGTTGGGTCATACACATTTCTTCCCTCTGATAACTGACCTCCGAGCTGCAATTTCGTTTGGCTCGGAGTAATTCACCCAGTGGTATACTCCGAATCAAACTATCAGGGTGGCAACTCCGTGCGTGTAATAGGCTGTTGCCCGCGGTTTCCTTGCGGGATAGCACACTATCTAATCTTCCCTCTATCACTTGCAACTGTAGGTCAAGAAATTCAATCTTTTTTGTCAATATGGCTTGTAAATTTCAAATTAAGAGTATTTTTATTTAAACAATTTACAAACTCAACAGCTTCTGTTTCACTCCCTTTCCAAATGCAGAAAATGTCGTCAATATAACGTGACCACATTGCTCCTTCTTACTGACGACCTGCTCCTCCCACCAGCCGAGGTAAAGATCTGCAAAGCTGGGGGCGAAGCAGGTCCCCATCGCGGTACCGACAATTTGCCTGTAGATCTCGTTAAATGTGATTTTTTTTTGGGTGAGACAGATATTCATAAATGTAAATGTAAATGTCCAGTATTTGTAAAGCGCGAACAATTACCCGAGGGTGTCAAGGCGCTGGGGGCCGTGGGGAAGATTAAGCGAGCTATTGCCCAGAGTCACATGGTGCTGGGCTGATCTGCCACCGGCACCGGGGATCGAACCGTGAGCCCCCGGGTTCCGGAGTCAGTTGCCCTGGCCACTACACCACACCTCTTCCCTCATATCGATTAACATCTCAGTGTGTAATAAATAGGAAAGAGATCTGTTCCGCAGGAAGTGGCGACAAGCTGACAATCCCTTTTCATGAGGAATGCATGTGTAAAGACTGTTTACGTCCAAACACATTAATAATCATCTTCCCATGTTACATTATGAATCTTTCTTAGGAAATCCCCCGTGTCTTTTACATACGTAGGATTTGATTTGATTTGTCAACTTGTATAGCGCACAAATGCCCGAAGGCGTCTTGGCGCTGGAGTAAGGCAGACCGTAAAGGTAGTGGGGATGGGCAATGCGTGATAGATTTCTGAAACTCAGTCACCAAAGAGCCAAGTTTTCAGTAGTCTTCTGAAGGACATGAGTGAGGTACAGTTTTTTTAATCGACATTGGCAAACTATTCCAAGTTTTTGCTGTTCCCAATATAAAACTTCTTCCTCCCCAGCGAACCTGCCTATACTTGGGTACTTGCAACAGTTTTAAATGAGAGGATCTGAGATTTCTGGTTGGCACGTACCATTTCAAATGCGATCTTAGATATAGCGGTCCTTTACCCTGAAGTGCCTTATAGGCCAGACATTGTGACTTAAAGATGATTCTCTTCCCCACTGGAAGCCAGTGGAGGGTTCTCAGTCTGTGGGAGATTGCTTCATGTTTGGGGACTCCCAGTATCAATCTGGCGGCAGCGTTCTGCAGACGCTGCAGTTTTTGTAGATACTGGTATTGCAGCCCTACATATAGGGCGTTGCCGTAGTCCAATCTTGAGAGGACCAATGCTGTCACCAACGTCTTTATTGCTTCAGGGGGTATGAAAGAACGAATCTTTCTAATCATCTTTAAAATCCCCCAGATAGTGGATGAAAGCTTGTTAATTTGACCGTCAAAAGTCAGTTTGTCCTCAAAAACCACACCTAGATTCTTGACCCTGGAGACTGGCAACAGACAGTCACCCAGGTTATCTGGCCACCACCTAGGTGACCAGAAAGACGGATCCGGGCCCAGTATCAGGACCTCCGTTTTATCTCCATTCAATTTTAGGCAATTCGTCTGCATTCAGGTGTTTACTTGGGACATACAGTTGTTAAAACGATCAGCTGTTTCGTCCACATTATTTGACACTGACACAACCACCTGGGTGTCGTCAGCATAGGAGACCACAGAGAAACCACATTGCCTAATAATTGATGCTAACGGAGTCACATAAATATTAAAAAGCGTGGGGCTCAGGGAGGAGCCCTGAGGAACACCACACGGCAATTCAAATGATTTGGATATAGAACCTCCCAGTTCCACTGAGAAAGTTCTGCCAGTTAGATAGGATGTAAGAAGATTGAGGGCGGATTCCTGAAATCCCAGCTCCATCAATCTGGCGATTAATATTTTGTGGTTGACAGTGTCGAAAGCCGCCGACAGATCCAACAGAATCAAGGCGGCCCTCCCTCCTGAGTCCAATGAACTTCTAAGTTCCTCCGTTGCCATAATCAAAGCGGTCTCGGTTCCGTGGCCCTCTCTGAACCCATACTGAGAGTGGTCCAGGAGATCTCCGGCGGAGATGAAAGAAGTCATCTGTATATTAAGCAGTTTCTCCAATACCTTGGAAGGGAAAGGGATCCGAGAAATTGGCCGATAGCTGCCAGGTTCCTCGGGATCTAAATTAACTTTTTTTAGCAGAGGCAGAACTGAAGCTGTCTTCCAAGCATCCGGGAACTTGCCAGACTGTACAATCTCTCCAAATAATAGGTTTAATTGTTCACTGAGTAATTCAGGGAACAGATGAAAAACCTTGGGAGGACAAGGGTCTGACGGGGCTCCTGATTTCGTCGCCATCACTACTTGAACGATCTGTTCCCATGTAGGGGATGTAAAGGAGAAACCCGTGCCCAATGTGTGCCTATCTGGCCCTGGCTTGGGTGTCTTAGGGGAGGGATAGTTGCCACATAAAAAAGTTTTATACACTGACTCAACTTTGTTAATAAAAAACTGTCCCATGGTGTTACAAAATTCCGGGGTACTGACTGTTTTAGCATTGACTGGGAGGTTGGCTAGTTTCTTTACAGTAGCGAACAGTTCCCTGCTGGAGTGTTTAGCTTCCAGAATTTTCGACGTAAAGTAGTTGCTTTTTTCCTCCATAATCAATCTCTTATACTCTGCTAATGTCAGTGCATATTCCTTCTTTTAGCTTGATCATAGTTTACCCTCCACTTACTTTCAGCCCTTCTGCAAATTCGTTTCTGAGCTCTAAGTTTTTCTGAAAACCAAGGTTCTGATGGCCTTTTCCTATTAGATCTAACACTCTTCATAGGGGCTGCAGCGTAAACCGCTGTTTTGATCCAAGTAGTTATTCTGTGGACTGCTTTGTTTGTATCTGCCGTTAGGTCCGGCTTGGTGACCCATAGTGAGTTTCTAAGATCGGAACTATTAATGTTAGTCCAATCTTGATATTTAACTGTAATAGGTGTATTAGATAATGTTAATTGTTGAGAATTTGCCTTAATATTAAACAAAATGGCTCTGTGGTCTGACCAAGGTACGGGAATCACCTCCACAATTTTGATCATACTGTTGGAGGTAAAGATTCCGTCCAGAGTGTGGCCGGCAACATGAGTCTCTTGTTTGACTAACTGTCCCAATGAGAACCCTGACAAGGCGTCAGTAAGAGCGGTCACATTATGGTCTACTGTACTTTCTAGGTGATAATTAAAATCTCCTAAAATTGTGAAGTCTGAATAGTTAATACTGGCTTCCACGAACGGACTGATTTTGTCCATAAGGGGAATCCGTGCCTTTGGTGGCCGATATATAAGAAGTCCTTTTAGAGTGTAGTTGTTATTAAGCAATACTTGGAAGGATAGCAATTCACACTCTGGGGTGCTACCAGTAGGGGAACCCGACACCGACAGCTCTTCTCTCACAATGATAGCTAGCCCTCCCCCGCTTAAGTGTTCTATCAGCTCTAATGATAGTAAAGCCTACTGGGAGAGCTAATGCCAGGTCGGGATCCGAAGCTGCGTCTGCCCAAGTCTCTGTTATGAAAGCCAGATCGAGCTTGTAGTTTTCGATCATTTCTGCAATTTCTGTGTTATGCTTTATTAGTGATCGTGCATTGATTAACATGGCTTTTATATTTTTACTAATAAGTAAATGGGGTAATTCTTGCTGAGATGTTAGTGACTTAATATTCCTGAAGCTGAAGTGTAGTAAACAATATTCGCACAATTTAGGCTCTTTTAGGGGGATCTATAGTCCTGCATCCAGAGTTTTTGCGTCCTGTATTCAAATTCCAGAGCTCTTCTCTTGTGTAAGTCACATAGCTCTGTTCTGTGCCTAAAGATACAGGGGGTCTAGCCCTAGGCCCGAGCCAGGCGCGGACGGGCGCAGACGGGCTTGCCTTCGGCGCGCCGGTGGCGCGCCAGTGGCGCGCCCGCTGCGCGCGTGCGCTCTGGCATCTGCTAAAATAGTGGTCGTTGCGGGAAAGACTAGCCCGCTAACCTGCTGCTCGCCCGGAAGTGTGCCTAACTCCAATGCCCCCGTCGCAGGAACCGCCTTCCGCACAACGACACTTGCCGCGTCGGACCGAGGCGTGGGTGATGCAATATGGAGGAGCAACATTCTATTCCCTAAGTACCAGTAGCTCAGGTCAGTGCAAAGTGCAATTACTCGTAAAAGTTAAAAAACAATCTAATAAAAACAATTTATCGGCGAAGGAGTAGCAGCAATTCGTTTAATAAAAGATTCTTCCTTTTTGTTTAAAAAAGAAATGCTAACAGATTTGTCACAGCTATTTACACACAACTAGCCGCACCACCGACCTTGGTAGTACTGCCGCGTCCGCTGCGCGTGCGCTCTGGCATCTGCTAAAATAGTGGTTGTTGCGGGAAAGACTAGCCCGCTAACCTGCTGCTCGCCCGGAAGTGTGCCTAAAGGCTGAAGGAAGAAGTCAACATATCTAGAGGTCTTTTATAGACAGCTTCCCTTTGAGGAGACGATCGGTCTTCCTGGGGGATTACTGCTGTCCTTATGGAAGCAAGTAAAGGGCCGGTAATTTAGGGAATTTACACAGTAGATATTCATACTCCTCAGTTATAATAAGTCCCTTATCTTTCCATTCAGCCAGTTGTGTTAGATATGCTCTGTTTGAGGCCTCATACTTTACTCTAGTACTTGGTTCATATTGAGATGTATCATTCAATTGTCTAGTTCCTTCTGTAAGATACATTTCTCTGGATAACACCACAACATTGCCTCCTTTGTCCGACTTTTTTATCACTATAGAATGATCTTGTTTCAGTTTCTCAATAGCCTCTAATTGCATCCTGGTAATGTTGCTTCTCATGTAACACTTGTTTTTGGATAGAGTCAAAAATTCCTGTTTGACGCCTCTCTCAAACACATCAATTGCATCGTTGCATACTTGTGGCAAAAAGATAGATTTTGGTCTGAAGCCACTGTCACAGTTAAGGTCTACCCTGATATCAGTATTAATTAGATTGATGATGGGATTATTCACAAATCCTGGGTCGTCCGCTAGCTCACTCCTGTGATGTAATAGGTCAATATCAGCAATGTTAATGTTACTTGCCACTTCTGTACCTGCAACTGGTACCTCCGATATTTTAGTGGCAAACCATTTTTTTAGTCGTAGTTTTCTGGTGAAATAAAAAAAGATCGATTCTGCTTTGGGTGTAATTAAAATATGTAGTGGGGCAAAACGATAAGCCTAGTGATAGTACATTAGTTTCATCATTACTGAGGGGCCGACCTGATAAATTAATCACTGTCCATGAATCCATCATTGCGTCTTTTTCTGGCACCTTGTCCTTGTTCCCACAGGGCTCTCTGTTGCTTCTTTTGCGTTTCCGCTTGCTTTTGCGCCTCCTCTCCCGCCTCGTCCTCGACCTCTGTAGCCTTTTGCACCTCATTGGGTCTGTGCTGTCATTCTTCCTTGGGCCATTAGATTGAACTCTGTTAACATTTGGTTTTTTTACCCCCAGACATTCAGATAGATTAGAGATATCACTTTCACTTGTTTCGCTCTCATAAGCTTCTTGGTCTGGATCATTTGTTGGAGATCTTGTGGAGCTCTCACCATCAGGTAATCTACTTCTGATTCTTTGTACATCACTTGTTTTTTTATCCTGGTTGAGGCTCCTGAGGTGGTCATATCTCTTAGAGAAAGTCAGAATCTGGCCTCTCTCATAATCATATTGATCTCAATGAAATTTACGTTGTTTTTTCAATTTAATTTCATCCTCTAATCTTTTCTCCATTTTATCCATGTCGATGCTAAATTCTTCCATTCCACACATCGTTTCCAGTTGCTTAGTCACATTCTCTATTTCATCTGCCAGTTTATCGCAATCTTTGCGAGCATACTTCACTAGCAATCCCAACATAATAGTTGAACATGTGTGGTTGTTTGCTGCCCATTCTGTAACTAGCTCTGGGTCCGGGTTATTAAAGGTGGGGGTGATGAATATTCTTAGCCCCCGGGGGACTCGGCTCACGTCTATGTACTTTTGAAGTGTAGTTGCCTCCCACCATTTCGTCTGTTCCATTTTCAGTGCTCTCCAAAGTTTATCCCAGAGCTGCTTCTTGTTAGGGGAAATGGAGGTGCTGCTGCTTGGTTCCATACTTTCATCAATATTTGTGATTTTATTCTGCTCGAACATTTTGACTGCAGCCTCACTGCGCTTAATGTTATGTGCCACAGCCATTCTGTTTATCGTTCTTACTTCGCTAACCTTTGCACCCTCTCTCGTCTCTAGGGTCGCATAAAGGTAGCCGTCAGCCTTGTTAGTTTGATTTATGAACGGAAACAATCACATATGGTTCCTTTCAACATTCAGAGACGTGACTTGGAGCAGTCTGTACCGGGATTATTTAGTCTTTAAATCTTCCAGTTTGACAGCGTAAAACACTCGTTCTTCTCTGATAGTTACATGAGGCGGGCAAGGGTATTTTAAATCCAAACAACAAAAGACAGTCGCCTTACCCGAGCCTTCTTTGTGACGGCGGTCACACAGTGGGATGGCGGTTCCCGATAAATCCTTGAACCATGCTGCACATCTTTTCCTTTCAACAGCAAAAAACCGAGGACCAGGAAATATAGCGAAGAATTGTTTTATTCCAGTTGGTGGCACAACACTCAACGCGTTTCGGGGCCCACGCTCCTTGCTCACGAGTGAATTGTGTTGTGAAAGTGCATATTTTTTTATAAAACACCATGTGACAGTTGCAAAAAACAGTGAAAACAGACTTTGCATGGTAAATGTCAGGTTGAAAGTTCGTCACCTAACAAACACGGTATTAATATTACACATCGTTTTTAACAGATCATTTTCAACATTGATTGAACTGTGGCGTGTGGGAAAATATTGGCACATTTGTTTGTGGCTCATAGTGCAAAAAGTGGATCGATCGATGTGAGTGTTTAGAATCAATAAAGTTTTGAAGCACTTTATTTGTTCTTCTTTGCCATGAACAAATGCATTTCCTTTCTTGTTCAATGTGCTCGCTTGGTACTACTTAGGCGCCACCGGTCCTGGGTGTTAGTCTGAATGCCAAATTGCCTCTTGAGAGAATGTTCTTTCTGAGCTTTGACTTTCTTGTTCCCTTGTGAAGAGCTTACCCTTTGCATCCCATTTCTCCTCTGGCTTCATGTGTGATCTTGGGCAGCTCAGTAACCAATATTTTGTTTAACTTGTCTGCCCTGTCACCAGTCCTTGCCAGAGTCCCTGACAGTAATCACATGTTCACACAATTCTTCCTGCACTGGTTTGGTATATGTCATAGAAAAAGCACCTTAATCTTCCCCCTATGATTTTACAGCAGATGAGGTCAGCCCAGCCCAGCTACTCAACCAAGTTACTACATGTACAAAAGCTCCAACACATGCTCAAGCATTACTTCTCACGTTAAGTTTCCTGTGATTGTGCCAGACCATTTTAGAATATGATTGCGGGCTGACCGACTCGTCCCCGCAGGGGACCCTCATAAGAGGGCGGCCCCTTTAGTGCCACAAGATGGCACACTGGACAGTCTAGTGTCCGGTGACCCCTCGGGGTCCTGCGTGTCACTTCCGGCCGAGGTGGGGTAAGGGGAGAGGTACCACCTGGCGGCCTCTTTGACCCTCACCCTAACACCGATTGGCTAAGGCCACGATGCAAGTTGGCCCATCAGGTGGTAGGCCGCTAGGGGCGGCTTGCCTTTGGATCGCCTGTAAGATAACCCACCATGTTGGCATATTTGGTATGCTAATAAACCTGCAGCAATTTTCCCACCAAAAGTTTGTCTTGTCTGCTTATTTATTATGTATGTATGTTGCTGTGGGAGGACTGGTGAGTGTTGCCGATATTGGCACTAATGAGGTGGACCCATGAATTTACAGCCTTCACAGTGAACACAATAGTTCCTAATACAGAACTGTGCAGCCTAGATCCTATTTGGTGAGGAACCAGTGAGACATACAACTCTGTCCTATAGTTCAGTATATTTTTAACCCAAAGGATACACCTTTGTCCTTAGATTTAATGAACTGCACTGAGGTGAAAAACAACATCAGCCCTGCAATCTATTAATTTCTCATCTATGTTTACTTCACAGATTGTGCTATAGGTTTCTGGAGAAAAAGACAGAAATGCCACAGTGAGAGAAGATGCTTATCACAAACCCGGTACCTAAATGCTCTATGTGACACTTGTGTTTTAATAATGTATCTTTGAGGGAAAATATATTTTCCATTTTTTATTCTAAATGCTAAGCATATTTCAATTATACTCGTGAAGTTTGTTGATAATTTTACTGCTTGGACCACAGCACGCGAGCCCACCAGTTAGGTCAAACCTAATCACCCTGTATCAGCTCTATTGACTCGAGTGTTTGATGCTTTCCCCGTTGTGCTTGATCACAACCTCCAACTGCCTCTCTGCTGGATGCAGAGGAACTGAAGCGTTTAGTTTGTGCTTTTAGGCCATTTACTTTCAGAAAAATGCTGTAGCCTGAGTGGTTCAAATGCTCTGCCATTTCGTCCAATAATATAAGAATAAGCCGCTTTCCTACTCCATGATCAATGGCTTGGGAACAAGAAACTCATAGAAAAGGTCAGGTGTAGCTCAGCACAAAATCAGCTGAACTCTTCTCTTTGCAAAAAGGGGTTAAGATCCCCAAATAAAATGACATTTTTTTCTTTCGGCTTAAATGCAAGTCTATTTACTGCGATCTGGTGCCCTCTTGTGGCTTCTAGTAGTGATGCCTTAAGGCAATGTTAGAGAGTGGCCTTAATGTAGCAACGTCCTTGGTTGTGCATAAGTGCATGGGCACCTCTATAAGGGTTTATTTAACTTTCTGAGTCTAAGAGCAGCAGCATGGGGAAGCCAGCAACAAAACAATGGGCCTGATTCACAAAGGGCCTCCGTACTCAAGGCGGGGGGCCCGCAGTCGTGAGGAAGTCTCCGCACTCGGGGCAGAATCTCTGCACTAACAATTCTCATTGCGAAGATTCCGCCCCGAGTGAGGAGACACCCCGACGACTGAGGGGCCTCCGCCACGAGTGCGGACACTCCCCCGCGACTGCGGGGCCTTCGCCTTGAGTAAGAAGGCACTTTGTGAATCAGGCCCAAAAATTCTTGCTCGTCGCACTTCCACTACGGAATTTTGATTTTGGGGTGACATAGCAACATATTCCTCTAATATCCTTCTCCATTTGTGCTAACTGAATGTATTTTTGCACATTTTCCTAGGGAGCGTGCAGAATCAAGATGAGCCACAGACCACCACATAACCGCACACAGACAGCAAACTTCCACCATCTGCGTGGGGGTGTTGGGAGTGGGGAATTATTCCAGGCTTCTTACATAAATTATATGCAACTGGCGGTAAGTACGTTCTCTGCAACTTGTAGCTCTAATTGCAACTAAATTACACAATTTGTAACCTTATATAGGGTTAAATTACAACGCAATGTTTTGGATTACTGCTTACCAACACTGTACTGAGTATCGGTCTGCACAGTCAAGGTGAAAGTTGAAGTTGTGGATATAAAATAGGTTATGGCCAGAAGCAATGGATTCAATTCACCTTCGAAACAGTTAATTAAAAATACCGAGAGAGAGCTCTAGAATAATTCTTTATTTGGAGAAAACATGTTTGAAATGTTTAAAACTGTGTTAAAAACATAAATACATTTCTACACTTCAGACTTTGCTAATCGTGAGTGATTTTCGCTTTCTGTTATTGTATGCAACCCACAACTATCTTGGACTAGGACAGTAAATTCCCCTGGTAAAATGTAGACATTCTTTTTAACGGAGTGCTGTTCACAAAGGCATATCACATTACTTAAAGGGTTTCAACTAGTTTTGAAGTAATAGTAGATATTCAAATATGAAGCGTTTTAAATTCTTGAGTTCGGTATGTTGATAGGGTTGTAGGCCTATATGTGTAACCATATATAGAGCACATAATATAAACGGAATCATTTTGGACCCATATTTATTGATGTTAATCACAACACTTCTCAATGAAACCCATTTTTTCAGCTTAAGGAAACTGAAAAATATAGTTACAATGGCATGAATTCAATCTTATACCTTTGCTGGTTAGAACGAAGCAGCTGTTTGCAACAGGTGCATAACCCACTGAGCCATGCGCTCCATGTCTCTGCTCCTCCTGACCAACATCGTCAGGAATTCATTCTTTTCTGATTCCATCCTCCTTTTTGCAGCTGTTCTTCCTGTCTGTTGGCTCCCTGAGTAGCCTTTCATTATTAGTAGGTTTTTTAGGCCATAAAATGATCACAGTGTTGAGATCTCTGTACAATGCCATGTCACAGATGGCTAAGAGGGAAATATAAAGAAGCAGCATTATTCCCTTTCCTGTATGGAACAGGCTTAATGCATATTGGTGCGATTTATTGACTACTTTTTGATGACTGGATTTCTAATGAGATTCTAATGACTGATATTGATGAAATTAACTTCTGACTTAAAGTTGATTCACAAAAAAATTGATTCATGTTAGACCTGGCACCATTGGCGTGGGTCTCCCCTGCATTTTTGCCTTTGCCTCCTGTGTTTTTGCTGTATGTTGGACTCTGTTTTGCTGGTCTAGATGCTTTGGGCACTTTGCCACTGCTGTTCAGTGCCAAAGTGCAAGTGCTCCCTTTGTAAATTACTGTTATGGATTGGTGTTTCCATGATTGGCTATTTGATTTACTAGTCAGTCCCTAGTACAGTGCACCGTGTGTGCCCGGGGACTGTAAATCAAATGCTGCTAGTGGGCTTGCAGCACTGTTTGTGCCCCCCCACAGAAACAGCCTGTAAAATGTAACTCTGGTCTGCCATTGCAGAGCCTGTATGCAGCCTAGGACTGCCATGTCGACTTGGCAAGTGCTGTCGACTTGACAAGTGCACACACTTGCCAGTCCCTAAACCTTCCCTTTTCTACATATTTGTCACCCCTAAGGTAGGCCCAAGGTACCCCTGTGGGCAGGGTGCAGTGTATGTGAAAGGTAGGACATTCCCTGGTGTGTGTGGCATGTCCTGATAGTGAATTACTGCCAATTTCGTTTTTCACTATTGCAAGGCTACTTGTTCCCATAGGACAGAATGGGGAGTTTGTTTATAACATCTTATAAACATAACTGGCCCTGGGAACAAGGTTGGAAAATAAAGTTTAGAGTGACTGAACTCAGAATGTTAAAGTGCATCTTTTAGTGAGGGTGATTTTTACATTTTGTGTTTGAAAATACCACTTTTAGAAACTAGGTATTTTCTTGCCTAACCATCCCGTGTGCCTCTGCTAGGTTTGTGTATGGCATGTCTGGCTTTTGGATGACAAGGGCTGGAGAGGGGCAGTGGCTCCAGAAGTCTGATGAGTCAGGGCTGGGCTGAATAGACCTGGGCTGCATTTAGAGTAGGGGCAGGAGATTTCCTTTCACCTGAATGGGCCTGGTCTGCCTTCAACAATGCTGTCTCCACCTACTGCCGGGATGCTGCACCAGTGAGGACAGAACTGGTTTTGGCTGGGTAGAGGCACTCTCTGCCCTCAGAGAACAACAGATTTGTGTGTATAAAAAGAGGGGCCCAGACCCCCGACTTTTAGATCACTTCTGGGAAATCAAGAGTAATCTTTGCCAAGGAGAAGAGCCGGAGAAGCTGAGGAGGACTACTGCCCCTGTGCTGTTTGCTGTCTAGGGTTGGCCTGCAGTGGCTACTTGCTGCCAAGGAAAGTAGAAAAGGACTTTGCTGTTTGCTTTGTCACCTGCTTGAAAAAAGATCTCCAAGGGCTTGAAACTGAGCTTGCCTCCTGTTCTGAAGTTTCAGGGACACTAAGGGGTCGATTCCGATTCGGGCCAGAAATCTCTCCGACCGAGCCGGACCCGGAGAGATTTCCGACCGAATCGGACCCGTGCAGTCCGACCGAACGAGTACGATGCGCACGTATGCCATCGGACCCGAGTCGGTCGGACTCCCATTGAAGTCAATGGGAGCCGGTCGTACAACGCGTACGCGGGCTCCCATTGACTCAATGGGTGCGAGTCGGACAAGTGCGCCCCCTACAGCGGGTACGCGGCGAAGCGACTCGCGCCGTACACGCACAGGTAGCGATACAAAAGGGGATGACACAAAAGGGGATGATGGACGGAACGCTTGAGCCAATCAAACACTCACCCCCAGTCAACTGATCTGGGTTTAATCCATCATCATTCTTTAGCTCACTCCACCACCCCAGTTCAGACATGGCCATATGCAAATCAGTCTGACCCTGTGCCTCATGGGAACAGTCCAGCCCGAACTGCCAAGCCATGTCTTCCCTGGACCGGAAACAAGCATCCTAGGACCGGTTTCTGGCATTTCAGCCGTCATCAGCCAGGCTTGCTTGAATCCAGTGGCAAAGTGAGCAAGGGACCCACGTCTGGGCATACCCCCGCCAACTTAGGGCGACCAAAGCGATACAAAAGGGGATGATGGACGGAACGCTTGAGCCAATCAAACACTCACCCCCAGTCAACTGATCTGGGTTTAATCCATCATCATTCTTTAGCTCACTCCACCACCCCAGTTCAGACATGGCCATATGCAAATCAGTCTGACCCTGTGCCTCATGGGAACAGTCCAGCCCGAACTGCCAAGCCATGTCTTCCCTGGACCGGAAACAAGCATCCTAGGACCGGTTTCTGGCATTTCAGCCGTCATCAGCCAGGCTTGCTTGAATCCAGTGGCAAAGTGAGCAAGGGACCCACGTCTGGGCATACCCCGCCAACTTAGGGCGACCAAAGCGATACAAAAGGGGATGATGGACGGAACGCTTGAGCCAATCAAACACTCACCCCCAGTCAACTGATCTGGGTTTAATCCATCATCATTCTTTAGCTCACTCCACCACCCCAGTTCAGACATGGCCATATGCAAATCAGTCTGACCCTGTGCCTCATGGGAACAGTCCAGCCCGAACTGCCAAGCCATGTCTTCCCTGGACCGGAAACAAGCATCCTAGGACCGGTTTCTGGCATTTCAGCCGTCATCAGCCAGGCTTGCTTGAATCCAGTGGCAAAGTGAGCAAGGGACCCACGTCTGGGCATACCCCGCCAACTTAGGGCGACCAAAGCGATACAAAAGGGGATGATGGACGGAACGCTTGAGCCAATCAAACACTCACCCCCAGTCAACTGATCTGGGTTTAATCCATCATCATTCTTTAGCTCACTCCACCACCCCAGTTCAGACATGGCCATATGCAAATCAGTCTGACCCTGTGCCTCATGGGAACAGTCCAGCCCGAACTGCCAAGCCATGTCTTCCCTGGACCGGAAACAAGCATCCTAGGACCGGTTTCTGGCATTTCAGCCGTCATCAGCCAGGCTTGCTTGAATCCAGTGGCAAAGTGAGCAAGGGACCCACGTCTGGGCATACCCCCGCCAACTTAGGGCGACCAAAGCGATACAAAAGGGGATGATGGACGGAACGCTTGAGCCAATCAAACACTCACCCCCAGTCAACTGATCTGGGTTTAATCCATAATCATTCTTTAGCTCACTCCACCACCCCAGTTCAGACATGGCCATATGCAAATCAGTCTGACCCTGTGCCTCATGGGAACAGTCCAGCCCGAACTGCCAAGCCATGTCTTCCCTGGACCGGAAACAAGCATCCTAGGACCGGTTTCTGGCATTTCAGCCGTCATCAGCCAGGCTTGCTTGAATCCAGTGGCAAAGTGAGCAAGGGACCCACGTCTGGGCATACCCCCACCAACTTAGGGCGACCAAAGCGATACAAAAGGGGATGATGGACGGAACGCTGAGCCAATCAAACACTCACCCCCAGTCAACTGATCTGGGTTTAATCCATCATCATTCTTTAGCTCACTCCACCACCCCAGTTCAGACATGGCCATATGCAAATCAGTCTGACCCTGTGCCTCATGGGAACAGTCCAGCCCGAACTGCCAAGCCATGTCTTCCCTGGACCGGAAACAAGCATCCTAGGACCGGTTTCTGGCATTTCAGCCGTCATCAGCCAGGCTTGCTTGAATCCAGTGGCAAAGTGAGCAAGGGACCCACGTCTGGGCATACCCCGCCAACTTAGGGCGACCAAAGCGATACAAAGGGGATGATGGACGGAACGCTTGAGCCAATCAAACACTCACCCCCAGTCAACTGATCTGGGTTTAATCCATCATCATTCTTTAGCTCACTCCACCACCCCAGTTCAGACATGGCCATATGCAAATCAGTCTGACCCTGTGCCTCATGGGAACAGTCCAGCCCGAACTGCCAAGCCATGTCTTCCCTGGACCGGAAACAAGCATCCTAGGACCGGTTTCTGGCATTTCAGCCGTCATCAGCCAGGCTTGCTTGAATCCAGTGGCAAAGTGAGCAAGGGACCCACGTCTGGGCATACCCCGCCAACTTAGGGCGACCAAGCGATACAAAGGGGATGATGGACGGAACGCTTGAGCCAATCAAACACTCACCCCAGTCAACTGATCTGGGTTTAATCCATAATCATTCTTTAGCTCACTCCACCACCCCAGTTCAGACATGGCCATATGCAAATCAGTCTGACCCTGTGCCTCATGGGAACAGTCCAGCCCGAACTGCCAAGCCATGTCTTCCCTGGACCGGAAACAAGCATCCTAGGACCGGTTTCTGGCATTTCAGCCGTCATCAGCCAGGCTTGCTTGAATCCAGTGGCAAAGTGAGCAAGGGACCCACGTCTGGGCATACCCCGCCAACTTAGGGCGACCAAAGCGATACAAAGGGGATGATGGACGGAACGCTTGAGCCAATCAAACACTCACCCCCAGTCAACTGATCTGGGTTTAATCCATCATCATTCTTTAGCTCACTCCACCACCCCAGTTCAGACATGGCCATATGCAAATCAGTCTGACCCTGTGCCTCATGGGAACAGTCCAGCCCGAACTGCCAAGCCATGTCTTCTGGCAGTGGGTCCCTTGCTCACTTTGCCACTGGATTCAAGCAAGCCTGGCTGATGACGGCTGGAATGCCAGAAACCGGTCCTAGGATGCTTGTTTCCGGTCCAGGGAAGACATGGCTTGGCAGTTCGTGCTGGACTGTTCCCATGAGGCACAGGGTCAGACTGATTTGCATATGGCCATGTCTGAACTGGGGTGGTGGAGTGAGCTAAAGAATGATGATGGATTAAACCCAGATCAGTTGACTGGGGGTGAGTGTTTGATTGGCTCAAACGTTCCGTCCATCATCCCCTTTGTATCGCTTGTTCGCCCTAAGTTGGCGGGGTATGCCAGACGTGGGTCCCTTGCTCACTTTGCCACTGGATTCAAGCAAGCCTGGCTGATGACGGCTGGAATGCCAGAAACCGGTCCTAGGATGCTTGTTTCCGGTCCAGGGAAGACATGGCTTGGCAGTTCGTGCTGGACTGTTCCCATGAGGCACAGGGTCAGACTGATTTGCATATGGCCATGTCTGAACTGGGGTGGTGGAGTGAGCTAAAGAATGATGATGGATTAAACCCAGATCAGTTGACTGGGGTGAGTGTTTGATTGGCTCAAACGTTCCGTCCATCATCCCCTTTGTATCGCTTGTTCGCCCTAAGTTGGCGGGGTATGCCCAGACGTGGGTCCCTTGCTCACTTTGCCACTGGATTCAAGCAAGCCTGGCTGATGACGGCTGGAATGCCAGAAACCGGTCCTAGGATGCTTGTTTCCGGTCCAGGGAAGACATGGCTTGGCAGTTCGTGCTGGACTGTTCCCATGAGGCACAGGGTCAGACTGATTTGCATATGGCCATGTCTGAACTGGGGTGGTGGAGTGAGCTAAAGAATGATGATGGATTAAACCCAGATCAGTTGACTGGGGTGAGTGTTTGATTGGCTCAAACGTTCCGTCCATCATCCCCTTTGTATCGCTTGTTACGCCCTAAGTTGGCGGGTATGCCCAGACGTGGGTCCCTTGCTCACTTTGCCACTGGATTCAAGCAAGCCTGGCTGATGACGGCTGGAATGCCAGAAACCGGTCCTAGGATGCTTGTTTCCGGTCCAGGAAGACATGGCTTGGCAGTTCGTGCTGGACTGTTCCCATGAGGCACAGGGTCAGACTGATTTGCATATGGCCATGTCTGAACTGGGGTGGTGGAGTGAGCTAAAGAATGATGATGGATTAAACCCAGATCAGTTGACTGGGAGTGAGTGTTTGATTGGCTCAAGCGTTCCGTCCATCATCCCCTTTGTACACGCACAGGTAGAGGGGACCCATGGGTCCCCCTGTGTGCGACTTCGCGCGGCTCACGGCGTACAGGGGGTCCGACACTGACCCCCAAAGTACGGCTCCGACAGCTCTTTCGAGCCGGAGTGCGCGGCTCGGTCGGACTGCTCGCGGCGCGCATCGTACTTACCCGGCCGGGGAACGTCTCCATTGCGCGGTGCGAGTCGAGTCCGAGCGAGTCGGTCGGTGCGGTTCGAGCCGGGAACGAGTCGGTCGGAGCGGTCGGGACGCCCGGACGAGTCGGTCGGCGACTCGCATCGTACTCGCTCGGCCGGACCCGCGTACGATTCGGTCGGGAAACAGGGCTCCGAATCAGATCCGGTAAAGCCGAATCCGATTCGGAGCCCTACCGGCCGAGATCGGAATCGGCCCCAAAGACTTTACCACCAGCTCCCCTGAATTTCCTTGCTGGGAATTCTAACCTGCAAAGAGGTGCCTGTTGCTATTCTGGACCTCTAGAGACTGCTTTCAGCTGGGAGCTGGAAAAACCACGCATCTTCGAAGAAGCGAGACGCATCTGCACCTGTTTCCGACGCATCGGCAAAGAAACCATTGCAGCGCCTCCGAAGTCCGAGATCATCGCACCGAGTTCGACGCAAGGCCTGCTGTGCGGCTGCACGAGTTCACGCATCGTCCCGGATCGTCGCATCGCATTGAGGCGCTGAGTTTGTCGCATCGTTGGGGGACGCAGTAAGAAACCGACACATCACCTCCCCACGCAGTAAGAAACCGACGCATCACCTCCTCTCCGGTAAGGAACTGACGCATCACCTCCCCTGCGCTGCAGTAAGGAACCGACGCATCACCTCCCCCGGAGCAAGGAACCAACGCATCACCTTCCCTGGGTGTAAGGAACCGACGCATCACCTTCCCTGCGGCTCGTTTTGTTTGTTTCCATGACGCATCCCAGGTACTTTGTGAGAAAAGTGTTGCATCTGGAATTTGCTTTGAACTGAACTATTTCTACCATCTGAAAGTCATATTTTTATTACTGTATTGTGGATTTTTGTCATTTGGTCTTGTTTTGGTTTAGATAAAGATTACTTATTTTGTTAATCTGGTGTGGTGTCCATTTGTACTGTTTTTACTGTATTACTGTATGTGTTCACAAATGCTTTACACACTGCCTCTGAGATAAGCCTGTCTGCTCGTGCCAAGCTACCAAGGGGGTGAGCAGGGGTTATTTTAGAAGTGTACCCCCCCTTACCCTGACTAGAAGCAAGGGCCCTATTTGGACAAAGGTACCTACCTCTGCCAACTAGAGACCCCCATTTCTAACAATTCATAAAACACTTTGACTCATAACAAACTCTCATTATTGTCTGACATAGACAGAGATTGTGACAAATATGATGTATTGCTCTGATCTTCTCTAAAACAAAGGCAAAGATCCATCAATCTGAGTTGATAGCGGGAAACTCAGATTTTTACCATTATGTTTTGCTATGCTATGCTATGTTATGCTTCACTATGCTATGTTATGCAATGCTATGCTATGTTATGTTGCATTACATTATGTTATATTATGCAGATTTGTAGAGCACACTATCACCCTGAAGGGTAGCCTGGTGCTGCGCTGGTGTGAGTCTAGCCAAATCTAGGGCCTTCAGGGACTACTCGAAAGGCAGGTCTTCAGTTTCATGTGGAATTCAAGAAGTGAGGAGGAGGCTCTTATGTGTTGCTGCAGATAGTTCCACACTTTAAGAGCGATGTAGGAGAAAGCTGGACTGCAAGAACTGATTTTCCGTATGTGTAGGATGTATGAATGTAGGAGCCCAGTCAAGCACACGTGTCTGGAAGGTTTGTGAAAGCAGATGCTATTGCTGAGGTATGCTTGGCCAGTGTTGCGTAGTGCCTTGAAGGTGTGGGTGAGGAGTTTGTATTGTGCTTGTTTGTGTATGGGGAGCCAGTAGAGCTCTTTCAGGTGTGGAATGATGTAAGTAGGGCATGTGTGGTTGAAAATTATTCTGAAAGGTCTGCATCCTTTTGGTGAGTTTTTTGTTGATTCCAGCATAGAGGTTGTTCAGGTAGTCCAGCGTGCTTGTGACATGGGCATTTGTAACAGTTTTATGGGTGCTGATTGGGAGCCATTTGAAAATCTTCCTCAGCATTTTCAGGATATGGAAGCATGAGGAAGTGATGTTGTTGACTTTGGCAGTCATGTCATGTTTGCTGCAGATGATGATCCCGAGGTTTTTGGCGTGGATGATGAGGGTGTCGGTCCTAACTCTGTTGTCCATGGCCACCAGATGGAGTCCCACGGTCAAGTGTTCTTCCTGAAGATCTTGAGTTCGGTCTTGTTTATGTTCAGAAAGTTGGTCTTCACCAGTGGGCAATTTCAGCAATGCAGGCATTGAACGTGATCTGGTTAATGCAAGTCTTTTCCATGAGGGAGAGAGTTGCATGTCATTGGGCGTAGGAGTGCGCATTGATGTTGTGAAAGCGGATGATTCTGGCTAGAGAGATCATATATGTGTTGAAGAGGGTTGGGCTGAGGATCTTTGTGGAACTCCACAGATGAGGTCATAAACTTTTCTTTCAGTCAGAAAGGAGCAGGTCCATCAGAGTGCATATCCTTGGATTCTGATAGCATGCAGGTGTTGGGTGACGATGGGGTAGGACACTGTGTCACAGGCTGCAGAGAGGACCAGGAAGATGATGGGCTGCCGTGTCTCCTCCATCCAGAGTCATGCGGATTTCATCCATGGCAGCAATGAGGGCAGTTTCTGTGCTGGGTTTGGGTCTGAAACCAGACTGAGTGACATTGAGTAGTTGGTGATCATTGAGCAATGCAGTGAGGCATTTGTTGATCATTTTCTCTAAGACCTTGGTCAAGAATGGTATCAGGGAGATCGAGCTGTAGTTGCGAGCATTGCATGGTCCCCCAAGAGGACAGCTGCATGTTTCTAAGTGTCTGGGAAGGTCGGGGAACAGGTGGAGGCATTCAAAATAGGTGTGAGCATAGCGATGATGTGTTGCAGTCCTCTGGGGTAGGTGTGGTGGGGCAGGGGTCAGATGTGGCCTCTGAGTGGATGGGCTTCATGGTGATGGTGGTTTCTTCTGGGAAGATGAAGGGCCATGTGGATAGCTTTGGTTCTTTAAATAAGATCAGAAGTCATTTGGCAAGGTCAGTCAGGTCCAGTTTTGAGTTGAAGTTGATGTAAATAGTAGTGACTTTCTAGCTGAAGATTTGCGAGAGACTGATGCAGAGGTCCTGCGAAAGGGTGACTGAGTTAGAGGCGGCCACATGTGAGGTGATATCTTTCACAACAGTGCTTCTGTTGGTGCTGGCATCAATACGGTCTTCCAGAGGAGCTCATTTGGTGGTTCGGATAATTTGTTGGTAGGGTCTCAGGGCAGATTTGAACTTGCACCTATCTACAATCTACTGGCTCATTCTTCATTTGAGCTCCAGTTGTTTTCAGTGGCGTTTCATCACTTTGAGTTCCTCCGTGTACCAACTTGCCTATGCTTTAGATCTTGTTGCATTGATGTGTTTGAGGGGCACCTAAGAGTCATCCCTGGAGGGGATCCAATTGTTGAAATTCTTGATGGCTTGTCAGAGGAGGTTCCAATGTTCGTGTCAGTGAGTGTAGAAACCGGTGTTCAAGTCCTTGTCAGTGACGCTGTTCCAGTTTCAGCAGGCTGGTCTGGTGATGGTGTGTGCGCATGTGACTGGGACAGGGAATGAGGGTCTGGTATGTCAAGGAGACTGATGTGGGCTTGTTGACTCAGATTTTGCTGAAGATGGTGAAAATAGGGTCTTGGAGGTGTCTGTTGACATAGGTAAATCCCATCACTTGTTGGGTGTGACCCAGGCTTCCGAGGTCTTCTGTGAGTGTTTTTTGAGTTGGGTTCAGTGTGGTCTTCGAAGTAAGATGTCATTACTAGCATCGAGGGCGAGTGGTGCAACAAAGTCTGTAATGGGGTCGGTGAAGTTGGTGCACAGTGCCAGTGGTTGTAGAAGAGAGTGCTGCTTAGTTTGAAGTTAGCTGTGACGTGGAGCTTGAAAGACAGGTGTTCAATTTTGGAGGATAACGTGTCTGTGGTGCAGCAGATTGTGTTCTTGTGGATGATGGTGATTCTGCCTCTGTGCTTGTGAAGTCTGTCTTGCCTGGTGATCTTGTAGATGGGCAGGATGGCTGTGGGGATGTCAGGTGGTGATATGGGATTGAGCCAGGTGTCTGAGAGGAAACATAAGTCCAGGGTGTTGTCATGCTGCAGGTCCTGAATCTCTGTGGCATGTTAGGTGAGTGAGCAGGTGTGGAGGAGCATGCATGGAAGTGCGCGTGTTGTGTGGGTGGTGCAGCATGTAAGAGCAGGGTGTTTGGTGCTGTCAGTGCAGTAAATGTTGGGTGTGGGTAAGTGAATGAAAATGTTTAGGAAACGCAGGAGAATGCTCTATCAGTGTTGTTTGATTCGAATCACTGACAAAATATCGAACACCACAATATCGAGGTACAAAAATATCGGGACATAAATATCGATGTCAAGAATATCGACATCCTATCTACAACATGGTAAGTACAAAAATATATAGAAAAAAAATATCGTTGTTTAAAATATCGAAGTACAAAATATCGTTTTTTTTTAATATATGAAAAAAAATGTAAAATAAATTAAATAATACATATAACTTAATTTTTTTAAAATAATTATTAGAAAATGTTAACAATTATAAATAATAAATGTAATATAAAAATAAATTTAACTATATGTATAAAATATAATATATATACTTACTTAATAATATTTATAAATAAGTATTTTAGGGGCCCATTACGATGGCGGGCGGAAGCACAACCGCCGTGCTGGCGGATGCAAAAACCACCAGTTACCGCCCGCATGCCGCAGCCCACACGCCCGCCAAATTACGATGCGAAAAGCAGGCCAAACACCGCCGGCAAGCCAGCAACACCGTCCGCCATCAAAGTGCGCCCGCACACGTAGCGGCGCAGCACAACTGACACACACCGTCCGACGAAACACGTCCCGCCCGGCGCATAAATTACGATGCCGCAAACAAACGGCTCCCACGGCAAAGAGACACCGCACGTGAAAGAGAGGCGGAAACACGGACGCAGAGCACGGACAACGAAGAAGCGGCACCCCGGGCATGAATCCAGCACTGCAGGCCCTTCCCATGCTTCTGCTGATGCACCACCAAGGACGCAACGTACCGCGGAGACGCAGGTAGGCACACACACAACAAGTGCACGCAAACAGCGCACACAGTGCAAGGGCGGAAAAAGCGGACAACCCCCACCAGCGCGTGCACACTACACATCCACCATTGCATCCACATATGACACACAGGCCAAATCCTAACATCGCAGAACACATGTGTACACACCACCTGGGACTAGGAACCAACCACCCCGTCACGGCCCCAAAGCGCCGATGACGCCGCCACACATGCGCACAACGCAGAGGCCAACCGCAGCGCCATGCATGCGTCGCACACAGGGACAGGGACACAACCAAGCAGCACACACATCAGCCCCACCCCGAACGCACATGACACGTGACAGGCCGGCCACAGACATGTCCCCAACGCCCAATTCACGGACAACACCCAACGCCACACAACCGACGCACACATGTCAGTGAAGTCACGCAACAGCAGGACACACCCCAGTGTAACAAACATGGCGAAGCACACAGCGGCGGCAACACCAACTAGGAGAAGCAGGGCCCCTTCGGGAAGAGGAACGCCAGTACCACACTCAAAAACCCATACCACCCTGCACATATGAACAAGACACATGAAACGGAACACCAAAGAGCCCGGGGACCGACAACAGGTGGCCCAAGAATTACATCCACACACAAGGCCCAACGCAGAGCGGGAAGGCAGGCTGCCGCCCACACAAGGGAGAGCAGACAGCACTGAATGACCTTCCATTCCAACACCGAAACCACAGCCCTACGACAGAAGCCGGTGAATACAGCCATTGTCCAAGAATAGACCAACACAGGCTTGCCGAGGAGACCGACCACAGGGCAGATAGCGCATATCACAGAAGCACACAACGGACGGGGAAGAAAGAAGAAAACACTCCCCCATGTCGGCCACATGCAAGTTAATTGGAAGGAGTCACACAGCACTGACCTTGAACTGTCTGAGAAGCATGTGGGAAGAGGGCCCGTGTCCTCCAAACAAGCCAACAGAACACAAGTCCTGTCTCCCCACGACTACACAGAGCTCACAGCAACCCCGGAGTGTGCACATTGCAGACTGCACACACAGCCGGAGCACGCCACCACAACGCACCGCTGCGAAATGGCAACCGCAACACACCTACCCAACTACGCCGAAGAGCTCAAGCTGTACCAAACCAGCACGATACATACATTGGGATGCGATCTCCTGTCCCTGCTGAACGTAAGTTACCGACTGACTTACCGCATCACATTGTTCAGCTGCGTCATGCCCGTCTTCTACTGTCGGAGGTGTCCCTACCAGCATCCCGTCGAGATATGCCTCTCCAACCCGGCATGTCTGAAGGCGGACCTGCTACCACTACTCCTCCCTCTGGACGCACACGACAGGGCCTGCTCTGCCTATGGGGGCATGGCGTATGTGGCCAACATCGCACGCGCACTGAAATGGAACCACTGTGCCTCCACACGACGGATCATCGAGAACAGCTACATCGAATGTCACCCAGCATGCCCCATCATGGTCCTCCAAGGGACAACCTACGAACAACACCTTGACAGCCACCATCCGCTTCATTGGCTGGCAAACATGTACACCACCAATGACATGGAAGCCCTGCTGGACGGCATCGCATACCTGACAACCTGTAAATACGTCGGACCACAACGCAGGTTCCCCGAGTGACCTATGAAGTCCAACCCCGCACCCATGCTCAGCTTCCGCACGGACTGGCCAGTCACCACCACAACAGCCATACCAAACGACCGGCAACTGTAACCACACCATCAACGACATCGCCATGACATCGGATATGACCGGGACATGCACACTGTTCCCCATCACATCCAGGAACACCGCATGCATCGTGGGAGGCAGTGGCATGGGCTCTGTGCATCGCACCCACATGGACGGAACTGCACGAACAACCAGGACACGACATGGATCCAGCGCACATGGACACACACACCGCTCAGTGGACATGAATAGGTCGCCTGGAGTCTGTGGGTGCTGCACCCCTCCCACCCCCGCCCCGGGAATCCCATACCAGGACCTTTGCATGGACGACAAGTGCATACAACAACAACACGACCCCAGTGACTGTGACATGTCCAGTAACCACCACAGTGCAACAACAAGTGGCACGCCGCTGCATGCACGCAAGCACATGCCCTGATGTCATCTCACATGCACGCGTGCATGAGGAACAACCGCAGCAAACCTGTCACATGGAACTGAGATGGACTGTGCCCATGATGCCGAGCGGTCTGGTAGGCTACATGTATACCGTCTGTGTCAAAGTCCGCAGCTCCGCAGCTATACGTAAATGTACATTAGCACAGCCTTGGCCAAGCAGATGTAACCCCACACCCTATCCCATTTGTAATCATGCTCAGTATATCCTCAATATGTATTCCGCTGCCAGTAGTGTCCACTATACTGCATCACAGAGGACAGAAGACTCAATATAATGTTTGAAACCAGAACTGTCTCCGCTGACTCATTTCACAAGTACGAATGAGAGAGGATGAGAGTATGTGAAGTACACGGCAGTCGTGACATGACCATGTAGTCCACTGGTATTGGATGTCAACGCAAATGAGTAGCACTACTGTGGAAGACACACATGTGTCGTGTGAAGTCGTATGGACGCAGTGCTCAGGTGGGTGGGTGCGACGGGTAGATGCGCACATGCCAAGTTGGAGCACGCCGTGTTGGGAGGGCTCATGAACAGTACACCACCGCTTCCCTGGGCATTGTGAGAGGACACCTGTCGGGGGAGTGAACACGTGTGTGCACAGCAGCCGGGCACACGTACAAAGCGGTACCAGGCGCACCTCAGCCCACCCTCTGTGGACGAGCTGGATCCTGTTGTGCGCCCGCCATGCCCCTTGACAAGGCACACACAGCCCCAGTCGACCAGGTGTAACCCCAACATAGTCAATCCGCACAGGCGATACAGGGCACGGGATGGCAGTGGAGCATGGTGTGTGAGAGGTCTCCTCGCGCTCCTCCTGCTCATATCACGCAGGCAATAGAACCTCAACGTCCAGCATGGCAAAAAGTCAAATGGAAGTGTAGGGGGACGCACCACAGCACGAGCAGCACTGACGTCACGGGAGGTGGCTCGCACCATCCCATCCATTGCCCATCATACCAACCACGACACATGCCATTGCGACTAAGTGCAAGCGCATGCGCCACCACCCCTGAGCCCTCCCCAGAGAGGCCAAAGAGTGAATGTGTGGGCCATCAGCCACAGACGGACGCGGCATGGCCGCAAGGGCAGCCACAGCCACTGGGTGTCGCAGGTGGCGGATCTGGAAGGCGAAGACTGTGATGCATAGTCCATGCAGGCCGGGTCTCCATTTGGGGCACCACGCAGGTGGACGGCGTCCCGCCACACATCATACCCTGAGACAGCCCACTCGTGCAACTGGACCCACACATACACTCCTTGCCCTCTCTGGTGCAAGCTTGGGGCTGCCTGTGCAAGCGCTAGCCTCGCAGGTGAGCATGCATATTGGGGGGCGAGGGGAGGACATGAGGGCTGGGGCGAAGATGACTGTATCACTGTCAGTTAGTACAAGGGATGACCCAGATGTGGAAAGGAAGAGACGTGTCCCGTGTGTACTGCAACTAGTCGCCAATCCAAATACCCCCATGTCCGGAATGTAAGCCCGCACCTAGGCCCGCCCATCCGCCACATCGAACATACCACCAGCACGACAACCTTCCCATTCGAAACACTGACTGGGGGTGGCGACCAGTGAACAATCATGTGTAGCCTACCCACGCGTACATGTGGGCCCTCCATGATCCATGTCACCTGCGGCAAAGACATGACATGCGCAATGAGGGAAGTGAGGAGAGCTGTCCGCCCACGCGCAGAAGGTGCATCAGCTCCACAGACCCAGCAGCGAGTCCAGCAGGGGTCACATGTGCAGGGGCAGCTGTGCCTGGTGTGAAGGCACATGCATATAGACAGCACATCGACCAATGTGTAGTCTGCCCACATCCACAGTCCATCATCATGCGGACATAGGAATTGAACACAGGGCAACACATCTTAGCTGGTGCACCCACCGTGACCAACAATGCGCAATCATCGACGTACCCGCCCTGTGCATGGCCCCCCCAACGGAGGCACATCCAGTGCCACCATCCCACACACACAAGCCTTCCACGGAACATGCTGTGTCCAATGGTCAGTACAGAGTCAGCGCCCATCTGGTGGATCCTGAACAGGAGACACATGCACACACATGCCAGCTCCCACTATGTACGACTGCCACCTGGCACGTGCAATGTAACCTCTCACCTGTGACGTGTGACTGCAAGCACACAGCCGTCTTGGCATGGGGCTGTCAATGTGGACACCAGTCAATGTTTCGGGAGCTGTGATCCGTACAGTGCTGTACATAGGGTGCAGTGCTGACACCTACTACTGTCTCATATCCCCTCGTGCCACAGGTCCCACTTGTATTGGCCGCTCAGCCCGTGCCCACATCGTCGTCGTCGTGTGCCATACTCATCCAGCCTCGGAAGCAGTACCATGCTCAGCAGACACTCATGTTGCCGTGGCGTTGCCGCTTGACGAATATGCAGTCAGTCCCCATCAGCACGCCCGCAAGTCATTGGGGCCTAGATCCCCATGTGCATGCACATGGCAGTGGTATGTCTCACTTGCCATTGCCATTGTTGGGAGACCTGTGTAAGTGTATTGTGGCCGTGCCGTCCCAGCTTGACAGCTGGGCTGTGGCTCATGTGCTTGCTCAGTCATGTCAGTGATGTGTATGCGAAATTGCTATGTGCCGTGTTGCTTTGACATGTGTCCTCTGCCATTTAACCCAGGCGGAGACCGAACATTGACCGCCCATACCAATTGCTGGCGGACATGGACGATACAGAGGTAATCAGGAAGTTTCGGCTGGACAGGCCAACTCTGCATCGACTGTGTGCCATGTTAGAGCCCCATCTCCGTCCCCGCAGGGTGTATCCGACTGCTGTCACCCCCACGGCTAAGGTGATGGCCGCCATGCATTTCTTCGCCACTGGGTCATTCCAGCACACAGTGGGCAGTGGAGGAGGGATGTCCCAGCCCATGTTCAGCAAGGTGCTGAGGGATGTACTGGCAGCCATGATGCTGTACCGGAACAGGTACATCAGATTCCCCAGGGCTCGTGAATTGGCGGCAGTGAAGGGTGCATTCTATGCCCTTGGCAGAATCCCACACGTCGTGGGAGCCATTGACTGCACTCATGTTGGCCTTGTTCCACCACAGGCCACTGAGCACCTGTACCGCAACAGGAAGCACACGCACTCCCTGAATGTGCAAGTGGTGTGCCTTGCGGACATGGTGATCACCCACGTGTGTGCAAAGTTTCCAGGCTCGGCCCATGACGCACACATAATGCGCAACAGCATCTTGCCACGACTGATGGCCAATCTGCAACAGGATCGTGCCTGTATTGTCGGTGAGTATGTGGAGTGGTGTAGCGTGCTGGTTGTGCGATGCTGTCCCCTGTCCAGTTGGGATAGCAACGGTTCTCTGTGTCCCTCACACCCAGGTGACTCTGCGTATCCGAATGGGGCATGGCTGCTCAGTCCATTGAGGAATCCTCGCACCCCAGCAGACGATCGATACAATGAGGCACATGGGAGGACCAGACGTGTGGTCGAGCGTACCTTTGGCCTCCTCAAGTCCAGGTTCAGGTGCCTGGACCGCACCGGGGTGCACTGGCGTACTCCCCACAGAAGGTGTGCCAGATAGTGGTGGCGTGCTGCATGCTGCACAATCTGGCCATTCGGAAGCAGATCCCCCTCATTGTGGATGACGGAGATCAACCAGGGCCCCAGCCCGCAGACCAGGACAGCTCGAGTGAGGTGGACAGCGGAGAGGAGGAAGCTGGGAATGTGCGCCAGCAGCTCATCGCCCGCTACTTCACTTGACGGTGAGTGTCCATGTACGACGGATGATGTGTCTGTATCTATGCAGGTGTGTGTGTGCTGTGTCAGGGTGGCCGTATGTTCACTGCGTGCAGTGTGTCAACGCTCCATGGCCAGGGTAGTATGCCACTGTTGGTGGCTGTGGCATTGTGCCCTATTGCTCTGTGCGATGTGTGTACATTGCTTGTAGTTGTTGACATGTACTGTGTGATGGGTGTGTGACACACTCATTGAATGTGCTCCTGTTCTGTCTCCCACCCCTAGGTCCCTACAGGCCCTCCGGATTCCATTTCCATGCCACGCATCAGGTGCCTTTCCGCCCAAGGTGGCCGTTGTATTCCGTACAATAAAGACACAGGGCACAAACAGCAGTTAGTGAAAAAGGTGCATTTATTACAAACTGTGACATGTGATTGTGTGTAAGGTGATGACAAAAGTGGTGCGTGCAGTGACAATGAGCTGTCGGTCATGGCTGCGTGATGATCAGGGTGTACCCACTGGTTCTATGTCCATAGTCCAACACACACATGCCATCCAGATGGCTGTGTGGAGTGGGATCGTAGAGCAAGTCAATGCAGTGGCTGGTCAAGGAAGGCTGGCGGAAGGCTGGCTGGCTGCCTCACTTGCGACTGGAGCGTGCGAAGTCCTCCCGGGAGATCTGTTTCCTCTTCGGACGGCCCCTTCCACGTTTGGGAGGGGGTGTGTGGTGGCGACCTGCTGGTGGTGGGTGAGGTGTGCTCACTGGCTGTGGACGCAGGGGAAGTGGACACTGCTGCCCGAGCCTGCGCCCTAGCAGGTGGTGGCGGAGGTGGTGTTGCTGGCCTTGCCTGTGACCCCACCGCCACCACCAGCTGGCCCATGAGGTCCACGAGTTGGTCCATACGGGACACGAATTGGCCCATATGGGCGTCCATGGACCTCAGCACCCCCAGCACCTCCCGCGTGTCAGTAGCAGACCTGGCCCATTGTCCTTGGGCCTCTTCATAGGCCCCAAGGACTCTGTCCATTTGAGGCAGGGCATGGCTCCCAGGGGAGGCTGGCGTTTCCCTGACCCTGCTCCTCCTACCAGTCCTGCTGCCACCGGCCTGCCCACTAGCCACATTGCTCACCACGGTCCTCGCTGTGGCTCCCAGGGTGGATCCAGTCGGCCGGGCCACCACCTGCGCTGGGGCTGGTGCCAGCGAAGACGTGGTGGTGGTGGAGGCGGTGGTGGTCGGTGCGGCGATGGTGGCGGTTGCGGCAGTGGTAGTGGCCGCAATGACCGTGGGTGTGGCCGCAACGACAGTGGCAGCAGGGGACTGGGACTGTTCAGCATCCCTGGATGATGGGTTGGTGGGTAGGAGGGGTCCTGGGGAGCGGCTGGGCCCTGCCACACTAGATGGGCCTGCTTGGTGGTCCGTGTCCGAAGAGGAGGACAGATCCTCCACATCCGTGTGTCCTCGTTGGGGGCTTGTAGGCTGGCTGTGCTGGCTGCTGTCTCCATCCCCAGCGTCCAGCAGTTCGTCACCTGTGGAGAGAATGAGATTTGTTATTGTGTTGCACCTGGCGAAGTATGTATTAGTCGTCTGACATTGGCAGTTCGTGCAATCTCGTACATGGGTTTCCCGGAGGCGAGTGTGTGGCTGTGGCATCTGTAGGTGTGTGTGCTAGGCAATGGGACTGTGTGCTGTGCACATGTGGCATGGGACGGATTGGCCATGCCGATGGGTGTGTTGCTTTGCCCCTACTCATTGTGACTCTGGTGTATGCGGGCTCCTGGCCCATCCTGGGTCTGGTTTGTACTTTGCTTTTGGAGTTCAAATGGAACGCTTAGGAACGCATATGGCAACATGGGGGCCATGCCCCAGATTCGCATTTGGGAGGGGATATGCTTTTGGGGTACATGCTGTGAGCCATGGGTGCCGAACGTGACATGTGTTGTGGCAGCATGACAGTGCATGGTCTGAGGTGTGTGCATGCCTGACATGCCCTGCATATTTGCTGTCTGTTGTGGTTACTGGACATGGCATTGGACGCATCGTTATGAGTGAGTGATAGTTGTGTGCCAGCCAACGTATTGCAGTTGTCCCATCTCCTTGGTGTGCGTGCTGCCCTGTGCCATGTGCATCACTGCAGTGCTCGGGGGGTGTGGCCCATGTTGTGTGTTGTTGCTCACAGTGTGTCGTGCGCTTAATTGACTTCTGGCACATGGTTGGTCATGGGCATGTGTCTTAGCGTGACTGCTGTATGTGTGGCAGCTGTGCGGATGACATGCCTTTCATGAGACTGGGGCTGACGGATGGGATGGATGGTATGTTGTATGTGCATGGTGTGTCTGTGTGTTTGATGGGTTCAGTGGTGTTCGTGTGCATTTCTGTTGTTCCGCTCTGTTGCGTCTAGTGTTGTTTGTCTTACATAGGCGTAGTTGTGGGGTGTGTGGTTGACAGGCAGTAGGGGCTACATGGACAGGACTTCAATGGTGTTTCGGTTGTGTGTGATGAGTTGCACAGTGGCTGCCGTGTGGGACTATATTCTGTGTGGCTTGTGCATGCAGACGTGGCTCCTTGGGTGTTGCTATGTCTGTGATGGGTCATGTGGGGTGTGAGTCTGCTGTTCATGTCCGTGTGCACATTGTTCACTTGTTCGTGACGGTGGGCGGTGCTGCGTGTCCGTGTGCTACGTGACATGTCCCATGTGTTGGTGGTGTTATGCTCCTCATGCCTCCAGTAATCCAGCCCTGTCCAGTTTCCCACCTGCAAGTTGTTCGTGCGTGCACTGTACTGGATGCCACATGGCTCTTAGCGGGGGTGCTCCATGTTGCAGGTCTGTGGGGGTGGGGGGTGTAGTGGGTCGTGGGGGTGGCTGTACACCCACTGACACCGATTGCTGTGGACCGTGATGTCTGCCTTTCGGCTGTCGTTGTGCACTGCGGTGGCTGACACGTGGGTGTGGGGTGTGGGGATGCTCCTCCTTGCTGTGCTGTGGGACTGGGGCCTGGTGTGTGTTGTACTTGGGCTGTCCACCGTCCCACCCACTGCACTTTGTGTTCCTGCCACTTACCTGTTACTTGTCGGTTGGTGCAGCTGTGCCTGACACATGGGTGTGGGGAGTGCTCCACCTTGCTGGTCTGTGGGAGTGGGGGCCTGGTGGGTGTTGTACTTCAGCTGTCCACCGTCCCACCCACTGCACTTTGTGTTCCTGCCACTTACCTGTTACTTGTCGGTTAGTGCAGCTGTGGCGGACACATGGGTGTGGTGGGTGCTCGTTGTGGCGCTTCTGGCATATTTGTGGACCTGTTGGTGGTTACGTGGCTGGCTGAGTGTACACATGTCCCCACGCATCTTACAGTTGTTCGGTTTGGGCTGTGTGTGGTGGTGTCTGTTGCATGTGTGTGTGATGTGTTGTGTATTGTGTGCTGGACATGGGGGTGTTTGTCCCTGGGAGCTGTGGCATGGTGGTAGTGCATGTGAGTACATAGCGGTGTGCTGGTATACATTAGTTTGTACTTACCAGCCTCCACTCCCCCTGCTAATCCGGCGAGGATCTCCGGATGGATTACGACTCGCACCTTCTCCTCCCACGCTTTGAAGGTCTTAAAGAGCGCGGGATTCCCTCCGCCAGTGACGGCAGCCAGCTCTCTGTTTTTGCCCTCCTTCTTCTTGACCAGGCTCTTTACGTCATTCCAACGTTTGTTTATCTCGGTTCTGTTCCTGGGCAGGGTCCCGACTGCATTGACCTGGTCTACGATCCGGGTCCACATTCTGTTTCTGGTGGCTAGTGGTGTGTGCTGGACCATGTTCCCATAGATTTGTGGGTACACCTTGATGATCTCGTCGACCATGACCGTCAGCTCCATGGGCGTGAACTTGGGCATCCTTTGTGGTGCCATGGTGTTTGTGGTGGTGGTGCGGTGTGTGTTGTGTAATGTGCAGGGGGTTTGTGGTGCCGGTGTTTGGTGGTGGTGGTGGTGGTGGTGGTTGTGATGTGTGCGTTTCTGTGGTGTGCTGCTGTCCTTGCTGTGTCACTGTGTCCTCTCCTCTCCTCTCTGGTTTGCAATGTAGCAAGGGGTTGTGGTCTGTGGGAGTGCTGCTTTTGTACTCACCTATGTGGGTGTGTCCTCATGGTCTGTTGTTTTCAGGTGTGTTGTGTCTGGGGTTCTGGCCTTTGTATTTTTTGTTTGTCCGGGGGTGTTTTCGGGATGTGTACTGTGCTTGTGTATTTGTGCGTGCCTTGCTGTGTGGACTTGTTGGCCATGTTGTGTGCTATTGGTTTTGTGTGCGGATGGTTTCTGTGCAGGTACGTGGGCGCCATGGCTTCTGCCGTGTCGATTCTCATCGGCGTTGTTTGCGCTGGCGGGCGGTATTTTTGTTGTTTTTCCGCGCTCATGGCGGTGCGATCGTAATTTCACGTGCGGTGTGTCGGCCGTGAGGGCGGGCGGTTTTGTGTTGTCGTGCGTGTTTCCGTCCGTGGCGGGCGGTTTGACTCCGACTCGGACGATGGCGGGCGGTATTTTGTATGATTTTTCCGCCGATGGCGGTTTTCAGTTTGTGTACTCATAATGGCGTGGTCGGTGTTCAGGCGGTGTGTGCGGGCGGATTTTTGCCGCTTCCATGCCTGGCGGATTTTTTTACGCCGGGTATCGTAATGTGCCCCTTAATAACATAAATTGTTAAAAAACATTTTAAAAATTATGAATACATATATATACACATACACCAATAATATAAATACAAATATAAAAAATATATATAACAAATTAAAAATTACAATATTATTAATCTTTTTAAATTAAATTATACACTACATTAACTAAAACAGTAGAGAAAATATTGTTTAGCGGAATGAATAAAATTACTATTCCAACTACAGAGAGTGCAACAGTAGGGAAAGTATTGGATAGCATAGGGGAAAAATTACTATTCTGACTCCAGAGAGTGCAACAGTAGGGAAAGTGTTGAATAGCGTAGGGGTAAAAATTACTATTCCCACTCCAGAGAGTGCAACAGTAGGGAAAGTGTTGGATAGCGTAAGGGTAAAAATTACTATTCCCACTCCAAAGAGTGCAACAGTAGGGAAAGTGTTGGATAGCGTAGGGGTAAAAATTATTATTCCCACTCCATTCAAAGCAACATTAGGGAAAGTGTTGGATAGCGAAGGGGTTACAATTACTATTCCTACCCCAGTGAGTGCAACAGTAGAGAAAGTGTTGGGTAGCGTAGGGGTAAAAATTACTATTCCCACTCCAGAGAGTGCAACAGTAGGGAAAGTGTAAGTTAGCGAGGGGTAAAAATTACTATTCCCACTCCAGAGAGTGCAACAGTAGGGACAGTGTTGGATAGCGTAGGGGTAAAAATTACTATTCCCACTCCAGTCATTGCAACAGTAGGGAAAGTGTTGGATAGCCTAGGGGTAAAAATTACTATTCCCAATCCAGTGAGTGCAACAGTAGGGAAAGTGTTGGATAGCGTAGGGGTAAAAATTACTATTCCCACTCCAGTGAGTGCAACAGTAGGGAAAGCCATGGATAGCGTAGGGGTTAAAAATAACATACTTATAAATTAAATAATTTTTGTAATTAAATAATGATTTATTAATAAATTAACAATGAATTAATTAAAAATACCAATAAATTCAAATTAATAATTACTTTAATAACATTAAATTACTTTCCACCCTATTCCCCAATAAACACACAACCCACTCCGCATACAATTTCACACAATTAATATAATTACCAATTAATAAATTAATAAAAATTAATTACCAATTAATAATTAAATAACAATACATTAATTATCAATACCCCAAAATAAAAATTAATAATTACTTAATTACAATTAAATTACCTCCCACCATATTCCCCTATAAACCCACAACCCGCTCCAATAATAAATTAATACAATTAATATAATTATCAATTAATCAATTAATAAAAATTAATTACCAATTAATAATTAATTAACAATAAATTAATTATCAATACCAATAAATAAAAATACATAATTACTTAATTACAATTAAATTACTTCCCACCCTATTCCCCTATAAACCCACAACCCGCTACAGAACCAAAACGCAAAATTTAATTACAAATAATTAATAATTCCTAAAAATTATTATTTAATTTCCTATAATTAAATTACTTCCCACCCTATTCCCCTATAAACCCACAACCCGCTACGGTACTAAAACGCATAATTTACTTTAAAAAAAATGACTAACTTCTAAAAATTGTATACATATATTTTTAAAAAACAGTACAATACTTAACAAAAAATATAGAACACATACATATAAAATACATACTAAAATACATAACACTAATATAAACATCGATATTATTAACATCAATATTTTTGCTATCGATATTACTAACTTCGATATTAACAAAAACGATATTTCTTACCTTCAGGTCGATATTCTGGTCGTCGATATTCTTGATGTCGATATTCTGTCCCTACGATATTTAAAACTCGATATTAATGTAGGTCGATATTAAAAACTCAATATTATGTCTGTGCACCGAGTACAAGACACACCCACCCAGTAACTTTCCACAGAAAGGCAGCAGGAAACAAAGGGGGCACACACAGATGAGCTAAGAGTCTGAGACCGGGCAAACACTGTCTGTGCACCGAGGTCACTCTGCCTGCCTTCGCAGCTAAACCAGTGGAAGCAGGCTTCCATCTCATGGGAAAGGTATGCAGAAATACAAACAATGCATTCATTAGCACAGGGAGGCCCAACCTTGAGAGACACAGATGCATCACAGCAATTTTCTAGCTGAATGAGTTTTGGTCAGTAGGACAAGGACAAAATGGCGGCCAAGAATAAAATGGAGCCATGTATGCTAACTTAATGTAGAACGAAGCATGAGCAATAGAATAATAAGATTTCAATTCTACCAGACCCTCCTGTTAGCATTCAATGCTAATTTTGCTATCAGGTAAGGGCCTTACAATTCTAAGGGAAACATTTGTATCAAGAATGGCTCATATAACAAGGAAAGCATTACTAGTATATCATTAAGCAAGGATTATTAATAGTCAAAAATACCTTCATCAATATTGCATCTTTTTAGCAGTCCTGCTAAAGCTCAATTACAACATGTTTATTACAGACTGGCGCTAACTGATCTGGGATGAGAACTTTAACAGAATGTGTGCAACAAACTGTTATTAATGCATACAGGGCATGTCTTTTTGTGTCAGAACCCCTTTAGCTCGGGGCAGAAACATACTTTCATGTTATAGCTGATAGAATGTATGATACATAGACGAGGCAACAAGGATATGGAGAAAAAAAAAAGTGAGGCAACATCTGTTAGACAATTCCCTCATAGGCCAAACATGAATTCGTGATCCATATGTAAAGTAAACATTATGAAGTAAGATCCGAGGCAGACTTGCTGTCAAGCAGCCTATAAGTGAAGTCACATGTGCTCCTACCCACCTTAATCTTCCTTGCCCCCTGGATACAAAAACGACCCGCCATATTAACCATCATTATAGACATTTGCCCAATGTACACATTCATTTGCAGTATGGAGATCAATAAATGTCATATCTGGAACAGGGGTAAAGGAATTGAATGTGCACCAATTGAAACAATTAAATTGTCAGTGTATGTCTTCCTGTGCTCCCCTCTGTGAGGAGCCAAAATATCAAACATGTGTTCAGAGGGAACAGACGTCACACCAATAGCAAAAATGCACAGAGTATCTTAACAGACCACCCTGACCAAACAGGCTCATTTGTTTTCTCTGCACGCGGGGCTGCAGAGAGCTGCTCTTCCTCCCTAATGGACAACCAAATGGGTACACATTTCTTTGTTATATTTTTGTTTATGAGAGGAAAGGACATGCAATAGGGCCAATGGGGGTAAAACAAGAAAATGGGACAAAGTTCCCAGCGTCCTTCTGGGTCCCGCTGGTGGACCCCTATTGTTCATTAGGCGTAGGCACTGTTGAGCACCGGCGGTGGAGCTGTTCGTCTAGCTTGGATTCAGATCCCTCGTTGCAGGGCAAGGTATTTCTTTCCTTAGAATCACAGTCCATTTGCCCTGTTCGTTGACTGTCCAAACAATGCACCAATCTCCTTTTCCCTAAGCTATCATTAGTACCACAGGCAGGGTACATGCACCCTATTCTTCAGCAATACAGTCCATCCCTACTAATCTAACTTTCCCTTTGGTGCACTGTTCCTCCTACAGGGGCGCAAATTGTACCTCAACACTCCAGGCATAGAGGGGTCAGGAAAAAGGGGGTCAGACTCAAGGAGACCAAGGGGCAGGGGCTCAATGGGCTGGGACTTAATCACATGTGGACCAACAAACTGGGGCTCCTGAATAGCCCCCCCTTCTTTCCTTTCTTTGGTGGTCCTGCCTCGTCCAGCACTTCTTTGCTCTGCAGCTCCGCCTCAATCTTATTCAAGTGGATGGTCCATAACGGGCAGCCTGGCTGTGCATCGCGTCCGGGCCCCTCTGATGTGAATGCAGGGCGTCCCGGACCTATTAGTGGATAGAATGCAAACTTTCAGTTAACTGGCAAGGATAAAGCTTTATACAATTTATTTTTTCCCTCTCAACACTAAGGGGTCGATTCCGATTCGGGCCGGAAATTTCTCCGACCGAGCCGGACCCGGAGAGATTTCCGACCGAATCGGACCCGTGCAGTCCGACCGAACGAGTACGATGCGTCCGTATGTTATCGGACTCGAGTCGGTCGGACTCCCATTGAAGTCAATGGGAGCCGGTCGTACAACGCGTACGCGGGCTCCCATTGACTCAATGGGTGCGAGTCGGACAAGGGCGCCCCTACAGCGGGTACGCGGCGGAGCGATTCGCGCCGTACACGCACAGGTAGAGGGGACCCATGGGTCCCCCTGTGTGCGACTCGCGCGGCTACGCGTGACAGGGGGTCCGACACGGACCCCCAAAGTACGGCTCCGACAGCTCTTACGAGCCGGAGTGCGCGGCTCGGTCGGACTGCTCGCGGCACGTATCGTACTTACCCGGCCGGGAAACGTCTCCATTGCGCGGTGCGAGTCGAGTCCGAGCGAGTCGGTCGGAGCGGTTCGAGCCGGGAGCGAGTCGGTCGGAGCGGTCGGGACGCCCGGACGAGTCGGTCGGAGATTTCGCATCGTACTCGCTCGGCCGGACCCGTGTACGGTTCGGTCGGGAAACAGGGCTCCGAATCGGATCCGGTAAAGCCGAATCCGATTCGGAGCCCTACCGGCCGAGATCGGAATTGGCCCCTAAGTAGTGTAGCCTCAATCTATTTGCTAAACTCTTAAAGAACAATCAGGACATCCTTTGAATTGTCATATCTGTCTATTCCTATATTATTTATCTGAAGAACCTCAAAAGGAAAAAATGTGTGGTGCGAAATTACCGGGGGCATCTGGATACCCTTTCCAGAATTGTGCGTCATGCGCACCATACAGTACACGGGCTGAGCAATGTCTCATCATAACCACAGGAAATACATATGCATCTGGCAACATTCTTCTTTCTTCCCTGACTATTAACCCCTTGACCACGATCGGAATTCCGCTCGTGTGCTGGACATTCCGATCGCGGGTGCGGTCGTGACGAGCTCAGCTCATCATGCGCACAGCGCTACCGCGCAGCATGACGAGCTGAGCTCGTCACGCGCAGCGAAGGGGTTAATTTACCATCCCTCGTCCCTTCAAATGTACCATACTTTCAACTTAGACATCGTGACTTCCGGTACCCACCCAGCAGGGCCTGCTACAAACATTCTTTCATTTCATTTTAATCATTTTCCTTAGCTGTCTTATTTGCAAACATTATCCCTTCCCACATCATCAGTAATTGTCTTGTGGGCACTACACTTACTTACAATTCACAACCCAGTTACTCGGACTAACTAATAAAGGACTTGTGGTGTCTCTGCGACTGTATATAGTGTTGCTGTAAAATAAGCAATAATGGTTGTGCCACCTGGGAATTCAAACTCAAGAGCCAGCGACATATTATTCCCTTTGAGGGTCAGATAAGGGAACATTAGTCTAGTCTACCCGTCCTTTCATCTCCTTTTCCTTTCCAATTCCATCAGTTGACAGAAGGGAGGGGCAGTAACATGGCTGAATTCAAAGTGGCACATCCTTTAATAATGACACTTTTGGCGAACAATGCTAATTTATAGCCAGCTAGATGTGCACTGGTGAGGTGCTGTGTCTCTGTTTATTCAAGGGCATGTTCACAGCATGGTGTACCATAACTGTGAGATCAGTGGCTAAAACGAGTCCAATCGATTGTCTTATAGAGACGGCCACCGTCATGACCGCCCCCTGGCCAGCTCGAAAGGGCTCTTGCAGTAGCATCAAAGACAGAAAGCGCACAACGAGCCGTCTTGTGTACTTACAACACAAAACGGCACGCAACAATATATGTACCAAGCACAGAAGCCGATGAACGCGCAGTTTGTTAGTTGCCCAAGTGTCAGTTGCTCAAAAGACTGCTTCAGGCATTAAGAATAAAGGCTCATGCAACTCATGCACTTCTTTAATGTGTTAGTTCACCAAGGAGCTAATCTCATACCCCCCTCCGACAGTAGGTGACCTAAGCAGGTGACCTCCTGTCGACAATACTTACCTTTTTAAAAGCATTCTTCATGGCCATTAGAAGCCAAACGCAATAACTATTCAACTGCACTGACCCTACATCTGTGACCCCTGTCTGAAATTGAAATAAATAATACTACCAAAAATGTATGTTATATTAGTGACAGGAAAACATTGAGCAGCAAGAGGAAACATAGCAATGACTAGAACAGCAGAAAGTTAGAGAACCACATTCTCATTTATTGCACACCATTCAGGCACAAAATTGTAAACACAATCAAAATAATGGGACTATTACAATTCAACAGTCATCTCCTCAACCACGCCTTTCTCAACCAAATCCTGCAGCATACACAACAAGGCTCGCTGCCCCGCCCATTGTATCTGACAATAAGGGATACAAGGCAAAGTAGCATTGCCTATTGCTTAGATCCAAACTGGCGATATCTGTAGCAATCCCACCTCTGCATCGCCTGTTACCCATTAAGTAAATGGCGCATCTGCAAAACTCAGGGGGGGGGGAAACATTATTCACTACTTACATTAAGACCCATCATCAGACATTTACCTGCCAGAGAGCAATAATAGTAGGATGCCAAACCCATCCCATTCTCACCACAATTAGACATTAACACAAGTGGAAAATCCACGGTAAAGAGGACCAATAATCAGAGCAAGAGGGCGCAAAACAAGTGCTACAACTAATGCATCTGAAACACCCACCAAAACACTCATAACACTGTGCTATGTTAAATATGTAACAGAAAGTGGCAATGTAGACCAAGGGGTCGATTCCGATTCGGGCCGGAAATTTCCCCGACCGAGCCGGACCCGGAGAGATTTCCGACCGAATCGGACCCGTGCAGTCCGACCGAACGAGTCCGATGCGTCCGTATGTTATCGGACACGAGTCGGTCGGACTCCCATTGAACTCAATGGGAGCCGGTCGTACAACGCGTACGCGGGCTCCCATTGCCTCAATGGGTGCGAGGCGGACAAGGGCGCCCCCTACAGCGAGTACGCCGCGAAGCGCTCGCGGCGTACACGCACAGGTAGGGGGGACCCTTGGGTCCCCCTGTGTGCGCCTCGCACGGGTACGCCGTACAGGGGGTCCGACACGGACCCCCAAAGTACGGCTCCGACAGCGAGTTCGAGTCGGACGGCGCGAGTCGGTCGGAGCGGTCGAGGTGCGCATCGTACTTACCCGGCCGGAAAACGTCTCCATTGCGCGGTGCGAATCGGGTCCGACCGAGTCGGTCGGAGCGGTACGGTCCGGGTACGAGTCGGTCGGAGCGGTCGGGTCGCCCGGACGAGTCGGTCGGCGAGCTCGCATCGTACTCGCTCGGCCGGACCCGCGTACGGTTCGGTCGGGTAACAGGCTTTCGCATGGCTTTTTTCCCGACCGAATGGTATTGGGTGCGCCTCCGACCGAGATCGGAATCGGCCCCCAAGTGCTCTCAAATGTCTATAACCAAGTCGCTATTGCAAAAAACACAGTAAAAACGAATCTGCGAACAAACAATCAAATCCCCTTTTAAGACACAAATCCTGCCCACTAGAATCTAGAAACACCTTCACTCTCTCATCTTTCCCCTGGCGGCAGCAACTGAAATAGCTAGTTCCCTCTTTTCTGCATTTCCCACCTCAGATCACACACGTTCCTCCATTTGCATCCAGTCTCAATCCTCAAATCCACATACCTGTGTCCAAGTACTCACTAATATCAGGGGATGAAAAACCACAGTGGGAATAGCAGAATAAATAACAGACATTATCATCACTGCTGGCCATGCCACAAGTATACCCGTTAGCGAAAAAGGACGCTGAGGCAATATGCGAGTCAGGGGTACTAACTGTTATAATGGCCACAAATGGCGGGGACAAAGGAAAGCAAAATGTGCAATAGCCTACACAGCCTGGGCAACATGGCAAAAGCAGAAACCGCAGAAATAGAAACAACAGCTCAACTATGCTCTCACAAAGCATATTGTACACAAAGTACCCAATAAAGGAAGGAAAACCTATTTTCCATGGACAAGGAGACATAAGAAACAGTCAGGACTCTGAAAGTGCTCGTGAAATATAATGCAAGGGTGAGTGCAACATATAACTAGATCAATTTTTAATGATTGCAAAATCTCCCATGAAGAGAATTAAATGCACAGAACAAATGAAAACCTTACAAAGCCTGTTAGTCAAAACATAAAACTTAGGGCCCGATTCTGATGCGGGTTGGAAAAGCTTCCCGACCGAGGTCCTGATTCTGATGCGGTTAGGAAGGACTCCTAACGGCATTTGCTCCTTCCAAATCGGATCGGGAATGTGTCTTCCCGACCGAGGGCCCAATTCTGATGCGGTTAGGAACAAATGTTCCCATTGAAGTCAATGGGAGTTCAACCAAATCGTATCTGGAAGCATCCGGATGCATCCTACTCCGCCGGTCGGACTTTCCCGATCCGAGTGGGTCGGACACCATTTCCCAACCGATTCGGTCGGGAAGCTTTTCCAACCCGCATCAGAATCAGCCCCTAAGACTGCTAGCATCTGAATCTGTCCTCATTCCGCACTTCGTATCACAGCAGTCTCTCTGTGCTTGTGCTCAGAAGCTGCCCAATCCCCCACCTTTTTCCCTGTCTGCAGAACTCAGAAAAGCCCCCACAACACAGCTAGCAACCAATATTCCAACAAAAAGTATTAATCATGCGGAAACAGAGAATGCATAGTATAATAATCAAGAAGAAAAATGTGTGCTTTGCAGTTTTCACTCTACGTTATGAAGTGAAGTAACCTTTTGTTTAAACAAACTGCAAACCGACAAAAGTTAGCCACAAACGTAAATTATAAGAAATGTCTTTTCATGAAGACGGGAAGAACAGGGAGAGAATTCCATTTCTTATCTCAAGGCCAAAGGCCGCAGTAAGCCTGCCAAACCAAACTGAATCACGAACTGTGTGTTTCAACTTTGAAAATCCTCTTTATTCAGCATAAATACGCGCTGCCTGAAATGCTTGAAACACCTTTTCCAAATTAAATACACGTTATATTGCGAGGTCAAATCCAAATTAAACACACTCACTCAAATCAATCATGAATTAATTACTTGAGCATTCCTTACACTACCCATCAGACTAAAAGCATCAGCATCTGAGCAGGGCTCATTCATTCATTTTTACTTTCATGCACCAAACTTTTAGAATGCAACTTCATGTCTGTAGCTCAAAACAGCTTTTGTCATTTTGCAATGTCCAAAGCTAGATGTGAGATCTGGGCGCCATCAGCGCACCCCTGCTTTTCTCTTTTTTAAAATTTTTTATTATTACATCATGCTCTTTAACTGTCTTATTTCACATTCTCCCCCAATACACATTCCTTCATCCTTTCTCAAACCATTCATCCTATGCAAAAACAAACATATATAAATACATTATTACTATATTCCCTTTTTATTTTTTTAAATTTTTATTCAAAAAGCCTATGTACTAAACATAATAGGGCCAAGACCACTTTTCGCACGCATCAATATTAACAATGCATCCTGGAGGCGCCGGCTGATCTTCTTCCAATCAAGCATCTGCAAAGCAACAACGACAACAAGAGAACAAATTAAGCTCACTCCAGGCATTTTCAAGAAAGGACCAAATTCATTATTTTGCCTGGCAAAGCAATTGCAAGTACCTTTTCCCAAAAGGCAGTCCACAGACCGTACCAAAAACAAACTAATGGTGCACCATGTTCACAAAGAACCCAAACAAATGCAAGCGCTTGTTCCAAAGACGGGCCTCAGACCTTGTCAAACAAAGAAACCACAAGTCAGTCCTCAGACTGCACCAGAGAGACAGGCTCAAACCCCAGGCATTTTCAAAAGTAAGCCAAATTCACTAAGTTGCCTGGCAGAACGTTCGCAAAGACTCTGTATCCCAAGGGCTCACAGACCCACCAAGTTCAAACAAGCCAAGAATGGTCCTCAGACCATATTCAAGATACCAAGAGACAAGACAAACTCACCTGGTGCACACAGGTCAATCAAGGTTATTCTCCACTGCTGACTCTTCGGACCAAATGGTCAAATCCAAGGGTTTCGCCTTTTCAGGACCCCAGCCGGGCGACCACTGGGTGAGGCACCGCCCGATCAGACGGGCGGGGCAGCTGCGAGAACTAGGCTTGATCGTGTGGGGTACCCCGATCCGCCCATCCTACCGGACGCGACCTCCACACCCAGTCGCGGGCGAGGATGGGTCACCTGGTGGGGTCCCTGTTCGGGCACCAACTGAAGGAAGTGACCCGAAAAGGGCCACTCGGGTCACTCACGACCACCTCCTCTGCCTTCCTACAAATGACGAGTCGGTCAGACAGTAGAGAATACAAACCAGATATTTATTGAAATTACACTGCAGCGGAGTCCAGTCTGACCAGCCTCTTGGGATGGCTGTCGAGGGACTGACTTTTTCAAGCATAGAGGTAAAGATTATAGGCTCTAGCATGAGTACAAGACACACCCACCCAGTAACTTTCCACAGAGAGGCAGCAGGAAACAAAGGGGGCACACACAGATGAGCTAAGAGTCTGAGACCGGGCACACACTGTCTGTGCACCAAGGTCACTCTGCCTGCCTTCACAGCTAAACCAGAGGAGCAGGCTTCCATCTCATGGGAAAGGTATGCAGAAATACAAACAATGTATTCATTAGCACAGCGAGGCCCAACCTTGAGAGACACAGATGCATCACAGCAATTTTCTAGCTGAGAGAGCTGAATGAGTTTTGGTCAGTAGGACAAGGACAAAATGGCGGCCAAGAATAAAATGGAGCCATGAATGCTAACTTAATGTAGAACGAAGCATGAGCAATAGGATAATAACATTTCAATTCTACCAGTGCTCCCGTGTAGTTCGTCTGGTCGCAGCACGCCCCATTCCGTAGCGGAACGGGAAGGAAGCTATGATGAAGCATGCCACCAAGGGGTAACCCTGGTGAGTGAGGTTTTCATGGAAAACGTTATGGTTTTCCCTCGAAGTGAAGGAACAAGGATAACTAAGAACTCCATGCAGCATGAGGCTGGGTCCTTTGTTTTTGTTTTCATATGTCAGAATTTGGAGGGTGGCCCCAGCCCAAATATCCTCTAACTCTCCCTTGTTTGTATATACTTCATTTCTGGATAGGCTTAGTAACTGTCTTCTGCCTACTTATTAATGGAACTTAACTTCGCCAATGCTCTGCAGCATCAAAAGTGAACTTGATCCTGAAACCTCATGTTTCATCACATCGCGAACAAAGAGACATGTCATCAGTGAACATTACAGCAGTTCCTATACCTGATGGTATAGTATGGGACAAGGTTAATTATGATATATTTGGCCCAACAGAACTTTTAAAAATACCACATTTATTTAAAATTTCCTTGAATGATATCATTATCTCCAGTACATTTTCCGATGATTGGGATTTTGAAACTGTAATCAATATGTTGTCTGATTTAGAACAATCTGCCACATTTTCTAGCAATGAAATGTAAGAAGGCACATCAAATTTTAACACCATGTATTGTTATCAACATTATGGTCATCATTTTCTACACAAATCCAGTACCCCTAGGAATGTTTTCACATATCACCAATGGGAACATTTCCCTACACCACCGAAAAGTAGTTTGAAAACCTTTGCACAGAAATGTTCATATTTTTCAGGGTTTAACATTTCTGACCCAACCTCATATTGCTATAAGGTTGCACCGACATACACACAGAAAAATATGCTGACTAACACCAAACAGATTTACTCTGCTTCCTTTATTACCCAACTGTCTGATCAGGGTTTCTACTTATGGAAGGACACTACAGACTTAAAATCAGTCTGGGGTTCTAGAGATTGGTAAGTCCAGGGAACAGAAGCGCTATTTAGAGCATGCCTCATTCCTCAGCAGATGATATTTCTAAATGATACTGTGCAACAGACTTCCTGTCTTGGAAAAGCCAAGAACAAGGATTTGAACACTCCTTGGATTCCAACACCATCACATACTGAGGAAAATTTTACATCAGAAGAAGGGGATACAAAAGATGACATTTTACAATACAATAGATCAGACCCCAATTGGAAGGGATGGTTGGTTTGACCCACAGACACAAACAGATGTCAAGGAAGATTCAGGGGAACCACCGAAGGGTTCAGTATCCTTAGGCCAGACCCGCGCTATGTACAAAGAGAATATCCGGGGGTAGTGACATCGTACAGTGTTGGGAAGTTATGCCTCGATTGGCTTAAGACCTCAACACTACCACAGGTGAAACAGCATTTATCCTTACTTACAGAGGATTTGGACCTATGGGATTTTTTATTAGGTCCCAGGAAGCCACGTCAAAAACGTTTCTTATATGCTGTCTATAATGAAATTTGGAAAATCTCCCAACAAGAAGCAGCGGAGAGACTACGAGAAATAGATAGGATCAATTTAGAAAAGGCGTTAGCCGTAGTTGACAATGGTATGACTACGTTAACATCCAGGATGTATTCTCTGGGCAACATTGTATCTTCTGCTATTGATGTACTAGAACAAGATTTGTCCATACTACAACACAGGCAATCGCAATTACGTTCTATCATGTTATTGAGCTGGACGCTGCAATCATTGCGCACAGGTTATGTTTCTTGGCAGAGAAGAAAGTCAAACACTGGGTCCGTGGCGCCACGGACCCAGTGTTTGACTTTCTTCTCCGACTGACTTAAGGTGACCGGCGTACCTGCCCTCCGCCCACTCCAGACACTGGACTGTCCAAACACTGTCCTTTCTGGCGTCTTGCTCTGCTGTGCATACGGCACACCCACCCAATTGCCTCCTCTTCCACGTGATTTCCAGAAGCACACACTTCTCCCAAGGCGTCTCTACCCCCGCGGGGAATTCACCTACTTCCCTTCACGTCACATTGAGACGTGCCTTGAACCCATTGAAGCCCTGAAGAGTCACAAGGATACTTCCCTCGTGTGACGAAACACGTGTCGGCTGGTTGTTTCTTTGTTGTTGCATCATTAAATACTTTCAAACAAACACACTGGTGTCGACCACTAAAATATAATACGAGACATTTCTACCAGTGTTATATCCTCATAACGTGTGCCCAGGACTTTGTTCTCATTTACTGGGGTGGGTTTCACGACTCGCACATCCACGGGGGTTACAGGGTATTTCCCCCGACCTGGTAGCACCGTGCTTACTCTCCACATTTCATACATTACGCATACCAGCCTGAGCGCCAAGCTTCCTGTCTTATTAAAAACCCTACATTGATATAGTAATCTGCGAGGTGTTACATGGATTGTCGTCTGCGAAGGCAGGCAAGAGCAATGTTGCGTCTACCAGCCAGGACACATAAACATTTGGCTCGTCGTGTGCTGGGAGAAATTTGGCCTTTTCTTTTAAACAAACTCAAATTGGAACTCCTAAACAATTGACACTTTTTATGACCTGCATGGCTTTCCGATGCTTGTAGTCATTCGAACTATATATACGGACACATTAGAGCTATTGCTTGAGTGACAATTCCTCTCTTTTAGAACTTTTTAGAGTTTTACATTTTTTTATTTTTTTTTAGCAAAACTATTGTTTTTACTGTAGTTGCTTGCGTACTAGTGCCTAGACAGCCTAGTAGTACATTGGAATTTGATTATGTCGTCCAGTCAGATGAGGAGTGGGTGTTATATTTCATATAGGTACCCCAATATAGGTCCGGGTAACATCCCAACCTTTCACCTATATTCGTCCCTACATTACATACATAATGGGGTGCTAGGACTGACCCTTTACCTAGTTACAGTACTGTGTACAGAACATGGGGTTTTCCCTGAACAATAGCCTCATACATTATGCATGAGGATTCTTGGATTCTTGGAAACTCAGCAGAACTACCATCTCCTGCATAATAACTATGAACAAGGTTCATTCCCGACGTCATCCTAAGTTCAAAATGGCACAGCAAGGTAGAACCCCTGGGGATACCTTTGGGTATAAAGGCATCACATCTTGCTGAGATAGGAAGAGGAGATCAGGACTTCCCTGCCGACAAACTGACGACAGACACTGAGGTTCCTGCATGCAGATACTCCAGCTCGCAGTGGTCTAACATCCCTTGCGGGGTGTCCAGCTCGAGACCAAGATGAGGTTCCACAGTCTCTCACTTCAGGTAATGGGGTTGACTTTATCCTAGAGGGATTCTTGGCTTAACACCTATATACATGCTAGGTACACTTAGGCACATCTAGTTAGGGTAGCATTGTAGGAGTATGCATTTTTATTGTCATGTATTTTATATAATTACCTGTATTCATGGTTATATCAAAATGGTAGAAATCTACCATCCTTTTACTTTATTAGAGCTTCTAATCATTTATATCTGTTTCTGTCTAGTGGTTGTTTCAGCACACCTATTTTACACTAGAATAACGACTGTTCAATAAATGCTTATTGAAAAACGTCCATACCGTTTATTCTGTGTATCTCTCTGAGACTAAGTGAGCACGATTGACTGAGCAAAAAGTAGTGCACTATTTCCACGGTCCTGAGGGATCAGGGTTGTCATGTTCGAATAGTTGCCAAGAACTATTATCTTCTTGGTAAGAGGAGTTTCTAGTGGCGCTGTGAGCTAGCTGGTATACAGGCCAACATACCCGGTGTGGGTGTCTAGAATCCGTCTGACACCAATCCTACAGTGTAAGTGGTCTAAACACGCAGATCTTATATAGGTTTATAAGAACTACACGACAAACCTTAAGTCTCTGTCCATTCAAGTACTCTGCATAATTTATTAATCTCTCTTTTCCCAAAAGTGACTAACCATTATACTTCTGCCATGGCCCTTTACTTGTTTCAGTGCAGGGATTTCTTTCCAGTGGCTCAGGGTCTCTGAAATGCTTATCCTCTGGACTTGAGACAAAGTAGGGGAATCCTTAAGGCGCTAGACTTAGCTGTGTTTATGACTTAGGATATGTGTTTTTTGTGTGCATTTTTAGTGCCCAAAAAACCTTTGGGGTAAATGAACCCTCTGTGAAATCCTAATAACATGGCGCAACACAACATAACATAATAACGCATATGTATATGGATTTTTTAGAGTGAACCTATCCAAAAAGCATTTGACGATGCACATGGTCAAAAGCAAGCTTAAAGTCCATAACCTTAAATTTACCTTAAATACCATTTCACCCTCTATGTATCATAGCAAACATAAAAAAAAACATACTATGTTGCTATTTTTAGCAAGCGTAATACTTAAATGTAGTTTATGGTAACTTTTGAAAAATGAATTCCTACAAATATAAATTTCATACTCAGTAGAGCCCAACTCTGAGGGTGGCTAAGGTGAATCGCGCTTCTGCCCCTTGGTACACGGAAGCTCTAAGGAAAAATAAAAGTGCATGTAAACGCTTAGAAAGAATATGGCGAGCTAATTACATGGCCTACGACAAATCTATTTTTAAAGCGGCCCTAAGAGACCATTACCGGAAAGTTCGCGAGGGTAAGAAACTCTTCTTCTCCACGAAAATCAACCAGGCTGGCAATAAAAGTAGAGAACTCTATAACATTGTCAAAAAATGTTCAACGCCTGCAGCTATTAGATGCCCGTTTGCACCAACTAGTGAATGGACTAATATGATGGCCTCTTTTACAACGATAAAATTGGGAAAATACAGGATTCTTTTGAAATGCAGCCGTTGGTTCCAACAGCAGATCTAGATTCCCCCAGTGTTGCTGTAAGCTCTGAATTCTCCCTTATGCAGTTCCCCGTCATCTCTATGGACCAATCTTTAACTCTCATGAAGTCCTTGAAGTCAGGCTCTCCTGCCGACCCCTGTCCCGCCAAGGTGCTGTCGGTAATTGCATAGGTGATTAATCCTACTGTGAATCGGATCTTAAACAACGCCTTGCGGGAGGGATATATGCCTCCCTGCTGGAAACACGCGAGAATTCTTCCTTTGTTAAAAAACCTACGGCTGACCCTGAGGTAGCTGGTAACTATCGACCTATATCCCTGCTACCTTTCTTCTCCAAGGTCTTGGAGAAATATGTCAATTCCATTATTACTGACTACATTGAGACCAATCATCTTTTGCACCCAAGTCAGTCAGGTTTCAGGGCAAACTTTAGTACTGAATCGGCCCTTTTAGAAGTGGCTGAAACTATAAAAGCCACGCTATATAGGGGAGGCAACGCGGTCTTGGTACTGTTGGATCTCTCAGCGGCTTTTGACACCGTGCCCCACAATAGATTGGTGCAAAGATTGGTGGAGGGCGGTGTCGGTGGCTTAGCCTTGAGTTGGATCAGGTCATTTCTCAGTAACCGTCTCCAAACTATATGGTCCCCCCCCTTTCTCTGCTGTTATTCCTCCCATGAATGTTGGGGTCCCGCAGGGCTCTATTCTGAGCCCAACCTTGCTCAATCTTTATATGGCCCCTATCGCCCTTCTTGCTGAACAACATGGGGCAAAGATCGTATCGTATGCAGACGATACTCAGCTGTTGTTCACTTGTGAGAAGGGTGCTGAGTTTGATGGTCATGCAATAAACTCATGTCTCTCAGACGTTTTCTCGTGGCTGAAGGATAATCAAATGAAATGTAATCCTGATAAGTCTGAGATTATCTTTTTCGTCCCTCGCCCATGTGAGGCATGGCACAACTGGTGGCCGCAGGATTTGACCCCCCCCAGTTCGTCCGTGACCATGGTTAAGAACCTCAGAGTCAGACTGGATGCCACGCTCTCTATGAAGTCCCAGATCCAATCTGTAGCCGGGACATGCTTCGGGATCTTAAGAATGGCAAGGAATTTTCTTCCCCTGCTTTCTGTCCCTCACAGAAAGACCATTGTCCAAGCTTTGGTAATCTCGAGACTGGATTATGCCAACTCTTTGTACTTGGGACTTCCCAGTTACTTAATTGCTCGTTTGCAGGTGATTCAAAATACGGCTGCTAGGGCCATCTTCCTGGCAGGCCCTAGGACTCATACGTCCCCTCTCTTGTCGTCCCTGCATTGGCTTCCTGTTCAGAAAAGAATCTATTTTAAAGCTTTGATTTTTGTTTTTAAGGCTTTTAATCAGATTGGAGCCCCTTACCTTAGACAAAGATTTCCCCATTACATTCCCCAACGTTCTCTGAGGTCCTCAACTCAACTCCTGATTCCTGTTCCTAAAGTTTTACTTGCTCGGGTCGGAGGTCGATCTTTCCAAGTGGTCGCCTCCTGCCTATGGAACAGCCTTCCCTTGGCCCTCAGACAGGTTCAGGACCTGCTCACCTTCAGGAAAAAGCTCAAGACATGGCTTTTCCAACCTTAATCCGTTTTGCTGGTTCCGCCTTAGGTGCTCTTTTCTGCGGTTGTTATGTGGTTTTTGCTCAGCGTCGGGACACTCCTGGGAATAGCCGTGCGCTTTATAAATACCAAATTAACATAACATAACAAGCGGGCTACATCTATCTGAATCACAGAAATAGCATTTTCCTGCACCACAAGTAAAAATAGCACTGCATTATTATTTAGTTGCAAAGTGGCTAACTCATGAAATCCAATTGTCCATAAATCCACATAATCCAATGAATTCCTTCGTAATGACCACCATTCTGTAAAAATAAAATAAAAATACTCAACTCTGGCTTCACAAAATGGGACTCATTGTTATGAACAAGGCTATAACTTAGCTGAAATGCATTAACCTTTGTCATGTGGTGAATAAATGTAGACTTTAAGCACCTCTGAATGGCAACTCTCTGTGGTGAACAGTGGTGGGAGAATATATATACATATGGAGGAATAAATGACTTGGCATAAAATGCCACTGGAGTGAAGGTGTTCTTTTTGATGAGAGAGGAACTTGGGTTATACAAGTGAGTGGGGACCGATACCTACTGCTGAGCACTGGCACACCGTTTGACGAATCTTCACATTTCCAACCCTAGTTTGCCACTCATTTCAGCTGCTGTCTGGAAAGTTTCAGGGTGAATCATCAAGCGGGGGCCTGAGAAAAAGGGGAGGGGGCCAAAACACTTTTTCTAAATGCAATTTCCCATAGGGTTTTTACAGCCCAAAGCGGTAATCGGTATTACACCAAATTTGGGAGAAAGCTAGATCTTGGTCCAGAAAGATCTCTTTTTGAACCTTGGTGTAAATCCGTTCAGTAGTTTTGGATTTATTAAAGAAAACAGATTTATGGATTTCTAGGGTCGCAAATCCTCTGCCGGTCCGACAGATCTCATGGTGAGATCTGATTGGCTGTCAACACTTGAACCAGGAAATATTGGCAGCCATCTTGGGTATCGGTACTAAGCCCGAGTCCCAAATAAAATGCAAAAAAATCCCCAAAAGGGGGCAGGGTAGGATTACACAGGTGATAGGCCGGGGGCCTAAAACATTTTTTTGAAATCTTTTTACCACTAATTCACCGAGGATCCGTGAATTCGCTGCAAAAAAATGAAATAAAACAAGCACGGTCTCCTGTGCTTGTTTTTTAATTGGTCCCCCGGTGGGCCAGGTCCTGGGCAAATTTTTATTATAAATTTGAGGGAGGGGCTTAGTGGCACCACTCCCCAGGCCTCTTTCAGCCCTGAGGACCGCCACTCCCAGCGCTAAGCCGTAGCAATTAAGGGGAAGGCTGACTGCACTTCCCAAGACATTTTTGGACCTAGGGACCCTATTGCCTGGTGCGGCCCCCTTCCCAGAGCCATTAATAGCCCTGGGACCCCACACCGCTGGGCCGGCTCCAGTTATGTCCTGGGGTGCCTACCCCGGGTAGATATCAGTTTCCCTGCCCGCACTGGCGTGGGCAGAGAAACCAGTGTTTTCTCTTGCTTGGAGGGAGCAATTTCAAAGCTCCTGCCATGTGAGAGAAAACACATAGGGCCTGATTCACAGAACTAACTTACGTCAAAACGTAAAGTTAGTACTTTTGGTATTCACAGAATACACTTACTCATTTTGGTATTCACAGAATGAACTTACTCATTTCGGTATTCACAGAAGTTAGAAGTCCTAACTTTAGGACTCCTAAATGCCTTCTGTGAATACCGAAAGTCTTAAAGTTAGGATTTTTCTCAGTTTAGGAGTAGTAAAGTTAGGACTCCTAACTTTAGGACTCCTAAATGCCTTCTGTGAATACCGAAAGTCTTAAAGTTAGGATTTTCTCAGTTTAGGAGTAGTAAAGTTAGGAGTCCTAACTTTACTACTCCTAAACTGAGAAAATCCTAACTTTAAGACTTCGGTATTCACAGAAGGCATTTAGGAGTCCTAAAGTTAGGACTACTAACTTCTGTGAATACCGAAATGAGTAAGTTCATTCTGTGAATACCAAAATGAGTAAGTGTATTCTGTGAATACCAAAAAGTACTAACTTTACGTTTTTGACGTAAATTAGTTCTGTGAATTAGGCCCTAAGTCCGCTCCCAGCAGGCGGGAGCATGAAAAATGCAACAGATGAAAACTATTTTTAGCTGCTCCCTGTGGACGGGAGCAATGCCGGCTTTCACGCTGTTTGATGAATCTTCATGAAACTTTCTAAAAATAGAGGTTCATCCATCTCAGCTGCTTCCTTGAAAGTTTCAAGGTGATCTGTCAAGCAATGGCTGAGAACAAAGGGGAGTCCTAAAACTTAATTTCTCCATTCATTTTTTCATAGGAAAATTGGTCAGCTATACCGTAAAAAACACCTGAACGTAGTTACTTCAAATTTGGCAGAAAACTAGAACTGGGTCCAGAAAGCGTACTTTTTGGGATTTGGTGTGGTGTTCAGTAGTTGCTGCGCATATAAGGTTAAAAAACGTTGTATATCTGGACAGTTGGGTTCGCAAGAATCTGGTGGTCGTGCAAAATCAAAAAATAGAGTAATCTGATTGGCTGAGGTGGCTTTTTTTGCAATTGGCCATCGTACTACCGCGGGAGCCCTCATTTATTCTGTGATTGGCTGGCCGCAACATGAAGAGAAATGTTGCACCTCACATTTCAGGACATCGAGACTTGATCCCTTTTGCCTGAAAATTTTAAAAAGTGATGTATAAGGGTCCAGGGTAGAGGTAAATTGACCCCCTGGACAATGTGAGGCCCAAATAAAATACAATATCCCATAGGTATCCTGTGGGAGCTAGCAAGGCCCCTGGACTACGCAAGGAGTCCCACAGAGCGTGGGGGGCTCACTGGCGCAGGATTACATTTTCTTTTTTAAAGTAGGGATGGGGTTTGCGTGTCTGTGGTGGGTTTCCAAAAACAGGCGGTTGGCCGCGAAACAACGTTTACAACGCTGTCATTACATTGCGCTACCATTACCACGTGGTCGTTACAACGACCGCGTTGTTAGTACGCAATGCATTTACATCGCAAGTCATTACACCGACTTGCACTAGGGGCGCTGAGGTATTGGAAATGAATTCCAACACCTTCCCTACTGTTCGCAAACTGGAGTAGGAATAGTAATTAATACTATTCCTAAGTCCAGCGCGCCCCCTAGTGCAAGTCGTTATGTTATGTTATTAGGGACTTATAAAGCGCACGGCTACTCAATAGAGTGTCCCAGCGCTACAGATTCTGGGTGGGGCTAACCGTGAGCACTATCTTGCATAAGTCACACTATTGCTGAAAAAGCCAGGTCTTCAATGACTTTCTAAAAGGGAGAAGATCCTGCATCTGCCTAAGTGCCAGGGGGAGACTATTCCAGAGTGCAAGTCGTTGTAATGACTTGCGATGTAAATGATTCGCGTACTAACAACAAGGTCGTTGTAATGACCGCGTTGTAAAAGCACGCGATGTAATACATCGCGATGTAATGAGCCATATTCGGTTGGCCTTACGGCCTTCAGCTGTGCATGATGAGACCTTAGCTGCCTGTTGGCAATCGCGCTGCACTCATGCTGGAGACCATACAAGGCTGGTAAAATATTATTTAAGTTAAAAAAATATATAAATTAACTGAAAAAACAAAAGTTAAAGTGAATTCATAGATAGGTATGGGAATATCTTACTTTGCATTAAAAAAAGCCGTAGAAACTCACTGAAAAAAAACAAAGGTAAAGGGACAATATAGTTAGGTGAAACTGTCAGTTAAAACAAACCATTTGAAATTAATAAAACCACTGAAATTCACCAGTTATAGTTATCTCAAGCAACTAGAACTTATGCCTGAAAGTAAGTTATAGTTACTTGCGCCCTCACCATGCACTGCTTATGACTTCACATATTACATTACTCATAAAATGTTCTATGACATCATTGACAGCAACACTAATGACATCTGAAATGACATCACTGCATGGAGGAGGCACAAGTTATAGTTACTTCAGTTAACTATGGTGAATTTCAGTGGTTTTGTTTTTAGTTAAAAATGTTACGCTTTAACTGACATTTTCACCTGACTATAATGCCACTTTAACCTTTTTTTTTCAATGAATTGCTGAGGTTTTTTATTCACCTAACTATAAGGTCTCTTTAATCAGTGTTTAACTGTCCGGGTCTTTTTCTGCTAAGGAATTAATATGCCTGCTGTCACTTTGGTGACAGCAAACTGTGTTGTTGCATGAAAAAACAGACAAGGTATTAAAGAAACATCATGACTGGCAGGATGCCTTGGATCATTTGCCTGTGCAGTTCAAACCGGAATGATGTTTTTTTCACATTGGTGGGCCCTGTCTATGAGACTTTAGGTATCTTTGAAAGACAGTGCAAGGAATGATAAGCACTGATTTTTAGCAAGCATGTGGACAGGCCTTCATTTATTTAAAATTTGTGCTGCAACTGTGCTCCTGTCAAGCATCTGTGACAGTTGAGCAAGGCACTTTACCTTTCTGTTCGGTGCAGCTCTCACTGTTCTAGTACATTTTGCATTTTGAGGGAAACAACGAGCACGGCACAATATGTTTTCATTAAATGCACGTCATAATGTTTTGTACAGGTGACGACTCAAGCCTTATTTTGGCACAGTCAGTTCCAAACTTCATTTTCACGTGAAGGCAGTAAGAATGAAAGTTGAACTTGGTGATTTTGGGGTTGTATTATGAATGTGTCTTATGTCAGTGCAGAGGCTCAGAATTGTTCTAAGCAATTGTTTTTGCAGAAGTTGTGCTGTCTGCAACACATACAAGGAAACACAGAGCAGTGGGTGCCCCCTCATGTTTTCGAGGTTTACTGTCTACTGCTCATACACCAACGCATACATTTTCTAGTTTACTGTATTTTCTAAAAGCACTGCAGTTCTACTAACACCAGTGCAAGGGCACTATTGGAAATGGCCCTTTCTGCAGGATAGCCGCCAAACTTTTTGCCTTCCATATCCCCTTTTTGCTGAATTTGTTTTTGTTGGCCTTAGGATTCTGCGCACCCTACCATTACTAACCAGTGCTATGGTGTTTGTGCTCTTTCCCTAAAACTCAGTAACATTGGCTTATCCACAACTGGCATATTTAGTTTACTTATAAGTCACTAGTAAAGTGCACTCACTACATGCGCCCAGAGCTTGTAAATTAAATGCTACTAGTGGGTCTGTAGCACTGATTGTGCCACCCACTTAAGTAGCCCTTTAAACATGTCTCAGGCCTGCCATTGTAGAACCTGTGTGCGCAGCTTAAACCTCCATGTCCCCCTGGCAAGCTAAACCTCTTGCCAGGCTCAAATCTTCCTTTTTAATACATATGTCACCCCTAGGGTAGGCCTTTAACAGCCCAGAGTCCTGGTAGTGAAAAACTCTTACAATTGTTTTTCACTACTGCAAGGTCACTATCTCCCATAGGATAACATTGGGATTACCTTATTACATTTAAAAGAGTAATTTCCAAATGAGAAGATATACATGAATTAAGTTTAGGGTCTCTGGGATCACAATTTAGAATCCAAACATATGGTAAAGTTGAATTTTTAATTGCAATTCTGAAAATGCCACTTTTAGAAAGTTGGCATTTTATTATTTTTTCCATTTGGTGCCTGCTGCCTGTCTCTGATTACATGTCTAGGGTGTGTAACAGCTGGGCTTTGTCTATTCCCCCTAGATAGCCACACACAATGAGAGCTTAGGTGTGTCTTGATGGGCTATTCTGGCAGGATGGGAGAGAGGAGCTGGACCCAGCCTCACTTACACCTGAATAGGCTGTGTCCTGTCCACACACAAAGGGCTGCATATCTCCCTGTAGTGAGTCTGGAACTAAGGAAGCAAGGGAAGGCCTCTGTGCATTTCAAAGGCATTTCTTTGAATTCTCCCTACTTCAAAGGCACGACTGTGTATAAGTACTGGACATCAGACACCACAACTTCAGGACACTTCTGGACCTGTGGATACTCTGCCAGGAAGAAGGACTGCTGTGCTGCTGAAAGGACTGTCACTCTGCTGGACTGCTACTCTGAAGGAACTGCTGCCTTGCTGTGCCAATCAGCTGCCTGCTGCCCTCTTGCCAGGTGAAGCAGAACTGGACCTGCAACCTCCATCTTGAACCCAGGATGACTCAAATGGCTAGTCTTCTGGCCTCCAGATCTGCGCCTCATGGACATAACAGGCTCCGCACAGCTCCTGGACCCATCTTCAATGAGCTCCTGACCCCCCAAGAGGCTCCTCTTAAGTTTTGGGCCCTTGGAATTGACTTTCCAGCTCTCGAAGTCAAGCTTTTGGGCTCTTCATGAACTGGCCCATCCCTCCGGAACCACGCTGCTCACACAGGAAATCAGTGCGCGCCGCTGTAATTTCCTCTCTTTGCACAGCATGTATCCCACGCCAGTGAGGTTCGCCACCACGAGGCTCCAGTCCACCTATTCATGTCACTGGGCCTGCTCTTTGTGCCATGCCAACCACCGCCAGTGGCACTCTTATTGCTCCCGGTGACCTTCTTCCAATGCAAACGGGACACTTGGCACAAAACTTGAGAAGGTAAAATTTCAGCTCAACTAATCTGAGACTGTATTCGACCCGTGCTCCATTGCAGTCGGCCTGAACGTTTTACTTTGACTCAGTCCAGCGCAACCAGATTTCCACAGTTGGCGTTCATGCTTTTAGGTGATATATTGCAGTCTATTCTTTAAAAATTCATAAACTCTGATTCCACTGATTGGATTTTTGTTGTTTTTGGCTTGCTTTATTCATTAAATATTGCACCATTTTTCTAACTTGGTGTGGGATCTTTTTGTGTGGTGTTTTCACTATTTTACTGTTTGAAGTGCTGCACAGATATTTTACAAATTGCCTCTAAGTTAAGCCTGACTGCTCTGTGCCAAGCTACCAGGAGGTTGAACGCAGGTTAATTTGGGGTTTTCTTGTTCCTTACACTGACTAGGATTGTGGTTGCTGCTTGATCAGTGCTTACACCTCAGTCAACCAACAACCCAATTTCTAACAGACACCTTCTGGGGCTGAGCATGGGCACTGAAAATGTTCATGATATAGCTCCAGATCCTTCTGTATAAAGGTATGTGGCACCTATAACCATGCTATCACAGTTTAAACTTAAGATTTATGGTAGGTCAATGGTCTTTATTTCCACAATCATTATACTTGACCTTTCAGAAATCAAAACTCCATCATGGAGGTGCCCTTTGCCCTGAGATACTGCTTACCATTCATTTGTGCACCTGATGGCAAGTACGAAGCAACATGCAGTGAACAGAGAGCTTAAGTCATGTTAGGTGAGCTATGCTCCCAAAACGGGTGTGTAATCAGATCCTGTGGTTCTAATAACCTTGCAGAAGGTCACAAGGGCATATTAAGTGGCTTACTATACCCCGAGTGGGTTATATTGTGAGCATCCATTATAGAAAATTGCTTAGAATTAATAGCTACAGTTATACTGATTGACAGCAGAGGGGCCAAAGCAGTAAAAGTGAAGCATACTCTGGTGTTTTCCACTTTACAGTGAGAGGCAAATATTTCCTTTGGTTGTGTGTGTTTTGTCAGTTATATTCGGCTTTAACCGAAAACTGGAAAACCTAGTATTTGTATTTTAATCTGTACTCTGGTGTTCTACATAGGACAGCTGGGCTTGACACAGTAAAAATAGTTTTTAAGCCCTTGCCACTGTAGGGACATGTTAACATTAATTTTCAAAAGTCCCATTTTTAAATACCATCCATCCTACTTTGTGGGCTTAAATGCTGACATAGGGGTGATTAATATTTAAAAGGGAGCTTTGTAACAACTAGCAAGGGTTATTTCAACAGGTTTCAAATGAAGTTTGCAGCAGCCAGTGACACTGACAGCCCTGAAATGATGTTTCCTGTGTCACACTAGTGGATAGCACAAACTGTTCTGCATCCCACAGGTGGAATTTTAACTTTCTGTGTCATATAGGTATTTTCTGCACCATATACTATTGGCCTTTAAAGAAAGTTAAATAGCCAATCAAGCATTAGGAAATCCCTACATGTTTTAGGGGTCAGAGCACATACACTGAGCACTGGGCAGTCTAAAAACCAGCAATGACATTCAGCAAATAAATGGAGATGCACATGCAAAAAGGGGCATTTTATCACAACTACCATGGCTAAAGGTTTTGGATGAGAGGACAATGTCCTTGACTGGTTCTCATTATTAACTGCTGCGGGCTGTGTATTTAAACATCTATAACTGTGTGAATAATACTCAGCATAGGTTCTCACACCAAGAGAATGCAGATGATATGGATTTATATCACCCTTTGTTGATATTCAGCATGGAAGGGACTATGAAGCTATCATTGAGGACTTGATGCCTTATCTTTATTTATCTCCTTTTTTATACCTTTCTGTAAATATATAAACCTTTGCAATCTAAAGTACTTATGTATCTGTGAGGCACAAAACCATGTGCAGCTTCGTATTTGTAAGATTTAGACTTAGTTCCTCTTTACATCAGGGCTGAGAATATAGAATGGCTATTGGTATTGATAATAATGAGATGCAAGAATACTGTAGTTTTTCAAGTGAGACCCTGTTGGGATGGGAATGTCCCCTGCATGGTAGACGGCCATGTACACCTCCCCTGAGTGTCTGACTGAAACTGGTATCATCACTTTTATTTTGCCCCTTCCTTCACTCTAATTCAGCATTTATGCAGACACCTAGGCCTGTCCCTGTAATTGCGAAGTCCAGAATCTGTTCTGTGACTTAGAGGGCTGTCCCAATGATGCACTCAGATTGGGCGGTGGACTCCTGTCCGTGCCATGGGTGCATCAAATAAGGTGATGGTGGCAACTTACCGTGGGGCAATTTTTCGTTGCCCTTTCTTTAGCTTGGCACAAGATGAAGGAAAAGGACAGCTTCCCTCAGACAGTAGAAAGGTCTGTGACTGGAGGGTGGAGACCGAAGCACTGAAGTTAGGAAAGATGGAGACATGTCTTCCCTTAAAAGTTCAATCAGGAACTTGTTATAAAGGGATGCTGATTAGTTCTACCTGCACACTATCATTTGGTACAGGATAGGGTTGAGAGTTGGGACTGCAGTTTCAGTTGTTTAAGGTGAGGACATTTATAGTCAGGGCCACCCTTTTGTCTGTCTCAGACAACTGCTTCAAAAAGGTGAATAACAGCCAGATGCAAAGAAATCTCTCTTCATTGGGCACATATTTTGGGCACTGCTGCTTGAAGCTATCCCTACTGCTACCTGCTTTGAGAGACTTTGCATTGCACAAATGCTGGTTCTGAGGAGCATCCAAAAATTGATATTTGAAAGAGAACCACCAAAAACATGTTCTGAAATATTAGACAATGAATCCTCATGCCCTGTCTGAAAAATGTGTATAATAGTGGAAACAAGTTCTTCAATACCATGAAATGGTGTTTCCCACAGAGTACTTAAATCGCTATGTGTGACCAGGGATGGTAAGTGATTGACAGCCAGTCTCCCGGGAGTGAGGGGGACACCGGCTTAAGTCTGCACAACTAGATGAGAAGGTGTGGGCCTGTTCAGCTTCTAGAAGGCAGCCTGCTCAGAGAGGGAAGAAGAGTGTCTGGCCCTGCAATAGGGAATACCATCCAGGAAGTGAAAGCAATGTGATCCTAGGGAGAGTGGGACCCAGAAGTTGCTGATTGCCCTTGGGAAAAAAGCCAGAGCCAACCGATGTCTCCCATTGTGGTCCTTGCAGTGGACCGCATGCAAAAATCAAGATAACATGTCATCCTGTGCTGCCAAGCACCACTGCATCATATGAAGGCTTGTTGATGCCCGAATCCATGTGAACTCCAAAGAGGAATTGATGTCACTATTGAAGTAGGAGCTCATTCTGGCATGGGAAATGCAACTGCCCAAATAAGTACAACTCCCTCGGAACCCAGCCAAAAGCTGAAATAGCAGGTAATAAGGACTTACACATGAGAATAAAGCAGCCAAGCAGACCCAGTCCCTCAGCTTAATCAGTAACTGTTGAATAAACTATCCCTTTAATTGGGCACAAACTCTAGAACAAAACTACAAATTGCTGCAAATTAGTTGAGATCTATCGACAGACTTACTCTGATTTTGTGCTGTGGTTGCATCACTTTTGTGAAGCCGCCCGACACAAAATCCTTTTTGGCATTTACTAAGCCACACAAACCCACTTTAGTTTAATAAATACAAAGTAATGCAACGCGTTGCCGTGCAGTTTTTTGCGTTGGGTAGGAGTTAAATAGGTGGATGCATGAGGGTTTCCATTCATATTCATGAATTTTGATGCAAAACCAGATTTACAAAGACTTGTAAACCTGGGTGTGCGCCAAAATGATGCATCTACCTGACAGGCGTAACAAGGAGAAACATCCTCTTTCCATGTGTGCTTCATTCTGCATGAAGGAGGAATATGCCTCTAAAGATTATTTCTGTGCAGTAGTCGTCCTCTCCTGTACAAAAACAATCCGGCTCGTAACTCAGGCACCCTGTTACAAGGGTGCCTGAGTTGGTGCTAGGCACCCTCAATTGCACCAGCGCAGGAAGAGATCCGATATTACGATTTTCAGCTCTCTCCTATTCATGCAACGCAACACATAAACTTGCTTTGCCTTGCTGCACTGCGTTGCATGGATTCCAAGTAAATCTGATCCCCAGTGAACTGCACTTGTGCCTGTCACTAGAAATGAAAAGCTATATGCACTATACCAACTCTTGGATTGGGGAGAGGGCAGCATAGTGGGTGGGTCTCTTTAATAGACATCATAAATGCAAATGCAATTTTGTATCTGAAACCAATAAATTGCATCTTATTACATTCTGCTGTGATAGTAAAGTACTTTATTTTTACTGAGATAACCACAGGGCGTGACAATATAAACTATTGTGTATGTTGGTTGACTGTTAAGTTCTTCTGAGCTCTAGTTCCCACACTACCTCACTGAGAAGCCTTTGACTGCTTGCCCTCGCTATCCTGAGAGTCAAGAGTGGAAAGTGTTATACTTAGCCCAGTTTGCAGAGCCATAGTAGGATAGACCCTAGACACAAGGGGCACATGACCTCAACGATCACGGTTGACTACCAGTCTCTCCTGTCTGCCATGTGGCCCTGAAATTGGGTCTGACAAGCTCAATCCATTGGGAATACAACACCTTATTATTTTAAGAGGTCTGCATAACTCACATAATTTGCTCTTGCGTAATTAAGTGAAATGACATGCCAATTATGCGAGATTACGCTGAATTACCTGAGGAGCTTAACCCACCATTTAACTCTATTTTCTTTGAGCAAAATGTACCCTTTCTTCCAAAATGGAACTGAGGATGCATTTTGCCCTCAGCAAATATTGCTAAATGCAACAGAACACAAACATAAGCAGGCTGCAGCCTCACTAAGGGGTATATTTACAAGGGGACAGCGCCAACAGAACTGCATTCTGCAGCACACATAGAAAGAGAAAAACGCCATTAATGATTGTTTATGTGCAGGAAGGTGTCCCTTAAGTAATGATGATTTGCTACTTCTGCAGCACACATAGAAGTAATAAATCGCCATTATGGATTGTTTATTTGCAGGAAGGGACACCTGCACATAAACAATCATTACCTGCAATGCAGGCACCCTTGCACTATGGTGCAAGGGTGCCTGCGTTGGTGCTAGGCAGCTAATTTAAGCTCTAGGGAAAACACAGGGGTGCACCATATTGTTGTAAATATGGCACATACCTGCATTTTTGAAATGTTGCGGCCCAGCGCTGCCAAATTTAGCACAGCTCCATGCTCCAACATTTTGTTGTCCCCCTTGACCTTGCCAGGTAGGTCGCTCCCCCACCACACAGCTCCGCCTGTGCTGCCCTGCTGCTGCTGGTTAGTGCTCTTGCCTCTGTCCCCCACTGCCTCCTCGTTGCTGTGCCCATTTTTCCTGCTGTTGCCCTTTGCCTTCTGTTCCCCTTGTGTGCCTGATTCTGTGCCCATTTTGCCTTGTTTCCCCTTGTGTGCCCCTGATTCTGTGCCCATTTTGCCTTCTGTTTCCCCTTGTGTGCCACCTGATTCTGTGCCCATTTTGCCTTCTGTTTCCCCTTGTGTGCCCCTGATTCTGTGCCCGGTTCTGTGTCCCTCGCCGCTCCCGTTTCCCGCTGCTGCGTCCCCTGCGGCCCCGCCCGCTGACTGACCATTCGCTGCCCCTGCCTCCCGCCTCCCACCTGCTCCTCCCTCCCACCTCCCCATATATGGCGGCCGCTGCGCGGTGAGGTGAGCGACCCTTGACCTTGCCAGGTAGGTCGCTCCCCCACCACACAGCTCCGCCTGTGCTGCCCTGCTGCTGCTGGTTAGTGCTCTTGCCTCTGTCCCCCACTGCCTCCTCGTTGCTGTGCCCGTTTTTCCTGCTGTTGCCCTTTTGCCCTTTGCCTTCTGTTCCCCTCGTGTGCCTAATTCTGTGCCCATTTTGCCTTCTGTTTCCCCTTGTGTGCCCCTGATTCTGTGCCCATTTTGCCTTCTGTTTCCCCTTTGTGCCCCTGATTCTGTGCCCATTATGCCTTCTTTTTCCCCTTGTGTGCCCCTGATTCTGTGCCCATTTTGCCTTCTGTTTCCCCTTGTGTGCCCCTGATTCTGTGCCCATTTTGCCTTCTGTTTCCCCTTGTGTGCCCCTGATTCTGTGCCCATTGTGCCTTCTGTTTCCCCTTGTGTGCCCCTGATTCTGTGCCCGGTTCTGTGTCCCTCGCCGCTCCCGTTTCCCGCCGCTCGTCCCTGCGGCCCCGCCCCTTGACTGACCATTTGCTGCCCCTGCCTCCCGCCTCCCAGCTGCTCCTCCCTCCCACCTCCCCATATATGGCGGCCGCTGCGCAGTGAGGTGAGCGACCCTTGACCTTGCCAGGTAGGTCGCTCCCCCACCACACAGCTCCGCCTGTGCTGCCCTGCTGCTGCTGGTTAGTGCTCTTGCCTCTGTCCCCCACTGCCTCCTCGTTGCTGTGCCCGTTTTTCCTGCTGTTGCCCTTTTGCCCTTTGCCTTCTGTTCCCCTCGTGTGCCTGATTCTGTGCCCATTTTGCCTTCTGTTTCCCCTTGTGTGCCCCTGATTCTGTGCCCATTTTGCCTTCTGTTTCCCCTTTGTGCCCCTGATTCTGTGCCCATTATGCCTTCTTTTTCCCCTTGTGTGCCCCTGATTCTGTGCCCATTTTGCCTTCTGTTTCCCCTTGTGTGCCCCTGATTCTGTGCCCATTTTGCCTTCTGTTTCCCCTTGTGTGCCCCTGATTCTGTGCCCATTGTGCCTTCTGTTTCCCCTTGTGTGCCCCTGATTCTGTGCCCGGTTCTGTGTCCCTCGCCGCTCCCGTTTCCCGCCGCTGCGTCCCCTGCGGCCCCGCCCCCTTGACTGACCATTTGCTGCCCCTGCCTCCCGCCTCCCAGCTGCTCCTCCCTCCCACCTCCCCATATATGGCGGCCGCTGCGCAGTGAGGTGAGCGACCCTTGACCTTGCCAGGTAGGTCGCTCCCCCACCACACAGCTCCGCCTGTGCTGCCCTGCTGCTGCTGGTTAGTGCTCTTGCCTCTGTCCCCCACTGCCTCCTCGTTGCTGTGCCCGTTTTTCCTGCTGTTGCCCTTTTGCCCTTTACCTTCTGTTCCCCTCGTGTGCCTGATTCCGTGCCCATTTTGCCTTCTGTTTCCCCTTGTGTGCCCCTGATTCTGTGCCCATTTTGCCTTCTGTTTCCCCTTGTGTGCCCCTGATTCTGTGCCCATTTTGCCTTCTGTTTCCCCTTGTGTGCCCCTGATTCTGTGCCCGGTTCTGTGTCCCTCACCGCTCCCGTTTCCCGCCGCTGCGGCCCCGCCCCCCTGACTGACCATTTGCTGCCCCTGCCTCCCGCCTCCCAGCTGCTCCTCCCTCCCACCTCCCCATATATGGCGGCCGCGCCGCTGGCGCGCCGAAGCTGCACCTAAGGCAAGCCCATCTGCGCCCGTCCGCGCCTGGACCACGCCCAGCACCAGAACCCCTGGTCCTCGTGCCCCCTGCGCCCACCAGGACGATTGCCGCCGCTACGATGCCAGCACACTCCACGCTCTTAACCCCGGACGGACCCACACCTGCTTCAAGGCCGCCCCGAAATGCACTCATGGTCCCTTCACCTGCCGAAACTGCAGCTACACCAGCCTCAGAGCCGCCGAAGCGCCCGCCAAGAAGGACCCCAACCACCTCCGATGCATCCTACTGAACACCCGCTCCGCACGCAAACACACCGTCGAACTCTGGGACCTGCTCGACACATCATCCCCAGACGTCGCCTTCCTGACAGAGACCTGGATGAATGACTCCTCCGCACCCGACATCGCCATAGCCATCCCAGATGGCTATAAGATCACCCGCAGAGACCGCACCAACGGAGTAGGAAGAGGAATCGCCATCGTCCACAAGAACACCATCAGGGTCTCGACCAGCACCGACGACACTCTCAGCACCGCCGAACACATGCACTTCTAGATCCACACGGACCCCAACACCACCCTAAGAGGCACCCTCATCTACAGACCTCCCGGACCCCGACCCCAGTTCAGCGACTCCATCGCCAACTTCATCAGCTCACACGCCCTAACCTCCACCGACTACATCCTCCTCGGAGACCTGAACTTTCACCTGGAGAACAGCAACGACAGCAACTCGACCACCCTGATCGACAATCTCGCCAAACCTCGGACTGAGACAGCTCATCACAACTCCTACCCACTCCGCTGGCCACACGCTCGACCCCGTCTTCTCCTCAAGCTCCCACGTCTCCTTCAGCCACACCACCGAACTCCTCTGGACCCACCACCGCTGCATCCACTTGACCTTCCAGAAACCCACCACACACCACCACACCCAACAGATCCCACGCTGCTGCTGGAGCAAAGTCACCGAAGACCAACTACAGGCAAACCTCGCTCTCAGCCCACTCACCGACCTCTCCAACACCGACGACGCTGCCCGCAACCTCAGACGATGGATTGATGACTGCGCCAACACCCTCGCCCTGCTGAAAAAACCCACCTACAGAGACACCAGCAAGAGAGCCAGCTGGTTCACCCCGGAACTCCTAGCATCCAAGCGTACCTGCCGGAAACTAGAGATGAAATGGCACAGTGAAAAGACACCGGACAGCCACGCCGCCCACAAAGACGCCATCCGCAACCACCATCACCTCATCAGGGCCGCCAAGAGGATCTCCTTCAAAGACCGCCTCGACAACAACGCACACAACAGCAAGGAGCTCTTCAACATCGTGAAGGAACTCTCCAACCCCAGCTCCAATACCAACGACATCCCGCCGTCGCAAGCCCTGTGCGATTCCCTCGCCACATTCTTCCACCGCAAGATCACCAACATCCACGACAGCTTCAACACCCAGACAGCCCCAACAGACACCGACACACCAGACTCGCCACACACCATCGACCACTACCCCTTGCCAGCCTGGGCCAACGTGAACATCGATGACACCATCAAGACCATGAGCACAATCCACTCCGGCTCCCCGTCAGACCCTTTTCCGCACCACATCTTCAACAAAGCCAGCAGTTCCATCGCACCCCACCTGCGCAACGTCATCAACCTCTCCTTCGAGACCGCAACCTTCCCAGAGAGCTGGAAACACGCCGAGATCAACGCCCTACTCAAAAAACCCAAGGCGGACCCGAGAGACCTCAAGAACTTCCGGACCATCTCCCTGCTTCCTTTCCCAGCCAAGGTCATCGAGAAGATCGTCAACAGGCAGCTAACCCGATACCTCGAAGAAAACAGCATCCTGGACCCATCCCAGTCTGGGTTCCGCAGCAACCACAGCACCGAGACTGCCCTCATCGCCGCCACCGACGACATCAGGACCCTGCTGGACAACGGTGAGACCGCAGCCCTCATCCTGCTGGACCTCTCCGCCGCCTTCGACACTGTCTGCCACCGCACTATACGCGCACGCCTCCACAACGCAGGGATCCGAGACAAGGCCCTGGAATGGACCACCTCCTTCCTCTCCGGCAGAACCCAGAGCGTCTGACTCCCCCCGTTCCGATCCGAAGCCTCCGAGATCATCTGCGGCGTACCCCAGGGATCATCCCTCAGCCCGACACTGTTCAACATCTACATAGCCCCGCTCGCACGCATCGCCCGACAGCACAACCTCAACATAATCTCCTACGCCGACGACACTCAACTGATCCTTTCCCTCACCAAGGACCCCCTCACCGCCAAATCCAACCTCCACGAAGGAATGAAGGCCGTCGCCGATTGGATGAAGAGCAGCCGACTAAAGCTGAACACGGACAAGACGGAGGTCCTCATCCTCGGCTCCAACCCTTCAGCCTGGGACGACTCCTGGTGGCCTACGACACTGGGGGCAGCCCCGACACCCACCGACCATGCACGCAACCTGGGAGTCATCCTCGACTCAACGCTCTCCATGGCAAAGCAAGTCAACGCAGTCTCCTCCTCCTGCTTCAACACCCTCCGCATGCTCCGCAAGATCTACAGGTGGATCCCGACAGATACAAGAAGAACAGTCACCCAGGCCCTCGTCAGTAGCAGACTCGACTATGGAAACGCCCTCTACGCGGGAGCCCCGGCCAAGCTCATCAAATGACTGCAACGCATTCAAAACGCCTCGGCACGCCTGATCCTCGACGTACCACGCCACAGCCACATCACCCCCCACCTGAGAAACCTGCACTGGCTCCCCGTCGACAGGAGAATCTCCTTTAAACTCCTCATCCACGCACACAAGGCACTCCACAAGACTGGCCCAGCCTACCTCAACAGACGGCTCTTCTTCTACGTCCCCAACCGCCAGCTCCGCTCCGCCGACCTCTCCCTCGCCACCGTCCCCCGCATCCGAAAAACCACCTCCGGTGGCAGATCCTTCTCCCACCTCGCCGCCAAGACCTGGAACACCCTTCCACTCAGCCTACGACAGACCCAAGACCTGCTGACCTTCAGGAGGCTACTCAAGACCTGGCTGTTCGACCAGTAGCGGCACCCCCCCCTTTTTCCCTTTTTTCTTCCCCAGCGCCTTGAGAAACTCACGGGTAAGTAGTGCGCTCTAAAAATTCCGTGATTGATTGATTGATTAAGTTTGTTGTTCCTGTGCTGTTGCGGTTGGGTTTTTGTGCCAAATTACTCATATTTACGTGAACAGGTCTAATCGTGTAATTTTCAGTAAGTTTGCATCAGGAGAGTAACGCAAAATTACCAAATTAGTCCGATTACTCTAGCCTAATTAAAATTTTGCCCAGGAATACTTATTTTGCTTTTGCCCGTGCCTTTTCTTTGGATTCTTTGATCTCTGCTTTAGCCACGGTTGACATCACCTCAACACTTTCTACCTTAGTCAAATCTCTTGGTTTCACTCTTAGTCCATTTCTGTACTTTAAGGTAATCCTAGGTATGTTTGCTGCACTCTCTCTCAAATTTTTGTTACAATAATGGACACAGTTTATTCCATCCTCTGGGGGCTTCCTACATCATTACTCTCTTCTTGTAAACAAACTGTGCTTCACTCTGTGGACTTTCTTATTTAGGTAAACACAAAGTTGATGCATCGCTCATGTTCCAGGACAGCTGTCCTATTTAGGAAACAAGTTGCATGTCTCCAGTGGATCCAGAGTGAAGATGAGTATGGCCCTACTTCAGATAGACATCGTTAAATTTTGTCACAGCAAATCCTGCACTCAGGATTCCTTTGCTGCCTCCCCCATAAACAAGACTCTCTTTCTCCCACCATCAGAATATCTCCTTCTCTTTCTCCTCCCATAAGATCATCTCCTTCACTCTTCCATTTAGCCATGAAACCATTTCTCGTTAGGCAAGCCTACCCCAAGTTATTTCCTGCCCTTGGTGTAGCAGGCATTTAAAAAAAACAGAAAAAAAACAAACGTGGTATGATACGTGTTGGACTTGGCCAATTTTGCAGGGTCATCCCTGAACTTTTTGCCTTCCTCCTGTACTTTTTCTGACCTGTTTTTGTTGGTTTTATGACTCTGGGCACTTTACCACTGCTGATCAGTGCTAAAGTGCATATGCTCTCTGTTGTAAATTGATGTATGGATTAGTGACTCCATGTTTGGCCTATTTGAATCACTATCAGACCCTGGTACAGTGCACTGGTTGTGCCCAGGGCTTGTGACTCAAATGCTGCTGGTGGGCTTGCAGCACTGGTTGTGCCACCCACAGAAGCAGCCTGTAAAAGTGTGTCTCAGGCCTGCCATTGCAGAGCCTGTGTGCAGTCTGGTACTGCCATGTTGACTGGGCAAGTGCACCCACTTGCCAGTCCCTAAACCTTCCCTTTTCTGCATATTAGTCACCCCTATGGTAGGCCCAAGGGCAGGGTGCATTGTAAGTATAAGGTAGGACATGCCCTGGTGTGTGTGACATGTCCTAATAGTGAATTACAGCCATTTTCGTTTTTCACTATTGCAAGGCTACCTGTTCCCCCTAGGCCAGAATGGGCAGTTTGATTATTACATCTTATAATCCTAACTGACCCCGGGAACTAGGTAGAAATTCGAGTTTAGTATGCCTGAACTCAGAATGATAAAATACATCTTTTAGTGAAGTTGGTTTTAACATTCTCTGTTTGAAAATACCACTTTTAGAAAGTAGGTATTTTCTTGCCTAACTATCCAAGCCTGCCTCTGCTAGGTTGTGTATTCCTTGTCTGGGTTTGTGAGTGACAGGGGCTGGGGGATTCCAGGAGACAGGGTGAGTCAGCACAGGGCTGAATAGAGAGATCTGCATGGAGATGGGTGGGAGGAGTTGCACCTGGGACCTGAATAGGGCTGTGCCTTCCCTCCACAATGCTGGCTCCACCTCCTATGGTGTGTCTGATGACCCTGGCCTACACTGTGAAAGGAAAGAAGGAGTCTTGTCAACAAAGTGCTCCAGGACTGACCAGAACTGGTTTGGACTAGGCAAAGGCCTCTCTGCCTTCAGAGAACAAAGAGAATATGTGTATAAAAGAGGGGACCCAAACCCCAGAACTTGAGATCAGATCACTTTGGGAAACAAGAAGAACCTTTGCTGAGGAGAGGAACCAGAGAAACTGAGGAGGAGACTATCCCTAAGCTGAGTGCTGTTTGGGGGATTGGCCTGCAGTGGTTGCCTGACTGCCAAAGAAAGGAGAAAGGAACTTTGTGTGAACTTCCATCAACTAGTAAAAGATCTCCAAGGGCTTGAGAGAAGAGCTTGCCTCCTGCTGAAGTCTCAGGGACAACAGACTTCACCAACCAGCTCCCCAAGAGTCTTTCTGTAAAGTGCCGCGCTGCTGTGCTGGACTTTCTGAGGGACTGCGTGTCGTAAGGAGCTGGAAGCGCGACTCACGAAGGAGAAGCGCCGACGCCGCAGCCGAAGCACCTCGCATCGCCGAAGAAAAGGATTGACGTCGCATCAGACGCCGCCGCATCAACGGAGAAGAGTGTCGCTGCCGCTGTCGCATCATTGCCGAAGCGCCGCTGCATCACCGGGAAGCGTGGCGCAGGGCCTGTCGCGGCACCGAAGAATCGTTGAGTCGCCGCACAACTGTCGCATCGTTGCCAAGGTGCCTCGCATCGCCGGAGAAGAGGGTCGACGTTGCATCAGACGCCGCTGCATCACTTGGAAGTGTATCGCAGGGCCTGTCGTGGCTCGGAAGAATCATTGAGTCGCCGCACGGCCATCGCATCGTTGCCAAAGCGCCTCACATCGCCGGAGAAGAGGATCGACGTCGCATCAGACACCGCCGCATCACTGGGAAGCGTGTCGCAGGGCCTGTCGCGGCTCAGAAGAATCATTGAGTCGCCGCACGGCCGTCGGGCGTGCACGCATCGTGTCGCATCAAGAAGAAGACGCCATCTTTGTTTCTTTGCACCGGATCTTCATCGCATCACGTCGTTGCTGGTCGCATCGCCACGGAAGCGCAGTAAGAAACCGACGCATCACCTCCCCACGCCGAGAAGAACCAACGCATCCCCTACGCATCAGTAGGGACCCGATGCATCACCGTTCTTGCGTGTAAGGAACCGACGCATCACCTTCCCTGCAACACTTTCGTTGTATAGCGTTACACACCCAAAGGTACATTGAACTCAAAGTGTCGCATTTACCATCTTAAGAGAACTGAGCTAATTCTACCATTTTTTGAAGTACAGTATTGTGGATTTTTGTCGTTTGTGGTCTTGTGTTAAATCTATATAAAAGATACTTATTTTTAATATACAACTGGTGTGGTGTCCACCTGTAGTGTTGTCACTTGATTACTGTATGTGTTCACAAATGCTTTACACACTGCCTCTGAGATAAGCCTGTCTGCTCATGCCAAGCTACCAAGGGGGTGAGCAGGGGTTATTTTAGGAGTGTATCCCCTTACCCTGACTAGACGCAAGGGTCCCTATTTGGACAAAGGTACCTACCTCTGCCAACTAGAGACCCCCAAATCTAACACTACGGTATCATGACTTGTATAGCACACACATCTGCATTACTTTTAAGTGGGGGTGTTGATATGTCTAAATTAAAAAACAATACGTAACAACAAAAAAAACAAGGGGTGGCTATGGGCTCAAAGTTTTCTCCCTTGTATACTAATCTATTCATGGGCAGACTGGAAGAACAATGGATTTGGAGCGAATAGGGTAGTAACTGGAATGACTCAATCTTATTCTGGGGCAGATTCATAGACGACTGTCTTATGGTTTGGACAGGCTCCACCGAAAAACTTCTTGAATTCTTCACACACCTTAACAGCAATGACAAAAACATCAGATTACGTTCCAGTACAGTCAGAGAAACATCACATTCTTAGATGTTGAACTCTTCATTCTAGATAATAAGATCCAAAGCATACTATTTAGGAAACCAACAGCTTGTAATGCAACCCTTCATGCCTCAAGTGCACATCCAGGTCACCAGATTAATGCTATCCCATATGGCGAATTCACACATGCCAGGCGCAATTGTAGTACAGAATTGGACTTTAAGGATTGTATAGAGAGCATGGCCACTAGATTCTCACGCAGAGGGTATGCTAAGAGAACTATACATAGGGCCAAAGAGAGAATCTTTAAGATCAGTCGACAAGACACCCTTAAAAACAAACCAGAAAAGAGAGAGAACAAAACAGTACGTTTAATTACGGATTTTAACAAGCACGCAAACACACTAACACGCAGTATGCGTAGACATTGGCACTTACTCACGGCAGACAAGACACTGCAGAGATTTACAACATCAAGGCCTGAGATTACCTTTCGCAGGGGTGTATGCCTAAGAAATATTCTCAGCCCTAGCTACCAAAAAGTGGAACAAACACCAAACTGGCTTACCCAACACACTTTGGGCTTTTTCAAATGCGGCAACTGCTCCATGTGCAGATGGGCCACTGACAGAAAGAAAGAATTTAAGGGACCTAACAATAGGGTGTACAAAATTGACAACAACATCACCTGTTACACAAAATATGTAGTGTATGCTATTGAGTGTAAGTGTGGTCTAAGATACATTGGAAGTACCATCAGGATCCTCAAAGAGCGCATTGGGGAACACATGAGGGCTGTAAAGCAAGGGGACAGCAGATATCCGATAGCCACATACATAGCTGAATGTAACTCTCAGAGCACACATAGAACGTTATCCTTTTATGGTTTTGATGTCCCACCCAAAGACCCAAGGGGAGGTAATAGGGAATTAACACTCAGGAGGAAAGAGGCACTATTGATTATGAGACTTAAAAGTGTCGAACAGGGCTTGAACACAGACCATGAGCTTCAATACTTCCTTGGGGATTAGCCCGTACCTACGTCCAAATGAACTGAAACACTGGCTGGTTTACGCCATGCCATCATCACAGTTTATAGAGTACTCCCATTATCATCCCTACTTTTCTTGGTCGACTACGTACTGTTGCAATACATGACTGTTTCTGTACTAATGAAGTGATTTACTCACACTGGATACTTAACTTGCTGTAGACTATATACTGTGAGGAAGTGAGACCTCGAGACTTAACATGTTGTAGACTATGTACACCATCACAGTTTATAGAGTACTCCCATCATCATCCTTACTTATTTTGGTAGACTACATACTGCTGGAATATATGACTGTTTCCGTATTAATGAAGGGATTTACTTGCACCAGATACTTAACATGTTGTAGACTATGTACAGTGAGGAATTGAGACCTTGAGACTTAACATGTTGTAGACTATGTACAATAAGGAACTGAGACTAAACGCTACTGTCCCCACCTAGCTATGTCACAGAATTCACTTTCACATTGCATTACGCTTCCTAAAATGCTTTGGATCAGATACTAGCGAGAATTGAGACCGACTGCCACTGTCCGTAAAAAGTCTAAGAATTTATAGTTAAATATGAGGTTCACCCAGTTATGTCACGAAATTCACTATCACATTGTCACACGTCACATGTCACAAAACACACTATCATGTTGATTCGTTCGGGTCAGAACGACAAAGCTCTTGGATATCAAGAGAAATTTCTTACAAGGATGTACTTATGTATAAACACCGCATGCACGTTGCCACAAATGTCACACTTGTATGGTAGTGCACCGCAATTCTGTCATGTGTCCCTGCGGATACAGATTACTAGCAGATAGCGTTTAATCTCATGGGCTTTCCACCAGCCCGTTGCCATCGACATTCCGCTAGTTCACAATAATATTGATTCCAGTGCCCCGGGGGTCCCGATACACCACTCCAAGATGGCGCCCAAAATGGGTTCAGGGATTCCAGTGCCCCGGGGGTCCCGATACACCACTCCAAGATGGCGCCCAAAATGGGTTCAGAACCGGTTTAGTCCGCCCTCATGCTTCATTATTTAAGACAACGCCGGGGTGGCCGGCTGCAGACTGCTGATTTGCACTGCGAACACGCCACGGCCTGGAGAGCTGAAGGGTTCTACCTAATACTGCCGGTAAGGAATGATAAAACGGACTTACTAGAGTCATAATGCGGGACAGAGGAGTAAGGGATAAAAATTTTAATACAATGTTAATTTTACCTTATGATGGGGCAGCTCTTCTAAAAGAAACTCCCTTACATTTGGAAGCATATTTAGCTTTCCGGACACAAGACTAATTAGTCTACCTCTCCAGGAGCAGAACTTATAGGAACCCCTTCCGGGTTGGAATTATCACTGGAACTAAGGTAGGGGGATCCTTCATGGTACCTAGTACACCTTATTAGAATGTACCGACTGCCACTCTTTAGCTGATGTGCCCTTTTCTGTTACTTAGAGACTACTTGAAACTGACCTCAGGTATCGTATTATAACAAAATACGTTCTTTTATACATGTTTGATTACACAATATAGTCAGCATGTATTTACTATTAAGTGACAGCATGAGGGAGCACTACTTCGCCACTAACATAACAAAAAAGATTATAAAACTAAATAGGTTGTTTGCATGCCCGCACCTTGCCAACCACAGGATTACTCCTATAAGGGAGTCTCAAACACCAACTGCACCAGTATGTTTGATAGCGATAACATAAACGATTGGGGGCTTTGCCTGTTCTTTCTTTCCCCCATTGATATATGGATGCACAAAGAAGTTGTACGAGAAGGATGTACGACACCAGTTTCACATGGATTTCCACACAGTTCTATTCACTATTTTGAAATTCACACAAGTCTCCGAAGTCACTTTGTCAATAATTTGAAAAGTAAAGTGTTCTTACTACCATTGCATACACAAACAAGTACCTGTTTATATATATTCCCTTAGCCCTGAAGAAGTCGCGGGGTAATCCCCTGTAACAGCGACGAAACGCGTGTTGGCTAAGAAGGCTTAAAGATCTTGAATTAAAGACATCTGAAAATATAAAGACAAGCATCATTGTGATATTTTATGTAACTCTTTGTATTTACTTTTGAATGTGTGCAGAGGATTTGTATATATAGCATAAGTGGTCTGCTGGCCACACAAGTGGGGACCTGGTGGTTTTTCCCTACCTTATGCACCGTGCCAGATTACCTGCCATAACTGATTTGTCTTGTGATAGACCTTAGAGCGCCATTTGGCTATTGCTGACCACCAACTGTATAACTAACGTACCTTAAGTGCTTACCTGATCCAGCAAGAGGCCTTGGGGAAAGACAGTTTTGCCATAATTTATATATACAGTAAAGTAAAAAATATCAATGAAAGATTTTCTTACCGGGTTATTCTGACCACATTTCACTTAACACTTCTAAAATGAGAATGGTTTTAGGAAAAACATTAATATGACTTGAAGGAAATGTGAACAAAGTTATTCATTGTACAGCCAGCATAGGGCATCTTTCAGCCCAATAGAGAACAGAATGTTTCACGTAAAATTTAATTCAAGTATTTCTCTAAGGCATTGTGAGAAAGTCATCCTTTTTGCCCTGATCACCCCTGTTTTTTGCTTGGTACTGGTGCTAACTGACTTTGACTGCACCCTGGACACTGTTTACAAGACCCGGGGCCAGTGCTCTGATTATAAGGATATGCAAATTAGGTGCAAGTATAATTGGTACTGACAGCCTAGGCCCCAATATATAATAGGGCATGTAGGTTTAGAGGCCCAGTAGACTTAATGCACTTAAGTTGCACTACCTGGGTGCCTGCTATCATTTTAAAGGCAGCGCTGCCTTTCAGGCTGCGTTTACCTTTAATTTATATGCAAATTTGACTTTGGATTTAAAGGTACTTCCTTTATTTATTTTTACATATAAGTCACCCTTAAGGTCTTCCCTAGGTATCTCAGGGGTAGGGTACCTTGTACCAACAAGCAGGAACATTATAAAACATGTTTTATAAGTCCTGGTGAGGGAATAACTGCCAATTCCGTATTTCCCCATTGTAGAGAATGGCTTTATAGGCCAACATTGTAATATTTTATTAAGTATAAATATTGATAGGAGCCACGTAAAAAATATACTTCAAGGTATCAAATAGTTAAGATAAATCCAACAACTTGCCATTGTTAGATTTATAATAACTATGACAGAAAAGAAGTCATTAAACTTTCTTTTCTGTGAGCCAAAATCAGGCTTTTCAGCTGCTCTCTCCTGATTGGCCAGTCTCTGCCTAGGCTGGCCAGGCTGCTCTAATGAGGTGTGAAAAGCCCTGCTAGAGAGACAATGGGTTTTCTGTGGGCAGAGAAGTACAAGCTGCAGAGCAGATGGCAGGAAGGGGGAGGGTAGCCACACTGGTTGTCAAAGGGAGAAGAACACTTTAGGACAGCACAGGCTGACCCACGCATCCTGCCTCCACAGCCACACAGGAGCCCCTGTAATTAGATTAGGGAGAGAGTTGGAAGGGGAGTGTTTGGGAAAATTAGCTACACCAGCAGGTTGGGTTAGCCACATCCAGCTATTCTGGAGAGACTTTCTCCATTTTGGATTTTGAGAGAATAGTGCTTTCTGGGACAAGAATATGCCACACTTAGGAGGAAGTGGTCATATCCCCGGGTGGCACCCTGCATCCCATTGGTAAGGGGTGCTCCCCTGCTTGACTCCCAGGAACACTGGATAGATATGGAAGAGCTGCATAGCTCCTCAGATCTGTTGCCTGAAATTATACAGAGAAGAAGGACTGCCCTGCTGGAATCTGGATCTGCATTGAAAGGACTGCACTCTCAAGGACTGCACCTGCAGTGCAATCTGGTATTACAGCCCTGAAGACTTTGCCTTGCTTCAAGAAGGAATTACAGGTTAACAGAGCCCACGTTGCATCATCTCCACCAAGAGTACCCATCCTGGAGTGCATCCAGTGGACTTTTAAGGATTCGGTCAGGTGCATTGTGGGAACCGTAGTACAGACATCCCAAGAACCATCCAAGAGATGTGAGACCCTTGGATGTGTGTTTTAGGCCATTTGAACCCTCAAGAGGAACTTCAGGTAGAAGTTCCAGAAGTTTGGAGAAGTTTGGAGCAACTTTTGGAAAAAGCTCCATAAGGTGACCAACTCGACGTCGAAAGTCAAGCCAGCTACCTCCAACCGCGACCCGGCCTGGATTTCAAGTTCGTCCCGCTGAAAGTTCCAGAGCTCCACACTTCCAGTATTTGACCGGGGCCTCGTGGAGAAGCAATCCAATGACATTGCATCAAATACGGCCTGCTTGAGGGGACCACTCGAAGTCAACAAATAAAATCCTCGAGAAAAGTATCTAAGCCTGAAGGTAAAATTTTGACCGTGGCCTCCTGCTTAGTGTATCCGACCAGGGCTCCTTCACGGTCGGCCTCAAAATTTGACTTTGTCCCTGTCAAGTGCTACCAGATGTCCCTAAGTGGCGCTATATGTTTTTAAGCACTAGAAAGTGTTTATTCTTTAAAAATTCATATGTCCGGTTCCCTACATTCGATTTTTGTCATTTCGGTGTCTATTTGTTCACAGAAATATAATCTATCTGCATAAATTGGAGTTTAATTTTTATTTTGTGCTGTGTCTTACTTATTTAATGTATTGGTGTTTTTAAATGCTTTACACACCTGTCTCCTAAGTTACGCCTGCCTGCTCGTTGCCAGCTACCAAGGGTTGAGCAGGGCATAATGTATTGAGACATTGTCTGAACCTTTTATTGTGTTTGCGGCCTTAATACTAGTGGTAAGTCACTACTTATCACTACTAATAAGCCACTTTCCAACAGGCATCTTACTGGATTTAATTGTAACTAACCATTACAAAAAGTAGTAACATGGTGGGTATAATTGTTGAGTGGGCTAAGGCATCCAATACTGAGATCTGTGTGTGTTCCCATATTTATAGGTGTGAGTCATACCAATTCCACTTTTTAGAGATTGGGGATTGGGGTCTGCCTGGTTTAACCTCCCTGTGCCCCTGGATTTACTATTACTAGGGGTATCAGGAACTTCAGGGATGGGCAGAATGTTTCTCCATTACAGGATTTGGGAGAATACCATGCAGTAATTGGTGTTTTCACACCGCATGATTTTGCCTTGTATTTCACCTGGAGATTTTGGCTTCTTTCACATCACCTTCCTTAGGTCAATAATAGTATGATTGAAGAACAATATATGTTAGCTATGTAGTGTCAGGAAACTTGTCACGGTTGTACCTCAGCTTCACAAATGTAAGTTTTATTTATCTTACAATACTTGTATAGGTTTAAACTTTCTGGTTTCTGGTTCAATATTCCCTCTCTCTGTCTTCTACACTCAAACCATTCTACAACAATAGGTCAAATTCTATTACAATGTCATATGACCTTATTATTTAGTGGCTAAAAAGTCTGGGCTGTGGTGTGATCGAAGGCTGCACTGATGACATCAGGGTAAGGTTTGTGGGGGGGGTGAGTGTGTACGATGAGTACAGTTAGAGTGAAACATGTACATGGGGAATACTGTGAATTATGAAGTCATTTTGAGAGTTTCACTTCAAACTGGCCTCTTAATTAAGTCCCCAGTTCGTAGAATATACATAGACTTGCTATCCCTCTACTGACCTGGAGTAAGCCTTCTCTGCTTACTATTGCTAACTTTAGCGAGTCAATTGTACAAAGGAAATAACTTGATTATTGAATTGGAAGGAAATAGAACCTTAGACCTCACAGCATCTTTATGCCTTTAGTCTCCTATCTTTAAAAATTAGGAGTGCTTAGAAACAGTCCCAGTTAAAGTAGCGAGTGCCATAAAATAATCCTTGACAAAGACCTTCCAATAAGATGTGCAGACACAAATGCGCAAACCCCACCACAAGGTATAGTACCATTGTCAAATGTTTAGCCATGGTACTAGGAGACTTGATAGTTTATCATGGCTTTACCACTGTGCCACAATATGCTGGTAGTGAACTGTATTTAAAGCCTGGGCAGGGTCCACAACACTGTGGCATTTCTTTGGTGAGAGTAGTCCCTGAGTTTCACCATTGATATCATTCATATTCCAGTTATTGTGTAATCAGCAAAATAGAAAGTACGAAACAAGGAGGCATAGTTTATATTAATTCTGGCCTCTCTTTGTGCCAAATGTTGTTCTTTTGTGCAATCACTTTTTTAACATATCTTTCCACTCCTTTGTTATAGTGAAAGGAAAAACTTTAATCGAACACTATTAGTAATTATCATGTATGAAAACAAGACTGTACATCAACAATTATCTGATTTTACTCATTGGGGAGAGAACACCCAGCCTCATAGTCCACTTACTAATATATGATGGACTGAGAAGGTTATAGACAGTGAAACAAAATGTCTTGCATTGTGGTGCTGGTGCTTCTGCCTCACCACATTTTTTGATGTTGGTCAAATTATGTCATTTCTTTGCCTTTGTCCCCTTAATTGCAATTACGCAATTGAGGTGGGCAAACAACTATTGTTCAGCTCGAGCTTCTGTGGAACACTTAAGCTCAAAACAAGCCACACCTTCTGTAGCATCTGTCAACCAATACGCTCTACCATCCCAAGAATTAAAGAAAAGTCATAAACTTTTAATGTAAATTGAAAGTGGGAAACAGATATTCAGCTGGTGGCTCAATTTCACAATGTGAAATCAAAAACACAGGATCAATACCCCACATGAACAAATTGTGTGATCCTAGGCCAAGGTTTATTTCACTTTGGATGTTTTTTCTTCATTTTTACATAGCACCTTGAAATATATGAGTGTAGGATGTGCGCTGTACAAAAGCCTCTTGTGTGTGATTACAGCGCTGTTCCATCCATACCAACAACCTAAGCCACACAGTGGCTGCACATGACAACTGACACTCTTCTTGGCTCTCAAATGGCATTCTCCTTCAGGGTTCGGCGAGGCATTAATTTTTCCAAGTTCATGTTTAAAAACAATCACATTTGATAAATGCCTCTCAATGCAGTGATACAGGGACAGATGTAAGATGCATTTTTCTATGTACAAACCCTATTTTGCAAGTCGGTAACCTATTACGGACTCCCAAAGTAGGTTTTGTGACTCGCTATTGGGAAGGGGTGTGCCAAGGGCATCCCTTCCTAATAGCGAGTCGCAGGGGGAAGAGCGATTGTTTTGCGGCCAGAATACGGTCGCAAAACAATTGCAGTTTACCACCAACTTCAAGTAGGTGATAAGCCAGTCACAAATGGTAAGGAGTCCACAGGGGTGAATGGTAGAGAAAATGTTTTTTAGGAGCAGGCAGTGGTCCCACGGATCACTGCCTACCCTTAAAAGATGAAACAGAAACGTTTCATTTTTCTTTTCTTTAAGGAAAATCGGCTGCACTTTAATAAAAAGAAGTCGCTTTATTTAAAAGCAAACGCAAGCATGGCGGTCTGCTGTCCCCAGGTGGCCACTATCCGTGTGTTATTGCCCATTCTCAATGGGTCGCAAATTACAGCCTGTCACATGAATATTGATTAGGCAGGTCAATTGCAAACCCATTGGGAATCGCTAATGTGTCTGAGACACATTAGTACATTTCATTTTGTGAGTCTATAATTGTGAGTCGCAAAAAATCGCAATAAGAGACTCGCAAAATGAAATGGTCGTACATCTGACCCATCATCTACTAAGGAGAAATGCATTTGCATGTTAAATAAAGGCACTTTTTTAATTTAGAAGAGGTTTTATTAGTTTGTACTTGGTGCAGCACACTGTTTGTTTTTTCCTTTATTTCAGTAAATGTGTTAATGAATGCTTGCCCCTTACTTTAACCTCTTTTTGAAAGTTGGTGCTCAGAAAGTTCAACAGCAGCCTAGTGCTGCTGTTCACCAAGGCGCGCTTGTAAATGTAAGGAGGACCACAAGCACTGAGAATGAAAAATAAAATGACAATAAAACTATTTTACTGTCATTTTATTTTTCACTTGCAGTGATGCTGCAGGGTGTAGGGCGAGGCAAGGCAATCCTCTCGACACTAGTGAGGGAATGGGAGGAGGAGTGGAGGGCACTTGTAAGTGCACATGTCTGTTTGGCCAGCCGTCTTAGCCCAGCCAAACAGACATGCACACTTAGAATTCTCCACCCAGCTGTATTGTACAGTTGGGTGGAGAAATGGCACAGGCTTCCAGTCCCTTCGTGAACGCCTAACCAGGCCGCTCAGACCAATCCAGGCGCTGCTCTCACAGCATGACAGCAGCGTCTGGATGGGTCGGGAGTCTGGGATCCTGTACTGGTCCAGGACTTTCAGAGGAGGCACAACGAGGCGTCCGGCAGATGGAGCAGAAGTGGGAGAAGCAGGTAAGTGCAGTGTTTTTTATTATTTCCCCCAGCGCTGCCTCACCATTTTATTTTGGCAGCAGCCGCTGCTGACCACACACTGCCTGCGGGCCATGCAATAAGTATTCTTGGTCTAGGTGCTTTGATTTATGGAAAATTCCTTTTTATACTCAATTAGTGCCAGCTGTTTTTTAAATTAGTTTGCATTCAGCATATTCCAAATCAGGTGATCATCAATCAACCATTGAATTTTTGTTAGGGAAAAACCTTGACATCAAATTGTAACTCAATAGAAATACATATTTTCCTGAAAATTACCTTCAAACAACTTAAGCAGTTTTATTTAGTATTAACTGCCATAAGAAAAAGTAGAGGCCTTGCTCTGAATTGACTCCATTAGATTACATTGTTGCAAATTTAATAATTAGTTCAGCCTCGTATTTTTTCCCAAAATAATTCTTTATTTGTTAATTACTTATGTCCTTATATTGAGATAGAGGAGAGGATAGTGGAACTGCAGGTACTCCATTACCAGTCATAACGATTCGTAAGGACCAGAATTAGGAAACAAATATCAGAATTACTTGGACCCTTCTTCCAAGCCAATCCCATGCGCCTGTTGACCTGCTGTGAGCAGATGGAAAATGTGTGCAGGAAAGCACTGTGTCTGATGCCAGGTAAATCTCAGAATCATGTGAAGTGTTTGGTGATCTCTGAGTGACTCAGAATGACAGGCTTGGCATTCTCACTTGCTGTATTTTATGTCATTTTTTGCTTATGCATTACTATTATGTTTGTCTCTCACCATCAGTACTTGTGTCCCTACATCACTAACGCAAATTTCCTTGTAACACTTCCACTGTATGTTAATTAATGAACATATGCTGCACAGTGTGCAAACCTCAAATGTGGTATTCCATTCCATTTTATAGAACTACTTCCTATGCAGGACTTCCCGTTATTCACACTCAGTACTGTATTCACCTTGTCTATGCCTCAGGTAGATATTTCAAAGGATGCTAGTGTAAAATCCATCTGCCATAATATTCAACAAGTTTCATATACATTCTTCCACTTCTGGTGAAAAATAGCTGTTAATCAATAGGTACATTAGATTCTAGAATTGCCTGCGGATAATATTTAATTGTTTTCTTAACCTCTGCATTTGAAAAAGTGGCACTATTTATTCAAGTGATACTTTTAAATGCAGGACTGGGCACTGTATTCTTTCAAGAAGCCTTAGGGCCTGATTATGACTTCAGCCATAGCCACGGTGGTGGTGCAAGCACTGCAGCACCAGTGATCCGACCACCCTATTATAAGTTGGGAAGATGGACCGCCATGGGACCACCACAACAGCCAGGGATCAGAGATACCTGGATGTGTTGCAGTGGTCTCAAGGCTGCAATATGGTTGGCGGTGCCGCTGTGGCACCTCCAAGCATATTGCGAGTTTCCTCTCCACCACGGTTTTCATGGCGGTGAGCCTGCCATGAAAACTGTGGTGGAGAGAAAATAAAGGGGGCCCTGCAGGGCTCCCTGTTGCCTCAGGGCCTGGTGTGCATGCAGGAGGGCACATGTTGTGCCCCTCCCCGTGTGCATGTACACCAGTTCCTGCATGGCATGGACTGCAGAGTCCATGCTGTGCAGGAACTGCCTTCGACGCTTCTATTGTGGTGCCCTTTTTTAGAGGCACCACCATGGGACCGCCAAAGAAACGCCAGCCAGACACGAGAAAACTTGTAATCTGGTGTGTGGTGCTCACTTGGTTCTGGCAGTGTGGGAGCAGGGCACTAGTTTTGTGCCTGCAATTTAGGTTTGTCTATTAAAGTTTACAAACTTGTTATTTTATTCACCTTCTCAAAGCTTTCATTAACCTCTATATTGCATGTATTTGGTTCTTAAATTTTAACATCATATTGTAACTATCTTCGTTACATCTATATTATTTAGATCTGTTTTATTTCACCATTAATGTTTCCAATCAGGAGTATATTGTTGATGGAAACTACTCTGTTATTTTGAATCCGGAGAACTAGAAATATGATTATAAACTCATCTCATATGTCATTTCCAAATGTAACTCACATTTATGTTTATCTCTTGGATTCTTTCCCATCTTGAGCTAACACTCCTACTTATTCAATTTCCACTTGACCTACTGCAAGTGTTTATCTCTCTCTAGCATCAGTCAACATTATCTGAAGTTTGCATAATGATGATTGAGGTTTCTTGTAAACTTCATGCTACTCTTGTTTTGCTACCATACTACAAATTCATTATCTCCCATTCTTATCTTTCAAAATTACATCCTCTTCTGTGAGAATGAATATTCCCTGTTTACAACGTCGGTTTACATTATTATCAAGAGCTACACTGCTTGACCTCCTTTTATAACTCTCAATCGCCATCCATTAAAGTATCTAATGTCATGTAGTGTTGAATGAAAAGACGAGTTCTCTCCAAAGGCAACTGATAATCTCCTTCTTGGAGTATCATGTCTTCTGTGCAAAATTCCTTACTAACATTATATTTGAAGAAAACGTTGCACAGTTCAGTCTTTTATGATGCTGTTCACTGAGGTTACCACAATTTTAACTTGGTTTTCAGCATTTGTACCTCTAACCAAGAAAGTTTACTTCTTGGACAATAAATCAACAATGACTATATTACATCCTCCATGTTCTTCCTCTTGGCTACACTTATCTCTTATGCCTCGGTTCTCTTTCTTGTTATGTTATGTTATGTTATAACAATGTATTACGCGCACTACTACCCGAAGGTGTCTAGGCGCTCACGGTCTCCAGAAACTGTATCAGAAAAGCTAGTTTCTAAAAAGCCATGTTTTGAGCAGTTCCTGAACACAAACAAGGAAGAGGACTTCCTAAGAGGGAGCGGAAAGGCATTCCACTCCTTTATAGTGTTATAACTGAAACTCCTTCCCCCCCATTAGTCCTTTTAATTCTGGGGGTGAGCATCAGGAAGGCATTGGCTGAACGAAGCGATCTGTTGGGAGAGTACCAGCTGAAGAGGTCCAGCAGAAATCGTGGTCCTTCTCCATGCAGGGCCTTAAAGGCCGTGCAAAGTGCCTTTAATTTGATCCGCTGGCCGACTGGTAGCCAGTGTAGTTCCTGAATGCCTGCTCTAATAGACTGATATTTAGGAGCATCCAGGACCAGTCTAGCCGCGGCGTTCTGTACTGCCTGCAACCTTCTGAGTAAGTTGGATTGTAGGTTGATGTACAGTCCATTACAGTAATCCAATTTGGATAACACAAGGGAGGTCATCACTGTTTTTCTAGTGTTTATAGGAATGAAAGGCAGAATTTTCCGTACCATTTTAATAGTGAGAAAGGCGGAAGAGACCACCTTTGAAACTTGGGACTTCATGTTGAGTTTATCATCTATAATGACCCCCAAATTCTTAGCCTTGGCCACTGGTGTAGGAGTAGTGCCCAGTGTGTCCGGCCACCAAACTGGTGACCACTGGGGGAAGAGGTTTCCATAGCACCACCTCAGTTTTTCCTGAGTTCAGCTTAAGGCAGTGCCTACCCATCCAGTCGCTCAGGGAGACCATACAATCACGAAGTTTGGTTGAATAGTTGATGTCCTTGTCCACTGCTGAGATGACCAGCTGAGTGTCGTCGGCATAAGAGGTGGGACATAGGTTAAAACTTCTAATCAGAGAGGCTAGTTCAGAGACGTAAATATTAAAAAGTGTGGGGCTCAACGAGGACCCCTGCGGCACCCCACATGGCAGGATGAAGGGTGCAGATTTAAAATTGCCCAGTTGCACAGTTTGTAGTCGGTCCGAAAGGAATAACGTTAAAAGGGAAAGGGCCCTTCCTCCTATCCCAATGGTTTTTAGACGTTTGACCAGAATCGTATGGTCCACGGTATCAAATGCCGCGGACAGGTCGAGGAGAACGAGGGCTGCCGACCCCCCGCCGTCTAGTGTTTTTCAGATCTCCTCAGTGGTTTTTATTAGAGCCGTCTCAGTGCTGTGACCTGCTCTGAAACCAAACTGACTCTGATCCAGGATTTCGTTTTCCGCAATAAAGGTGGAGAGTTCAGTGTTTAGCCGTTTCTCGAAAATGTTAGCAGGAACAGGGAGTCTAGTAATAGGACGGTAATTAGCAGGATCAGTTATATCTAGATTTGCTTTTTTTAAAAGAGGCAGAATACAAGCCTGTTTCCATATTGAAGGAAACTGTCCTTGCGATAGCATCTGATTGAACACGTTAGTTAGCAGAGGGCTAATAATGTGGCTAATGCTTTTGAGGATCCTGGGGGGACAAGGATCATCCGGGGATCCTGATTTGGTTGAAGAGAGAAGAGTAGCTAATTGCTCAGAGCAGGCCGGGGAAAAATCTAAGAAAGACACTTTGCCTGCAGCTACTTGTACTGCATTATTAGTGACTGATCTATGCGTAGTGAATTGGTCGTATATTTGGTCCACCTTGGACTTGAAAAAGTGGGCAACAGTGTTGCAGAAATCTTGGTTAGAGTTGGCAGTGTCGTCCTTGAGTGCTGAGATTAGGTTCTTTATAGTCTTAAAAAGTTCCTTGCTGGAAGTGCCTGCCCCTTCAATTTGCATCGTAAAATACTGACTTTTTTCCGCAATTAACTTTCTCTTATAGTCAGCCAGTGTGGCTTTGTATAGTTCTTTCTCTGCTTCTTCATAGTTTTTCCTCCATCTTCTTTCCTGCCTTCTGCAAGCTTGCTTATCTAATCGTAGGGCCTCTGAGAACCAAGGGGCTGATGGAGCTTTCCTATTTTTATTTATCACTATGGTCGGAACTACCATTGCAAAGTTTGACTCTAGCCATGCAGTGTAATTTATGGCTGAGGCTTCTGCTTCCCAGTGCAAAGCAGGTTGGCTTTGTACTAGCTTGGCATCCAGGGTACTCTGGTCAAATTTATGCCATGCTCTGCCGAGAGTCTTACTGCTGGCCGTATTACCAGCATAAGATCGGGACAGGTTGTAGCTAAACAAGACAGCATAGTGATCCGTCCAGGTCAAAGGGAGAGTAGATGTCTTAGAGATGGCTGGATTGTTAGTGAACAGTCCATCCAAAGTGTGTCCTGCTACATGCGTGGGATAGTGTATGATCTGCTGTAGCCCTAATTCTGTAGTGGCATCAAGAAGTTCTCGTGTGTCTCTCTCCTCTGGGAGATCAAGATGAAAGTTCATATCCCCTAGGATAGTAAAGAATTCCGAATGGAGCCCTAGCTCTAATAGCGGGTGAACAATAGTAAGGAAACTATTTCTGGGGCTGGGAGGACGGTATATTAGTATACCATTGAATGTCTCTTGGTCACCAATGGAAATGTTAAAATGTAATGCCTCACATTCCGGTGTAGGTATGGGTGAGCAGAGGGTGTTAAGCTCACCCTTGTGAATGATTGCAAGCCCCCCCCTTTTTTAAGTTGTCTATCCTGTCTGACAACTTTGTCCCCATGGGGAGCTGCGATGTTAAAGTCCGAATCAGATGATTGGTCACCCCAGGTTTCAGTGTTGTAGAGTACTCGTATAGAAATTATGCTATGTTGTTTCATAAAAATGTTTATAACACTGTTGGAGTTGGCCCTTTCTGCAGGGTCACCCCTATACTTTTTGCCTTCACCCTCTTGTTTTCGGAACCCGTTTTTGTTGGCGTTTAGGACTCAGCGCACGTTACCACTGCTAACCAGTGCTAAAGTGCTTGTGCTCTCTTAATTAAAACATGGTACAATTAGCTTATACCCAATTACCTTATTTTACATGTAAGTCCCTAGTAAAGTGGCATTACATGTGCCCAGGGCCTGTAAATTAAATGCTACTAGTGGGCCTGCAGCACTGATTGTGCCACCCACTTAAGTATCCCTGAAAACATGTTTCAGGTGTGCCATTGCAGCCTGTATGTGCAGTTCTGAGCTGCCATTTCTACCTGGCAAAATGAACCTTTATGCCAGGCCCAAACCTTCCTTTTTAATATGTCACCCCTAAAGTAGGCTCTAGACAACCCAGAGAGCAGATTGTGGTGTATTTAAAAACTTTGACATGTCCTTTTAAGTTTAACATGTCCTGAAAGTGAAACACTCTTACATTTGTTTTTCACTACTGCAAGGTCTGCTTCTTCCATAGGATAACATTAGAGTTACCTTATTAGATTTAATAAGCTGTAACTTCCAAATGGAAACAGGTACCCAGTTCATGTTTGGTGTCTTTGGACATATAATGAAAAATCCTCTCTCATGGTAAAGTCGGATTTTAAATTACAATTTTGAAATGCCACTTTTAGAATGTTGGGATTTTTTTACCTTAGTAATTTAGTGCCTGCAGCCTGTCACAGGGTCACATGGCTGGGTGTATATGGCAGCTAGGCTTTGTGTATTCTGCTAGACAGCCACACACAAGAGAGGGCTTAGGTGTGCCTGGATGGACAATCACCGGCAGGATGGGAGGGTAGAGCTGGGCATCTGCCTCCACACAAAGGGCTGCATACACCCTGTAGTTAGTCTTGAGCTGTGGCGGGGAAGACAGGAAACATGTGCACTTCAAAGGGAAACCTCTAGAAGCTCCCTCCACTTCAAAGGAAGACCCAGGTATAAATATTGGCCCTCAGACACCAACTCTTCAGTACACTTCTGGATCCTGGATACTCTGTCAAGAAGAAGGACTGCTGTACTGCTGAAAGGACTAACACTGCTGGAATGCTGCTTTGAAGGACTGCTGCCCTGGCGTGCTGACCTGCTGCCTGCTGCCCTCTTGCCTCGGTGAGAAGGACTGGACCTGCATCTCTTGAACCCAGAGCCCCATAGTGACTCAAAGGGCTAGTTTGCTGGCCTCCTGACTAGAGCCTCAGGGACAGAAGGCTCCAGCAACTTGAACCAAGCACCTGGACTCTGTCATCTGTGAGTCCTACCCTGCCAAGTGGTGCCTCCCCAGCCCTGTACCCTTGCAATGGGGCTAAATGTGCTTTTCCAGCCAATCAGGCCATCCAGCGGAACCAACATATCTCCTCTGCTGCACGGCACAAACCCGATTAGAACCAACGCATTGCCTCTGATGCAAGGAATCTCCCCACGCAAGCACCCTGCATCAACCTTGCAGCTCGCATCAGAACCACCACTGTGCGAAGATTTTCCAACGCCGGCCCTCACATCACAAATCTATCATCGATAGTAGCCTCGACAATGATGTAGGTTCTTGCATCGAAGCCTCACAGCTCTTTGGGACCAACGCATCGCCTCAACTGTGCAACGCATCCTCAATGCCGGTCTTTGTATCACAAGCCCTTGTTGATGCGATCCTTGACCATGATGCAAGACCTTGCATCGCAACTTCTCTGTTCCTTGGAACCAACACATCGCCCGGCTGTGCAACACATCCTCGACGAAGGATCTTGCAACGCTCCATAACCAGGATTTAAGGTGCTCTTGTTTAGGAGGCCTACTCGGGTCCCTGTAGCTGGCCCGCATTACATGGCAGTCAACCTGAACTTGCAACTTTGTCCCGGTCCAGTGCGAGCAGATATCCACAGTTGGCGTTTTGTGCTTTTTGGTTCACGAAAGTTTTAAAATTGCATATCTCCAGTTCTACTGATTGGACTTTTGTCATTTTGGTATTGTTATTTAATTAAAATTTCTCACAAACAAGATAACAAAAGTTATGATGTTCCAGTGTTTTCTTCCAGATTACTATGTCACCTGCTTCTCTTTGTTTTACTACTACTTCAAATATTAATAAAAATGTGTAAATCCTTCCCCCTCTAATGCGTTGTTTTTTCTCACTTAAACCTAATATTTTATATATTTTTAATTCCAGTATTTTTTGTATCTATTCAGCTGTTTATTACTCTTTACTATCATTTCCTCCATAACTGTTCTATCTCAACTTAACTTCTCATTCTTAAAAATGTTCCAGGTGAGTTCATCATATGAAGCAAAGGTGAAAATAAATCCTCCTTCACCCCACTCAATCCCAAATAATGGTTTAGACAAGTTTGATCCCGCCAACTACGTAGTTCAAGGTGGCATATAATGTCTCTGATTACTCCATTAGGCCCCCATTTTTGTTATAATATTTATTTGATCTGTTTTGTTCTGGATGTTTCAAGAACAAGCAGTTATATGATATATTTTTAAGTTCCTCAGCCACAGGACCGCTGGCAGTTCTGCATTGCTATTATTCAGGGCACTGCAAACATTACTAATTTTCCCTGCCAGTCACAGGCAGAGCAAATGCAGGTTTTCCCCATTTTCTGTTTCGAGAACATAAGCTATGCTTAGAGAGGTTTGTGTCCCTCTGGAGAAGAAAACCTTGCAGAGTGGACACTTTAAGCAAGGAGCCTGCTTGGCAAACCTTGAGTGATTTAAAGGAATCTGCATCCAAGGTGTGCCTCTTCAGCACAGAGATCCCTGCCACAGAGGTGGGGATCTCCAAATATGTAGATGTTCCTCCAGCAGACTAATAGACCAGCAAGAGTCTAGGGGTTGAAGAACAAGCTCATAGATATGGCTTTGTTTTTATTGTGGTTAGCAAGGATATTTATTCTTTCATGTCCTGCAAGTCTTGTCAAAATACCTTGAGAACGTAGGAGCAAGACTCTGTGAATATTACTGGTTCTTAAACATATATATAGTGGCGTAGCTAGACTAGTTGCTGCCCGTGGCAGTCCCTGTAGCGGCCGCCCTGCCGCCGTATGTAGGAGCGGGGGGTGGAGTGCAGGCAAATCCTGCAGTGGCTACCCCACGGCTGTGTTTAAGGGGTTATGGGGGGTGCTGGCAAAATGCCAGAGGTAAGTTGGGGGGATGGAGGCCGCTGCCCCCAAAACTTGTGCACCCGGGGCAGATCTCCCCCCCGCCCCACCCTTGCTACGCCACTGTTCTCATATACCATTTGTTCTTTGTGTGACTTTTCAAGTAGATTCAGTTCACTGTTTGCAAGAGTCAGCGCATCCAGACTCAAGAGCTTCTTGCACATGTATCGGCAAAGCATGTGTGAAACAGCAGCCTATTTTTACCGTCCAGAAGAATAGAGCACTTGATCCAACCAGTGCACTGTACAATGCTGGCTTTAGATTAAGTAAATGTTCAAACAAATCCATTTCAAGAGTAGGGCGCATGAGATTTATGGTCTCCAGGGAAAAAGGGAGATTTTTAATACTTTTTGTATGCCATGGGACAAACCACAATTTTCCTTGAGAGGAGTGCATCCTGCAGGTGGGCTTGTTGGTGATGCCACTTTCACAAGCTTGAAAACGCTCATACCCCTACTAGCTGCAGCTACTTTAGCCGTTCATACAATGTAACCCCTCATTCATAGGAATATTAGAACCTTGAAAATAGCTCTGTCAGTTGAACACCAGGTTGCTAAACGTGTAAATCCAAAGCCATAAGTAGCTTACAGCCACATTTCTCACAGCAATAAAAAAGAGTAAAACTGGCCATTTGACCACCCACTCCAAATCATGTGGGCAGTGAAACCTCCAATGGCTGTTACTCTGTCAGACCACCCAAGGAGTATGTCAGCAAGTAGTTATCAGCGATCCAGGGGAGGTAAGGATAATCTGTCAGGGGATCTAGCAAAGTTCAGGACAAGGTAACAGGGCAGTGCTTGCTCTATGCAGAGACACCGGCTTTCCAGAGAAGGGACTAAACATAAACAAGAGAGTACCTGAAAGCTGAAAGGAAAGTAGGACTGAAACTGAGGACAGAAGCCGGTTGGAACGGGCACTGAACAGGGAACTGGAAAATCTGTATTAGAAACTATGAAGATAACATAAGTACAAATAACAGGAAGGTGAAAGCAGGAATAGATAGAAGATAGACAAACTATGGTAAATGATAGTTTGTCTGCTCTTAGGAAGTGATCTCTCTGTAAGGTGAACAAGATCTTACAAGAAGGTAAGGAGCAAATTAATCTCACAGAGTTCAGGGAGACTCCCAGCAGCTCCCATGGAGAAGCTTTTTGATATTGTTCTGGCAGGCTTGTAGTCTGACATCCATTTAATTTCTCACCTTGGCAAGCAGAAAGTGTGAGTATTACACAGGAAGTGACCAGGGCTCACCCATCTGTGGGTCATCTGCCTTTGGGAGCATGAAGGTGTCGTAGGACCTGAACCTCTGATCACAACTGGTACTCTCAGCCCAAGGGGACTAGGTGATTTCTGTCCCTTAAACAGGTGCCTAGATTCAGTTGATAACACCCAATGGTGACTGTCATTCCAGTTATCATTTGATATAACAATAGAGCAGTCGGTTGTATCCCTGTGTTGAAATATTTGTATGTCACAATTTGCAATAATAAGTCTGTCATGCAGGGCCGGCGCTAGGCATGGGCAGTGAGGGCAGCTGCCCAGGGCCCCGTGCTCAGCTCAGAAACATGGGGCCCCGTTTCTGTGTGAAAGGCACACTTTCTCAGTCAGCCTACATGCTCCTCCAGGACCCCCTCCCCAAACCAATCACATCACTAATGCGTTTTTAAGTGAGGTGTCTTCACCTCGCTGGTCAGGGCGTTGTGTCATTCCTAGAGGTGCAGTGGTGGGGGGGTGGGGAAAGACTTGGTATAGGACGTGACAGCAGCAAGGCCAACAATTATGTCGGCTCTCAGGGACAAGGGCGGGGCAGATCCTCTGTTAAAAACCTGTGGTGAAGTCTTGTCACCCTTTGTGTATTTCGTCTCCAGGCAACAGAAGACTCTTTTGTTTCCAGGACTAGCCAGACATTAACAGGTAATGAGAGATTGATGAGGGGAGGAGGGAGCATCCAGATCAGACTGGCAGGGCAAAGTAGTGCAGTGTTTAGCAAAGTGGCTCGCTACTGCTTTGAGGCACAGGGGAGGTGGTTCCCCATCCCATGTGCCTCAAAGCACTAGATCAGGCTACAAGGTCATCTGTGGGGCCCCTTTCACTGGGACTTGGCCCATTATCCAGTGCTGTGAAGCCCAGGGCAGGTGTGCCACGCAGCGTTCCATTAGGCTGCAAGGTCCAGGTGTGGGGCCCCCTTTGCAGGGCCTTGTATAAATTATGTAGTGCTGGGAGGCCCAGGGCAGGGTGGCCCTGTCCTTGGCCTCGCAGCGCTATACTGTTAGATCACTACATTTTATTCCACACAGGGACTAGCATGTTTGCTTCCCAGACCAGGCCACCAGTGCTAAACTTAGAGGGCTAGAGGGGTAAATGCAGCTAAGTGCTGAAAACCTGATAACCACCCAATTTCCCCAGCAGGGAGCTCTGTGGCCCCTCTTTTCATGATTGTAGCAGGTTAACTGCTCCATGACACACTTTGAGTCCCCCGGCCCACTTATGTCCCAGGGGCTGTGAATTAGTAATTTCTTATCCATATAATTACTTGTAGGAGATTTCATAGATACAGTTATGACAGCCCATGGTGAGTGCTGCTCCTGGGTCTTGTTTAACAGGGCAGTGAGGGTGGGGTGCAGGGGCAGACAGAAAGGATCTACTGTAGCTAGACAAGGTTTCTTGTTGTGAAAGAGTGCGACACGCTGTCAGCCAGCAGCCACGAAACCGCGCTACCTGCCTTTTCAAATGTAGAAATAGCAAGCAACTTCCTTGATATGATGTGTGGGAAGACATTGAAAATCTATCAAGTGTAATGTGCAAAGGTATAGATGTATTCTCATGAACTACTCCAGTCAGGGCCACCCTTTATCCGTAGGCCTCAGCCCCAAATCAGTTCCTTATGAAAAACCTCGAGGGTCCTTACACATCCCGATTTTTTCACTCTTCCTGTTGATCTCTGAAGAGATCCAAATGCAGCTGCGCATGTGATTGTTGAACATTTTTAGTGCTACTCTGACCCTTTTTAGGGTCGAGGCTGTGAGAGCATGCTCTACCACATGCGTCTTGCTTGTGAGACACTGTTGTATACATAAAAGGACTTAGAGTCCACCCGTTGCTTACCATTTGTTGATTTGTGTGGCACTCTTTTTTACAGCCTCATAATTCATCAAGGCAGACCTAACATAATTTCTGTTCCTCACTGTGGAGCAAGGACCAAGCACTGATTGAGTCAACTTAATCAGTGCCCGTCCACTGCTCCGGACGTCATTGAGGTACTATTCTGTTCTGTTTAACATTTAGTGCCCTGCAAGTAGAAGGCATGTGACCGGCATAAACGTGCCCAGCAGAACAAACAAAATTGCAAAGATTTATTTTCTATAGTCAAGTTTCTTTTATTTTTCCAAGTCTTCTTTTCTTAATTTGCACTCATGCTTTCTTTTGTTTTTGCTCGTGGACACTGTTCTTAAAAGATGAGGATTATTTTATTGCAAAGCAACATTGTTTGTGTATTTTCTGAAATTATGCTTTAACACTTAATTGTGCAGGACACCCCAATCCACCCCACTCCAATCCGCCCGCTCCAATCTGCCCCACCTCACCTCCCCCACACCAATCCACTCCACTTAATACAATCCCCCAGACCAACCCAATCTACCCCACTCCAATCTTCCACACTCCAATTTACCCCACTCCAATCCAAAACAATCCGCCCCACTCCAAGCTCCGCACTCCAATCTGCCCCACAACAATCTGCCCCACTCCAATCTGCCCCACTCCAATTCACAACAATCTGCCCCGCTCCAATCCACTCCAATCTGCCCATCTCCAATCTGCCCCACTCCAATCCACCCCACCTCTCTACATCCCACCCCACTCCACTCCAGTCCACCCCATACCTGTTCACCACACTCCACTCCAATCCACCCCACCCCTCTCCGGTTCACCCCACTCCTGTTCACTCCACTCCAATCCACCCCACCCCACCCCATTTTAATCCACCCCACTCCAATCCACCCCACTTAGTCCACCCCACTGCAGTCCAATCCACCCCAATCTGCTCCAATCCACCTCACTCTACCCCAATCCAATCCACCCCGCCCCAGTTCAATCCACCCCACTAAATCCAATCCCTCCAGCCCACCACATTCCAATCTACCCCACTTCAGTTCAATCCACCCCACTCCACCAGTCCAATCCACCCCCTCCAGTCCAGTCCAATACACCCCCTCCAGTCTACTCTAATTCTCTCCACTCCAAACCACCCTACTCTAATCCAATCCACCCCACCCCAAACCAATCTAATGCAGCCTACTCCAATCTAACTCACCCCATTTCAATCCACCCCTCTACAATCCAATCCAGTCCATCCACTTCAATCAACCTCACTCCAGTCCATCCAACTCACTCTACAGTCCAATCCAATCCACCCCAATCTTCTCCAATCCAATCTACCCACTGCCTCAATCCACTCCAACCCTCCACCCGATTCCAACCCAACCCACTCCACTCTCTGCCACTGAACCACTGAACTCTACTCCCCTCTACTCAACTGTATGACACTGTACTTCCCCCTACTCCACTCTGCAACACTCTACTCCAACAAATCCAGACTATGACACTATACTCCCACCACTCCACTCAAGGGCACTCTGTGCCACTAACTTTTAACCATGCTGAACAGCAGCCACGCTAGTGTACAACATGGCAAATAGACATTGCCAAAGCCAATTGCTCTTATAGGTGAGACCTGTTGGCTTTGCCAATGCTCGTTAATGGTGATGTTATTCTGAGCCTTTGCCTAGAATATTTAGCATGAAAAGATGCACACAACACATTGGGTATTAACACAGTGGTGAAAAGCACAATACCTATGTGGTGGTGTGTCAAAGGTATTTTTTGCTGTCATTTGAATTACCACTACCATAAAAAAGTGTTTAATTCCACTTTTTCTAAGAAGTTGCTATTTTACTATTTAATGACTCTCAGATAATGGACCTTGGAAGGACGATTGTGTCTCACATAGATTCAAACTACTGATCTGCAGTTATACAGCCAGGGTGCAACTCACAAAACTATTCTGCTATCATCTGTGAAGAAACAGAGGCCTTTGCTTGCCTCCTCTCCAGGCTTTGTTGGTCAACAGATTGTCTATCCAATCCTAGGCCTCAATTATTAGCGACCACACACAAGGATCAAGGCCTTGCACGTATTTAGCCTTGTTTGTTGCATGTACTGAGCACAAACACACTTTATGGAGCGGGGGAGAGGGAATGAAATTAAAAAAATACACACTTACCTGTCTGCCGCCCGCCATCACCACCGCCTCCTCTCGGTCCTCTTCCCTGCTTCCAGGGCAGGAAGCAGGATGCACCCCGCTCCCAGCCTCCCGATAGCCAATCACAATGCTGCAATGCAGTGTTGTGATTGGTCTGAGCACCGTGGATCGGCGCTCAGCCATAGAATGGGAGGCTGGACATGTTCTCCATGCAGGCTGTAATGCAGCCTGCATGGAGAACATGCAAAGTGAGCATGAATGTTTGACCAGCCCAGAGGGCCGGCCAAACATTCATGCGCACTTTAGGGAGTGCAAACCACTCCTCCCTGCTCTCTGTCAGCAGAGCAGCCCCGCCCTGTTCCGCCGGCAAAGCTGCCGCAACAAGGAAAGAATACAAAAATAACTTAGTTATTATCATTATATTTTTCCTTAAGTGACACTGCTTAAAAGCAGTGGGGCGACGCTCCTCCGCCACTGGATGTCGGTTTTCTATGATGTCACTTCTTGTGATGTCACATGCAAATTAGAGGGGCCTTGCATCTTCCATTTCGCCCAGGGCCCCAAAATTCCTAGGACCGGCCCTGCTGCTGTGTACTGAGGGGCAGATTTACAAGCCCCTTGCGCCACTTTTGCGTCATTTTTAACATGGGAAAAGTGACGTATGGGTGGCGCAAGGGGCTTGTAAATAAGCCCCTGAGTATTCTCATATTGGGCAAACTTGCACGGCGTCATGTTTTCCGCCTGATGCAGTGTTTACTATACTGAAAAACAGCAAGAGAAATGACACAGTCACCAGCCTAATTCCACACTCAGAAACATACATCCAACAGGACGTTAAACACAATATCCCACATACATCCAACACAGAGCTGAAATTCCCTTTTGAGTGCTGTCAACTTACGCCTTCCTGCACTTGTCACCAACACACAGCTCGCACAAGCATGAATCCTCAGGTGATTCAAATCTGTGCTTCCCCTAGACTAGGATCACAAACCGGTGATCAGTTCCTTGCAACTAACCTTAAACACCACAACATTGATGTCGGGTAGTGTGAGAAGGAAATACATCCTTCCACTTTATATATAAATATCGCTCATTGACTACACATCAAAATGTGACCAAAAGTCAAATCTTTACGATAAAACACATGTTTTTGGGAAAACTACAACGGGAGCATACAAGGATCCTTCTAGGTGATTCCCACACAATTGTGAAACTTTATTTACACCAATGTTCACCTAACTGAAGACTTCTAAGATTTTAATAAAGAAATGAAGAATGTGAAATTCTAGTAAACATTCCCTCCCCACGTGAAAGTCCACTGACATCAACACCTCTTGTTCGTGTTCATCCTTTACCTCTTCCTATGCCATCTCATCCAGCCCTTTCAGCTTCTGGATGCCGAGGTGGTGGCATTTTAGCCCGTGGTAGTAGAAGGGACATTGCTTAACATCTGACCACTGATGACAACACAGTGATGACCCCTTGTTCCACCCTTAGCGCCCCAACAGTTTCTCGTTTCCATTTGAGAGGCTACAGAAAAGGCAAATATTCAAAAGAACGAAACAAATGTCTTTAGGAATGGCATAAGGAGGAGAAATACTTGTATCTCTCCTCGCTTTTTCCTCTTTCTATGCGTGCTGCATTCTGCAGCATGCATAGAAAGAGGAAAATGCCATTAATTATTGTTTTTGTACAGGAAGGTATCCCTTCCTGCCCGAAAACATCCCTGCAGGGCCAGCATCCTTGTAAAATGACGCAAGGGTGCCTCACTGGCGCATGGCAGCCAGTTGTGCACCAGGCAGGGGAAAGCACAGGGAAGCTTTGTATTGTTGTTAATATGATGCATAGCTGTGCTTTGAAAATGACGCAGCACCGCGCAGCTAAATGACTTGCGGCGCCGCGCTGCATCATTTTCTTGTAGATGAGGCCCTGACAGTTTATGTGGCATTTAAAAATTAAATATAGTTGCAAACCTCATGCATGCAAAGCATAATTATGCTGAAAAGATAATTGTTGAAAGACTTAAATGAAAATGCCCATATTCTGAATGCTCGGAGAAAGAAAGCTGCACCATAAACAAAATGCAATTTATGTTGCAATAGCACCTAATAAGCATGAAATAATCCAAAATCATCTTTTTGGAGAGGGCAGCGGGAGAAAAAGTCTACTTTCTCAGTTGTGGCACTGTCTGCGCACTTTGCAGCAGAGAGTCTATAAACCCCAGGGAGGGGAGGATCTTGTAAGAGCGTCAGGAAGCTCAAGTGAAACGATTCTGCTACCTAAAGTAATTACAATCTTCAAGCCTACCCCCGTCCCCTCAGAAAATGTAATTAACCTAGGACTTCTGTTGGTTGAAATCAGATCCAATCAATTTAGTCTGCTATTCGGAAAAATGTGTCTGTTCAATTAAATCAAAAACAGAACAATGCGCAGTTAATGTATCAAGCGAGGAGACTTGCATAGCTCATATCCTTCGAAGTGAATTATGTTCAATTAAAAAAAGTTGACTCAAACATTATTTGCTGTACCACCATTAATCTGCAATTATTGTGGTACTATGTTCTACTTGTACAAAGGCCTACTTGTCAAGGTTTCATCCTGGTTTATCGCAGAAATATCAACTGAAGGTACAGAACATCCTGCTATTCTGTAGAAGTAGCTTCTTGTCTCTATGAAGAGGTGACATTATGGTGATCTGTACTGCTACAGTAACATCTTGGTAGAAGTGTTACCATGGTACTCTCTAACGTTACAGCAGCAAGTTTTTCTGCAAAGTTGAAATTATGGTCCTCTGTAAAGGGAGCATTGTGGTTCTTTATAGAGGTTAAAGGGGTGTTATAGTTAGGTGAAAATATCTGTTAAAACATAAAATTGTAAACAAACAAAACCACTGAAATTAACCAGTTACTGTTGTCTGAAGAAACTATAACGCGTGCCCTAAAGAAACTATAACTTGCGCCCACGCTATGCATAGTGTCATGAATGAGGTCATTTCGGATGTTGCAGTGATGATATCAATGATGTCCTAGAACATGTCATGAGTCATGTAATATGTGAGGTAATTGGCATGAATGATGAGGTGCAAGTTATAGTTACTTTTGGCCCTAAATTGTAGTTACAAGCCATGTGCGGCATGAGGATGGGTGCCCAATTCCCCACCCCCTGCGTCCAAGTCCTGCACCCAACCCCTTGCAGGTGCCGAAGCCCACACCGTGACAGTCAGCACAACACACCTGGGGATTTGCTCCAGGTCCGCGGATCCACTGCATTACCCCAGAGGTGTCGCACTGAGTGTCATGGTGGAGCCGCGGATCCACAGAACCCCCTTAAAAATTTGACCTTGTGTGGTCTGGGACCACACCACAAGGCCTAGGAGGTATGGGTTCTCCCTACCCCACCCCCTTATATCTTATTTTGTTTTACTTTTTTAGGACTTAGGATGGAGTCCCCCAGTCCTAAGATGGTGGTCACAACTCTCACTTCAGATTGCAGCCAGCCAATCACAACACGCCTATCCGCCATGGTTTCTCTGCATCGTGAAATATACAAAATATTGGAGCCTTAATTTCTCAAAAACTACTGAACAGATCAAATCACAAAAAGAACACTTTGTCCAGGAGGACGAAATCAAAACGGCGACATAGATCTGGTTCTGACCGCCGCTCCTCCAGTCCTGAACGAACATCCTGAATATGGTCGGCGGCTGAGGTTCCTTGATTTGAGTTTTCTACTGGCAGCCCGGCATCTGGAACACTTAATTAATAACCTGAACTGAGCTGGCGTGGGCAAAACGCACTGTAACTGTCCAGCCAGACATTCATCACCCATGTTGAAGTTTCTTGGGAAAGTTGGGATGCATTGGGGGAGGGGCTCTGGGCTCTCCCGTTAGGGGCTTGGGGTGACCTTCAACGCAACAGATGCTCCATGTTCCTGGCAGTATTGGGGGGATGGGAGGTGGGGGGCCACGGGGTTCTTGGGCTGTTTTGTTTTAGTTTTCACACAAGCGCAAACACGCATACTAAATCCCGCAACACTAGGTACTCCGCAGATGTACATAATACCCGATGGCCGCACAGGCTAGCGTTTCCTCACTTGGGGACTTGACGGTGGTGTCATGGAACGTCAGGGGGTTACTTAACAAAGTCAAACGGGGCGCTGTCCTCCGCCAGGCCAAGCACTATGGGGCCGATATCCAGCTCCTCCAGGAGACGCACTTACTGGACACCAAGGCTCCATGCCTGGCCCGGTTTGGATATTACCTGATATACCATGCGGGGTTCACCAGGGGATCCCGGGGGACGCCTATCCTCATTCATCGTCGGGTCCCTTTTATCCACACAAAACACTGGGAAGACCCAGGGGGGGGATACATCCTGATATCAGGAACGATATATGGCGAACACATCAGCATTTGGAGCATCTATGCGCCTCCCCCTTAGGGACTACATTCCTCGATCCAATCTCCCGCCTCTGGGGCGACCTCCCGGACGGCATAACGCTCTTGGGGGGAGACTAGAACGACGTCATGTCACCAATAGATAGAAGGCGCGGGTCCGACACTGACCCGTAACAGATACATCAAAAATATGCATGCTTGCTAACACACTGGGTTGGTCGGACATTTGGCGAGAATATCACCCCGCTGAACCAGCCTATACATACATGTCCGCAGTCCACGGTTCCCTCTCCCGGCTAGACTACCTATTCATGCCACACAGTTACATTCACAGGTTCTACCAAGCCTCCCACCTCCCCAGGGGACTGTCGGACCACTCCGCGGTCACTGTCAAACTACATACCCCAGCTCGGAAACCTCCATTTAGGTGGCGAATATCCTCATGGGACCTTCGGGACCGAGACTATCAGGAGACACATTCTGGGATGATCCAGGAATACATAGACTTAAACGCCGCCTTCGCCTCATCTAAGGTACTCCTTTGGGAAGCACTAAAGCCCACGATCCGAGGGGTGGACATTGGTCACCGTGCGAACGAAAAGTGCAAGCACTCTGCCCAACGGGCCGAGCTCGAGGCCGGTCAAACATCCCTAGAGACACAATACACTCTGTCCCCTAGCCCCTCCCTCCAACGTAATTTATTGCAAACACAACAACAACCACAACACCACCTTATAGATGAGGCTAAAGAGATCTGGTTGGCATCGCAACACCGGATCTATCAATGGGGGGACAAATTGAGCACAATGTTGCACAGGTTGTGTCAGGGGGGACGGCCCCGGCCGTTGTCCCCATCATTCAAGGTGCGGACGGTGTGCTGCATTTGTCCCCGGGGGCAGAATTTGCGTGTTACTTTTCCACACTTTATGAGCGCCAGGAGCAGCTCTCACAGGCCCTTATAGCGGAGTTCTTTAGAGATATTCCCCCTCCGAAGTTTAGTGACCAGATGAGAGACCAGCTTGACGCCCCCATTACGGCCGATGAACTAAGTGCGGCGCTTGTGGCGCTGCGCCCGGGGCGGGCCCCTGGCCGCAATGGATTTTCCATGGAATTCCTCCGGTCCCACATGTCTACTTTAAACTCCCACCTGTTAGAGGCGATACACGATGCGTTCGAACAGCATCAGCTGCCCCAGGACTGACGGCAGGCCGAGATTGTCCTTTTTCTAAAACCAGGCCACCCTCCAGAAGAGCCGTCTTCATGTAGGCCCATCTCCCTTATTAACTTTGATCCCAAACTGCTAGGCAAGGTCTTAGCCGATCGCCTGCGAGCCTGTGTACAGGACATGATTCACCCAGATCAGTCTGGCTTTATGCCACACCGAGCCACTAGACACAACATCCGTCGGGTTCACAATGCCTTGGCGATGGCTCATGAGGTAGGGCGCCCCGCATCCATACTACTGGCCGACATCGAGCAGGCATTTGACTCCCTTAGCTGGGAGTACCTCTTCCAGCTCCATGAGGCCATTCATTTTGGCCCGCGTTTCCGGGCATATGTTCGACTGTTATATATGGACCCCACCGCCTCTGTGCTCATTGCTGGTCATACTATGGCCCCATTCCCTATCGGTCACGGCACACGACAGGGCTGCCCTCTATCCCCCCTTTTATTTGCCCTGGCAGTAGAACCCTTGGCGGCTTGGGTGCGCAGCGATCCAGTGATTCGGGGATTTGAGTGGCCGCGGTCGCATCCTGACCGCATCGCCTTGTATGCGGACGATGCCCTCTTTTTCATGGCGGACCCATGGTTCTCGGGACGACGTATCCTGCAGATTCTCCGAGTTTTCGGTCAGACCACCGGGCTTCATACCAATCCTTCCAAATTAGTCTTATTCCCTGTATGTGGCAATCAGGGTAGTGACAAATGGGCAGCCCAATTGACCCACGCAACAGGGGGTTTTAAATATTTGGGTATCTATATATCGTCCTGCCCAAAGATCTCATGGGCTCATAACATTAATCCCCTTCTCACCAATCTTTTAGATGAGACGACAATGTGGTCCTCTCTCCTGCTCTCATTGTATGGGCGCTCAGCCATTTTTAAGATGGTCTCCCTACCTAAATTATTATATTGGCTACAAAACTTCCCATACCACATACCGAGATCCTGGTTCGCAAATGTCAATGCCATCTGCAACAAATTCCTATGGAATGGTGGGGCAGTTCCGGTAGCGCTACAAACCTGTGCGCAATCGACATATTGTGGGGGTATCGCCGCAGCTGATGGATTTTCCTACTACGTCACCTCCCATTTGCTGATCATAAATGAATGGTGGTACAGTTTGCCATCAGACCCAGCTTTCGCACTGGAACACACAGCACTGGAGGGGCCCCCCCTCCTTCAGTTACTTTATAGTGCACAGAGCCTGGATTTCCTACCCCATGCTGGCAGGACAGTAATCCGGCTCTGGCGGTATGTTGTTGGACAGATGGGGTGGAGTGGTCGGCTGACCCAGACGACTCCCCTCTGGCACGGAACCCAGTTGCGCCAAGTTGCGGCCCTGCCTGGATTCCGTAAATGGGACCTAGTAGGTATATCCACACTGGGAGACATTATGAAGGGGACGACTTTAAAATCTTTCCGATACAAAAGGGGATGATGGACGGAACGTTTGAGCCAATCAAACACTCACCCCCTGTCAACTGATCTGGGTTTAATCCATCATCATTCTTTAGCTCACTCCACCACCCCAGTTCAGACATGGCCATATGCAAATCAGTCTGACCCTGTGCCTCATGGGAACAGTCCAGCCCGAACTGCCAAGCCATGTCTTCCCTGGACCGGAAACAAGCATCCTAGGACCGGTTTCTGGCATTTCAGCCGTCATCAGCCAGGCTTGCTTGGATCCAGTGGCAAAGTGAGCAAGGGACCCACGTCTGGGCATACCCCCGCCAACTTAGGGCGAACAAAGCGATACAAAGGGGATGATGGACGGAACGTTTGAGCCAATCAAACACTCACCCCCAGTCAACTGATCTGGGTTTAATCCATCATCATTCTTTAGCTCACTCCACCACCCCAGTTCAGACATGGCCATATGCAAATCAGTCTGACCCTGTGCCTCATGGGAACAGTCCAGCCCGAACTGCCAAGCCATGTCTTCCCTGGACCGGAAACAAGCATCCTAGGACCGGTTTCTTGCATTCCAGCCGTCATCAGCCAGGCTTGCTTGGATCCAGTGGCAAAGTGAGCAAGGGACCCACGTCTGGGCATACCCCCGCCAACTTAGGGCGAACAAAGCGATACAAAAGGGGATGATGGACGGAACGCTTGAGCCAATCAAACACTCACCCCCAGTCAACTGATCTGGGTTTAATCCATCATCATTCTTTAGCTCACTCCACCACCCCAGTTCAGACATGGCCATATGCAAATCAGTCTGACCCTGTGCCTCATGGGAACAGTCCAGCCCGAACTGCCAAGCCATGTCTTCCCTGGACCGGAAACAAGCATCCTAGGACCGGTTTCTGGCATTCCAGCCATCATCAGCCAGGCTTGCTTGGATCCAGTGGCAAAGTGAGCAAGGGACCCACGTCTGGGCATACCCCCGCCAACTTAGGGCGAACAAAGCGATACAAAAGGGGATGATGGACGGAACGTTTGAGCCAATCAAACACTCACCCCCAGTCAACTGATCTGGGTTTAATCCATCATCATTCTTTAGCTCACTCCACCACCCCAGTTCAGACATGGCCATATGCAAATCAGTCTGACCCTGTGCCTCATGGGAACAGTCCAGCCCGAACTGCCAAGCCATGTCTTCCCTGGACCGGAAACAAGCATCCTAGGACCGGTTTCTGGCATTCCAGCTGTCATCAGCCAGGCTTGCTTGGATCCAGTGGCAAAGTGAGCAAGGGACCCACGTCTGGGCATACCCCGCCAACTTAGGGCGAACAAAGCGATACAAAAGGGGATGATGGACGGAACGCTTGAGCCAATCAAACACTCACCCCCAGTCAACTGATCTGGGTTTAATCCATCATCATTCTTTAGCTCACTCCACCACCCCAGTTCAGACATGGCCATATGCAAATCAGTCTGACCCTGTGCCTCATGGGAACAGTCCAGCCCGAACTGCCAAGCCATGTCTTCCCTGGACCGGAAACAAGCATCCTAGGACCGGTTTCTGGCATTCCAGCCGTCATCAGCCAGGCTTGCTTGGATCCAGTGGCAAAGTGAGCAAGGGACCCACGTCTGGGCATACCCCCGCCAACTTAGGGCGAACAAAGCGATACAAAAGGGGATGATGGACGGAACGTTTGAGCCAATCAAACACTCACCCCCAGTCAACTGATCTGGGTTTAATCCATCATCATTCTTTAGCTCACTCCACCACCCCAGTTCAGACATGGCCATATGCAAATCAGTCTGACCCTGTGCCTCATGGGAACAGTCCAGACCCGAACTGCCAAGCCATATCTTCCCTGGACCGGAAACAAGCATCCTAGGACCGGTTTCTGGCATTCCAGCCGTCATCAGCCAGGCTTGCTTGGATCCAGTGGCAAAGTGAGCAAGGGACCCACGTCTGGGCATACCCCCGCCAACTTAGGGCGAACAAAGCGATACAAAAGGGGATGATGGACGGAACGTTTGAGCCAATCAAACACTCACCCCCAGTCAACTGATCTGGGTTTAATCCATCATCATTCTTTAGCTCACTCCACCACCCCAGTTCAGACATGGCCATATGCAAATCAGTCTGACCCTGTGCCTCATGGGAACAGTCCAGCCCGAACTGCCAAGCCATGTCTTCCCTGGACCGGAAACAAGCATCCTAGGACCGGTTTCTGGCATTCCAGCCGTCATCAGCCAGGCTTGCTTGGATCCAGTGGCAAAGTGAGCAAGGGACCCACGTCTGGGCATACCCCCGCCAACTTAGGGCGAACAAAGCGATACAAAAGGGATGATGGACGGAACGTTTGAGCCAATCAAACACTCACCCCCAGCCAACTGATCTGGGTTTAATCCATCATCATTCTTTAGCTCACTCCACCACCCCAGTTCAGACATGGCCATATGCAAATCAGTCTGACCCTGTGCCTCATGGGAACAGTCCAGCCCGAACTGCCAAGCCATGTCTTCCCTGGACCGGAAACAAGCATCCTAGGACCGGTTTCTGGCATTCCAGCCGTCATCAGCCAGGCTTGCTTGGATCCAGTGGCAAAGTGAGCAAGGGACCCACGTCTGGGCATACCCCCGCCAACTTAGGGCGAACAAAGCGATACAAAAGGGGATGATGGACGGAACGTTTGAGCCAATCAAACACTCACCCCCAGTCAACTGATCTGGGTTTAATCCATCATCATTCTTTAGCTCACTCCACCACCCCAGTTCAGACATGACCATATGCAAATCAGTCTGACCCTGTGCCTCATGGGAACAGTCCAGCCCGAACTGCCAAGCCATGTCTTCCCTGGACCGGAAACAAGCATCCTAGGACCGGTTTCTGGCATTCCAGCCGTCATCAGCCAGGCTTGCTTGGATCCAGTGGCAAAGTGAGCAAGGGACCCACGTCTGGGCATACCCCCGCCAACTTAGGGCGAACAAAGCGATACAAAAGGGGATGATGGACGGAACGTTTGAGCCAATCAAACACTCACCCCCAGTCAACTGATCTGGGTTTAATCCATCATCATTCTTTAGCTCACTCCACCACCCCAGTTCACACATGGCCATATGCAAATCAGTCTGACCCTGTGCCTCATGGGAACAGTCCAGCCCGAACTGCCAAGCCATGTCTTCCCTGGACCGGAAACAAGCATCCTAGGACCGGTTTCTGGCATTCCAGCCGTCATCAGCCAGGCTTGCTTGGATCCAGTGGCAAAGTGAGCAAGGGACCCACGTCTGGGCATACCCCCGCCAACTTAGGGCGAACAAAGCGATACAAAAGGGGATGATGGACGGAACGCTTGAGCCAATCAAACACTCACCCCCAGTCAACTGATCTGGGTTTAATCCATCATCATTCTTTAGCTCACTCCACCACCCCAGTTCAGACATGGCCATATGCAAATCAGTCTGACCCTGTGCCTCATGGGAACAGTCCAGCCCGAACTGCCAAGCCATGTCTTCCCTGGACCGGAAACAAGCATCCTAGGACCGGTTTCTGGCATTCCAGCCGTCATCAGCCAGGCTTGCTTGGATCCAGTGGCAAAGTGAGCAAGGGACCCACGTCTGGGCATACCCCCGCCAACTTAGGGCGAACAAAGCGATACAAAAGGGGATGATGGACGGAACGCTTGAGCCAATCAAACACTCACCCCCAGTCAACTGATCTGGGTTTAATCCATCATCATTCTTTAGCTCACTCCACCACCCCAGTTCAGACATGGCCATATGCAAATCAGTCTGACCCTGTGCCTCATGGGAACAGTCCAGCCCGAACTGCCAAGCCATGTCTTCCCTGGACCGGAAACAAGCATCCTAGGACCGGTTTCTTGCATTCCAGCCGTCATCAGCCAGGCTTGCTTGGATCCAGTGGCAAAGTGAGCAAGGGACCCACGTCTGGGCATACCCCCGCCAACTTAGGGCGAACAAAGCGATACAAAAGGGGATGATGGACGGAACGTTTGAGCCAATCAAACACTCACCCCCAGTCAACTGATCTGGGTTTAATCCATCATCATTCTTTAGCTCACTCCACCACCCCAGTTCAGACATGGCCATATGCAAATCAGTCTGACCCTGTGCCTCATGGGAACAGTCCAGCCCGAACTGCCAAGCCATGTCTTCCCTGGATCGGAAACAAGCATCCTAGGACCGGTTTCTGGCATTCCAGCCATCATCAGCCAGGCTTGCTTGGATCCAGTGGCAAAGTGAGCAAGGGACCCACGTCTGGGCATACCCCCGCCAACTTAGGGCGAACAAAGCGATACAAAAGGGATGATGGACGGAACGTTTGAGCCAATCAAACACTCACCCCCAGTCAACTGATCTGGGTTTAATCCATCATCATTCTTTAGCTCACTCCACCACCCCAGTTCAGACATGGCCATATGCAAATCAGTCTGACCCTGTGCCTCATGGGAACAGTCCAGCCCGAACTGCCAAGCCATGTCTTCCCTGGACCGGAAACAAGCATCCTAGGACCGGTTTCTGGCATTCCAGCCGTCATCAGCCAGGCTTGCTTGGATCCAGTGGCAAAGTGAGCAAGGGACCCACGTCTGGGCATACCCCCGCCAACTTAGGGCGAACAAAGCGATACAAAAGGGGATGATGGACGGAACGCTTGAGCCAATCAAACACTCACCCCCAGTCAACTGATCTGGGTTTAATCCATCATCATTCTTTAGCTCACTCCACCACCCCAGTTCAGACATGGCCATATGCAAATCAGTCTGACCCTGTGCCTCATGGGAACAGTCCAGCCCGAACTGCCAAGCCATATCTTCCCTGGACCGGAAACAAGCATCCTAGGACCGGTTTCTGGCATTCCAGCCGTCATCAGCCAGGCTTGCTTGGATCCAGTGGCAAAGTGAGCAAGGGACCCACGTCTGGGCATACCCCCGCCAACTTAGGGCGAACAAAGCGATACAAAAGGGGATGATGGACGGAACGTTTGAGCCAATCAAACACTCACCCCCAGTCAACTGATCTGGGTTTAATCCATCATCATTCTTTAGCTCACTCCACCACCCCAGTTCAGACATGGCCATATGCAAATCAGTCTGACCCTGTGCCTCATGGGAACAGTCCAGCCCGAACTGCCAAGCCATGTCTTCCCTGGACCGGAAACAAGCATCCTAGGACTGGTTTCTGGCATTCCAGCCGTCATCAGCCAGGCTTGCTTGGATCCAGTGGCAAAGTGAGCAAGGGACCCACGTCTGGGCATACCCCCGCCAACTTAGGGCGAACAAAGCGATACAAAAGGGGATGATGGACGGAACGCTTGAGCCAATCAAACACTCACCCCCAGCCAACTGATCTGGGTTTAATCCATCATCATTCTTTAGCTCACTCCACCACCCCAGTTCAGACATGGCCATATGCAAATCAGTCTGACCCTGTGCCTCATGGGAACAGTCCAGCCCGAACTGCCAAGCCATGTCTTCCCTGGACCGGAAACAAGCATCCTAGGACCGGTTTCTGGCATTCCAGCCGTCATCAGCCAGGCTTGCTTGGATCCAGTGGCAAAGTGAGCAAGGGACCCACGTCTGGGCATACCCCCGCCAACTTAGGGCGAACAAAGCGATACAAAAGGGGATGATGGACGGAACGTTTGAGCCAATCAAACACTCACCCCCAGTCAACTGATCTGGGTTTAATCCATCATCATTCTTTAGCTCACTCCACCACCCCAGTTCAGACATGACCATATGCAAATCAGTCTGACCCTGTGCCTCATGGGAACAGTCCAGCCCGAACTGCCAAGCCATGTCTTCCCTGGACCGGAAACAAGCATCCTAGGACCGGTTTCTGGCATTCCAGCCGTCATCAGCCAGGCTTGCTTGGATCCAGTGGCAAAGTGAGCAAGGGACCCACGTCTGGGCATACCCCCGCCAACTTAGGGCGAACAAAGCGATACAAAAGGGGATGATGGACGGAACGTTTGAGCCAATCAAACACTCACCCCCAGTCAACTGATCTGGGTTTAATCCATCATCATTCTTTAGCTCACTCCACCACCCCAGTTCACACATGGCCATATGCAAATCAGTCTGACCCTGTGCCTCATGGGAACAGTCCAGCCCGAACTGCCAAGCCATGTCTTCCTGGACCGGAAACAAGCATCCTAGGACCGGTTTCTGGCATTCCAGCCGTCATCAGCCAGGCTTGCTTGGATCCAGTGGCAAAGTGAGCAAGGGACCCACGTCTGGGCATACCCCCGCCAACTTAGGGCGAACAAAGCGATACAAAAGGGGATGATGGACGGAACGCTTGAGCCAATCAAACACTCACCCCCAGTCAACTGATCTGGGTTTAATCCATCATCATTCTTTAGCTCACTCCACCACCCCAGTTCAGACATGGCCATATGCAAATCAGTCTGACCCTGTGCCTCATGGGAACAGTCCAGCCCGAACTGCCAAGCCATGTCTTCCCTGGACCGGAAACAAGCATCCTAGGACCGGTTTCTGGCATTCCAGCCGTCATCAGCCAGGCTTGCTTGGATCCAGTGGCAAAGTGAGCAAGGGACCCACGTCTGGGCATACCCCGCCAACTTAGGGCGAACAAAGCGATACAAAAGGGGATGATGGACGGAACGCTTGAGCCAATCAAACACTCACCCCCAGTCAACTGATCTGGGTTTAATCCATCATCATCATTCTTTAGCTCACTCCACCACCCCAGTTCAGACATGGCCATATGCAAATCAGTCTGACCCTGTGCCTCATGGGAACAGTCCAGCCCGAACTGCCAAGCCATGTCTTCCCTGGACCGGAAACAAGCATCCTAGGACCGGTTTCTGGCATTCCAGCCGTCATCAGCCAGGCTTGCTTGGATCCAGTGGCAAAGTGAGCAAGGGACCCACGTCTGGGCATACCCCCGCCAACTTAGGGCGAACAAAGCGATACAAAAGGGGATGATGGACGGAACGCTTGAGCCAATCAAACACTCACCCCCAGTCAACTGATCTGGGTTTAATCCATCATCATTCTTTAGCTCACTCCACCACACCAGTTCAGACATGGCCATATGCAAATCAGTCTGACCCTGTGCCTCATGGGAACAGTCCAGCCCGAACTGCCAAGCCATGTCTTCCCTGGACCGGAAACAAGCATCCTAGGACCGGTTTCTGGCATTCCAGCCGTCATCAGCCAGGCTTGCTTGGATCCAGTGGCAAAGTGAGCAAGGGACCCACGTCTGGGCATACCCCCGCCAACTTAGGGCGAACAAAGCGATACAAAAGGGGATGATGGACGGAACGTTTGAGCCAATCAAACACTCACCCCCAGTCAACTGATCTGGGTTTAATCCATCATCATTCTTTAGCTCACTCCACCACCCCAGTTCAGACATGGCCATATGCAAATCAGTCTGACCCTGTGCCTCATGGGAACAGTCCAGCCCGAACTGCCAAGCCATGTCTTCCCTGGACCGGAAACAAGCATCCTAGGACCGGTTTCTGGCATTCCAGCCGTCATCAGCCAGGCTTGCTTGGATCCATTGGCAAAGTGAGCAAGGGACCCACGTCTCGGCATACCCCCGCCAACTTAGGGCAAACAAAGCGATACAAAAGGGGATGATGGACGGAACGTTTGAGCCAATCAAACACTCACCCCCAGTCAACTGATCTGGGTTTAATCCATCATCATTCTTTAGCTCACTCCACCACCCCAGTTCAGACATGGCCATATGCAAATCAGTCTGACCCTGTGCCTCATGGGAACAGTCCAGCCCGAACTGCCAAGCCATGTCTTCCCTGGACCGGAAACAAGCATCCTAGGACCGGTTTCTGGCATTCCAGCCGTCATCAGCCAGGCTTGCTTGGATCCAGTGGCAAAGTGAGCAAGGGACCCACGTCTGGGCATACCCCCGCCAACTTAGGGCGAACAAAGCGATACAAAAGGGGATGATGGACGGAACGTTTGAGCCAATCAAACACTCACCCCCAGTCAACTGATCTGGGTTTAATCCATCATCATTCTTTAGCTCACTCCACCACCCCAGTTCAGACATGGCCATATGCAAATCAGTCTGACCCTGTGCCTCATGGGAACAGTCCAGCCCGAACTGCCAAGCCATGTCTTCTCTGGACCGGAAACAAGCATCCTAGGACCGGTTTCTGGCATTCCAGCCGTCATCAGCCAGGCTTGCTTGGATCCAGTGGCAAAGTGAGCAAGGGACCCACGTCTGGGCATACCCCCGCCAACTTAGGGCGAACAAAGCGATACAAAAGGGGATGATGGACGGAACGCTTGAGCCAATCAAACACTCACCCCCAGTCAACTGATCTGGGTTTAATCCATCATCATTCTTTAGCTCACTCCACCACCCCAGTTCAGACATTGCCATATGCAAATCAGTCTGACCCTGTGCCTCATGGGAACAGTCCAGCCCGAACTGCCAAGCCATGTCTTCCCTGGACCGGAAACAAGCATCCTAGGACCGGTTTCTGGCATTCCAGCCGTCATCAGCCAGGCTTGCTTGGATCCAGTGGCAAAGTGAGCAAGGGACCCACGTCTGGGCATACCCCCGCCAACTTAGGGGCGAACAAAGCGATACAAAAGGGGATGATGGACGGAACGTTTGAGCCAATCAAACACTCACCCCCAGTCAACTGATCTGGGTTTAATCCATCATCATTCTTTAGCTCACTCCACCACCCCAGTTCAGACATGGCCATATGCAAATCAGTCTGACCCTGTGCCTCATGGGAACAGTCCAGCCCGAACTGCCAAGCCATGTCTTCCCTGGACTGGAAACAAGCATCCTAGGACCGGTTTCTGGCATTCCAGCCGTCATCAGCCAGGCTTGCTTGGATCCAGTGGCAAAGTGAGCAAGGGACCCACGTCTGGGCATACCCCCGCCAACTTAGGGCGAACAAAGCGATACAAAAGGGGATGATGGACGGAACGCTTGAGCCAATCAAACACTCACCCCCAGTCAACTGATCTGGGTTTAATCCATCATCATTCTTTAGCTCACTCCACCACCCCAGTTCAGACATGGCCATATGCAAATCAGTCTGACCCTGTGCCTCATGGGAACAGTCCAGCCCGAACTGCCAAGCCATGTCTTCCCTGGACCGGAAACAAGCATCCTAGGACCGGTTTCTGGCATTCCAGCCGTCATCAGCCAGGCTTGCTTGGATCCAGTGGCAAAGTGAGCAAGGGACCCACGTCTGGGCATACCCCCGCCAACTTAGGGCGAACAAAGCGATACAAAAGGGGATGATGGACGGAACGCTTGAGCCAATCAAACACTCACCCCCAGTCAACTGATCTGGGTTTAATCCATCATCATTCTTTAGCTCACTCCACCACCCCAGTTCAGACATGGCCATATGCAAATCAGTCTGACCCTGTGCCTCATGGGAACAGTCCAGCCCGAACTGCCAAGCCATGTCTTCCTGGACCGGAAACAAGCATCCTAGGACCGGTTTCTGGCATTCCAGCCGTCATCAGCCAGGCTTGCTTGGATCCAGTGGCAAAGTGAGCAAGGGACCCACGTCTGGGCATACCCCCGCCAACTTAGGGCGAACAAAACGATACAAAAGGGGATGATGGACGGAACGTTTGAGCCAATCAAACACTCACCCCCAGTCAACTGATCTGGGTTTAATCCATCATCATTCTTTAGCTCACTCCACCACCCCAGTTCAGACATGGCCATATGCAAATCAGTCTGACCCTGTGCCTCATGGGAACAGTCCAGCCCGAACTGCCAAGCCATGTCTTCCCTGGACCGGAAACAAGCATCCTAGGACCGGTTTCTGGCATTCCAGCCGTCATCAGCCAGGCTTGCTTGGATCCAGTGGCAAAGTGAGCAAGGGACCCACGTCTGGGCATACCCCCGCCAACTTAGGGCGAACAAAGCGATACAAAAGGGGATGATGGACGGAACGCTTGAGCCAATCAAACACTCACCCCCAGTCAACTGATCTGGGTTTAATCCATCATCATTCTTTAGCTCACTCCACCACCCCAGTTCAGACATGGCCATATGCAAATCAGTCTGACCCTGTGCCTCATGGGAACAGTCCAGCCCGAACTGCCAAGCCATGTCTTCCCTGGACCGGAAACAAGCATCCTAGGACCGGTTTCTGGCATTCCAGCCGTCATCAGCCAGGCTTGCTTGGATCCAGTGGCAAAGTGAGCAAGGGACCCACGTCTGGGCATACCCCCGCCAACTTAGGGCGAACAAAGCGATACAAAAGGGGATGATGGACGGAACGCTTGAGCCAATCAAACACTCACCCCCAGTCAACTGATCTGGGTTTAATCCATCATCATTCTTTAGCTCACTCCACCACCCCAGTTCAGACATGGCCATATGCAAATCAGTCTGACCCTGTGCCTCATGGGAACAGTCCAGCCCGAACTGCCAAGCCATGTCTTCCCTGGACCGGAAACAAGCATCCTAGGACCGGTTTCTGGCATTCCAGCCGTCATCAGCCAGGCTTGCTTGGATCCAGTGGCAAAGTGAGCAAGGGACCCACGTCTGGGCATACCCCCGCCAACTTAGGGCGAACAAAGCGATACAAAAGGGGATGATGGACGGAACGCTTGAGCCAATCAAACACTCACCCCCAGTCAACTGATCTGGGTTTAATCCATCATCATTCTTTAGCTCACTCCACCATCCCAGTTCAGACATGGCCATATGCAAATCAGTCTGACCCTGTGCCTCATGGGAACAGTCCAGCCCGAACTGCCAAGCCATGTCTTCCTGGACCGGAAACAAGCATCCTAGGACCGGTTTCTGGCATTCCAGCCATCATCAGCCAGGCTTGCTTGGATCCAGTGGCAAAGTGAGCAAGGGACCCACGTCTGGGCATACCCTCGCCAACTTAGGGCTGAACAAGTGTATACAAAAGGGGATGATGGACGGAACGCTTGAGCCAATCAAACACTCACTCCCAGTCAACTGATCTGGGTTTAATCCATCATCATTCTTTAGCTCACTCCACCACCCCAGTTCAGACATGGCCATATGCAAATCAGTCTGACCCTGTGCCTCATGGGAACAGTCCAGCCGAACTGCCAGCCATGTCTTCCTGGACCGAAACAAGCATCCTAGGACCGGTTTCTGGCATTCCAGCCGCCATCAGCCAGGCTTGCTTGATCCAGTGGCAAAGTGAGCAAGGGACCCACGCCTGGGCATACTCCGCCAACTTAGGGCGAACAAGCGTTACATAAAGGGGATGATGGACGGAACGTTTGAGCCAATCAAACACTCACCCCCAGTCAACTGATCTGGGTTTAATCCATCATCATTCTTTAGCTCACTCCACCACCCCAGTTCAGACATGGCGGGGGTATGCCCTGGCGGGGGTATGCCCAGACGTGGGTCCCTTGCTCACTTTGCCACTGGATTCAAGCAAGCCTGGCTGATGACGGCTGGAATGCCAGAAACCGGTCCTAGGATGCTTGTTTCCGGTCCAGGGAAGACATGGCTTGGCAGTTCGGGCTGGACTGTTCCCATGAGGCACAGGGTCAGACTGATTTGCATATGGCCATGTCTGAACTGGGGTGGTGGAGTGAGCTAAAGAATGATGATGGATTAAACCCAGATCAGTTGACTGGGGTGAGTGTTTGATTGGCTCAAACGTTCCGTCCATCATCCCCTTTGTATCGCTTTGTTCGCCCTAAGTTGGCGGGGTATGCCCAGACGTGGGTCCCTTGCTCACTTTGCCACTGGATTTAAGCAAGCCTGGCTGATGACGGCTGGAATGCCAGAAACCGGTCCTAGGATGCTTGTTTCCGGTCCAGGGAAGACATGGCTTGGTAGTTCGGGCTGGACTGTTCCCATGAGGCACAGGGTCAGACTGATTTGCATATGGCATGTCTGAACTGGGGTGGTGGAGTGAGCTAAAGAATGATGATGGATTAAACCCAGATCAGTTGACTGGGGGTGAGTGTTTGATTGGCTCAAACGCTCCGTCCATCATCCCCTTTGTATCGCTTTGTTAGCCCTAAGTTGGCGGGGGTATGCCCAGACGTGGGTTCCTTGCTCACTTTGCCACTGGATTCAAGCAAGCCTGGCTGATGACGGCTGGAATGCCAGAAACCGGTCCTAGGATGCTTGTTTCCGGTACAGGGAAGACATGGCTTGGCAGTTCGGGCTGGACTGTTCCCATGAGGCACAGGGTCAGACTGATTTGCATATGGCCATGTCTGAACTGGGGTGGTGGAGTGAGCTAAAGAATGATGATGGATTAAACCCAGATCAGTTGACTGGGGTTGAGTGTTTGATTGGCTCAAACGTTCCGTCCATCATCCCCTTTTGTATCGCTTTAAAATCTTTCCAGCAGCTGCAGGTGGACTTCCAGTTGCATAAGTCACAGTTTTATAAATACCTTCAATTGCGCCATGCCCTGACCCCTACCATCCTCACTCTGGACAGCTTTCCAGAGTTCCATCCCCTCGAAGGCCGTCTCCTCATGGGGGACCTGGGGACGCATAAAATCAGACAGGTCTACCAGACCTTAACAACACACTCCAAAACAACACTGCATAAAACCAGACGGGCGTGGCAGGACGGCATACCAGACCTAACGGACGATGACTGGGCCAATGCCATAGCTAGCCCCCGGAGTGCAGTGGTGTCCTCCCGATATCGACTTATCCAATTCAAATATGTACACCGGGTATACTATACAAGACTCCGTCTCTGGAAGATGGGGGTCGTTCAGTCTCCCCAATGTCTGCGCTGTGAGTGGGACGAGGGAACCTTTTTACACACAGTGTGGAGCTGCAATGCTATACAGCCTTTCTGGCGTAAAGTCTCTGCATGTTTGGGCAGGGTATTAGCTTGGGATCTCCCACACGACCCAAAACTGTTCCTATTACATAGCACGGACGGGATAGGGCAGAACCGGTATAAACAGCACCTGCTCTTCCTGGCCCTCACAATCGCCAAATGAGACATCGCTCAGTTATGGAAAGGGGTCTCCCCCCGACGGTGGGGAAATGGAGAAAAGAAGCCCCCAGAAACACGAGAAAATATGGTCCCAATGGGCAACGTATCGGGGTATCGACCTTCCTCCCTTCCCCCACAGACCCCCTGATGGGCGTAGTTGCTAACACCCTTATGACCATCCCAGGCCGCGCACAACGTACCTTTACTGCATGTTTGAGTACACATCTACACCTTCATAAATGTTTGGATTTGGGAACTGTCTGCGCAAAGTTTTCGTTGTTTTACATGTTTATTGCAGTTAACAATGTATACCAACTGTGTATATCCGGATTATCTTGGTGCCAATGTATGTATGTAGGGCGTCTGCCCAGCTGCTATCACGGAAAATCAATAAAATGTGTTATTAAAAAAAAAAAAGAACACTTTGTAAATTAAGATCGGTCTTTCTGCCAAATATGGTGCAATTCCATTAAGCCATTTTGGCTGCAGCTGTGTCTAATTTTCTTTTGGGAAAATGAGTTTTGCGACCCTCCCTTTTTTTCGGCTCCCGCTTGCTGGATAATCCTGAAACTTTCAAGGAGGGAGCTGAGATGAAGAAAAATGTTGTGGGAAAGTTTCGTAAAGGTACATCAAACAGTGCTAAAGTAATAAGCAAATCAAAAATGCTTTTCCAAAGGAAACGTGGTGCTATACATAAATATATACACATATATATACACACACACATATATATCTATGCATATCTCTCTCTCTCTATATATATATATATATATATATATATATATATATATATATATATATATATATATATATATATATATATATATATATATATATATATATATATACACTGGCCATGACGAAGACCCGGTTGGGTTGAAAAGCGTTGCCAATAAAGATTTGTTGAAGCAGGCATGCTGTGTGCGGGTCGCTGATCTTTTTTGCATTTCTAAAGGATTGGCCCGTGTTGGATTTTAAGCAGGTTCCACAACCACTAACCTGCACTCTCCCCAATGGTGGAAGAGGCCGGTCTGGTGTGGAAAAACTTCTTTACAATATATATATATGCATATATATGTCCATCAATTGGAAGCACTCATCGGGTTCTCAATAATCCATTTTATTCTGTTAAAAAAGGCAGACGCGTTTCGACAGAAATGTTTTTAATAATGGCCATTGCGTGGATTCACTTTGAAGCCCTCGTTGTCATAGGGCTTCACTCGCTCCCATTGGTTAGATTACTGTTCAATAGAATTCATACAACGCTCCGTCGGCATGAAATGTTCACTAATCGTGTGAGGGCAACCCGATGTTGTTGACCTGGTAAGTCTTCAGTAGATGTACTGTGCCACATTCAGCACAAAGTCCATAATGCATTTCACCTCACTTTTAACCATGCTGACCAGATGGAGCAAGCAGTAACCATGAGTGATTCCACTTTAAATGATTCAGTTCCCCTCGTTCTGCAACAGAATGCCACATCAGGGCAGGCTGCAACAGGAAAGCACATGTTTAGTAACTGTTCTCTTACATTTTTTTAATGCTGACTCAGTGTCACCTGATACGCCCCATCTTTTCGGCATATGGCGGGTCCGGCGGTAAGGAGTTTATTTTCACCAAGACCACATTCAAACTGCCGAACACTAACAAACAGGTGCCTTCCATACGTGTAAGTGGCTGCACGAAATTCAGAATGTCCATCAATTGGAAGCACTCAGCGGGTTCTCAATAATCCATTTTATTCTGTTAAAAAAAACAGACGCGTTTCAACAGAGATGTCTGAGTAGCTGTATGGAAGTGTGAGTGGTTGTGTGAGTAGTTGTGTGGGTGTGTAAGCATATGAATGGGTGTGTGATTGTTTTTGTGGGTCTGTAAGTAGGTGTATGGGTGTGTGAGTGGCTGTGTGGGTCTGTGAGTGGGATTGTCAGTGGTTGTGTGGATGTGGGAGAGAGTGTGTGAATGGGTCTGTTAGTGGGTGTATGTGTTATTTTAATTGAAGAAAAAACATTTTTCCAAAATTTCTTCCCCATGAGGGGTCCCTTAAAGATCACTCTATCAGTCTCATGGGGTCAGGCTACCTCTACCCTGACACCTTCTATCAATTTTATGACAAAATGGCAGCCGCACCTTACCTCAAAAACTAATTTGAGAGCAACCCGTCAGACACAAAGGGAACTGGGTTGAAGTAACCAATGACAAAGTGTTGTTCCCTGTGTTGTTGTTTTTTATTTGCTGCCTCTACCTCATACTATTCACGCACTTACATAAAATGCATCCAAACTATGAGCCTTATCTTTAGCAAAAATACCTCCTCCTTTATTGAAAAAATGATTTCATATACAGCGCTAAAAGTATACTAAAAACCAAAACAGTTCGTAAATAGTTCATAAAAATCTTTTTACAAAAGAGACCACAGACAATGTCTAATGGATTATCTCCCATATGTATAGTGATCCTTTATCTACACACAAATTATAGTTTAACACTTATTTAACATTTCTTTACAGGCAAAGAACCACATTTCAATTTTATTCACTGCTACATAAGTAACAGTAGACAATCGTGTGAAGGTAGTACATCTAACAGTAAGTCTCAAAAGTAAAAGCATACATTTAATTTTTAGAAAAATATAAAACAATACAATACAAAACAGTTGTTGACGTGGCGTTTCGGTGGACTAAAACTGGTTGACACCACCTTCGTCAGGACAGACTTTAGATTAAAAACAGTATTGTTCACTCTAAAAATAAAAACAATAAATACATAAGCGTTCAATGAAGGAGGACTTTCTCTATCCACTAAAAAGCAGGCTATAAGTCTTATAGGCACATTCCTCATTTGTACATATCTCTAATAACCTTTACTAGTTGATACTCAAGTATATTTAAATCAGTCAACTATAGAGCTTGACACAAGCATCAAAGACCTTTCAGATTGCGGCCAGCCAATCACGGCATTGCTGTCGGTGCGTGGATCCGCTCATCAGTTCAGGCTGTGTGTCTAAAATCCCTATGAGAAATTGCATGGGGAATACGTGCTTTGGGATCCCCTTTTTCTCTGCCACCGCTTGCCAAATCCCCCCGAAACTTCCCAGAGAGCACCTGAAGTAAGTGGCAAACTAGTTTTGAAAAGTTTGCAAAGACTCGTCAAACGGCACCAAACTTATTAGCAAAACAAAAAACACTTTTTCTATGGAAACTCTATATATGGGTTTTAGTCAGTGGCACATCTCTATGGGTTTGTTAAAATGACAATGACAATCATGATGAGTAAGCCCACTTCACAGTGTCATCATCCATACTATACAGCCCTGTAAAGTGGAGGACAGCTATTCAAATACTCAAGGATAGGATCATTTATTATTCTAAGCTCAGTCCTCTGCTATATAAGGACAGTCATTCTTTCTGAGCCTTGCTGTAGCTCTTGCAAATGTGAAGAGTAAAAATACCACAAAATTGTGTGGATATGTGAAACGATTTCACATGCACACCAGAGACTGAAGGGCATTGACAGATGGGGAGAGCTTGAACAAACAGAACATTGAAAGCTCCCCTCAGACATCTACTGGCCTGACTCCTTGCACTGATGTATGCAGCTTCTCACGTTCTTTGTTATTGTGTTAGCTCCAAAATGTCTGCCGGCCTTCTTGGGACAGTAAATCAATGTTAGGGTATCCCAAAAACTACTCCAAGCTAGCCTTCCATGCATGCACATGGGTGTTAAAGCACAGGCATTGTATGACAAAAAACATTCCAGGGTGGCTGCCTATCTGTGCACATGCAGGAACATGCTTGGGACAACATTTGGAATCATTTTCCCATGAAATATACCATCTATAATAAGCACTGGAAAAGTCAATATCAATGCAGCCACATATTGAAGACCCATCTAGTGACTTTGTCAGTGCTTGTTTCTGCATGTGAGATGTAAAAGGCACTGCCGCAGCCATGCTGTGCTTGATGTCACATGTGTGGAAGAAGCATGTATTTCTCTTCCATGTGGTATGTCTGATGTGTGAGGGACATCTGCACTTATCACCATACTCTACTTGTTTGTTGATTTTGAGTAGCCCGCATCATGGCAACATCAAGTGTGTCTGGAGGGTAAAGTTTTGAGTGTCCCTGTTTCTATGTGTAAGGTAAGATTACAGATGTGCTTTCTAGCCTGTGCCTGATCTGTATATGAAGTAAGCTTGAAGTGCTGCTGCCCAAGCTGCACTTGTTCTGCAAGCAAGCAAGTATGGATTTTGAGGGAAACAAACATTGTTGGTGTCCAATACCCACCTTTCCTGTGTGAAAAAACATTTTACCGCAACTGCATCAGCTCTACTTGTCCTGTAAGATGAACGTGCAATCATGTAACCTATGCTGAGCCTGATGTGTGTGAGTAATGGAACATGTCAACTGCCTGCTCGCTATACTGTATGCATCTTGTGTTTTGATATGAATCTTGCTCTCCTGCTTTCTGTTAGTGATGTTTGTGAAGACTTTTAAACTACATAAATGCCAAAACTGTTGGATGGGTCAGTATGTCTTAGTACCTGGACCATTGTGTCTCATTAACTTAGTTCACTGTGTTAGTGTTTCCTCCTTTTTGTCAGCTACCTTTTCATCGCTTGATTTAGTAAGCAGGACTCACCAGATGCTGTGACTTCAGAATCAATCAATCAATCAAGAATTTTATTTTGTTTCACAGAACCATAAAAGTACATATAAAAAACATATGAAAAAGAATTTAAGATACGAAGTACTGAGCAACAGTGCAAAGCAGATTCCCAGATAGACAATAACCTCAAGATGAGGCCTATAAAAGGGTCCTCTATGCTCTCTGCTAAAATGTTACTGAGGTTCCGTGGAGTAAACTAGCATCTATGACAATGTTCTGGTTCCATAATAACTAAAGTGCACAGTGCATTAAAACACATCCCAAGGGCTTTATCTAGCAGCATTCCTGGACCTAATATACCAAATTGACCACTGATTTGAATAGAAAATGCAGCTGTCTTACATACTCTCAAAGAAATATGCCAGTCATTGATCCCAAAAAGCAGCAGATGGGGACAATCCGCCGGGCACACTGCTTCACTTAAGCGCTGTAGAAAAATAGTAAGTGCTCTTCATTCTCTACAGCGTGACAGCCCATGGAGCATAGATTAGTAAAATAGGCGCTTTGTTCTATGAACTGATAAAAGATGCTAGGTGCAGGATCCCTAGCCTAAATTTAATAAACAGGGCTCTTGTTTGTGGGGGTATTAACATAATTCAATAAATCTTCAAAGTGTGGAATACACTTGAATGACAAGGAGCAATCGGAAAGGCTAACTGAAGGAACAATGGCTAATCTTGTACTTAAAACAGTGTTCCAATAGAATGATTTTACAGTTTCTCGTCGTTGGTATGGAGGTAGGATGCAGCCAATACTCTCTTAAGCCTAACCTACACAGTCAAGTCTTTATATGGCATAGCCAGGGAATTGTATGTGACAGACGGTTACGCAATATGTCCCTAAGGTAATCTCTATAAGGTGCCAGTTCCCCTGTTGTCTAATCCAATATACAATTAGTTTTTAAATTGGCTACTTTCGAGATTGTTTTTAGAATTAGGTCAAATCTTAAAGGGAGTAATGGAGCACTGGTAGGAAGTCTCAACAAAGTTTTAGTTAAAGAGTTCACGCTTTTCTCAGGCAAGTCAAGCTTACAAAATCCCCATAATTCAGCCCCATACAAAGCTGCTCCACATGCTTGGACCTTATAAATCTCCAAGACCGGGGAGATAGGGCATGAAGAGGCCTGGTTGGCAAACCTAATGATGGCCCTAAACCTGGGCATTCCATCTATGAGAATTAGTAAGTCTGACCAGTAGATAGTCAAAGTCAAAAACCCTTCCCAATAGGGTCTCTTCCAGGACTACATTCCCCTTAGCTTTTTTTTCCGCAGGTTGAACACCATGTATTTAGTTTTACTCCCGATTATTTCCAACCCATGATTTTTACATAAAAGAATGACCTTGTCCAAAAGAATACATAGGCCCTCCTAGGGGTTTTTGAGAGAAGAAGTGTGTTGTCTGCAAATAATAACCCAAGGACCTTTAAGACAGCCATTTTCGGAAAATAGTTCTCCCAATATATCAGGTAGATGATACAACTACTGATGAATAATAAAAAGAGTGTAGGTGCCAAAATGCATCCCTGGTGAACCCCTCTTCTTGTAAGGCTATCATCTGTAGTTTCCCCACACAGACCCCACCTGACTGTGGCAAAATTATCTGTGTATAGTTGTTGGATCAAGGACATAAAGCCAGGAGGAACCCCCAACTTGCCCAAGTCCTCCTGGACTTTTACTCTAGGAACTAGATCGAAGGCAGTGCCCAGATCCACAATTGCGACACACAGAGAAGACTGGTCTATGTCTACAGATTTCCATTTTATAGTCAGGAACAGTAGGACCTGATCAACTGTACTATTCTTAGCTTTAAGCCCAGCCTGGAGGCAAAAGCAACTTGTTGGCTGATATCCACTCCCAAAGTTTTGTGAGAAGTTGCTTGCTGGAGATCTTTGGGATGTTGTCAATGAGACTTATGGTCCGATAGTTAGCGGATACATTCCTGGCTCCTTTCTTGAAATTAAGGATGATTTTAGCTCCTTTTCAAGAGTTGGGGATTGGAGCTCCTGCAGCAATGGCTTTGGACAAGTTATTTATATATGTCTTCATATCAAAGGTACAGAACGATATAGGTCAGAGGGGATCTTATCAAGGCCAGGCCCTTTCCCAACATTTTGAGGGTTTTTTCCAATTTAAATGGCACTGATTTTCCTTGGTTTGGCTCTGAAATGACTTTATTTTACTTTTATTTGTATGTAGTAGAAATACTATGTGTTATTTTATTAGCATTGTTGGTGAATGGAAATATAATTTAAAAATTGTTTATGTTTGTAAACAATAATATTAATTACATTGTTTTGCATAATAAAGACATTTCACACATTTTTCTCATTTTATTTATGTATTTAATCTCAAATACAAACATTTTTATAAAGTAAGTAAATAAATAATTTCTTTTTCTTTAAATTTTTCAATTAATAAAACAAATCTAAACTATATTTGCATCGTATTGTATGTTGTACATTTTCAACATTTATTTTGCATTGTTTAACACATTTTTAACATTTCTTAAAAGTTTCATATACATATTCCCAACATCATTTTAAAATATGTTTTTTCAGTAGATATCAAATAGCTGTATATATTTTATTCTGTTAGTTAATGTATACTTTATACATTTTTTACATTTTATCACAACATTTTTTTTACATGTTTTACATGTTTAATATTTTTTATCATTTTTAAATACATTTATTTCACGTTTTTACAATATTTCCCATTCATTTCTATGGGGATATAGTATTGTTTTTTAGTTTCATTTAACGGGCATTCTTTTTTACAGTTACCTTCTATTTTGTAATCTATTTGTGTTATTTTTAGTCTATTCTCCCAGAAAGGTCGCGGTAATGTGCTGCAGAACAAGTAAGTCCTTTTTCAAGGATTTCGTAAAGGTTTTGTGGGTAGGGGGGCTTTAGGGGGAGGTCTAGAAGGTAACTACAGTGTTGTTTGCAGTTTTTTGTATATTTCAATGTATTACTGTTATTGTTTTTCAATAGTTTGTAGTTTAGCATTTTCGTACACTATTTTAGTAATGTATTGCTATGTTATTTTAAATTAAGTTACCTTAGTTATATTTTGATGGTTAACTGTTATGTATATGTATTTTTGGGAATATCATGTGTTTTGTAGGTTCGTTTGTTAATTTAACTTACAGGTTTTTGTCTTCGAGCGTGTCCTATGGGCATGGAGAGTTTACTTTCCTTGTTTTTAAGGAAATCATTTTTGGTTTATAATAAACCAATGCTTTTTACTTTTATTTCCTTTTTTCAGTTTTCCTGGAGCATTTATGTTTTTAAAAAAAACACCTTTTTGAGTTTTTTATGGTCCCAAGATACTTTGGAGTGCTTCGAGGAATTTCTATTGGATTCATTTCATTTTTGCATTTTTTGGAGGCTATTTGGACAATATTTTTCCCATTTTTGGTGGATTACTATTTTTTATTACATGGATACAGAAAAAGATCTGCAGCTACCAAACAGTAAATTTCATTTATTTCATTTCCTTGTGGGTGGAAAATTTAATTTCATAATCCTTGTGTTAATAATATTTGATTGTTATGTGGAATTTTTGGGTGTATGTGTTGTAAATATTTTATATGATTGATTGAGTTTGTTTTATAGTTTCATGGTTGGTGATGGTTACATTTTATTTTAAATAATTTATATATAGTTATATTTACATCAGTCTGTAATAATTGTGGGGCTCCAGGCACACTGAAACACTTTCTCTGACACTGCCCCAAACTCAAACTCTTTTGTGATGCAGTGCTCGACAACATCAACAACAGCTTTGATACAGGCCTACCCCAGCTCCCTAGCTATTTCCTCCTTGGCCTTCCTAATGCCCTCTCATACCCTCTCCACTGCCCTGGTAGTAAAGCAATAACTCTAGCACTGAGTGCTGCCCAACAGGTGCTCACGGCCTATTGGGGCATAGACTACGTGCTGGAACCCATTGACTGGCTTCATAAGTTGTCGGACATACTGGGTATGGAAAAGATTTCAGCCACCAATAACCACCAACAGCAACAATTTGAGAAGCAATGAGGCCCTTATGTGAACTTTCTTGCCAACAAATTTTGAGTACTCTCTTGCCCCAAATACCTACGAGTACTGCGCCTAACAGACCTGAATTAGTGCACTGTGGTGTATCAGATCTATGCCTTAGGGGCTATCTGCAACCTATTTGTCTTATGCTTAATTTTCACTCTGATGAGCAAACAGAGCCAGGTGTTCAATGTCCTCACTACCCTGCCCCTTCTATATTATTATTTTTTTTAAACTCAGGACACGGAGACTAAGCACCAGTGTCCTGACATTGCATCCGCAACATTTGTGTTGATGTTGCGGCCAGCCAATCAGATTGTTTGATTCGGTGAGACTTGTACTAGTCTTGTAGAACCAAAGAGCCCATGGGTAAAAAAGCCCTATTATTTTTTATTTTTTTTGATACTGCGGGTGTACCCAGGTACCATCCAGATATCACTATATGTTCACCTTAAATTTTTCAAAAATCGCTGATCAAATTTAGAACAATTCACAAAGAGCACGTTTTCTGAGTAAAGATCTAGTTTTCCGCCAAATTTGTTGTAATTCTGTTCAGCTGTTCTTTTTGTACCAGTTCCCAAAATTCTTATGGGAAATTGCGTAAGAAAACACATTTTGAGACCCCACTCTCCAAACTTTCCAGGAAGGAGGTGGATGAATTTTATTTTGGAAAGTTTTGTGAAGATTTGCCAAACTGGCCAAAGTTATTAGCAAAGCAAAAAATGCTCTTGCTATGGAAAAAGGAACATATCTAAATCTATCTAAAATGTCTTCAATAGCGACATAAATCATCTCTCAAGTGGCATGACATAGTCATTTACCATTAACATTATTAATCTCACAACTATGGAAAGGACATGATTTCTATGATTGTGTTGTGCTTTAAAGATTTGGTGCAAAGTCCTCTCATTTTTTTAAATAAATACTGGGATGTCATAGGCACTTAATTTCAACTGTGAATTAAAGTTTGCACAACATGTGCCCTTTATGTAAACAAGGAAAACAAATAACTCGTCAAAAGATCTAAATATGTCAACAGTAAATCATGACAATGAGACTTAAGCAGAATCTTCTGATATTTTCAAAGCTTCAATAGTGATGTTGGGATCAATCAATCAATCAATCAAATGCTTGCAAAGCACAGCTACTCACCCGTAAGGGTCTCAAGGCTCTGGGGTGCGGCTGCTGATTCGTATAGGCACTGTGGTTCAGTCGAAGAGGCAGGTCTTAAGGTCCTTCCTGAATTGGGGCAGCGACAGTGATTGCATACATCACAAGTTAGTTTGTCAGCAGCATTCATTTCATTTTATTTTTATTTGTATGTAGTAGAAATACTATGTGTTATTTTATTAGCATTGTTGGTGAATAGAAATATAATTTTAAAAAGTTGTATGTTTGTAAACAATAATATTAATTACATTGTTTAGCATAGTAAAGACATTTCACACACTTTTCTCATTTTATTTATGTATTTAATCTCAAATACAATTTTTTTATAAAGTAACCAAATAAATAATTTATTTTATTTTTTTAATTAATAAAACAAATCTTAATTATATTTGCATAGTATTGTATGTTGTACATTTTCAACATTTATTTTGCATTTTTAAAGTTTTTATATACATATTCCCAACATCATTTTAAAATATGTTTTTTTCAGTAGATATCAAATAGTTGTAAATACTTTATTCTGTTAGTTAATGTATACTTTACAAATTTTTTCACAACATTAATTTAATGTTTTACATGTTTAATATTTTTTATCATTTTTTAATACATTTATTTAACGTGTTTACAATATTTCCCATTCATTTCTTTTGAGAGATAGTATTGTTTTTTTGTTTCATTTAACGGGCTTCTTTTTACAGTTACCTTCTATTTTGTAATCTATTTGTGTTCTTTTTAGTCTATTCTCACAGAAAGGTCGCTGTAACGTGCTGCAGAACAAGTAAGACCTTTTTCAAGGATTTGTTAAAGGTTTTGCAAGTAGAGGGGTATCGTAGTAGCTGGAATCTTATGATGTAACTGTGATGCAGTGGAACTGCATCACAGTTAAGATTCCAAGAATGACCAGTATTGAAATGGTATTGCTGAAGGTTGCTGGTATTTAGCTGTCTTCAAATAAATTACTTTAAGAACCCATATTGGAGCTGTCTGGATTACTACAAATTTTGGCGATGAGTTGGTCTTGCGCAGAGGGCAGGAGAAGCGCAGCCTTCACCTCTGGAACGCCACTAATTTTAAAATTTGTGCTATTGAAGAAATTTTCCTTCGCTTCAGTTTCCTCCAAGAAACCTCTTCAAACCGTGAGTGATTCTTCATATCAAGCGCTGCTGCTGTGAATCGTTTAAGTAATGTTTTGTTAACATTACTGAGAAAAAATTGGTATTTTGCGCGTTTAAATCCTGCACGCGAGTGTCACGGAGCTTTCCTTGTTGCCTGGCAACCTTAGCTCGTGAATAAACCAGCTCGTGCTTCCGCGTGCATTCGCGAGGGCGCGCAAGTGTCATGAAGCCTTCTTTGTTGCCTAGCAACCTTGCTCATGACTGAGGCCTCGCGCTGTACTCGCGCTGTGATCACAATCACGGACAGTGTTTCCTAAAGCGCTATTTTGCACGCGCTGGCTGTTTTCCCTTCATCTACACAATTTTGTTGGCTGTAGCGCTGCCATATCGCGCTGAATACCTGATTGAGGAGTGGTGTTCTTTCCTTGGCTCCTTCTTCGATCCTCTTGCCATTGAGTCTCCGATCTGACTAAAAAAAAAGAAAAAAAAAAGAAAGAAAGGACTCATCCTGTTTAAGGAAGGAGAACTTGAAACTTCCTGTTTATCATTGAAACAAACAACAGACCTATGAAGAGTTGCTTATAACTACAACAGCTGGAAAAGTTTATTTTTAATTATTTTAATTAATTATTTTTAATTGATTATTTTAGTCAATTATTTTAGTTAATTATTTTAATTAATTATTTTAGATAGTTATTTCAGCTTATTGTATTAAATTGTTATATTAATTTGTAGTTTTAGTTTATAATTTACATTTCATTACAGGTATGTCTGAACAAAGTATGTCAGCACCTCCTAGCTTTTTACCAGTCCCAGGAGAACCATCTATTCCCTGGAAACGTTGGAAAAACATTTTCTTTACTTATTTATTAGCTATTGGAGGGGACAAATATGGTCCATTGAGGAGACAAGCTATACTTTTACATCATCTTGGTGTAGAGGGAAGAAGAATATATGATGATTTGCCTGAAATATCATTAGGTATTGGTAATGGTCAACCAATGAATATTTATGATATGTCGTTACAGATGTTAGAAAAACACTTCACTCCAAAAGTCATCATTGTTTTTGAAAGGCATAAGTTTTTTTGCAGAGTACAAAATATGGATGAGGACATTATGACATATGTGGCATCTTTACGTGGCTTAGCAGTTACTTGTGAATTTCAAGGTTTGTTTGATTCCTTGATAAGGGATCAGATTGTAAGGTGCACAAATAACAAGAAGGTGAAGGAAAAGTTACTTTCAAAGGATCCTACTTTAGAAGAAGCTATTCAAATTGCTCGAAGTATGGAGAACACCGCTGTATGGATGAAAGAAATTGACAAAGGCAAAAGTGTAAGTGAGAGTCCAGTGGTAGCTATAGGAAAAGAAATACCTGCGGAAGTGAAGGAAGTTAAAAGAGAAATCACCAAGAAGCCAATCAATAAAAACAGTGAATATATGCCTGTTAAAGTTGGTGAGAGGCGACCCATAATCTGTTATAGGTGTGGGTGTCCAGGGCATGTAAGTTCTAGTTTTGCATGTGGAGCAAGGAATGCTACATGTAGGGTTTGTGGCAAAAGAGGACATTTAGCGAAAGCATGCAGGTCAAAAGGAAGTACACAAATTACAAGCGTCAAGGAAGTTGAAGATAGAAACGAAGATTATGAGGAGATATTCTTGGCTATAGATAGTGCAGAATTGGATTCATCCCAAGTGGTAGAAACTGTTGAAAAGTTTAATCTTGATTTGGTAATGAATATAGATAACAATAATTTGAATCTAAAAAAGAGAGTACAGAAAAACTGGAAAAACCTCATTGTGAAATCACTTTAGATAAAGTAACAGTAAAGTTATTGGCTGATTCTGGTAGTCTATTTACTTTAATTTCAAAGGAAACTTTCCAAAAGAACTTGGGTGGACAGATAAAGGATCTTCTACAAGCAGATGTGAGAGCAGTTGGATATGGCGGAACGAAAATTAACATTTTGGGAATGCAGTGGATGAACATTATCTTTAAAAAAAAATGGTGTTCATGGAAGAGTTTATATCACGCATGAGGGATCCAATCTTTTGGGATGGCGACATCAGAAGGATTTGAACATTATACTTAATACCAATGCTGCAGAGCCAGTTATGGTTGTTGAGCCAATAGTTGAGCACATATCCTCTGATGTTGGTGTGGACAATGAGTGGGCAAAGGTCTTAATGAAAAAGTATTCTCATGTTTTTTCAGATGACGTAGGTGTGTTAAAGGTATTTTCTCATCGAATAATTCTGGAAAAAAATGCGAAACCCATTGTACATAAAGTTAGGACAATACCGTATTTGATGAGAGAACCACTTCAAGGTGAATTAGACAAGTTGCTGAAGGCTAATGTTATAGAACCTATAGAGTCGTCTGAATGGTTATCTCCAATTGTCGTTGCTCCCAAGGAGGGTAACAAAATTCGTTTATGTATAGATTTGAGAGATCTAAATAAGAGCAACCTTTACCAAATATCGGAGAAATGTTAAGCATGATGGGTGGTGGCTGTGTCTTCAGTGTTCTGGACATGTCTTCAGCTTACCATCAGGTAAATCTACATCCCGAGTCACGTCCCTTGACTTCTTTTGTAACACCTTTAGGGGCGTTTCGGTATTGTAGAATGCCTTTTGGATTGGCGTCCGCTGTATTTCAACGAATTATGCAAAATATTTTTAAAGGAATGAAAAGAGTGCTATGCTTTCAAGATGATATCATGGTTGTGGGGAGGTCATTTGAAGAACACAATGGATTGATGGAAGAAGTTTTGCAAATAATTTCTAACTATGGATTGACAATCAAAAAAGGAAAAGTGCCAGATAAGATTGAAAGAAGTCAATTATTTGGGTCATCAAATATCTGTTAATGGCATTAGGCCAAAAGCTAGCATTGTAAAAGCTGTCAAGGATGCTCCCTGCCCTATCAACAAAGAACAGTTGAAATCGTTCTTAGGACTTGCTGAGTATTTGTCCCAAATTTTGCTGATCTGGTAGAACCAATGAGACTTCTTCTTAAAAAAGGAACTGTATTTGAATGGAATTCCAAATGTGAAGATGCTTTCGCTAGTGTAAAGAGATTTCTTTCCTGTGCTCCGTCTTTGGGACATTTTGAGCCCAATAGGAAAACCATATTGATTACTGATGCAAGTAACATTGGGCTTGGGGCAGTTTTGATGCAGATGTCTGAAGAAGGTGAGAGAATCATTAGTTTTGCTTCACTCAGGTTACAAGGAGCAGAAAGATCTTATTCAACCATAGAAAAAGAGGCTCTGGCTTGTTGTTGGGGGATGGCACATTTTAGGTATTACTTGTGGGGTTTGCCTTTTGTTGTGAATACTGATTACAAACCACTTATCCATATTTTTAAAGGTGGTCGTGGTTTAGATGGAAGTGCAACTCCTCGGATTTCAAGGTGGCTTTTGTCTGTGCTAGATTACTATTTTGTAGTAGAGTATGTTCGTGGTAACAAGAATGTTATTGCAGATTGTCTCTCTAGGATGCCTGTAGACGATGATTCTTGTATACAAGTTATGGAGTATCAGGTGGTTAGTGTGGATAGTGAATTTGCTGTTAGACAACAAGAATGGAAGGAAGCAGTGGAGAAGGATAAAGAGTATAAGGAGTTGAGGGAGCTCATTATGAATTGTTGGAAAGATTCTGATGGAGGAGTGGAAGTGGCTAAGCAATATTTGACAGTGAGAGATGAGCTTAGGAGATAAGATTTTGAGAAGCAATCGGATAATTCCCCCTAGTTTGTTGAGGTCAAAATTGTTAAGAATTGTACATGAGGGACATTTAGGAAGAAGTTTAACTAAGAGAAGATTAAGAGAGTCTTTTTGGTGGCCTGAAATGGACAGGAATGTAGAGGATTTAGTACGAGATTGTCATGCATGTAGTAATAGTGTTAAGGTGAAAGTGGTTAGAGAGCCTCCTTTGAGATGTGTGGAATTACCTATGAGACCTTGGGAGAAATTGGCTTTGGATGTGTTGGGTCCGATCGACAAATTGGGAACTAGTAATCGTTTTTTGGTTGTGTTGGTGGATTACCACAGTAAATGGTTTACATGTAAATCTATGGGTCAAGTTACGACTGCTAATGTGATAAAATTTCTTGAGGAAGTTTTTCTCAAAGAGGGTGTACCTAGAGGGCTAGTGACTGATAATGGGGTTCAGTTGGTTTCTTCTGATATGGGAAATTTTCTTACTGGACTTGGAATCAGACATGATAAGGTGGCTTTGTTTCGTCCACAGGCCAATGGACTTGTTGAAAGGGTAAATCGTATTCTAATGGAATGTATTCAGCTTTCCCTAGCAAATGGATTATCATGGAAAGAGGAGTTACGGAGAATGATGTGGGCTCACAGGATTACACCTCACTCTGTGACAGGTGTTTCTCCTTTTATAGCTTTGAAGGGAAGAGAGCCTGGTACTAAGGAGTCTCCGATGTGGCTGCAGGAGAAGAATCAAGTGTGGGTTGATAGAGAAGAGATGAGGTCAAGGGTTTCAGATTGTCAGTGGCGTAATAAGGTTAACTTTGATAGTCGGAAGCATGTTAAGGAGTTGGATATTGATAAGGGTGATTGGGTAGTTGTGAAAAGATCTGGCTTTGTGAAGAAGGGTGAAAGCAAGTTTTCACAGCCACATAAAGTCATTTCAGTCATGGGATCAGTAGCTCAATTGGATGATGGCAAGAAATGGAGTTTTGGGGATTTGTGTAAAATATCCCATTCATAGTTTACTGTTGACTGTAGTGTATCTTATTCATAGCTTACATGTTATTATTACATGAAGATGTTTATATTTGTTTTACTTATGTTATTGCTCGTATTGTATCTTCATCTATTACCTATGTTTTATGTTTTTGCACGTGTTAACGATTTTTCTTCTTTTAGGATACATTGGGGGGAGATGTGTGGTAGTAGCTGGAATGTTATGATGTAACTGTGATGCAGTGGAACTGCATCACAGTTAAGATTCCAAGAATGACCAGTATTGAAATGGTATTGCTGAAGGTTGCTGGTATTTATCTGTCTTCAAATAAATTACTTTAAGAACCCATATTGGAGCTGTCTGGATTACTACAAGGGGCTTTAGGGGGAGGTCTAGAAGGTGACTATAGTGTTGTTTGCAGTTTTGTTTGTATATTTCAATGTATTACTGTTATTGTTTTTCACTAGTTTGTAGTTTAACATTTTCGTACACTATTTTAGTATTGTATCGCTATGTTATTTTAAATTAAGTTAGCTTAGTTATATTTTGATGGTTAACTTTTATGTATATGTATTTTTGGGAATATCGTGTTTTGTAGGTGGGTTTGTTAATTTAAATTACAGGTTTTTGTCTTTTAGCGTGTCCTATGGGCAATGGGAGTTTACGTTCCTTGTTTTTATGTTTAAATTGTTTTATTGAGTCGCTTAAAGACATGAAAATATATTCCTGACTCAGCGTCAACATTCCCCCTTGTCAGGCGCATTGCAACATTTTCATATAACCAAATGAAGTTATGCAAAGTAAAGAACCCCAACCCCCCCTAACTCCCCTGTCCCTCTTCCCCCCCGAGCCCTCCCCTGGGTGCCTGCTCGCTTCGGGTTCAAAGAAGATTTAAGTATTGTCTGCTGCTTTTGATTCACTGGGGGTGAGTCCAGACTGAGGAGTTCCCGTCAGCCTCAACACTCTAAGGTATCGGGGGCATGTGATCTCAGTGAATTCTTGTGATAGAAGGGCAAAGAACGGTCCCATATGTCCCTAAATGTATCATCCCCTGGGCTCAATGCTGAGGACAGGCGTTCCATACCCAGTAGGCCCCATATCCTATGCAACCAGTCTGACCTGTGTGGTAGTCTATCAGTGCCCCAGCATGCTAGAATTGCTTGATGTGCCGCTCGGAGTGCTAATTTAATGTGCCTACCTCATCGGGATCGGAGTGGGTATGTGAGTGGATTCGGGAGTCCCAACACCGCGTATGATGGAAATCTAGGTAACTGTGTGGAAAAGTGCATATCAATGTCTGTAAGTACCTCCTCCCAGAATCGTGCCAACTTCGTACAATCCCACAGTATATGTGTGAGTGTGCCACTTTCTGTGAGACATCTCCAGCATTTACCGTCTCTTGAAGGATCTATTTGATGGAGGCGGGCTGGAGTCAAGTACCAGTAGGTGTTGTACGCCTAGCCCTGTGGTAGATATCTCCCCACTCCTTTGGAGTTAGTTCTCTGCCCAGCTCTCGCTCCCATCTCCGTTGAGATGCAGACTTACCCCCCGGCACTGGGCCTAGGAGCATTTTGTAAAGGTCTGACACTAATCGTTTGTCCGAGGTTCTGCTAAGGAGCCACTTCTCATATGTAGTGAGATGCCTTTGCGCTACTTCTCTAATCCCGCTGCCTAGAACCCAGTGCCTGACTTGGGCATATTGGAATCTCTCGGTTTCCGGTAGTAACCCCTCCTTCCTCAGGGAGCTAAACGGAATGGGCCCGTTCACTTCGAAAAGATGTCCTATGGATCTGCACCCCTCCTGTTGCCAGGCCCTGAATTCCTGTTGCTGCATCCCGGGTGTAGAAGCTAAGTTCCCCACAATAGGGGTCAGTGGAGACGGCTGCATCGTTAGTCCCTTCTTCACCCCCACTGAGTCCCAAACCCTGAGCGTAGGAGCCGCCACTGCAGAGGAATATAGACTAGGCGCGCGGCTCATTTTATCCAGAAAGGGGATTTTCCACAAAGAGGTACCTGCCAGAACCCTGTCCATAAACAGCCAAGTCTTCTCCGATTCCGGTCCAGACCATTCGACCAAGAATCGAAGCTGCGCTGCTTGAAAATAAGTGACTATGGATGGAATCCCCAGGCCTCCCTCCTTGGGGTCCCTGATAGTAAGCTCCCTCCGCATTTGGGGCTTTTTATACGCCCACACGAAGGAGTGGAACGCCCTCTGGAGCTCCTGCAACACCCCACGTGGGGGCCAGAGTGGTAAAGTCAAGAATACATACAATATCTTAGGGAGAGCGGTCATTTTCAGCGCAGCAATCCGCCCCAGCCACGAGAGAGCATAGGGGTGCCATCGGGCCAGGTCCGCTTTAATGCGACTTACTAAATTGGTCTAATTAATTTTCATGGTTTCTAGTATGGTTGGAGCTAAGTGGATCCCTAAATACGTAATGTCAGGCCGCCATGTAATGGAGAATGCATGAGACAGATATGCCTGAGTCTCAGGGGTAACCGTTAAGCTTAGTGCCTGAGATTTGGAGATATTAATGCAAAAGCCCGATACCTCGCTGAACTGCTCGATTTCCGCTAAAAGTGGGGCCAGTGCTGTCTTCAGGTCGGCCAGCGAAGCAATGACATCATCTGCGTAAAGGGTAATGCTGTGATCTTCCCCCCCGAAGTGCATACCCCTCACCGCTGTATTATCGCGGATGCGCTGGGCGAATGGCTCCATATACAAGGCGAAGAGCAACGGGGAGAGGGGGCATCCCTGCCTTGTACCACTCCTTATGGGGAAGGTGTTCGATGACCTGCCATTAACCCTGACCGAAGCTGTAGATAGCTTGTAGCCACTCAGCACCCATGAACAGAACCTGTTCCCAAACCCAAAGTGCTTGAGCACTGCTGTAAGGTACGGCCAGTGCACCCTGTCGAATGCCTTCTCGGCATTGATAGCTAATAACATCCATTCCTGCTTCGTGCGTGTGGCCTTGTCAATCAAATGGAGGAGGTGTTTGGTATTACCTGCGCATTGTCAATTGGGGGCGAAGCCTGACTGGTCTGGCTCGATTAAACCTGGCATGAGAGGGGCGAGGCGCGTCGCTAGAATCCCGGTGAGTAACTTAGCAATCTACGTTTAACAATGAGATGGGTCTATAAGACCCGCATGCCGGTTTAACTTTACCCGGTTTCGGTATAACCGTGATAGAGGCCTGCAGCATGGAAGGTGGGAGTGTGGCAGCGCTCACTACTGCGTTAAAGACTTTGGTCAGGAGAAGAGCCAGAACTGAGCAGTATGTTTTATAAAAACAATGCAGAAAACCCATCTGGGCCCGGGGTCTTATTGAGTTTCAGCTTAGAAATAGCAGTGATTACCTCTTCTATTTGAATCGGGCGATCCAAAGAGGCCGCCTGATCGGATGTGATCTAGGCCGTGTTAACGGCTTCCAAATAGGAGTCTATAGAATGGAAAGGGACATCCTGGGCCGTGTATAAATTCCTGTAAAAGGTTCAAAATCTATGTGCAATGTCTTTGTCTTTGATAACTGTTCCCCCCCCGTCCACCTTCAGCTCTTCAACGGTGTTGGTTTGTCGCTGTCCCCTTAATTTGGAGGATAGGAGCCGCCCGCATCTATTCCCCCCAGGTAGTAAGCATGATTAAGCCTCAATAGAGAGTACTCCACGTAGTCCATGTCTAGACCTGCTAATTGCTTCCTTGCTATTTCCAGTTGCCTCCACACCCAGGGCACTGCAGTGCGGTGGTGAATGCGCTCCAATTCCATGACTCTAGTCTGCAATTCCTCGCGCTTCTCCCGTCTAATCTTATTGTCTGCCGCTGAGATACCTATGAGGACCCCCTAATAACAGCCTTTAGAGCATCCCAGACAACCGAAGGGGCCATATCTGGGTGGTCATTAAACTCTAAATAGTCTGCAATGGCTTTCCCCACTTGCTGAACTGTCTCAGAACGACGGAGCATGGATTCCCTAAGTCGCCAGACCCCCGGAGGTTTCCGGGTAGGGAGAAGCATCAGGTCCACCTGCACCGCCGAGTGATCTGACAACGACCGAGGTTCTATGGTTATCGCCTTTACCGCCTGTTGTGTCTCCCTGGTGCCAAAAAAATGATCTAGCCTTGCATAGGTTTTGTGCGCATGCGAGTAGAAGGTATAGTCCCTCGACCCAGGGTGGGCCTTGTGCCACAAATCCCGAATGCCTACGTCTCCTAACCACTGAGCCCCCTCTTCGCTAATTGACCCTGCCCCTCCCTGTCTCTGCACCAACCGATCCAATGCATTATCAAAAACTATATTCAGGTCCCCTCCAACCAGTATCCGGTTACCTTGGGCCTCCAACACCCCCTGCATAGCATCAACAAGAATGCGTTCCTGCCCTTCATTAGGAGCTTAGATGGACCCAAGAAGGAAAGTGTCAGCACCCATATGAATGTGGTATCCAAGAAGACGGCCCTTGACTTCTATTGCTTTCGTGCCAACCTTCCCCTGAAAGGGCCTTGAGAACAACATTTGTACCCCAGCAGTCTTCGTGGCTAGGGAGGAAAAGAACTGTTGAGGAAAGGCTCTGCTCTTTAGCCTGTGCCAATCCCCCAGCAGTAGATGTGTTTCCTGTAAAAGGCACACATCAGCTTCAGTACTCTCCAAATAAGAAAGAATCGCCTTCCTCTTAGTGGGGTTGTTCAGCCCTTTAACATTCATAGTAACAACCTGTAAGGTTCGTGGGTCCCCCATTGTAAGTGTATGTATCTGAGGACAGTCCAAATCCCATGCATAGGCCTCCCGGGCGTCGTCCCCCTCCTCCCGCAGACATGATTAGATGAATTTGAGAGCTGTGGAACAATGCAGTTAGCAGGCACCCGAAACCTAACCCTAAAATAAACCCCATAGAAAACCAAAGTCTCTGGGTTGGAAACAGCATCCAAGTGGTCATCCCTACCCAACAGAAAAATTCAACACCAGGGGACATTGTGGAAACAGTGAAAGTCGTCCGCTCCGCCCCCGCCCCCTCCCACCATGTTACCGGTATGCCCAGTTGCCTCATGCTGGGTCTGAACTGTTCGTGTCTTCTGAGAGCTTATCCAGCAGTGCTTTCCGTTCTGTCGCGATGGTGGCCGGGTCCGGACCCGCCCCCTTGCCACTTGTAGGCACTGTCTTCCATTTCTCTCTGACGTGGCATCTCTGGGAGTCGAAGCTGGGGCCCTCTCGGGGACCCTCTTCCAGATTGATGTGAAGGAGTTCCGCAGCCGTCGTGAGTGAGCATATTTGATGGAGTTGGCCTTGCCATTTAAAGATTAAATGAAAGGGGTGGCCCCAGGAGTAGGGGACCTTTTGATCTCGTAGAAAGCTGGTGATTGGCTGGTACTCTCTGCGTTTTAACAGTGTCGACACGGCAAGATCCTGATACAGACAGATGGTATGGCCCCTAAATTGAATATCCGCTTGGTCACTGGCCTTCTTCAGGATTGTTTCTTTAAGTTGAAAGTTATGCACACATGTGAGAATGTCCAAGGTCCGTGCCTTCCCCGAACCCCAGCTCCCCACTCTGTGCGTTCTGTCGAGTCGAGTGGGTGTAGTCGGGGGGCCCCCCAACACGTGCGTGAACAGGTCAATCACAAATGCCTCTATATCCTCACCCTCCGCATTCCTGGGGACCCCCCCTAATACGGACGTTATTCCTCCTGGAGCGGTTTTCCAAATCCTCTGCATGGGCCTGGAGGTCTAGTTGTTGTTCGAAGAGCCTGATAACTTCCTGCTGCAGTTGTTGGATCTCTTCGTCTCCAGATGAGCCCTGTTCCTCCAGATCGTCCACCCTCTAATCGATGTCCGTCACGTCTTTGCGGATTCCCTGGAGGTCATTGGCGAGGTCCCGTCTAAGCACCTGGAGATCGTCTTTGAGTCCCATAAAGAGAGCCTCCAGGTAGGATCAAGTAACCGGTCCCTCCGGATCTTCATGAGAAGGGGAGGAAGCCCTGCTACGGTCTCCTTTGGGCTCCCCATCTTGTGTACCCCCGATCTTAGCGAATAGGTCCTTTAGTGAGCCTCCCTTTTTCCCTCTGTCAGATGCCATCTTGCCCTCCTTCAGCCTCCTCCACGTGTCCCAAGCGGCCCTCGATGCTGGTTCTCTCGCTAAAGGGGGACCAGCGCTGGAAGTGATCCTGCCCTCCTCCGCCAGTTGAGGTGCTACCAGATTCTGGTAAGGCCAGTCCACTCCTGCTAACCCCTTCAACACGTCTAGAGGTGCTGAGCAGTTCAAATGTGCCCGTAGCCACTGACCCACCAGCCGCTGTATCCCTGCAGGTATTCATAGTAGTGACCCCTCTTCTACTTATCTGGGGGGCATCCCCGTAGTCTCTGCTCGTCTCTCACACATCTCCTAGGCGGGGAAGGGACGAATGCGGACCTTCTAGGCCTGGTAGGCCCCACTGTGCCTCCCCACGCACCCCACCATGCAGCACTCTGGTCAGGGTTTACCGCTCCGCTGCTCCCCGTCGATCAGCGTGTCCGTGCCGTGTGTCTTCAGGGCTAGGCACCGGCCTCTGTATCTCGGGCATTACGGTTCAGTGGCCTTGTTTGCTGCAGCAGATGGCGCATGCCGGGATAGGAGCCCCAGGGGCCCGCCGACCTCTTCGAGCGCTGGAGCCGCTCAGTGTCTCCTGTGGAGCATCACCGAGAGCTGCGCCCCGTCTCCGCTGCACTTGCCGCTCTCGCTACTGGTTGGCGGCCACGCCGCTTCAGGCCCAGCCCCAGGCTCCTCGCTTGTAACCTCGGAGGCGGGCTCCGCCCAGGGCCAGATATCTAATTACGGCCGCGGAGACCCGACCAGGCCGTCACCTCACCGTCCAGTCGTCGTCCACGGGGCCCGGACCGCCTCCGCCACTCGGATGCCTCTGTTGGGGGTACACCCCCTGTCGACATCCAGCTTCAGGCGGCGTCAGCACCCGCTAGGCTGCGTCTCTAGCCTGGCCCGTCTCCGCCGCTCTGTCGGGCGCTTCAGGCCACCAGATCAGCTATGCCGGTCGCGGTCGCTGCACCCAGCACTCACGTTTCGCTGGTCGGACCCAGTGCAATGCCGAGGCCGCGCTCAATGTGCAGCAGGAGGTAAGTTTGGGCTCGGCGGGGTGGAGCGGAGGAGAAAGGCAACTCACTCCGTTGCCATCTTGGCCACGCCCCCTCATATTCCTTGTTTTTAAGGAAATCATTTTTGGTTTATAATTAACCAATGCTTTTTACTTTGATTTCCTTTTTTCAGTTTTCCTGGAGCGTTTATGTATTTTTAAACATCTTTTTGAGTTCTGTATGGTCCCAAGATACTTTGTAGTGCTTTGAGGAATTTCTATTGGATTCATTTCATTTCTGCATTTTTGGGGGGCTATTTGGACAATATTCTTCCCATTTTTGGTGGATTACTATTTTTTATTACATGGATACAGAAAAAGATCTGCAGGTACAGAAAAGTAAGTTTTATTTATTTCATTTCCTTGTGGGTGGGAAATTTAGTTTCATAATCCTTGTGTTAATAATATCTGATTGTTATGTGGAATTGTTTGGTTTATGTATTGTAAATAATTTATATGATTGATTGAGTTTGTTTTATACTTTCTTGGTTGGTGATGGTTACATTTTATTTTAAATAATTTATATATATAGTTATATTTACATCAGTCTGTATTAAGATTTGAACTTTTAATACATTTGTAGACTGATTTATTAAATTATTATATTTATTATTTAAAATAAAAAACATTTGGTATGTTGGTTTAGAAATTGTCATCGTTTTTGAGGATTTTGATAGGTTACTATTTTTTTTATAATATGATTTTGGCTATCATTTCTATGTAATGTACTCCTTTGTTATGTATGAAGAGTTTGACTTTAAATTGTGGCATACTGTATATTCTTTTAGTTTGTTTATCAAATGTAGGGCCAATTTGTCTAACAGATTGCTCTGTTCTTAGTTGCTCGTAGATTTTCTGTTTTTATAATGCTTCCATAAATTTCTTCAGTGTAGGTTGGGTTCTGACAAATGTGGAATGGAAGGCATTGTGCCATCCTTCCTCTGTGCTGCCTGTTGTGGCTTCCTGTGCCAAGGTGCTGCAATAGACATTCCATCACAGTATTTGGAATTTGAGTTAGTATCTGGGTCCTGAACGATGCAGTCTACCAACCCAAGTGTCTTTGAAATAGTCCATTAGAGGGCTGAGTTTGTCTTTATTTTGTTGGTAGGAAGGGCTTTCTATTAGTAAAATGTAGTGGTTGACTACCTCTGTGACAGGGACATAGGCTAGTGCTATCATTTCTTTATTTCAAATGAAAATTGGATGTCTGCAGAATATTCTACCCTTAGGGCATGTGTACTAGTATGGTGGTCCTGGGATTGCCTTATCCGCTTTGGAGTTCTGACCACCTCCAACTCGGTGGTCCGACCACCTAATTTCAAGTTGTGTGGTGGTACCACCGCAAGACCAACTCCAGACCGCCACTTCCCCAATAGCTGAGCTCCCACGGCAGTGGGGATAGTGGCAGACAATGGTGGTGGTGCCGGCATGGGTATTGCATCATAATTACGACCTGCCATTCCGCCAACCTTTTCATGGCGGGGACGCTGCCATAAAAAGGCAGGCAGAAAGGCAGGTTTTTGGGGTGAAAACATGTCTCCAGGGTGAGTGTGCCCTGGAGACATGTTCATGGTGACACCTATGTGCGCCCCCATGTCATCTGCACAGTTGCTAGCACAGTTGTTCCTGCAGACCCTGCAGGGAAACAGTGCGCCTGACTGCCCAGATGCACTACAGCATGGCCGGCATTCTACACTTAAAAAAGCTGGCAGATGGCCCAGCAGCGGTGCCCAAAGATAACAAACACACTTCCACCAAGAGATGCCGGCAATGGACCCTGCAGGCTGCTAAGAACTTACCCCATAAACCCTCCACAGAGGAGAGCTGCAGGGAATAGGAGGTCCTCTTACACCACCTGCAATCTCAGACTCCTGATGAGGATTGCCCTGGGAGCCCAGGTGACGCCTCCTGTGCGGAATGTCTTAGGAAGTAGGCGGCCACCCAGGGGTGAGCCCGCCAAAGGGCCCCCATACTTGTAACCATTGAGGGGCTTAATCGGACTTTTGAGTAATGTCTCTCTTGCAGTGGGTCCCCGCTGAGCCCTGACTGCTTCGGGATGTGAGATGGAGCTGGAAGGTGACTATTGTCTCGATGACTATATATTATTATTTACAGTTCTTTCCACTGTTTGAAACACAGTTCCTGTTGCCGGTTTGCCCTCCTTTGCCTGCTCATCCTAGCCCACTGATATCATAAGCAGACAGTATGAATATAATCTAGGCCCTGCTACTCACTGCCTCTGAGGGAGCACCCACAATCCCTGCGAACACACTGCACACTCTCTATTTTGGACTGTCATGCTTGATATCCTCAGTTTAAACATCTGGGGACTCAATGCCCCTGCCAAGTGGCTGGCAACACTAACAATGCTCCGGGTTGCCAGGGCGGACACATGCCTCCTTCAAGATACTCACCTCCTCAAAAAAGACTGTACCCGCCTCAGGTCTAAAGCTTACACACACCACTTTCACTCCTCCAGTCCCAAGAAATCTGCAGGGGTAGCAATCTTACTGGCCAACAAATTCCCGGGTCGGGTCCTATACACAGTCACTGAGATCCTGGGGGGACTTTTGGCCTTCCACAGTCAGCTGGCGGGTGTTACCCTTGTTGTAGCGACGTATATGCTCCCAACGAATAATAAGAAACTTTTCTGCGACATGCACTCGCTGTGGTGGCTGTGTTGTCTGCCACATACCTATTGATAAGGGGAGATTACAACCTAGTTCTGCATCCAACCTTGGACCGTTCAATACAAAGGGCTGAGCAGACGGGTGCTTTCTCTGTTGAGGGGCTACGGTGGCCTTCCAAGGTGGGCTTGACAGATGCCCAGAGGGCATTGAACCCTTCTACCTGCGAATTCCCTTATTACTCTGCCGCATGGCAAAATTAGGCGCAGTTAGACTATTATTTTGTCTCCTCTTCACTATAACCATATGTCTGGAATGCAGCAATAGGGGGTCTCTACCCTCTCAGATCAATCCCCAATCACTATCTCCCTTATGCCCCCCTGATCCCACCCCCACAATCGCTTGTCGCGATTTAATGATGCGGGAGCAAATCACCCTTTTTCTTCAGACCAGTAATATGCCTGATGCCTCCTTGCTGTGGCAGACCCTCAAATCAGTCCTCCAGGGTTCCCTCATTGCCATTTCAGCTTGGTTCAACTCCCTCCGGTGAGAAAAGCGCCTGGAGCGCGAGAACCGTCTGAAGGATCTGGAGGCCCGTCATAAGCAAACTCGAGCGCGCTCAGTTTGGAAACATTTGTCAGCTGCCTGCAAGGAGCTGAAAGCCCTAGACTATGATAAACCTGAATATGCATTACTTCGAGTGCAGCAAAAGTACTACACCTGCGGTAATTAAGCCAGCCGGCTTCTTGCATGCAACTCCTGGCAAAGCATCATAGGGAATTAGTGACTGTCACTTATTGCAGTATTATACCTCTATTTGTATTTTGTATCTTATGTATCATGCACACCTGTCACTTTTTCCTCTTGTAACGTATACCTCTTTTTGTATCTTGTTTGTTTTTGTTATTTGCACAATTGTCACTTTTTCCTCATGTAATGTAACGCTTGCTTTTGTATTATGCTCACTTGTAACCTTCTCCTCATGTAATGTTACTCTTCCTATTGTGAAGCGCTCTGACACCTTCGGGTAAAGTCTGCGCTATATAAAAACGCATAAAATAAATAAATAAATGCGGATCCTCAGTTCGAACGGGACAGAGGCCCAGACTGATGAGGCCATCGCTCAGGAATTTGAGCACTTTTACTTAACTCTCTACTCCTCCGAAGAGTGCGAGTTGTCGGCTATAACTCAGTACCTTTCCAAGGCACCGAATGTACCTCTCACAAGCAGATGGCAATCTTGACATACCCCGCCTTACTGCTTACTATCTCGCGGCCCAATTGTGCTACATGTTGGACTGGCACAGGCCCACCTCAGAAAAACACTGGATCTTGATCGATCAGATGATTGCCGAAATGCACATTTGGAATCTCCCTTGGCTGGCCAAACCCCATCAACCATGGGGATTCTATTCTTTGCCTGTACTTCGGGCCACCTTAGAGACCTGGTATAGGGTTTCTATCCCCAAGGCCTAACCACCCTGCTATAGCCCCTTACACCAGTGATTGGCAATCCTGCCTTCTCTCTGGCCAAAACAGGTGAGGGGTCTCTTGCCTGGCAGGTAGCCAACTGTAAGTGCATTGGTGATTTTTTCGACTTATGCCCCCTGACCAGCTCCAACTGGAGCATTGGCTACCAGAATCTGAGCGTTCGTGTTACATCCATATTCACCACAGCCCTCCATTAAGCCTTACGCTGATAGGCCATTGACTCCTTTTGAAAAATGGCTTATTACTAAGCCAGACAACAAATGGCTGCTATCTGAACTTTATAAAATGTTGCTCAGGACACCCTCCCCTGTCAGGGTGGCAGAACAGCGCCAATGGGAATTGGAGTTGGGGCGTACCCTGGCCAATAAAGAACGGCATACACCAATTGCAGGGGATGAATCTCAGCGACTAGTGCATCGGCCAAGAAAGCAATGCCTAAAACGATACACTATTGGTATTACTCTCCAGAGAGTTTGGTCAGGTGGAAACCTGGGATGTCCTCTGCATGCTAGCATAATTGTGGGGCTCCAGGCACTTTGAAACACTTTCTCTGACACTGCCCCAAACTCAAACTCTGTTGTGACGCAGTGCTCGACAACATCACCTACAGCTTTGATACAGGCCTACCCCAGATCCCTAGCTATTTCCTCCTTGGCCTTCCTAATGCCCTCTCATACCCTCTCCACTCTCCTGGTAGTAAAGCAATAACTCTAGCACTGAGTGCTGCCCAGCAGGTGCTCACGGCCTATTGGGGCATAGACTACATGCTGGAACACATTGACTGGCTTTATAAGTTGTCGGACACACTGGGTATGGAAAAGATTTCGGCCACCATTAACCACCAACTGCAACAATTTGAGAAGCAATAAGGCCCTTATGTGCCAACAAATTTCGAGTTCTCTCTTGCCCCAAATACCTACGAGTACTGCGCCTAACAGACCTGTATTAGTGCACTGTGGTGTATCAGATCTATGCCTTAGGGGCTATCTGCAACCTATGTTTAACATCATTCTTGCTCTATTGTTAAGGCATTCCCTCTGGCTAAATAGGTCACCCAGGAGATCGAACACTCTGGGCCTCTGAACTGTTCGTCAAGGTCCTGCACTCACTCCCTACTGTATTCTAATAAAATCCTCCACAGTGGGTGGCCCTGCTTGAGCAGTTAGTTTGTCCGAATATCACATAGTTTAAGGTGGTTATTTCCCTTTAAGGTCATGCGTGAAAGGCTGGCCTGATTTGCCTACCTTTTAAAGATTTAAATCCATCCCTGAATTGCCTTCAAGCTATCACAGCCCTGCCTCCTGTCCTTTAGCTCTAGATAGTTTGCACTCATGAGTCCTGGTCTACCCAAAGGAACCCGAGGGTACGTTTCTAGCAAAGGTGATTCAATTGCCCACTCCTCCTACACCCCATGAAACTCTCCGGCTGGTATCACACTGACCTCTGTCGACACGTCCCTGACCTCTGCCCAGACTCCTGGCTTCCCTACGCCTCCTATGGTCGGAGCAGACCCCTGCCCAGACTCTTGGCTTATCTACGCCTCCTTTGTTCGGAGGCAAGCCGTGGGTGGGTATGGATCCTAAACCTCCGAACCTCATCTCCCCCAACCTGGAGCCGGCTGGCCATAATGCTTTCCGAATCATATATCCCCCTAACCTATCAAAAAATGCTGCAAAAAACTTCAAACACAGACTACTCAAAACCCATCTGGAAACCCTTATCTCTGACCCCTTCTTCTTTATCAGAAAAGGTGCTACCATAAATGATCTAATCTTTTACACTAAACGTCATGCTCAATGGCGGAAGGACATATACTCCCTGCTCAAGATCTCCACTTCCCTGAAGACTCCACATGGCCTTGGATTGATTGTTGCGCGCTCCTCGGTTTACAGAGCTGAAGCCACCATCTCCCTTTACAAAAATGGAACCATCCTTATACAAGCTTCAGATCGCAATCTAGTGGTATTTGACAACTTTTTCCCCACCATCTTGAATACAGTGTCTAACTTCAATTCTGCCCCCTTCAGAGGGGCTGGCCCCCCAGTGGCCCCCCAGTCTTCGCAAAGTCTATCTCCTACCTCTCCACCTCCACCTTCAGATACTACATCTGTTCCAATGGGCCCCACTCTAGCTACCTTAACTCATAATAACAATTCCCCCTCATTGCCCGTTGTGAACGAGCCGAGACAGCACAGTCAGCACGCTAGGCTACCTGCTTCCCCCCCTCGGTTAGCTAGCGCTAACTCCCCTAGCTCCACTGCTCACAGTACTACCCTGATTCTCCCCAGGATCCCTTCCCCCAGCCCAACCCGCAATCCTGACCTGCTCCCACAGGCCTTTAGGGGTCTCTATCCATCCTTACCCCTTCCCCTATCCTACCCATCCCTCTGAGCACGCAGCGCCATTTCCTTGAATCCCTTCCCTCTGGGCACATCCATTCGCCATCTGCCCTAATATCCCCTGCCCCCACTAGCTCTCTACCGCTGCATGATCCCCTGAACCTAGCCTCCCAATCCCATTCATACACATCATTGGAAGGCCGACTTAACGAGATAGCACTCTGCCTACAACAACTTAAGGCTGAGGTACGTAGCCTATTACATATCACTAAGGAACTGTCAGCCAACTCCAGACTTAGTTGCTCCATTTTGAACAATCACCATCTCTGCTCGCTCCCAGCTTGCGGGTGCTCTGGGCTCCCTTCCCCCCCGTTACTCGGCGGTCACCTTCCCACATCACCCACACACCCCATAGTTGGGCCTCCGCTCCGCACCCTAACAACCCTTCTCGCCCCTTCAGATGTAGAACCTCCCTGTCTGATAGGGATATTCATTCTCTCCTACTTTCATATGATCCTGCAGATCCCTCCACCATATCAAACTTGCAACAAATTGAATCCATCCCCACGGATCCCTTCAGGGAACCTAGGCCAAACACCAGAACTTTAAATGAGAACAACCTCACAAGAGTCACCACCACCCTACCTGCACCCTCGGATACCAACATAAGACTCAAATGCGTGCTCCTAAATTGTAGATCGGCAGTTAAACATGCTGGGGACATTGCTGACTTCATCCTGGCTCAGGATCTTGACCTTGTAATTTTGACGGAAACCTGGCTAAATGACTCAGCTGCTCCCATCCTGGACATTTTAATGCCTCCCAACTATGAAATCATTTGGTTGGACAGAACTAGTGGTCAAGGTGGAGGCTTCGCATGTTTACATCGTAGCAATCTAACAGTGAAAGTACTACATGCCAACCTCCTGCCGTCTTGTGAATACTTATGCATTGAAGTGACTGGTTGCAACAATCACGCATGCAAACTGCACACATTTTACCACCCCCCTCGCGACAACCTTTCCTTCGCAGAACAGATCATGGACATTATCTTGGCCAATACTGATTTCCATGGCACTCAGATCTTCCTGGGTGATTTCAACCTCCACTGGAACGATGTAAATGATGTGGTGGTCAATAGCCTCAAATCCTTCCCACTAGACCTCAACCTCATCCAAATCTGTGACAGCCCTACTCATATCAAAGGTGCTACCTTAGATCTTGTCATTGGTACGCCCAACTCCATCCTCCTGGAATCGATCCTCCCGTGTGATTGGACAGATCATTATTGCATCACCTTCCTCATCCTGGAATCGGTTAGAGCAAGTAGAGCCCAGCCTAAGAATCCAAAACAGTTGAAAAGATGTCTACGGAACATCAACTCGCAAGTTCTGACTGCTCTCTGCGACAACACCCTGTCCCCTCCCTTGAACATGTTGGATGTCCACGACCTTACGGCCCACTATAACCACTCAATGCGTAATGTACTAGACTCGGTTGCACCATTACAGCTTAAAAGAATGCCCTCTAAACTCTCCAAACCATGGTTCAATGATAGTCTTAATTCCGAAAGAAGAAATTTAAGACTTGCTGAAAGGTGGTGCAGATCTCATCCCTCCCTTGAACATCTCTACCATTTGAGATCCTTGAGAAGCATATACAATAAACTCATCAGATGCTCGAAGGCCACCTTTTTCAGAACTCAACTTGAGCAAGCAAAAAACCGTCCAAAAAACTGTTCGAACTCATCAAGTCCCAAGCTAACAGTCATCCTAATCTCTCTTCACTGGGTCAAGGGACATTGCCGAACTGTGAAGAATTTGCCGATTTCTTCACGGATAAGACTATTAAGATTGAAACTGAATTACTCTCTGCCCTTGATCACCTGTCGATCAGTCCACTGATCTCCCTCCGTCCCCAAGGCTGGGATATTACTTACCCTGCGCTGCCCTACCTCCCCAAAAACAATGCATCCTGGAGTCTGTTCCAAACCTTGGATGAATGCACTATACGCAAAATGCTGTCGACTTTGAAACCTTCCAATCACTACAATCGAACCTTTTCCCGGAAGTGAGATCCTCCTTACTAACACTTTGGACTACGATCGTCAATGCATCACTTCGACAAGGTGCTATTCCGGACTGCCTGAAATCGGGCCAAGTTACCCCGATTCTGAGGAAACCTTCTGCGGATCCCACGGACCTTCATAACTTTCGCCCAATCACTAACATCCCCACCTTGGCAAAGCTCCTGGAGAAATGTGTGCTCGCCCAACTCAGTAACCACATCGACCATTTCCAACTCCTGGACCAATGCCAATTTGGATTCCGCCCGGGCGATAGTACAGAGTCTGCGCTAACGCACATTGTCGATGATGCGCTAAGAATGTTGGACCATAATGAGTCATGCCTATTGATCCTTCTTGACCTTTCATCAGCATTCGATACTGTCAAACATGGTAATCTAATTGACCTCCTGGAGCACAGGATGGGGCTGTCTGGGCCTGTTTTTAACTGGTTCTCTTCGTTCCTTCAGAACAGATCCCAAAGCTTAAAGGTGAACCAATCCCTGTCCCATCCTGCTCCGGTCACTTTGGGGGTTCCCCAGGGTTCAGCGCTTTCCCCCACGCTCTTTAACCTGTTCACGGAGCCTTTGACAGAAATTCTGAAATCATCCAGCATTCACTATCACATGTATGCAGATGATACCCAACTATACCTGAAGATCGCCTCCCCCGAGGACATTCAGTCCATCAACTCAGTCCTGCGGGAACTCAAAGCTGGCTGACACATAACCACCTGAAGCTTAATGCTCTAAAAACGGAATTCCTCCTAATCTCACCCCTCAAACAATGCCAGGTCATGGAACAATGGTTGAATAAGCTTACTGCTCTTAATTGTAGACCTCACCTCGTTGATTCGGCATCCTCTCTGGGTATTATATTAGACAAAAGTCTGAACATGCAGAAGCACATTAGTTCCCTCACCAAAGGAGCGAACTTCCAACTCAGCATCCTAAGAAAACTCAAACCCTATCTCCCTGCTCATGACCTAAAGGTTGCAGTGCAAGCATTAGTGATCTCAAAGCTGGACTATGGGAGCGCAACGCTGTGCGGCTTGCCCAGAGTTAAGACGGCTCCTCTTAGGGTTGCCCTCAATTCGGTTGCTAGGCTCATAACTGGCACTAAAAAATGCAACCATATTTCTCCGGACTTGCTGGCCCTGAATTGGCTTCCATATGAAGCTCGGATACAGATAAAAATTGCATGCATGGCACACAAAGCCATCCACTTCAAGACCCCGCTTTACCTCGCTCAGAAGCTGGAGCTCTCATGTGGTTCGAGAGCCTCCAGAAGCGCCAGCACCCTATTGCTCAAACCACAAAAATTCTAGATAAAAAGACCTACAATCGTGCCTTTTCAGGTATGGCTCCGAGGATCTGGAACTCCCTTCCCCCTGAAGTCAGGGTGAACCCTTCCACTGACTTCTTCAAAAAAGAAGTCAAAGGGCTCTTGATGAAGAAGTTTCTGCCTCAGTCAGGCCTCTCCATTGGTCACTGGGGCAATAGACATTGATTTTGGGCCCAGCTGCCTGGCTCATTAGAATGTCGGACATTATATGATTGTGAATTTTTCGCTTTGTTGATTCTGTTTTGTTTGCTAATACCCTTCTTGATGCATAAACTGTAAAGCGCTCTGATACCCTCGGTGGTCATGTTCTCGCTATATAAAACTTTCTAAATAAATAATTGTCTTATGCTTAATTTTCACTCTGATGAGCAAACAGAGCCAGATGGTCAAGGTCCTCACTACCCTGTCCCTTCTATATTATTTTATTTTTTTAAACCCAGGACACGGATACTAAGCACTAATGTCCTGACATTGCATCCGCAGCATTTGTGTTGATGTTGTGGCAAGCCAATCAGATTGTTTGATTCAGTGAGACTTGTACTAGTCTTGTAGAACCAAAGAGCCCATGGGTAAAAAGCCCAATTATTTTTTTTAATTTTTGATACTGCGGGAGTACCCAGGTACCATCCAGATATCACTATATGTTCACCTTTAATTTTTCAAAAATGTCTGAAAAATTTAGAACAAATCACAAAAAGCACATTTTCTGAGCAAAGATCTAGCTTTCTGCCAAATGTGTTGTAATTCTTTTTTTTTTTTTTTGTCCTCATTCTGCCAACTCTCTTGCTAGGGTTGCTCTTGTCTCTCAGAAGCCAAGGGGGGGGGGGGGTGGGGGGGAGAGCATTTCCACACAAGGATACTGCTGTTTCCACTTCCATCTCCTTCAACTTCAGGAAGGGGGACCAGAACACAGGAGACGCCAGGACCGACAGCATGTTTGGCTTAATCATCGGACCCGCTCGCCTTCTCTCTCCAATCTACCAACATTGTCCAGATCTTATCCTGACTCCTTGGGTCACAGGCCATATCGGACTGGCTCGTCTAAATGATACTTTTGAGGCACTCAGCAAAGGTGTGCCTCAAAAGTATCATTTATACGAGCCAGTCCGATATGGCCTGTGACCCAAATTTGTTGTAATTCTGTTCAGCTGTACTTTTTGTATCAGTTCCCAAAAGTTTTATGGGAAATTTCATAGGAAAACACATTTTGGGACCTCAACCCCCAAACATTCCAGGAAGGAGGTGGATGAACTTTGTTTCGGAAAGTTTCGTGAAGATTGCCAAACAAAAAAATGCTCTTCCTATGGAAAAAGGAATATATCCAAATCTATCTAAAATGACTTCAATAGCAACATAAATCAGCTCTCAAGTGGCATGACATAGTCATTTACCATTAACATTGTTAATCCCACAACTATGGAAAGGACATGATTTCTATGATTGTGTATGTGTTGTGCTTTAAAGATTTGGTGCAAAGTCCTCTCATTTTTTAAATAAATACTGGGAGGTCATAGGCACTGGATTTCATCTGTGAATTAAAGTTTGCACAACATGTACCCTTTATGTAAACAAGGAAAACAAATAGCTCGTCAAAAGATCTAAATATGTCAACAGTAAATCCTGACAATGACACTTAAGCAGAATCTTCTGATATTTTCAAAGCTTCAATAGTGATGTTGGGATCAATCAATCAATTAATCAAATGTTTGTAAAGTGCAGCTACTCACCCGTAAGGGTCTCAAGGCTCTGGGGGGCAGCTGCTGATTCGTATAGGCACTGTGGTTCAGTCGAAGAGGGAGGTCTTAAGGTCCTTCCTGAATTGGGGCAGCGACAGTGATTGCATACATCACGAGTTAGTTGGTCAGCAGCATTCTCCAGCCTTTGATGAAAGAATTGAAGAGTTAATGTTTGAAGCTAAAGGATTCTCTCATGGTACTACATTTGGTAATTTTGGTTGTTATGAACTTTTCTGTGTGTAAGTAGTAGACCTGGTAGAAATGGATCTCGAGTGTAACATGTCCAGAATTTACTTGTGCGATTCGATTAGACTCATTGTGGAGCCATCCAGGACAAATATATAGTATACTGTGGTCTGGCTACCCCAGTGGTCATTGCCTACGCCTTTTCACTGTGCTCAACACAACACCATCATTCACAACAACTAAACTAAATCTGTGACAGCACTTCTCCTACTGTGTTTCCAATGCACCTTCTATACCTGATTCCATAATTGTCACTTGTAGCGGCACTGCACTCCTTTTCTCAACTTAACACTGTCTATAATAGCACTCATAGCAACACCCCTACTGTGCTCACCAACAGTTTCATTTTCCACCATGCCCAATGCAGATATCTTCTTAACCTTACCCCTAATAATAACTGGAGCAACATAATGAAAATTATGGGGCATATTAGCAAGGCGATTATCGCCACTTTAGCAGGACTTTTTCCCGCTAAAGCGGCGATAATATTATCGCCTTATCAACAAGCTGTCGCTAACTGCTGTTAGCGACAGCTTGTAGGCGATAGCGACCGGGTTGGGTGCCGCTTTGCATGCCAGCGATATTTATCGCTAATGGCATGCAAAGTAGGCGTTCCCACCTAACAGCGACTGGAAACAGTCGCTGAGGTCGCTAACGCCTATCAGCGAGGCAGGGGCGGTAATTAGCGAACCAGCGCTAAACACGTTTAGCGCTGGTTTGCTAACACCTGGTCCCACCCTGACTTAGCCATGTAATCCAATGAGAGGTGGATTACATGGCTGAGTCCCCCTCGCACTATCAGCAAGCAGAACTGGGGAACAGTGTGAATATCGCCTGTTTTCAGGCGATATTCACACTGTTCTCCAAGGTTTCTATCGCTTTGGAGATTAGCATTGCTGATTGCACGCTAACTCCGCGATAGAAACGGGCGATGCCTGGCGGTAATTATCCAAGCGCTAATTGCGCTTTGCGATAATTATCGCCAGGCATTGCTAATATGCCCCTATGTTATGTGCATTTGAGTAGTACTAGTACTTTGCTCTAATTTGTATGTTTGTAGAGCTTTTAGCACTCACTCACACTGTACAGATATGAAGTACTTGTTGACCAGAGTCACAGTGCTTTGTTGGCATTATGTTTAGTTTTGCATTTAGTAGAGATTATCAATATTGGAGAGTGAATGGTGAGATAGGCTACTGAGGTCTATCCATTGATACCCTCGATCTTGCCCCTCTCTCAAGAACTCCCAACTCTGCCTCCCTTTAACAGATCCACTTGAGAGACCATGGTGAACCAGGAGAAGATTTACCAAGGTCACCTTAGAAAGATCTCACCACGGAGAGGAGAATCAGTAGTAGGACAAGTGGGCTGAAACTCTTAGCTTTGTTGTCAGAGGCCACCTGCAGATAGTGCAGAAAAATGTTTCAGTAGGACACACAACTTATTGGAAAGAACTGGAAAGGATGTGTCAGGAATAAAGTGAAAAAACCATAGGGGTCTCAATTAAGGCACATAGCTAACAACCTGGCTGGAGAATTTTAATAAGGTACCAGTAAGAAGTAAAGAAACTTTGGCCCAAGGAGGAAGAGAATCATAAGCATTTTAGATAAGCGCACTGGAAAAAATGGCGCAACTGGAAAGGAGAACATATCTCCCATGATGCAGGCACCGAGATCTGACACTGAATGTCTTCATTAATATCCAGCACCTCGCACACTGCCATGCAAAGGCAAAGGAGGACATAACATAATTCCTTACTTATCACTGCTCTTAGTGTAAAGGAGTCTGAATATCTCTATTATGCTGCATGTACACTTCTGTGTCCTTTTGTCGAATGCCTACTGTAGGACAGCAGCATAAGGAAGACGGGTCCACCACTTGAAAGCTCTCTTCTTTAAGGCTTGTGTGCTAGTCATCTTCTACTTAACAAAGGAAGTAGTCCCCACATGTAACAAGCTCCTGGTGCGTAATGTAGGCTACTTTTCTAATGGTCCAATTTTCTGTGGCAGAACTGGAATGCGTACTGCATAGCACGTGGTGCCAATAAAGTGTGCATAGAAGACATTGGGGCATATTTACAAGCCCTCAGTGCCACCGGAGCGTCACTTTTTTGGGTGCTTTGGTGGCGCAGCGCTATTTTCCATATTTTCAAGTTGGCGCTAAGCTACTTGGCCTGGCTTAATGCTACCTTGTAAATATGCCCCTTTCCGCCGCAGTCCGCAGCAGCAAAGGGGCCTGCAATGGGTGTTGCTGTTCCACCACAACACCCATTGCTTTTTGATGCTGCCCCAGATTTACAAGGCTGAGGCAGCACCAAAAACTAACGCCATGGAATACCAGGTGTTAGAATGGCGCAACGAGGAGAAGTTATTATTTTTCTTCTGGTTTTTTGCGCTTTCCATATGTGTTGCATTCTACAGCACACATAGAAGGTGGAAATTGCCATTATTGATTGTTTATGTGCAGTAAGGTTCCCCTTTCTGCACAAAAACAATCGCCCCTGCAGTGGAGGCACCCTTGCAACATGGCGGCAGGGTACCTGCACTGGCGCTAGGTGGCATTTTTTGCGACGGCCAGGGGAAACACAGGGGTGCACTGTATTCTTGTGAATATGGCACATCCCTGCATTTTGGAAATGTTGGAGCGCTGCACTGACAAATTTGGGGCAGCTCCGACATTTTCCTGTGAATATGCCCCATTGTCTGCTTGTTCATGTACATCCATGGCGATCATCTTCCACTTTCTCTATGCCGCCACCATAGTCACTGCATGCCCATGAGAATGTACCTACCCTTAGGGTGAGGAAGAGAGCTACATTGTTCTGAAATGTAGATAGACCTAAAAAAAAGTTCTAGCTCATGCCTCAGCTGAATGTCCCTCAGCCCAGATGAAAAGCTCAATGCAGAGTCCAAAGCAAAAATAAAGTGTTTCACTCACCCCATAAACCAGTGCTCGTGTTAAACTCCCATAAAGTCCACTCACCTGTATATATGCTGGAAACTACAACTTTTTCCACACGTGGATTGATCACATTGGGTCATAATCCATTTTTGTGTGTTTCTCAAACCAAAACCTGTCACCATAGAAGCGTGTAGAGACAGAACTCGGTCCACCAATAGTCCATGCTTAAACAATAAGGTAGCCTATCTATCACAAAAGACAGTAACCTCCACAGAAACTTTGCAGGAAGGGTTACTGAAAAACGGCATTGTCAAATAGGGCATATTGAACAATTGGGTATCGTAATACTCTCACAATCAGACACACACACCCTCACCGCCCCTGTCTGGCTTTTAGCTACAGACGAAATTTCATGCTGAAACTAGGATGTACATTTTGTATCAGAATAATGACTGTATGTCTTATGAATGTCAGCCAGTCCCTCTCTAGCCAATCACAGCCCGCATTTCTGAAAAAGTGATGTCAAAATATTCAATCACACCACTGTCACCGGAACCTTCTGCTATCATTGCATTGGATTCAGTCTAAGCATTCAAGTTTCCTTTTGTCCCCGAAAATCAGTGGTCAGAGAATATTTTAATTTGGACCCCCCCACCCATTTGTTTGAAAGTTACAATATATTTAACACCACTGCTACAGTGTTTAGCACAGGCTTCTCCAACGAGTAGCTTGTGAGCTACTGGTAGCACTCTGGCTACTTATAGGTAGCACTCTTGTGTGAAGTCCATCCTACTAAATCAGAAAATTGTGCTTGGCTGAATTAATATATTCATACCAAAATTGAAAAGTGTGTATATGAGATGAATATGTGTGTATTTTGAGAACTTAGAACCCTATGCTTGAAGAAAAATGGTTGAATTTCCAAAATATATTTAAAGCTGATATTTGAATGATAAATCATTTGGAATTGGCTAGACTTATTTCCTTGGTGCCAAGACTATCGCAGCTATGGCTGTTATGTGATACCCATATAAAGACATTCCAAATTGAGAAAGACTATTTACCTCACTGTGGCAACCCTGCCTGATGTACTACTAAGGTGAGCACTACTGCTAAGCTTGCATACAGTGGCCAATAATGTCATCTTTTTTGATGTAGCTCGGGGTGAATTTAATTGATGATAAGTAGCTCTTAAAGAAGAAAAGGTTGGAGATCCCTGCTTTAGCACGTACAGGTGATTTTTTGGTTTTTTGGCTAGAGGAGTACCATTGAATCTATTTGGATCTCTAAAAAGAACTCAAAGTTCAAGACAGATATCGGGGACCCGTTTGGAACAACTTTGAACCTTCTTAACAATTTACGGCTTATTCAAGCCTGCATGATGCCAAACAAACTATCGGAAATTAGGGTAAATAAAAAAACTGTTGATCTATGCCTTACCTAGGGACACAAAATCCCCCCCCAAAAACGACAGAGACAGAGGTAGGCAGAGAGGAGAGAGGTTGACAAACAGAAATTGAGGTGAGGCAGAGAGAAGGTTCACTTTTCCGGGATAGCGGGCTTTGGAAGGTGGGGGCTCTGGGCAATTGCCCACTTTGAACATGCCTTAAAACATCTCTGTTTACCAATAATTCTCCAGCAAGGCGTGGTACCAGAATTGTGAGTCAGGCTGATATCTGATTTAAATATCATGCCTTAAATATTATTTCCAAAAATAGTGCCCTCTTGGAATTAATAATAGAACATTTACACCCAATGGTATGAGATGTTTGAAAATGGTATTTAGAATATTATACTTGAGTCAGACAATTTTCGTTTATACCATATTCTGACATGCAACTGTCTGGAAGTTCTATTAGCATTCCAAAGAAAGCTTGAAATATGTTTCAAATGAATCACAATTAATCCTAGGAGAGTAAATCTTCCACTTTTCTAAGTCTCTTGTACAATTTAGAGAACATCTGAGAGACATTCTTCTATGTCTTGGCGCTTAATCATTATTTTCTAAATTTGATAAAAAAACATATTTTTGTACACTCATTGGTGACTTTCAGGTGTATACACATCTCTCAATGTGGAATTCATATAGCTTCAACGAGGGTCGCAGAAGTTCAAGAGTGAGCAGTTTATTCAAGATTCCTCCATCATTGTCCTAACAATCATGCAATTAACTAAGAGAGGAGTTCCCTTTGTATGAGCTTCAGACCAAGAAAAGGCCTTCTGTCAACCAATGGCAGTGTCCACATCTGCACTATTTTGCACCAAGATCGCATCCTTCCTGTTAGACCTGGCATCATTGGCGCGGGTCTCCCTTCCTCTTTTCGCTTCCTACCTTTCATGTTGGCTGGATTTAGATGCTCTGGGCGCTGTGCCACTGCCAATCAGTGCCACAGCGCGAATGCTCCCTGTGTAAAGATAACTGTATGAATTGGGATAACCGTAATTGGCCCGTTTGGTTTACCTGTCAGTCCCTAGTATAAGTGCACTGTGTGTGCCCAGGGCTGGTAGACCAAATACTGCTGGTGGGCCTGCAGCGCTGATTTGCGCTACCCACCGAAGCAGCTTTTAAAGTATGTATGTGTAGCATGTTCTAATAGCGAGTTACCCTCTATTTCACTGTTTACTATTATGAGGCTATCCGTTCTCATAGGCCAGAATGGGCAGGCTGAGTATTACATCCCATAATCCTACCTGCCCCCAGGAACCTGATAGGAAAGTTGAATTTGATATGTTTAAGCTCGTGACATTGAGATACATCTTTTAGTAAGGATCATTTGCATACCCCGTGTTCGGAAATGCCTCTGCTAGAAACGAGGTATTTTCTTGCCTAAGCTTTCCTGTAGGCTTTGCTAGTGTGTGTATTGGCTGTCTGGTTTTGGAGCAGCAGGGCCAGCTGGGTCAGACCTGGCTGGAGAGAGAGATCGGCATTTAGAGTATGGGGAGGGGTGACTCTTTGATCTGAGCAGGGCCGTGCCTGGCAAGGTGAATGATGGCTCCACCTCCCACTGGGCGTCTGATAGCAGACCCCCTGATTCTCAAAGGGCAGGATGTCGCCTCGTAAACCAAGTGCTCCCCGACCCCACCGAACTGGTTCTGGCTGGATTCAGTGATTTGTGACTGTAGAGAACAAAGACTTTTTAGGTATAAAACGCTGCGCTGAAACCTTTTTCAAGTGTGTTCCTTCTGGATGTCAAGACGAAACTCTGTCCGAGTGAACAGAGGAAAGGACTTTGAAACTTTCACCAAGCTTGCTGAAGAAACTACCCGAGGGCCTGAATTGAGAGCGCCTCCTGCTGAAGTCTCAGGGACATTAGACTTCACCCCGTCAGCCATCTGAAATCCTGTGCTAGGGATTCTATTTGCAGGTGAGGCCTCCGTTGAGTAATCCGGAATCTCTAGTTCTTCTGCGAGGAACGCGGACTGGTAACCTTTGTTAACTCTGTGTGGGCCGCCGCAGCTAGGAGAGAGCTGCCGCCGCTGAGCGCCCGCCTTACTTTGAACCTCCGGAACCTTTGCTGAACCTGTGTGGGCCACCGCAGCTAAGAGAGAGCTGTTGCCGCTGAGTGCCCGCACTTGTGTCAGCTGTGCATCATCGCGATTCGTCCTGTGGGCCGCCGCAGCTAAGAGAGAGCTGTTGCCGCAGAGGGCCCACACTTGTGTCAGCTGTGCATCATCGCGATTCGTCCTGTGGGCCGCCGCAGCTAAGAGAGAGCTGTTGCCGCTGAGTGCCCGCACTTGTGTCAGCTGTGCATCATCGTGATTTGACCTGTGGGCCGCCGCAGCTAAGAGAGAGCTGCTGCCGCTGAGTGCTCGCACCTGTGCCAACTTTGCATTATTGGGATTTGTCCTGTGGGCCGCCGCTGCTAAGAGAGAGCTGCTGCCGCTGAGTGCTCGCACATGTGCCAACTTTGCATCATTGTGATTTGTCCTGTGGGCCGCCACAGCTAAGAGAGAGCTGCTGCCGCTGAGTGCTTGCACCTTTGCCAATTTTGCATCATCGTAATTTGTCCTGTGGGCCGCCGTAGCTAAGAGAGAGCTGCTGCCGCTGAGTGCTCGCACCTTTGCCAACTTTGCATCATCGTGATTTGTCCTGTGGGCCGCCGCAGCTAAAAGAGAGCTGCTGCCGCTGAGTGCCCGCACCTTTGCCAACTTTGCATCCTCGTGAGTCATCCTGTGGGCCGCCGCAACTAAGAGAGAGTTGCTGCCGCTGAGTGCTCGCACCTTTGCCAACTTTGCATCATTGTGATTTGTCCTGTGGGCCGCCGCAGCTAAGAGAGAGTTGCTGCCGCTGAGTGCTAGCACCTTTGCCAACTTTGCATCATCGTGATTTGTCCTGTGGGCCGCCGCAGCTAAAAGAGAGCTGCTGCCGCTGAGTGCCCGCACCTTTGCCAACTTTGCATCCTCGTGAGTCGTCCTGTGGGCCGCCGCAACTAAGAGAGAGCTGCTGCCACTGTGAGCCCACCACGGAGCTGCACGACGAGAGTCATCGCCACCACCAGCCCGGTGTGCCGCAGCCGCGTGCTGCTGTCGCTGAGAGCCCGCCTGTCCCTGAGTGCCCGAATCATTGTGAGTGCACGTTGCGGACCACTGCAGTTGAGAGTCGTGGTCGCTGGGAGTCCGCCTGTCACCGTCTCCGCTTCTTCGAGAAGCTACGTGCTGTGTCCCCGTCCAACAGCAGGTATCTGGTGCGCAACGGGTCGCGTAGGCCCAGGCCTTGAACTCAGTCAGTGCCACGTTCTGTTGAATACGTTATTGCCTTTTTAAGTTCCTACTGATTTATGTACATTGTGACTGGATAAAACGCTTTTGAGAGTCTCGTACTAAACCTTAGATAAAGATACTATTTATCTATACCTACTTGAGTTGTGTCCTTTTGTGGTGTCGTTACTGCCTTATTGTGCATGGTCATAAATGCTTCACACACTGCCTCTGAGATAGGCCTAACTGCTCGTGCTACGTTACCACAGGGTTGAGCAGGGGTTATCAAAGGGGGTAGACCACTTGCCCTGACTTAGGAAGAAGGGTCCCTATTTGGATATTGGCGCCAGCCATTGCCAACTAGAGACCCCCATTTCTAACACTTCCATTTGTTGTAGATATGGATGCATCTATATATGTAATTGGTGTCCTTCTATCACAAAGGCATCCTACATCTTGAAAGTTACACCCCTTCACTTTTCTGTCTTGTACTCTGAGTCCCAGAGAAGGAAATTACACTATTTATGATAGAGAACTAATGGCTATTTCTCCATTGGAAACATCACCTACAAGAGGCTAAACATATTGTTTTAGCATGAATAGACCTGGGTTATCCCACGCTCATGAAGTGTATAAACCCATCTTGCCCATTATTCTTTGTTCTTCTCTTGTTTCCATCAGATCACATATTATCCAGCAACTGATATAGAAAAGCTGTCACATAGCCTTGGAATACAGATTGGACTTATACCTTTAAGCCCTTGCGCTGGATGCTATTCCATCTCGATATGTACCAGTTATGTTCTTATTATTCTGCTGATCCCATGTATGTGTAACCGTTCTTGTCCTGTGAGTTCTATTTTGATATGTGATTTTGTCTGTTTTCCTATTTGACACATGTACTACAACTGTTACCTTCCTTTCCCCACAACTGTAAAGCGCTCTGATATCCCTCTGGATCATGTTTGCGCTATATAAAACTTTATAAATAAATAAAATAAATAAAATACCCTGCCTATTCAATCTTCTGTCTTGAATATGCAGTCGTCCTGTATCAGCTAATCTTTTGCCTGATGCAGGAACAACAAGACAGGCTTAATGAACCTGTACGGCTGCAAACCCATATTAATAAGAGAGCGATGAAGGAGAGACTTCGCCTTCATAGTAAACAGATATATCTCTCTGTGGCAGTGTTAGAAGAGGGGTCTCTAGATGGTCGTGGTTTACACCCTATCCAAGTAGGGACCCACGCTCTGATCAGGTTAAGTAAAGTACACATTAGGAATAACCCGTGCTCACCCCCTTGGCAGCTTGGCAAGAGCAGTCATGCTTATCCCCAGAGGCAATGTGTAAAGTATTTTTACACACATACACAGTAGCACAGTGAAGACACCACAAAAGGACTCCACACCTGTTTAGACAAATAGCCAATATTTATCTGAGTAAACCAAGACCAAAACAACAAATCTCCAACATACACAAATCAATTTATGAAACGTTCAATATAAAATAAAGTTCTTATTCTTAGAAAACAATGAGCTCTGACTGGGGCTAATGGGTCATGCTTGACCAGGACAAATCCACAAGTTCAGTCTGATTGTGAGGGAATGCAGGACGGATACAGGAGTCAGGCAGACACCGCACAGTACCTTAGATCTGTCAAAAATCAACAATGGTGTGAGGCGCAGGGAAGGAGAGATGTAATGAAAGCAGATGATGCGTCGGTTCCTTACTATTGTGCAGGGTCATTGGCTTGTTGGTGCTCGGGACGGTGCATTGCGCAAAGGAGGTGAGGTGTCACTGTAGCAAGGGAGGCGTCGGTTTCTGGAGGCGGTGCAGGGTTATTGAACCACTAATTCCTGGGGATGATGCAAGCCACAAGGGAGGTGGTGCGTCGGATGCAGGTGTGATACCTCAGTTCCTTACTACAGTGCAGTATCGGTGATAAAGTTGGCGGTCAAGCCACGAGGCCCCGGTTTCACAGCATCAAGGTCGAACCACTGGGCCACAGCTGTGGCGGCAGATTCAGAGAGGTACGTCACGGACGTCGGTGACACGTTACTCGGAACTTCCGCAGTGGCAACTCTTCGTCCTCATCGGAGCCTGTTTTTTAAGTTGTGGCCGTTACGTCGAGTGGGGAACCACGGCTTCGGCGCAGGAAGTGGCACGGTGTCCGAATTGCAGAAAGACGCTGGTTCCGAAGTTGCTCGGCGTTGGTTTATTCTTGTAGCACAGATCTCTCTTCCAAGGACCCAGGAACTGGTATTGCCACCACTTGGCAAGCAGGGCTCTTAGCAGACGAACCCATATACTACTGGGGAAGTCTTTGATGGCCCTGAGACTTCTAACAGGAGTCAAGCTCAACTCAAGCCATTGGAAAACTTTAGAAAGCAGGATGTATTGAGCAACATCCAGTCCTCTCACTCCCAGGACAGAAGCAACAGGCAGCAGGCCAATATACAAAGCAAACAGCAAAGTGGCAGTCCCTCCTGGCAGCCCAACACCTCTTCTTCCTGGCAGAATGTCCTCAATCCAGAAGTATTCCAAGTATATGGTGTCAGAGGTTCATTCCTTATACCCATTTCAGCCTTTGAAGTACAGAGACTTCAAATAAAGGTATTTTTAGTGCCCAAGACCCTGTCCTTCCTGGCCCTGGCTCCAGATACACTACAGGGGATGGAGACTTCTTTGCGTGGGGACAGGCACAGCCCTATTCAGTTGTGAGTGCCAGCTCCTCCCACCACTCTAGCTAAGGAAGGCTAATCACCCAGGTGATAGGCCACCAGTATATGCAGGGCACACATCAGCTGCCTTTGTATATGACTGTCTAGAGTGAATTCACAAAGCCCAACTGTCATCCAACCCATATGTGTATTCTAGGGACAGGCAGAGGCACTTAATGGCTAAGTAAGAAAATGCTGACTCTCTAAAAGTGCAAAAATAACAATTGATGGACAGAATGCTGCAAAATGTCAAACATTCACCCCAGTACAGAGATCTGGGCCTAAATCCATCGTTGTTTTGCTCCCCATGCCATTCCAGTTGAGACCCAGCCATATGCAAATCAGTCTTGATCCTGTTCCCCATGGGAACCACCCAGCCCGAACTGCCAGGCCAGGTCCTCCCTGGACTTGAAACAAGCATCCTGGGCCAGTTTCAGGGCATTACCCCTCATCAGCCAGGCTAGCTTGACTCCAGTGGCATGGAGAGCACGGGACCCACGTCTGGGCATACCCATCCCACTCGGGGTGACAAATGCAAAAAGAACAATTGATGGACAGAATGCTGCACAATGTCAAACATTCACCCCAGTACAGAGATCTGGTCCGAAATCCATTATTTTTTTTGCTCTCCATGCCATTCCAGTTCAGACCCAGCCATATGCAAATCAGTCTTGACTCTGTTCCCCATGGGAACAGTCCAGCCCGAACTTCCAGTCCAGGTCCTCCCTGGACCGGAGACAAGCATCCTGGGGCCAGTTTTGAGGTATCACCCCTCATCAGCCAAAGTGGCATTTTCAAACTTGCAATCTAAAAACTACCTTCACTAAAAGATTTGCTTTTAAACTGGGAGTCCAGAGACATCAAACTCCAATTTTCTATGTACTCACAATTGGAAGACACACTGGTACGGTGTTACCAGGCAGCTCCAATGCTAACCTATGGGAGAGATAGACCTTGCCCTAGTGAAAACCAAATTTAGCAGTTTTTCACTACCTGGGCATGTAAAACTGACAAGTACATGTCCTATCTCTTAGATACACTGCATCCTGCCCTTGGAGCTACCTAGGGTCTACCTTAGGGGTGTCTTACATGTTTTAAAAGGGAAGGTTTGGGACTGGCAAGTAGGGGAACTTGCTAGGTCGAAATGCCAGTTTACAAACCTGCACACACAGGCTCTGCAGGGGCAGGGATGAGACATATTTACAGGGCTCCTCATGTGGGTGACACAATCAGTGCTGCAGGCCCACAAGTAGCATTTGATTTACAGGCCCTGGGCACACCTGGTGCACTGTACTAGGGTGCTAGTAAATCAAATATGCCCATCATGGAGAAGTCAAATCCATCACATTTTAGACACAGATCAGAAGCACTTTAGCACTGGTCAGCAGTGGTAAAGTGCCCTGAGTCCAAAAGCCAACAACAAGAAAAATATGAGGAGGAAGGCAAAATGTTTGGGGATAACCCTGCAAAAAGGGCCAGGTCCAACACAACCCTCTTCCAGCCTAAAGCGAGGGTAGACTAATCAATACCTTGATATACTTCTCTGCTTAGGGCGATAGAACATTGACCCTGACTCACTACTGCAGGGTCACATTTTAGTTTTACGCCTCTCTGAACCCAGTTGGATTCCTCTGTCTATGCTCTCAGGGCCCACTAAGCTGACCCATGGAAAATCCTTCACCTCACCTGTGGACCCCATCTGTTAAGCGCATAACTTTACCTTGCCCACAGATGCATTCCAGTAGGCAGTCAAGACCACCATGGCCATCAAAGTGGTATGGCCCCTTCCACCTCTTGGGTCTGACTTCTGTACCCATCCCAGGGAAAACTCTGACCACAAGGACAATAACCACCAGAGGTCACTTACAGCTGCCAGTGTCAAGAGCCAGGCCATCCAGGGCTCTCTGACTTCAGTGGATTCTCAAAGTGCGGGGAAGTAGCCCCAGGTACCTTGCACCTTTTTTCACTTTACCTCCCACCAGTTCAGGAGTGGTATCCTAAGGCTGGTCATTCAGCACCCTGAGGCTAAACAGGAGACAGGGGTGTGCTCTCCCTCAACCTGCTCCTCCCTGGGGCCCTGTACCCTCCGCTTGGGAGTGATACCCCCCAGAATACTGAACTGTGACAGGACTTGTAGCAGCCATCTCTCCCAGTTTCCCTGAAACTGGGGCAACTCGTTCCCCAGAATGCAGTCTATGGGCATCTAGGGACTAACTATGACCCTTCTCTGGGTCATTTCCTCATCCCACTATAGGGACACCAGGGCCATAGGGCAGAAAAAGTCCTGCCCATGGGCTGGCAATACCCTAAACATCTGGCCGGTGTACTGCTCTGGGAAAACTGGCCTTTCCACAAACATGGTCCAGCTAGCCTGGAGTCCCTCAGAGCAGTGACTGGGACCCCATTCACTCCCACCTGGTGGAAGTGACAACACCCACTCTCTGGCATCACCAACTCACCCTCTGAGTTCACCTTACAACTAAGAAAGATCACAGCAAGGTCGACAATCTGCCCCTGGGGACTACCTCCCATTAAGGCCACATTGGCCACCCCTGTAGAGGAACCACCAGTGGATGGTTTCTTTGGACAGACAGGATCCCCCTGCTTGTGTCCTAGCTGGGAAAATTCAAAGCAGCGGGGTTGGAAAAGGGGCACCGTGGGCCACCGCCCACCAGAACCTCCCTCCCTGTTTCTCAGAAAGGGCATGGGATCCAGTTCCTTTCCCCTTACCCTGGGATCTGTCTATGTGTCCCTTGACCCCCCTGACTCTGCTGGGGGGAGCCTGAACCACCCTTGCTGAGGTCTCCTACATACACATGCAACTTCTTGTGATACCTGGTGCTGATATAGGGGTCCGCCTCCTTAGCAAGCTTCCTGGGGTCAGTAAGCTTACTGTCAATCAAGTGCTGGTGCAGCTCAGGAAAACAAAGAATAGGCAAGTGCTCCCATGCAATCAAATTATACAGCCCCTGATAGTCTGTTACCTAATTGCACTTCACCCAACCATCCAGTGCTCTGCAAAAGGAATCAACACTCTCAAGCCATGACTGGGAATCAAGTTTGGTGCTCCCCCTAAACTTTTGTCTGTATGCATCTGGGACAAGATAATATCTCTTGATCAAGGCTGCCTTCATGTCGGGGGACCTCATCTGGTCTGTTGGCCCTAGTGCCAACAAGTTGTCCCTCCCCTCCACTGCACAATACTTCCACAATCCTGCCCCCTAATCCCTATCAGGGACCCTGTGTATGTGTAAAGCTGCCTCATAGCCCTGAAACCATCAATCTATGTCATCTCCCTTCAGATAATCGTTCACCACACTTAAGATGGGTTGGCTCAAAGGTTGACCATAGCAGAGTTTGCTTATAATAATTGTATTTATAATATATGTCTACTCAATATACTTTTGTTCCTATCGGTATCATCCGTGCACTCAGTCAAAGGTGATATCCCTTTTAACCCTGGGCGGAGTTCGCGTAGCCGCGCTACGAGGAATTCCGCGAAGTTGCAAAAAAACTCAGCAAGCTACGCGGAGTTCCGCAAGTGCGCGGAGTTGCTTGTTCCATCCGTTCGTGATGCATTTTTGGGCCTGTTTTTCTATCTTCCCTATATCTTTTCAATCCTTTGTTTCTAGAAACTTTTTTTCTGATCTTTATTATTTATTATCTATCCCTCTCTATTCTTAATTGTATATTTTGCATTTTTTTCTACTTTTTGTGTGTTTTTAGTGCGTTTTTCACTCTTTTTCTATTACTTTCTTTTTACATTTTTTTTACTTCCTTTCTTACTTCCTACATTTTCTTTTCCGCCCCCCTGCACCCCCAGAACCATGGTGAAGAGTGTGAAAAAGACTAAGGGCCAAGGGAAGAGGTTGAGGAGCAAGAGCCGCGACTGCCTTCCTTGCGGGAGGCGTCGCCCGGAAGGGGTGGAGGCCCATGCCTCGTTTTCTGAGGTGGAGGTGGCCGCACTGTTTTTTTGCCCAGCGCCACCTCCCCTTAACCCTGGCATCAGGCGGCAGGCCTGGGTCCAGGTACGGACTCCGGGAGCGTCACTGGCAGTGGGAGAGGGTGCGCCGGGCATTGTTTTGCTGCTCTGGGGTCCGGTTCACCCATAACCAATTGACGCACCGGTGGTCCGACATCCTGGACCGGGAGCAGGACCTGCTGGATCTACTAGGTGTTGAGGTCATGGGGCTTGGTGAGTAGCTAATTATATTACTATTATTTTCTTCTGTTCTGTGTTATTGCAAATATTATTTTTTTCGCAAATAGCTAACATGCTGCTGCTGCTTACATGCAGGTAACTTATGTTTAAAAATCTTATATTATGTGATTGTTATTCTTCCAGACAGGTGCTCAGCGCTACTAACTAATCGTACTTGTTTGCAACTTTGCGCTCTCTTGGGCTGGTTATGTGAGAGAAGTTAGAGAATTTAAGTTAGGTAATGCAGATAGGAAAGACTCCAGTCCTTTCCTTTGTCCTGTCAGGCTGTCCTGCGTGACGCGTCCTCTCAGATGACTTCAGTTCTAGTAGAACCTTTTGTAGTTTGTATAGTGAGTGAATAGCAACCAACCAATTTGGTGTATGCAATATGTATGCGTCCATCTATGCAGTAAGAAGAATAAATGCAGACTTAGTAATTGGCCCGTCAAAAGGGGTTGGAGTTGAGACTGAGAGATGATTGGGAATGAGATCGGAACTTAAAAGCAAATATACATTTTTTGCAATTCATTCCAAAGTCTGGAATGGAGGGCTAGGTATGTAAGTTTAGGATTCAGGAATCGGAATGGAACTGTGGAATAATAAAGATAGGATGGTGCGCGACTGCGATACTAGTCTACTACTAGTCGATCTGTTTTAGGATAGGTCAATGTTATTGCAATTGCCGTTACCTGTCTAAAAATATATTTTAAAGCGATTATTTAAAATTTATTTAACACAAATCATTTTTTGTCTCTTTAAATATGTCTTACATGATCAGCATCCAGGGGCAAGAAGACTGGGTCTGCTGGCAGTGCTGAGGCGGGTGCGGGAGCCGGAGTGGCCTCCCAGGAGCAGCAGGAAGCGGCCTCAGGCACAGATGGCTCTGCTGCTGGCCCCAGTAAGTCCTCCTGCTGTTGTTATATTAATATTTCGCTACCTTTTGCCGCTCTATTATTTCCATTTCCTAATTTTAAAATTTCCCAAATCCTCTTCAATCTATCTGTTTCTAAAATTCTTGTTTTTGCTCAATTACCTACTAACATTGTTTCTAGTGTCTGTTTTTTTTAGTTTTTTTACATCATAACAAACTGCCTCTGACTAACCTCTGACTCTGTATTAATCTCTCTGTAGCTTGCTTTCTTCTGGGTTTCCACTCAGCTTTCCCTCTCCCCTTATATGTGGATTGCCTAGTAGTGGTACTGTAAGACTCAGAGAACCCATTGGTCCTAGGATACTACTAGTACTAGTAGTAGTAAGGACTCCTTACTACTACTAGTAATAGTAGCACTATTCTGCTGTGCAGATTGCATGCCCAAGTGAGGTATTCTACGCAGGTTTGTTGAGATGAGAAGGCTTTCTTTTACTGTCTCATGCTCAATCAGTAAATGGTGGTCACTCACGTTGGACACCCCAAACTGGTATATTTTACTTTTTCGAATCCAGGCCTAGTACTTTTTATAGTAACAGCAGTTGATGGTGAACCCTGAACAACTGATTACCGTGCACTATGGCTGGAAGGAAGTATGAGGATGAGGACGGCACCATTATTTTCCAACTAAGATAGACCTCATGTCCGCCCAGTTGGCCACTCTTTCTTCTTTTAAAAAAATTAGATGCCCCAATAGCTCTAGCCATGAGTCCAAGTCCTTTGGGTTGTCCTCTTCTTGAGAGGCTTTTCAGAAATTGCCACCAACGAAATGCCCAACCAGATATTATTTTGTTCTTTTTGATAGGACATACTGTCTACTCTACTCTAGTATCCGAATTGTAGATAGTGATGTGTGTGGTGTATGTATTATTAATTATGTATTTTCAATCTTGCTAATGAAAAAAATAAACAGGGGAGGAGTATATGGCATCTAAAAAATGTGAAATGTTTTTTCAAGGCATACCGACCACCAGGGCCAGCGGTGCGGGCCATGCCACTCCGGAGGGAGCGGATGCCACAGCAGCAGGGGGTGAGCCAGCAGCAGTGGCGGGCGGTGGTAAGTCATATTCCTTACTTTAGAATGATGAACTCGCTGCAAGGGTGTACACTCAGTACACTGTACTTCTGCTGAGATTAAGTTGTTGAGAACACTGAACAGTTGAAGAAGACACCCTTTACTTAACATTAGCATTAGCGGCGGTGGGTTGAGTAACTAATTGCCTATTCTATTCTATCTTCAACTCAGCAGAGAAAGTTTTATGATGAAGACAAAGAGTCAGACGCCATGTAATATATGACTGGCAGAGAAGGATGCATGGGTGAAGGAAGGGGCCCCGGGATGCATATATGTGGCTGATGATAGGATGCATGGGTGGTTGAAGGATGGGTGGGTGAAACTGTATGGGTGAAAGGATTCCCCTAGGGGTTTTGAGGGGTCAAACTTGTCGGTGAAAGGTTTATGATAGCCATGTTTGGATGGATGGATGCCTGGATGGTATCAAAGTAGGTGAAGAGTCAGACTAGATGAAGAGAATGTAAAAGAAAATTAAACCGTTCCAGAGTACCAAAGCCAAGGGTGAAGAATAAAATAATGCTAGAAGAGCAATGCAATGATAAATGAAAAAAGCCCTGGGAAGAACAAGGACTGTTTTTTCCAGGGCTTTTGATTCAAAGGTTTGAGGTTATATTTCCGAATGGAATACTCCCTTGACTCACAGTAGTTTGCAAGCACAACATATATATTGTGCATGACTATGTATTATGTACTCTACCCACCCATCATCAATCGCCTCCCTCCGACTCCAAGGCCCACTTCCGTTCCAGTCCCTACCCATGTCATTTTGACTGTGTCAGCCATGGATGGCATATCGGCTGCATGGTTATCTACTTACAAATCAGTATATCATCATCATCACGTGAGTGACGTGATGCTGATGTCGTGCCGTATATCATCATCATTCATATTAAGCATGTCATGTGCCTTATTGCAGTAGTCAGGGTGAAAGTGAAATTGAGCATTTGCCATTGATTTTTCATTTAACAGGGTATGGCTGTAATGGAAAAATAGATAATTGTGTAGTACAGCTGCCCCACCTGCAGACAGTAGTAAAGTAACATGAGTCTGCGACACGAGTATGTCTGCCTAGGGCACAAGCTGACAGAGCTGGGATGCATGCCTACAAGATTAATTGTGCTAAACAAGAGAGAGAAGAAGAATACTTGTCTACTCCATTGTGCCTAATGCCTGAAAGTCTAATCATTCATCACATCCAAATCTTAGGGGCCGAGGAAGTGAGGAGGATATCACAACTGCTAATGCTACTGTGCCACTATAATTTTTATGTGTGTAATTTTGTGTTACTGTTTTGCCAAGAGTAATGGTTAGAACTGTCTTTTTTCTTTCTTGATATAGCTACTCCTTCCAAACCCAAAAGGCAGGAGTTAGCAGCAAGTACATGGCAACGGAAGCTGGAGGGCATCCGGGACGAATATCGCCGGCTGGTTGTCCTGGCTGAGGAGGAGGAGGCGGCAGCTGCAACTTCCTCCAATGCCCTGGGCCCCAGCCAGGCCCCCCGTGCCTCCGGTGGTACGGTGCCGCGTTCTGGCAGCCACCCACCGCCCATCATTATCATCAACCACTGCTGCCCACCCCTATTGTTCCTGCAGGAACTTTCGGTGCCGCATGCTCCTCCAGATGGCGCGCCTAGAGTCCAGGCTGGAGGAGGTCCTGGAGCACACTAGCCGGCACACCCGCCGCTAGACCTCAGTCTTCGACCCTTGCCCCTTTTTTAATCTTTTTTTTTGGTGGGTGGGATGTTGGGAGTTGGGGAAACTTTGGGTGTTCTTGAATTTCTTGGACATTTTGACTTCTTGACGTGGACAATCATGGACATTTATTTAATTTACTGGACATTAGTTGGGTTAGGGAGAGGGGTAGGTCAGGTGTTGTGTGTTTCTTCTTCTAGTTTATTTGTTAGGGTAATGAATTATTTGTAGTTTTACAACACATATGATGTAAATCTTTTCAGGGGGGTTACTCTTTTAAGTCACCTTGTTTGTTTCCTCCTTTTGCTGCAGGGCAGCAGCCAGATTTTGAAATCTGCCAATAGTGTAACACACCAACAGATAGATGCAGTACCATCACTGGTCCTACTACTGTCAGTCTCTCCTCCTAGACTATGCATTCTGCAACTAAAACCCCTATGTAGTATGTACTCGGAAGGATGTGGGTGTGTGAATTAATTAATTTCCATAGTATATACATTATTGCCTCCCCCACACTTCTTCTCTTACCTGTGATTGATGTTTAGGCAAAGCGATGGCTGCATGGTGATGGTTTGGTTTCCTAAGGTATAAACCAAAGAGACAGCGAGGAAATATTGGGGTGCGTCCCTATCCCCAATTCAATAATTAGCAAAAACAATGTGGACGAACCCACTGGAAGGAAAACTAACAGAACTCACTGTTGTGATAAGCAATGTCAGGGGACCATTAGGTTTTCTTAAAAGACCCCTCACACACCAACCTAGTTGGTGTCATGCTTCATCATTGGGGTCCCAACCGGGTGGCCGAATGCCCCCCAGTTGTGCTACAATGCCTGATTACAGCGGAGCGGTTGTGGTATATTTATGTGAAGTAGTGTGAAATAAAAATATATCTGGGAATCCTTGCCTGATATGTTTATTAGTGGCGGCCCAGGATACAGTTAAAAACAAATGGCGCAACTAATGGAGGGATTTACTCCTAGTTGTCGAATACTGGTCTACATGTTTCAGCCCAGAAAAAACATGTGAATGGGCTTTCGTCAGGACCGGGTGAATAGTGTGTGAGTGGCAAAAATCACGCCACGTGAAATGTGAGTATCCAACACACACGCTAAGGTGTGTTGTAGTGCTCGGCGGTGTCGGTATACTTACGGACACACAATTGAAAAACCTGTAAGGAAATAAAGACAAGACAAGACACATAAAGGAAAATGCAACATAAAATGCAATCTTTCGCGTATTTCAATGGTGCCACTAATCAAGTCTCAGGTAAGTAGGCACAACAGTGAGGTAATACATAGTCATAGCCGGGTGAGGATGCATGCTGTTTCTACGCATGGTGCACGTATATCTCACGGTGGATGTATGGCTGTGACTGCAATGTGGCCTGCAGCGAGTCCAAACGGAGTGTGTCTATAGCACCATATGGTTTTGGTATGATGTGTGGCATGCTAACAAGATCTATAATAGAACAGGGATTGTGTATGACCCTGTGTATACCCTTGGTGCAATATGTCACATATGATTGACTAAGGGGTGGCCACTCGTGGCGAAAATAAGTGCAGCCACTATGAATGTAATACAAGTATAAATTAGATTGCGTGCAGAGAAACTGTAAACAGATAAAATGCGCATAATTACACTAGACTATGGTGTTAGGCAGAAATTCGGGCCCGGGAGGGGTCTCATCTTTAGTCACACTCTGAGAAGTTAGGAAAGAGCAAGAGACATCGTGAGCAATAAATAATGCATGGCGATTAGCTGTATCTAAGGGAGAAAGGAAAAGAGAGGGTCCCTGCGTCTACACCTTCCTTCGTCAAGATGACAACCCGCAGTAACCTATTGCGGTCTCCCGTGGTCCTGGCTGCTGATTTCGCCCCGTGTGTAGGCGGTTTAAATCAGAAGGTCGCGTTCTCTGACGCGCGGGCGTGCGCGTCAGAATGCGTTGAGTCAAAGAAGACTGGACACTTGTTTTTGCTGAGTGCGCATGCGTGAGTGCCATCTTAGGTGAGGATCGCCGAGTATCGGGATAATAGAGCAAAGTTACAAAGACCTGAGTGCCATAATGGAAAGGACAGAAGCACTAGGCAAGGCTATGTTGGCTCTTTGTGATGAGTGTACAACAGAGTGGAGCTACATGAGAGTGCTCGATTATTAAAATATCGAGGCATGGCAGAGTAGCAATGGGGAGAATGCTGTGTTGGGAAGAACGGCATTGCTGAACAAAAGTGAGTAAGCTCCTATAGATGGATAGAACAATAGTGGAGCTATCGAAAAAGGGGCTCATAAGTTACCCCAAATGTGACCGGGAAAGTCAAGGGAAACAGCTAATAGTCAAAGAGCGAATGGTGTCAGCGTAATAGCAAGAGCTATGCCTGTGGTGAGGCTCATGATGGTAATAAGTAACCACTGTACTGATTAATCTATAGGGAAATGTCAGCAGTTATGCTGTAGATAGCCTCATGATGGTAGTGAGTGGCAGTGGTACCGGATAGAGTATAAGGATATGTCCGCAGTTGTGTAGAAAATTGCCTCATGATGGTTTGCTCAGGCAATTCCACTGAATATTATCATTTAAGCCAGTCAAATGACTGGACGAGCGGTAAATCCATCTTTGCTCCTTCTCCAAGAGGCGGCTCTGTATATTGGGCATTTTTGGGTCCAATGTTTCCATCACAACCCATTGCATGTCGTTGGTGGTGTCACCTGCCTCTAGGAAATGGTTGGTCATCCGTGTGGTGTTTTTCTTGCATCTGATGGTACTGCGATGCTCACAGATGCAGGTCTTTATTTTGTGACTAGTCATGCCAATGTATGTAAGGTTGCATGGGCAGACAATGCGGTAGATGGCATGTGCAGTGTTACAGTTTGTATGTTGTCTGATTTGCCATGTCTTGCCTGGTTCCAGTTGTAGACTTTTAGTGGTTTCCGTGATGTGGCAGACACTGCAATTTCCACATGGGAAATGGCCAACAATGTTAGGACTGACTGGGAAAACCTGAATGAAAAAATGCGGAACAGAATAAGGACTATCCTCCACGGAGTGATTCTCACAAAATACCTGAGGAACAATACGGCCCCTATAGGGCTCATTGTCACCAATGCCCCATGTATTTTCCTAGAGGACGCCACCTTCCGCAAAGACTGGGCTCAGATAGCGTGGCGGTGTACACGCGACTGGATAATCCTCATCATCCAGACAGCAAAGAGACTATCTGATGCAGTCCTTAATGAGATCCAAGCCACGGAGGCCCACTTTAAAACCACAATAACCTCCTTCAAGAAAAAACAGGAGGAGACAAACAGAGAAATCAATGAATATAAGGAGGGACTCACGCAAGCCAAGATCCACAAGTTTCAAAAAGACTTGAAAAAATTCTCATATCTCAAGACCTACCCGTACGCTGACAGCGACAACAAACCCTCAAAACGCTCAGACACATCAGGAGGCTCCTCGGACGAGGATTCATCTGCCAGCAGTGGCTCCAGCTCGGGGAGCTACCGGAATAGACAACGGGGAAGAGGGAAGAACAACAGCTGGCAACAACCATGGCCACAACTACCCCCAGGGGGCAACATGCAGTTTCAAGCCCCCTACCCCCAGATGCATCCACAATTTATGTATGGATGGAACCCCCCGTTCGGACCACCACCTCCCTACATGAACCAGAATCAAAGGTTCCCTTTTTTAGGGGGTGGCCAAAGCGGACGCGGAAGAAGACGACGACACACCCAAGTCCACTGGGAGGAAGATCAACATCCAGGAGCCCAAACAAGGAGCAAGACGAAGGATCATCAACCAGGCCCCAGCTTGAGATAAGCCTCATGACAAATATTTCCTCCCACGTACTCACACCACCTGAAAAGACAGTCCTTGAGAAAGGACTAGGATATGCACCTACAGCCAAGCTGGACAAATTCCAAATGCATTGCGAGCTGGCGGAATTTTTCCGCAAGCTCAAACTAAAAGCATTCTTTGATCATCCCGACATGGAAACACAGGGTGACACTCATTTCAGAACCAAGTCTACTTTCATTCCACCACCTAGTGCCATACCACCGGAAATTACAGTGTACGAACAAGCGGTCTTCAATGAGATAGAATCCCTGAAGGAGGACCACATATTCCAAAATACCAGCAATATGGAGCGTCAAGCCTTAATCCCTCAAATTAAATGAGACAATAATCATCAAACCAGCGGACAAAGGCAGTGGAATCGTCATCCTGAACAAGGAAGATTACCGCTCAGAATGCAAAAGCTTGCTGAACGATACCAAGAACTATCAAGAACTAACCCAGGACCCCAGTGAATCCCTTAAAGCCCGAATTCTCAATCTGGTTGAAGAAGCCGAAAACACTGGACAAATCACTAAAGAAGAAGCAAAGTTCCTCACAACCACCCCAGGGAAAATTCCATACTTTTACACAGTCCCGAAAATACACAAGAACAAGACACCACCACCCGGACACCCCATTGTTTCGGGCATAGGGTCACTGCTAGAACCCCTCTCACGTTATTGTGACTTCTTTTTACAACCCATAGTGCAGTCCACCAGCACCTACTTGAAGGATACGAAAGACCTCCTGGGATTGATCAACACCCTGGCCTACAATCCTGAGACCTCATTTCTAGTCAGTCTTGACGTCGAAAGCTTATACACGAGCCTGCCACAAGATGACACACTAAAGGTATTGAAATTGGCATTGGACAACACCACCTGGAATTACCATACCTCCAAAAGATTCATACTGGAATGTGCGACGCTGGCACTCAAAGATAATTACTTTGAGTTTGAGGGAGAAATCTATCTACAAAAGTATGGAACTTCCATGGGTAGCGTTTCGTTTTTGCCCCAAGTGTGGCGGGTCTTTATGTTTACAACTTTGAGATGAACCACCTGCTAAACCACAACATGCCACGAGTTCCCCAGATCAAATTTTACAAACGTTACATAGACGACATCCTTCTGATCTGGGAAGGGGACAACCAGTCCCTCGAGGCTTTTTGCCAGTGGATAAACACCTGTGACCCCAATCTTAAATTCACTCACAACATCCATAGGCACAACATGATTTTCTTGGACCTGGAGATACAAGCAACATAGGGCAGACTAAAAAGTAAAACACACTTTAAGCCTACAGCCCGTAACTCCTTATTACATTACACCAGCTTCCACCCCAAAACCCTACGTGAAAACCTTCCCTACGGGCAATTTCTCCGGCTGCGCAGAAATTGCAGTGACGTACATGACTTCAAGGATCAGGCCAACGCCCTGAGCACAAAACTGCAACACCGAGGCTATCCTAAGAGAATAACAGAGAAAGCAAGGAAACGCACACGCCACCAAAACCGGGAAGGACTGCTGGAAACTACACAACGTACTCCCACGCCTATCCCCCTCACGTGCATTGTAACCTTCAACTCTGTTTCTAACAAAGTCTCCCACATCATCAAGAAACACTGGAAGATACTGCATACTGGTAAACTGAAGTGGGAACAACCCCTACTTTCATACAGGAGGGCCAGATCCATTAAGATACCCTGGTGTCCACACGTCCTGCTCCACCCTCAAAACCAATGAACACAGTCCTTAATGCGTGGGGTCTCCCTAACATTGTTGGCCATTTCCCGAGTGGAAATTGCAGCGTCTGCCACATCACGGAAACCACTAAACGTCTACAACTGGAACCAGGCAAGACATGGCAAATCAGACAACATACAAACTGTAACCCTGCACATGCCATCTACAGCATTGTCTGCCCATGTAACCTTACATACATTGGCATGACTAGTTGCAAAATAAAGACCCGCATCTGTGAGCATCGCAGTACCATCAGATGCAAGAAAAACACCACACGGATGACCAACCATTTCCTAGAGGCAGGTCATACCACCAACGACATGCGATGGGTTGTGATAGAAACATTAGACCCAAGAATGCCCAATATACAGAGCCACCTCTTGGAGAAGGAGCAAAGATGGATTTACCGCTTGTCCAGTCATTTGACTGGCTTAAATGATAATATTCCGTGGAATTGCCTGAGCAAACCATCATGAGGCAATTTTCTACACAACTGTGGACATATCCTCATACTCTATCCGGTACCACTGCCACTCACTACCATCATGAGGCTATGTGCAGCATAACTGCTGACATTTCCCTATACATTAATCAGTACAGTGGTTACTTATTACCATCATGAGCCTCACCACAGGCATAGCTCTTGCTATTACGCTGACACCATTCGCTCTTTGACTATTAGCTATTTCCCTTGACTTTCCCGGTCACATTTGGGGTAACTTATGAGCCCCTTTTTCGATAGCTCCACTATTGTTCTATCCATCTATAGGAGCTTACTCACTTTTGTTCAGCAATGCTGTTCTTCCCAACACAGCATTCTCCCCATTGCTACTCTGCCATGCCCCGATATTTTAATAATCGAGCACTCTCATGTAGCTCCACTCTATTGTACACTCATCACAAAGAGCCAACATAGCCTTGCCTAGTGCTTCTGTCCTATCCATTATGGCACTCAGGTCTTTGTAACTTTGCTCTATTATCCCGATAGTCGGCGATCCTCACCTAACATGGCACTCACGCATGCGCACTCAGCAAAATCAGGTGTCCAGTCTTCTTTGACTCAACGCATTCTGACGCGCACGCCCGCGCGTCAGAAACCGCGACCTTCTGATTTAAACCGCCTACACACCGGGCGAAATCAGCAGCCAGGACCACGGGAGACCGCAATAGGTTACTGCGGGTTGTCATCTTGACGAAGTAAGCTGTAGACGCAGGGACCCTCTCTTTTTCTTTCCCCCTTAGATACAGCTAATCACCATGCATTATTTATTGCTCACAATGTCTCTTGCTCTAACCTAACTTCTCAGAGTGTGACTACAGATGAGACCCCTCCCGGGCCCCGAATTTCTGCCTTACACCACAGTCTAGTGTAATTATGCGCATTTTATCTGTTTACAGTTTCTCTGCACGCAATCTAATTTATACTTGTATTACATTCATAGTGGCTGCACTTATTTTCACCACGAGTGGCCACCCCTTAGTCAATCATATGTGACGTATTGCACCAAGGGTATACACAGGGTCATACGCAATCCCTGTTCTATTATAGATCTCGTTAGCATGCCACACGTCATACCAAAACCATATGGTGCTATAGACACACTCCGTTTGGTCTCGCTGCATGCCACATTGCAGTCACACCATACATCCACTGTGAGATATACGTGCACCATGTGCAGAAACAGCATGCATCCTCACCCGCTATGACTATGTATTACCTCACTGTTGTGCCTACTTACCTGAGACTTGATTAGTGGCACCATTGAAATACGCGAAAGATTGCATTTTATGTTGCATTTTCCTTTATGTGTCTTGTCTTGTCTTTATTTCCTTACATGTTTTTCAATTGTGTGTCCGTAAGTATACCGACACCGCCGAGCACTACAACACACCTTAGCGTTTGTGTTGGATACTCACATTTCATGTGGCGTGATTTTTACCACTCACACACTATTCACCCGGTCCTGACGAAAGCCCATTCCCATGTTTTTTCTGGGCTGAAACATGTAGACCAGTATTCGACAACTAGGAGTAAATCCCTCCATTTGCTGCACCATTTGTTTTTAACTGTATCCTGGGCCATCGCTAATAAACATATCAGGCAAGGATTCCCAGAGATATTTTTAATTCACACTACTTTACATAAATACACCACTCCCGCTCCGATCAGGCGTTGTAGCACAACCGGGGGGCATTCGGCCACCCGGTTTGGACCCCAATGATGAAGCATGACACCAACTAGGTTGGTGTGTGAGGGGTCTTTTAAGAAAACCTAATGGTCCCCTGACATTGCTTATCACAACAGTGAGTTCTGTTAGTTTTCCTTCCAGTGGGTTCGTCCACATTGTTTTGCTAATTGGTTTCCTAAGGTGCCATGGCGGGTGGTGGTAGCAGTAGTAGACGGTTGTATTTGCAAAAAAAGAAAATGAGACAGTCAGTCACCTGAGGGAGACTAGGGAACGAATAGTATCAGTACAGTACACAAGAAGAAGACTGCCAAACAAGAAACCATGATGATGAATGATAAGCAATGCTAAAGTAAAATAAAACATAATGGTGGCAGGGATATCCTAGTACAAGTTACAAACTGAAGTTGACTCGACCTATGAAGTGGACAAGCGTAACCTTTAGTGCTGGAAGGATTATAAATAATCGATGCCAGCAATTAATAATTATGATGGGTAATTCTGTTCCTCTGGATAAAAAATTGAATAGCGAATACTGAGCATGGGTGGGCAATCTAATCTATATGTTGCCAGTGTGGACGATATATATATATATATATATATATATATATATATATATATATATATATATACTTAGAGTAGAAGAAGATCCTCGCCCTGCCTTGAGTTAGTGTTACTTTCACCACATCCGCCCCAGCAAGTGTATGATCAATTATTGGTGTAAATTTAGTCACACCTCAATAGAAATCACACAGCCCGGGGGAAGAGGGTTAGGGTTTGATGAATGGTTGGGAAGGGGTATTTGAGAGAAAGGTTTGACAAAGACAAACACTACACATGGACAACACACAATCTTGGCAGATGACCATCATAAATCTGTTAAGGGAGAAAAAGGAAATACATGCATGATGATGACTTGATGATGATGAGTAGTACTAGACTAGTAGTACAGGGCAGCAGTATATTATTAATTATTATTATTATGCAATTGCCTTGCCTGTCTGCCCCCAGAGAGACCCAAATTACAAACATTTTATGTTCTGTTGTACCGGGCTTCCTTTTAAAGCTAGCAAAGAAAATTAAAAAATAGCGGTAGCAGTCAAATATATAAGCAAACATAATAAACAACAACACACACAGTCGTAATGATTGAAGAGAAAAAATTAATCAAATGAAAAGATGATACTATAACTATGTTATGGTCAAATTGGGAGTTGCATCTCGGCATTCCGCTCGGTCCTTCCTTCCATGTTTGCTCCGTCCGTCAATCTTGGGTGCCACTGCCTGCCTGGTGGATGCGGATTGGTAAGGTAAGTGTGAGTTGTTTTTCCCAGTATAGCACAGGGTAAAGGCCGGCCTGTAAGTGTAGATGGAAAAACAAAAGGGATAGTGAAAAATCAAGGAGAAAAGTAAAGTTAAAATGCATAAATTAAGGAGGAGTGCAACAAGAACACTTTCAGAGGCGGCATGGGTAAATCATGTCCACTCTGTTTCCAGCATTAACCTACAACAACAGGACAGAGCAGGCCCGCGGCTCCCACCCAACCTCCACTTAGCTTAGATTTTGAGCCATACAGCACTGAGCATACATACACAGCAACATAGCATTTTCCAAATTAAGTAACTAAATCAATGCACCGCTGTCAGTCATACCACTACACTCGCCTCCTCCGCTACACAGACATGTAGGTCTGGTGTGGTTGTTGTTGACTTGTTTACCTTTTAGGCCACTTCATGAAACGCCTGAGTTATTCCATAAATTATCTCCGATCCTACTGACTGACTGCGAGTATGGTATGGTCATCATGGTGTCCAACTCTGTAGTGTACCGAGTGAGTCCAGAATCAAAAATGCAATGAATCGGCCTGCAGTAGTACAATTTTGTTATTAAACAACAAGAAGGGAAACATTGACTTGAGTCACTTTTTTGTGTGTAGATTAAATACTAGTAGACATCATGCACAACAACAACACAAACACCAATCACTCAGAGTCAGCGTCCAATGCATGCCATCATTTACCTGTTCTTACGGTGCAGTCCCTCTCGGCTCAGAAAGGAGGATAGCTATAGTCAGGTTCTTTGGAGGGACTCAACAAGGCAGGCACACATTTCTTGTACTATTCTCCATCCAATGTCTGGCTTGAGGGAAATGGATTTAGGGCGAGTCAGGAGTGGACTGGAGCAGGACTCGGAGGAGTGGACTTACTTCTTCACTGACTGCACACAGTTGCAACTCCAATCCGGCAATAAAAGAGTAAGACAGTGGTGATGGATTTGTTGTGATTCGAACCAGAAAGACAGACACACACACAAATAATAAAAGTAAATAAGCAAGAAAGAAAGCCTTGTTGTTATCAGGGAAGTAGAGCTCGTCCTCAAACTCTGGTGATTCACCCAGAAGTAGGTCATCTAACACACTACTTCCATGACCTAAGTCGCCGTCATCATCTTCCTGCTGTGCTACTTCAGGTATGGTGTAATCCAGTGGTATAAAGTGCTGATTCATTTTGATCATGGCTAATCTCTCCACATTTTGGGGTGAGAGACTGGTCCTTCTCACTGTCAGAACGGCAACAGCAGGACTGAAAACATGCGCAGAAGAGACACTTGCGACCGGGCAAGCCAGATAGTTTATCGCCAGCCTGCTGAGCACTGGCCATTAGCGCTTTTTCCCATACCAATACAGCACTGGGTTTTGATCACTGAAGATCTCTGTTGGGTCATCCACATAGGCCTGGACCATCCGCTTAATGCTCAGGGGTGCTCCGCTTTCCTCAGCCACTTTTGCCTTTGCCTCAGCACTGGACCTAACAAGCCCTTGCTGTAGAAACCATTCCTGTGTCAATTTTGGTGGGGCTGATGCTCCTGTTCTTGTTTTTGATGTTGTTCTTGGTGTTGTTGGTGGTCTTGACTGCTGTGAGCCAACCGCACTGCCCTCAGGCTGTGAAGTTGAACTTGACGCCGGCTGGAGTAGCGGGCCTCTAATTCCCAGCAGTTCCTTTTCTAAGCGACTGCTTCCGCAGCTATCCAAGTTTTGTACTTGGCAACATCCCCTTCTTAAAAGGGAATCAATGTGTTCAGTACTAGTTTGTACCGTGGATCCAGAATTGTGGCAGAAATGTAATGGTTGGATGACACAATGCCTCTTTGCACCCTTGTATTTTCAGATAAGCGAAGGGTTAAGCTCTCCACCAACTCATATGCTTCTTTTTTTTCCTCCACACCTGCATACATTGCAGACATACCCTTCAGATGTTCCTGTAGCATGTGCAACAATGGGATAGCTTGGCCCATAGTACAGTCTTCCTTGCTCACTTCACGTGTGAAGAGCTCAAAAGGAAATAGCATCTCTGTCAGGCATTTAACTAGGCCCCATTGGTCCATCTCAATGATCATGCCTTTCACAGTAGCATCCCCTCTTTGCATGAGATATTCATTGATTGGTCTGTACTGCTCAAACAGACGTTCAAGCATGTAATAAGTTGAGTTCCAACGTGTTGGCACCTCCCGGATGAGTGCTTTAACTGGCATTCTATGCTCACGTTGAATGATCCTCAGCTGCTTCCGGGCTTTAAAAGAATGGCTGAAATGTGTGCGGATTCTTCTGCAGGTGGTCAGTAAGTTGCTGATTCGGTCTTCTTTTTTCAGAAAGTCTTGAACAATGATGTTAATGCAGTGCGCCGAACACAGGACCCTGAAATAGCCACCATCAGACATGGCCTTAACTATATTACTGCCATTGTCTATGGCAACAAAACCAATGTGAAGCCCTCTTGGGCGCAGCCATTCAAAGACCTTGCTGTCAAAGTCTTCCAAAATGTTTGCAGCAGTATGAGATTTCTCCATGGCGAACATGGCTACAGTTGCATGTTTCCGAGTGGCATTAAAAATCTCAATAGTGTCAACAACACCTGCTGCAGATATCTTTTCTCTAACCCCAACAAAAGAGATCCAGTGTGCAGTGATGCACATGTAATCAGTGTCTTGGAAACTGGTCCACACGTCTGTTGTCAGTTGGATAGTGTGAACAGCACTCTGCTGCAAAGCTTGTCCAAGCAATTCCAGCACGTTGTGATGTAGTGCTGGAACAACAACTCTGGCGAAATAGGACCGGCTGGAACCTTCCATTTTGGGCAGATGGCTGTCACAAATTCAAGAAAACTCACCCCTTCCCGCTAGCTCTCTTGTCCTCTTTCCTCAAGGATAGATCCCAAGGGGTGACGCTTCAACATTTCTATTCAGAGGCCTTCTCCTTGCCCTGTGGTGTGCCGCAGGGCTCATCTCTGAGCCCTACGCTTTTTAATCTTTATGTAGCACCCTTAGCGACAATAATCCACTCTTCTGGAATGGAGGTAGTGTCATATGCAGATGACACACAGATCATGGTGTCAATCCCCAAAAAATCAAGCTCAATAGCAGAGAATGTCTCTAGTTGCATGACCAAAGTGGCAGAGAGGATGTCATGTAATTTTCTAAAACTTAATGGGGACAAGACGGAAGTAATGATCTTTGGCCCAGGAACACTTAGCTGGAACAGCAATTGCTGGCCACACTCCTTGGGAACATGCCCTATCCCAGGAAAAAAGGCCAAGAATCTTGGAATATTGATGGACACAGAACTTAACTTTAATGCCCAAATAAATCGTATCACAACTACCTGCACATGGATTATCAGGATGCTCAAGAAAATCTTCCCATTCATTCAACAGTCCGCTCGCAAGCGGGTTGCCCTTGCCCTGGTAATGTACAGACTCGACTATTGTAACTCACTGTATCTGGACTCAAATAAGAACAGGCAGCACAGACTCCAGGTTATGCAGAATGCATTGGCGAGACTGGTCCTGGGCATACCCAAGGGACAGTCCACTGCAAAGGGACTGGAGTCCCTACATTGGCTCACAATTAATAAACGCATTAGATTTAAATCTCTCTGCATGGTCCATAAGGCCCTTCACCTTCCATACCCTGCAAGATTGAAAACTATGTTTGGCCGGTATCTCCTAGCCAGACCCCTTCGTTCTTCGCTACTACTACAGCTCACGGTACCAAGAACTAAAAGAAAAAGATGGGGCAACAGAGCATTTTCTACGGCTGCGAGTAAACTCTGGAACACCCTTCCACTAAGCATAAGAGCCATTCCCCATCTCCTGCCCTTCAGGAAGGCTCTTAAGACATGGTTATTCCCCTTATAGTTATCTTCTTATGGACTATGAGCTGGTGTTTCCGGACGGTGATCTATAGCGCCTTGACACCTTTTTGGTAATTGCTGCGCTTTATAAATTTAAAATCAAATCAAATTAAATTCCACAAAAGAAAAAGGGAGGACATCCAGCGCTAACATTTTAGCCAGCTTCGTATTGTACAAACGTGCCGTTGGGTGGTTGCGTTCGTACTGCCCCTCCGACCTAAACATGCTGAGAATGGTAGCTTGATTCTTTTCTTTTCTGGTGCCACTGATGCAGGTGACTTCTTGACGCCAGATGTTGTTAGGCTCAACGCATGTTTTTTCGTTGCGGTACTCTCTTGCCTGGGACCCCTTGGTGTCTCAGCCTGACTCTTACTCTTGTGCCACTGCGATGTTACTGATGAGGATGTGGGCGGTACCACTGCACTGCTGGGGACAGGGCTACTTTGTGTACCAGAGAAAATGTCTCCCTCTTGTCCATCTTCAACCGCGATCGTATCTTCTACTTGTTCCTCTGCACCAACAATAGGAGCATTTTTTTGACCGCTAAGGTGTGCCTCTCACTGGATCAAGTGGTGTTTTTTCAGATGGGCTGTTTGGCCTCCGGTACCATAGTTTGTACCAAGCTTACCCCGACTAACACCTTGTCCACAAATGGAGCATTTAGCAATGATCACCTCCTTCCTGCTAACCAAAAAGAAGTCTCAAACTGGGGAGGTCAACTTTCTGGCACTGCTGCTGGTGCCACTTGCAAGTCCGGATGAACTGGTAGGTGGGCGTGAAGTTTGACTCTCTGCAGTACCTACTTCTACTGAGGTGGTAGTTGTGGTGGATGTATGTGGCTGCCGGCGAAATATGGAAGCTGGAGGTGGTGTTGGTGGCATGATCTGTGTTGGTGGTATCTGTGCCACATCCCTCACAACAATTTGGGATGGGGTAATGTCGGTCTCCACTGGGGCGGGACTAATGTCCATGATGACTGGCTCGTCATCATCCTCCTCTTCTACATCTACCTCCATAACTCTAAGGCTTTCTGGAACCTTCCTTTTCCCTAGCCTTGTCTAGTGGCGGGTCTCACTCTCAGACTGAGGTGGGATCCAAGTGGCGTCTAGATCATCAGAAGGGGGCTTGCAGAAGAAGTTTATGGACTAACCCTCCTTTTCCTTGCTGGGGATCTGGAAGACAATGGATCTTCTGAAAGAGTGGCTTGCTCTTCTTCCTCTGCAGGAACCTCTGTCTCCTGAACTGCTCCTACTTTGGGAGGAACAACTACTATTGGGGCGGTTGTGGCTGTTGTTGCCCACTTATCTCAGTTCCCTGCATTGATTGGGTACTACTTTGCGATAACTGTAAGTCAATTTCAACATCACTGCTCGTCGGAGTTGTTGTGATTAGACTGGCTGCCTCTGCGACAGACATGGGCTTGGGCCTAGGTTGGTGGGGAGGGTCCACTGATGTGGGGGTGCTGCTCCCAGCTTGCTACCCGGACACCGCTGCTGCATGCGCAGTTTTTGGTTTCCCAAAAGAGATCTTGGGCGACACACCAGTCTTGGTAAGTGGCAGTGCCTTCTTCCCACTGGCAACTTTCTTGGTACTGGAGGACCTGGTACCTTTCTTTGGGGCCATCTTTTTCAGATGTCAGCAGCACGCAGAGGCACAAGTTGAAGAGATGTCTGTGGTCACACGTCACGCAACGTCGTGCGCAGCAGGACTTCTGTCTGGCAGTACAATGGGTGATGATGCCTCCTCCTCTTTTGTGCACCTAAAAGCAAAGAAGCAAGAAGAACTTCAGTGAAACGTGGTATTCATTGTTGTGGTTCAATTACTACTAGTACAAACAAACAAATATAATATATAACTTTGTGTGTGGTCACAAGTATTAATATTATTATTAAATGTATTACCTCAGTTATTAAAAAAACATAACAATACAGTGTAGGCATTTGTGAGACTGCCCAAAACAAGGGCATTCATGGTTGGTGTACTAGTGTACCGTACACTGAGGAAGGATAGGAAAGAAGAAGAGCAACAAAAATACAAATGTAACGGACCCTGTTTGGCATTGTGCATCACATGGGATTCAGCATTCAGGGAGCTGCAGCTGACAATGGACGACTATTACAAACAAACAACACTCACACACTGGCCAGACAAAGGAGGCATGCTAAACAACACAAATTTAATACAACAATGCCAAAAACGAAAATCCACAGGGCTAAAAAAGTTTTGCAAGTTACACAACAACCACACACTTCCAACAAAGGCATTTATTTAACACACATGAAAAAAAGTGAAAACCCCCCATAAAACACATTTTGCATTTCAATCCAATGCCATCCATGCCCTAAATGATGTTTAAATTCAACAGACGCCACAGAAACAGTGTCATGCACCCATGAGTAGCTCTGGCCTGGGCCTATTGGTTGGAAAACCCATTGGCAGACTAGGCCACATAGTGGTGAATCAAATCAATTTAAATCAGTATATTGCAAATTTATTAGAAAATGTAGTGAACTGTGCTACATTTTTTGCTGGATAAAAGAAGAAAAAATTGCATGCAAAACAACAACCAGCAAGAAGGCATGGCCACCACAAAGAAGGCTTGCAGGCCTAATGCAGAAGCACACTGGCAGCCCCTTCACAAAATGGCCACCAGCTACATGGCCAGGCCACAACAACAAGAAAGGGAAAACAGACAATGCAGGCCTATGGCATAAGGACACTGGCTGCCTTAACAAAATAGCCACCAGCCACATGGCCAGGCAGGCCACAACAACAAGAAAGTGAAGACAGACAATGCAGTCCTATGGCAAAATCACACTGGTTGCCTTCACAAAATGGCCGCCAGCCACATGGCCAGGCAGGCCACAACAACAAGAAAGGGAAGACAGACAATGGAATGCAGGCCTATGGAAAAAGCAGTGCACACTGGCTGCCTTCAGAAAATGGCCACCAGCCACATGGCCAGGCAGGCCACAACAAGAAGCAATAGGCCAAGAGGAACAAACGAAAGAAGACATGCAGGTCTACGGCAAAAGCACTACCACCACCACAAAATGGCCACCAGCTACATGGTCACTCACAACAACAACCAGGAGGCCTGGAAAACAATGAACTCAAGCAGTCCTATTAGGGACACAGACTTTACAAAATGGCCTCTGGCCACACGGAGAGGCTCAGCCAAGGCAAATACTGGCCCACTTTTACAAACAAACACACTCACACACTGGCCAGACAAAGGAGGCATGCTAAACAACACAGCTTTAATACAACAATGCCAAAAATGAAAATCCACAGGGCTAAAAAAGGTTTGCAAGTTACACAACAACCACACACATCCAACAAAGGCATTTATTTACCACACATGAAAAAAAGTGAAAACCCCCCCAAAAAACACATTTTGCATTTCAATCCAATGCCATCCATGCCCTAAATTAGGTTTAAATTCAACAGACACCACAGATACAGTTGTTTCATGCACCCATGAGTAGCTCTAGGCCTACTGGCTGAAAGGCCTTTTGGCAGACTACTGGGCTAGCGAATTAAATAAATGTTGCAAATTGATTTCAAAAGTTGGAGAAAATGTAGGGAACTTTGCAACATGTTTCGTTTATAAAAGAAAACTAGAAGAAAAATTACGTACAAAGAAACAACTAGGCCCCTACTGAAACTACAGGCCACCCACCACAATACATAAAAAAAAAAACGATGAAAAGTACAAAAAAATGAAGGTGCAATGCCCCAATCAAAAAAACAACACCAATATTCCAACTTACTTGTGAAATCTCAAATCCAAAAGTCCTCAAATCCAATGATATATGATGCAGCAGAAACAAAGAGGGATCCTTCCAGCTCCAAATCCAAATGAAAAGTGAACAGGAGATGGACAAAGCACTTGGAGGAGCCTGCTGGACAGGAACAGGAAGTTGGAAACACTGGGGCACTTCCTTCCTCTTCAAAAAAAAAGTAAAAAAAGAAAAAGGACTCCTTGCACAAAAAAGTACAGCCAAATGTCAATCTGAGGAGTTTTTTTTAATCCAAATCATCATTTCGAGAAGGTTTTGATGCTTCTCGAGAGAGATTCTTCTCCAGATTGCAAATTCTGCGTGTTCGGGATCGCGATCTTTACAAAACTTCCCCCGGAAGTCCGATGGCGCGTCTGACTGATTTGTTCGCGATCGCACACACTTGCGGCACCGTGCGGCCGGCTACCAAATCTCGTGGCGCTTGCAAACGGATGGGAAATCTCGTCGGTGATCGCAGGCATCCCGGTAAGTCGCTCCCACACGTGCAAAAACTCATTTTGAGCACGCGAACGCAAAAAAAATTCCGCTCCAGTGCAGAGTTTTCGGTAATTCCGTGTTCTACGCGGAACACAGAGTTGACGAAAATCCGCAAACTCCGCGAGCGGAGCGGAGTTTTACGCCCAGGATTAATCCCTTTCCAAAGTACCCTCAGTTCAGTCAATTTTAAAATTCCTACAGCAAATTTAGACGACTGGTATACAATACTTAGACTTGTCTGGAGCAGATTAAAGAGAGCTGCTGATAGATACTGTGGGCCCGATTCACAAAAGTAATCTGAGACAAAATACTAACTATACGACTTTCGGTATTCACAGAAGGCATTTAGGAGCACTAAAGTTAGGATTTTGTCTCAGTTAACCTTACGTTTTGGTCTTAAGTTAAACTTAAGACAAACTTAAGTTTAACTGAGACAAAATCCAAACTTTACGACTAGGATTTTGTCTCAGTTATACTTAAGTTTGTCTGAAGTTTAACTACAGACCAAAACTTAAGTTGAACTGAGACAAAATCCTAACTTTAGTACTCCTAAATGCCTTCTGTGAATACCAAAAGTCGTAAAGTTAGGATTTTGTCTCAGATTAGTTTTGTGAATCGGGCCCTATGTTCCCATCCCACAAGATAGAAAAATACCTAATAATATCTATCCCCCCAGAAATTGACCATTAAAGGCTCAATCTTATAGTTGCTGTTTTTTTTTTGTCCTATTGGGGCACTACAAAGAATGGTTCCCTTGGCTGAAAAGGTAGCTTTCTCTGCTCTGTAAGATAAGAAGCAATCCATTTGAGAGCATTTTTACAGATTCCAAAATCGTGAAGTCTTTGTGGTGGTGGACACTGTCAAATGTGACTGATAAATACAGAAGCAACAAGGCAGCTACTCTGTACTTCTCAACTGGAAGTTTTAAATCATCCCAGATGGATATAATGGCTGACTCTGTGCCTCTGCCTGGTCTGAATCTGAACTGTTGCTCTGACATTGAGTCATTATAGGCCACATGTACCACCCGTTTTTGCATGCGCAAACATGTCTGCGACCCGTTTGCGCATGTAAAAACCTACAGGGCCATGTACAAACCCTATTTAGCGAGTCGCAATTTATTTGTGATTTGTTAAATAGGATTTGCTACTCGCTATTAGGAAGGGGCATTCCCTTCCTAATAGCGACCCCAAATGCCATGTATGACTGTTTTGCGACCGCAATTGCAGTCACAAAACAGTCGCAGTTTACCACCCTTCACAGAAGGGTGGTAAACCACTCGCAAACAGGAAGGGGTCCCCAGGGGACCCCTTCCCCTTTGTGACTGGCTCTAAAAATATTTTTAAGGGCAGGCAGTGGTCCCAGGGACCACTGCCTGCCCTTAAAAATGAAACAAAAATGTTTCATTTTTCTTTTTTAAATGCATCCCGTTTTCCTTTAAGGAAAACGAGCTGCATTAAAAAAAACTGCTTCATTTAAAAGCAGTCCCAGACATGGGGGTCTGCTGAGCCCAGCAGGCCACCATACCTGGGAGGGCTAGCCATTCCCAATGGGGTCGCAAATTGCGAATCCCTCATGAATATGCATGAGGCATGCAATTTGCGACCCCATTGGGAATTGCAATCAGTGTCGCAGATACTGTTGTACATACCAATTTGCGACCCGCAAATTGCGAGCCGCTATTGTGAAGGAATTTGCGAGTCGCAAATTCCTTGGTCGTACATCTGGCCCTATGTTCTGTAAAGTTAGAGAGTTAAGTAAACAGTGCTCTCTCCAATTTGTTTCTTAATGGTCCATTTGATATGGGCCAGTAGTTTGCTGAATCGGAAGGGTCAAGGTTCCTCTTTTTGAGGAGAGGTTTAATGTAGGAGGTTTTCAGCTCAGGTGGGAATTGACCTAGTTCTAGGGACTTGTTGAGTAGGCAATTGGCTAACCCCCTGTATTGGTTGAACAAAGGAAATCTTTAAAGCTTTTTGGCAGTGCTGGGTCTGAAGGTGGTCTGGATAGTCTGGCTGCAATGACAATATTGAGAAAATCTTTTTGTAACAGGGTATTGAAAGTGTGTATTGATGATTATGGTTGTTTTTTTCTAAGGTGGTTTGGTCATGTGCTGTTGTGGTATAGTCCACATTCTCCTTAAGGTAATATTCAATCTTTTTAATTTGTGAGATCAGGTCATTGAAGATTTTGTCACAGAAGTCTTGTGATCATGGAGTTTCTGTGCTTTGGCACCCTGGATTGCAGAATTATGTTGGAATTTTCTGTTATGCATGTGGAATGGTGGTCCCCTCTTGTGGATCTGATTACTCTTCTGTAGGCACTGCAATAGTGGTGCAAAAGTATGGTTTTGTCTGTTTCATCTCTTGATTTTCTCTATATGACTAGTAGTGCGTTGAGTTGTGTTTTCATTCTTTGGATCTTGTCATTAACCAAATTGGTGTTCTTTTTGTGGTCAACACTGTATGTGGTTTTGTTGGCATCTGTTTGTCCAGTGCAGTGGAGCTACTGTTGTAGAAGGGGTGTATGTCTTTTGGCTTTTATTGTGGTTCTTTCAAGGTGAGTGTTGAACGTTTGTTGAGGTTGGTTTTTGGTGTCTCTAAAGTGTTGTCATTGATAGGTGTGTTGATCTTGAAAGTGATGATGTTGTGGCCACTCCAGCTAATGAGGGAGTTGTCTGTAACCGTCAATTGTCCTAAGGGTGCAAATATGACATCTAGAGTGTGTCCTGCTCAGTGAGTTGGTCCAAAAATGATTTGTTGGCGGTTGAAGGCTTCAAGGATGGTTGTGAAAGCTGCGATTGTGGTTAGATTCTTCTTGTCAAACCATATGTTAAGGTCTTCTACAATGTGTAGGTTTGGGTGGTCTAGATGGGACTTGGTTACTGTATCTAGTAAGACATGTTTAAAGTTGCCATTGCTGCTTAGTGGTCTATATATTAAGAGGAAGGAATAAATTATAGTTGGAGTGGAGTGACAGCTTATCATCAAGGATTATCAGCCGTCCATGGTTCAATGTATATTATTACTCTAGCCAAATTGAAATTGTGCTTTCCCAAAAGGAAGAGTTTCTAGTCTCAGGCAATCAGAGAGGGGAAAGCTTCAGGTTTTAAAGTGTATTCCATATGATCCTTGATTAATGTGCGATACATAACACTCCTAACGTGATCCTTTCTCCAGGCTATTCTAACAAAGCCTTCCATGAGTGAAAGGACACAATTATAATTTTGGTTAGAATACACCAAGTTCTCAGACTTGGCACCATTCAGGGGCAGACTGGAATTAAAAGGCAAAAAGGAGCCAAGGGTCACATGTATGACAGTTTTTATCAGTCACAAACAGCGAATCAGGCATTTGCAACCGCTAAAACGCCCTGTCGCATGTATCAATCCTATTTTGCTAGTCGGTAACCTGTTACCAACTCGCAAAATAGGGTTTGCGAGTCGGTATCAGGAAGGAGCATGCCAAGGGCATCCTTTCCTAATAGCAAGTTACAGGGGGGTGTAAGATTGTTTTGCAACTGGAATTCTGTCGCAAAACAATCACATTTTACCGCCTACTTCAAGTAGGTGATATGCCAGTCGCAAACAGGAACTTGTCCTCTGGGGGCACCTTTCCCTTTGTGTTGCCATCAAAAATGTTTTTTAAGAGCAGGCAGAGCTCCAACGGACCACTGTCTACTCTTAAAAAATGAAAAAGAAACAATTCATTTTTCTTTTTAAATGCATCCTGTTTTCCTTTAAGGAAAATGGGCTGCACTTAAAAAAAAACCTGCTTTATTTAAAAAGCAGTCACAGACATGGTGGTCTGCTGACCCCAGCAGGCTACCATCCCTGTGAGTGTGGGCCATTCCCAATGGGTCGCAAATTGTGACCTGCCTCATGAATATTAATGAGACAGGTCCCTTGAGATTCATTTGGGAATCACAAACAGTGTCTGAGACACTGTTGCACATTTAATTTTGCGGCTCGCTAATTGCGAGTCGACAAAAATCTCAATTTGCGAGTCGCAAAATCAAATGGTTGTACATGTGGCCCCAAATCACTTTAAAGATATTCACAGGACATGCTAGACTTGAGTTTGTTTCTGAAATCAAGTAGCCATTCGGTTAGTGAATAAAGCATGACAGTATGTATTTTACAACAAAAAATATCTGCTCAGAAGGATAAGATGAGCCAGAAAAGATAATTTCACAGGAACTCTGTTTGAGGAGTTATACTTTTGCACTAATTAGCAAAAAGGTTATTTCCTGTAAAAACCTTGAAACAGGGAACATGAGAGGCCAAGGTGTTAGGAGAAATTTTAACTCCTGAATCAAATAGAAAAATCTTGAAGGAGATTACGAAAAAATATATACATTGCAAGTTGAATGATGTGCTTTTTATTTGCGCGGTTCTTGCAACAGAATGTACAAAAAACCCGGAAACTTGCTGTTTTCAATAAGGCACAAAAGCAAATGAGACGAATCCTCATCTCTCTCAAGCTCTTTGTGTATGAGATCCTAACAGTCTTCTGCAATTGATGGATTTGTGTGGCAGGAAAGCCAGTATATGATACGTTTGGGTAATCAAGTGAACATGGTGAAGCATGAAAGCTCTGAGTAAGTGCAGATGAAAATTTTGAAAACATATTTATAGAAAAAAACAGAACGAGGACTCATTCTCCTTTTTGATTATTCAAGAACAATTACTTAATTACGATAATTTCCCTACTTTATGTATATATTCTACTAAAAGAAAGGAATGGAGTAATTTGTTTTATAACTGTCTTGCACCAGTGCTGGCTGTAGTGTCTTGTGAATTAGAGATGACGGGGCCCTTTTGGTCCCTGACGGACTCCGTAGAACAATGACATAAGTGCTTGGGTGTGGGGATAGAATTCATACTGTAGAATTGTAAGTTAACGGTTACACGCTGAGGAATAAAAGACGTGTAATGTCAAGCTTCATGTGTGGCGTAATCATTTACAAGCACCTAAGCTGGGGAAAATGCTACAAATGGTGACAAGATAGGGGATTACGAAAACCCTGCGACCTGAAGAACCAAAAGTTCTCTTATGGAGAGTTTGCTGTGGCACAGCAAACTGCTCGTGCATGCCACATGTGCCTTAATGAAAATCGATGGTTGGTGTATGTGGAGTCAAAGCGCTCCTCCAGCCAGTGCAAGGCCTATGAAGGAAGTGTAGGCCTCAAAGAAAGTTTCTTGTCTGCTAGAAATTTGCTGGTAAAGTCAAGACGAGAGATTGTGCACCATAGCATAACCAAACCACCATTCGTTCAGTATGACAACGCTAAAGACAGCAACACCTGGGTACAGAGAAGCGCCAAAGCCAGTGATTGCCGAAGGCAAGGAAGCACTAAAAGCGAAAAACATTTATAACCTAAAGAAATGATAAAGGCAGTAACAATCAGTTACGGAAAGTGCAACAAGCGGTGGCAGCAAGGTGCAAGAGAATGCAGTGAGTAGCAGCAAGAAAAATATTAGAGGCGGCAACCAACAGATATATAGAGAATATATAGAGAATAAAATCACGCTTTCCAGAACTTGAGTAAAGAGAGTCATCATACCACAGCCTTTGACCCAGGGGTTGTGAATATGGAGCTGTTGATCCTGGAAGCGGACACCACAGGCGGTGTTGGGGCATTACGTACAACTCGAAAGTCCATCAGAAACTGAAAGGCTCCAAAGGCAACGAGAAATGAAGCCATACAAGTTCAGATTGGCCATGGTGATCCAGAAGCAAGCAGGTCGCAAGAACTTGCAGCTGGTATTAATGGTGCAAGTCAAGGTGAATAGCATATACTCTCATCAGAAAGGCCATAACTGGTTATGATGGTTATTGTTGTGTAGTTCCTATAGAACCTATATGGGATCTGCACGTTTAGACAACATTCACTGCAGGATTGGTGTAAGACTGACTCTAGACACCCCCACCTGGTATGTTGGTCTGTATACCAGCTAGCTCACAGTTCCATTAGAAACTCCTCTTACCAAGGAGAGAATAGTTATTGGCAACTATCGAACATGACAACCCTGATCCCTCAGGACAGTGGAAACAGTGTACTACTTTTCGCTCAGTCACTCGTGCTCATTTATATATAAAATACATGACAATAAAATGCGTACTCCTATGATGTTACCCTAACTAGATGTACCTACCATGTATGTAGGTGTTAAGCCAAGAATCCCTCTAGGATACAGTCAACCCCATTACCTGAAGTGAGGGACTGTGGGACCCCGTCTTGGTCTCGAGCTGGACACCCCTTAAGGGATGTTAGACCACTGCGAGCTGGAGTATCTGCATGCAGGAATCTCAGGGGGATATGTACAAGGAAGTGGCAGAGCGTGTTGTTAGCCTCCTTGGCTTAACGACACGCTCCGCCCCTTCCGAAACGCAAAGCTGCACCATATTTACAAGAATGTGGTGCAGCCTTGCGCTTCCCCCTGCGATGGCGCTAAGTTGAACAACTTAGCGCCAACGCAGGCACCCTTGCACCAGAGTGCAAGGGTGTCTGCATGCAGGGGAGGATTGTTTATGTGTAGGAAGGTGCCCCTTCCTGCACATAAACAATCCTGAAATGCAATTCTGGCACTTTCATGTGTGCTGCTTCATGCAGCGCACATGAACTTGACAAAATGGCATTTTTTTTAAGGTTTCTTTATGTACAGGAAGGGACACCTTCCTGTACATAAACAAACCATGGCATTTTGCTTTTCCATGTGTGCTGCACAAGGCAGAACACATGGAAAAAGCAAAAACGAGGAGAAATAATGCATTTCTCCTCGTTTTGCCAACTTAAGACCCGGATTTTCATGGTCTTAATTTTGGCGCGGCCTCCTATGTACGCCACCCTTGTACATAAGGGGCAGCGTCAAATGCAATGGGTGTTGCAGTGGAAAGCCCACCACAACAACCACTGCACGCCCCTTTCACGCTAACCATAGCGTGAAAGGGGGCCTTATGTACAAGGCAGCATTAAGCCACGTTAAGTGGCTTAACGCTGCCATGTACATAAGGCGCAGCCCCTATCGCCCCCACAACGTCGGTAAAAGTGACGTTGTGGTGGCGATAGGGGCTTGTACATATGCCCCTCAGTGTCTCGCGTCAGTGTGTCGGCAGGGAAGTCCTGATCTCCTCTGACTATCTCAGCAAGATGTGATGTTTATATACCCAAAGGTATCCCCAGCGGTTCTACCTTGCTGTGCAATTGTTAGACTTAGGATGACGTCAGAAATGAACCTTGTACATAGTTATTATGTAGGAGATGGTAGTCCTGCTGAGTTTCCATGAATCCAAGATTCCTCATGCATAATGTATGAGGCTATTGTTCAGGGAAAACCCCACGTTCAGTAAGCAGTACTGTAACTAGGTAAAGGGTCAGTCCTAGTGGCTCGTTATGTATGTAATGTAGGGACAAATATAGGTGAAAGGTTGGGATGTTACCCAGGCCTGTATTGGGGTACCCATATGGATGGATGGATATGATGCCACTTCTTTCCTAAAATAGGCCTGGGCGGAGTTTGCAGAGTTCTGGTACTCGGAACTCCACAAAGTGAATAAAAAACTCAGCTGTGCTATGCGGAGTTCCGCAAGCGGAGGAGTGCATTCAGTCACGCCATTTGTATCGATTTTCAGCACTGATGCTCGATCTACTCGAGCGGCAACATTCTCAACACGAACTGAAGGTTTCTCAATGCGACCAGTCGCGGCCATCCACGACTACCCGTGTTGAGAAAACTCCCTGGCAGGTGGATTTTCCTTGCTCGCACTCGTCAACTTGTCGTTGGAGCACAAGCGAGGAAAAAAATCCGCTACATGGAGTGAAGTTTTTTGGAACTCCGCATCTCCGTGGAGCGCCGAGTGCGGACTACTCCACAAACTCCGCGAACAGAGCGGAGTTAACAGCCCAGGCCTACTTAAGGCCATGCCTCCCTTTGATACTGGCAAAAAGCAAAATATTGGTGACAGATGTACTGCCTGTATCGAAACCTTTGATGATTTCATTGATGCGCTGGAAGAAACAAACAACAAAAATATCATTAAGTATCTAAAGAATTAAAGAACTTGGTGGATGAAGGAGTCAATGAGGTAATAAAGAAGATACCACACAGTGGTGAAGTGATGTACCGCCAAATCAAATAAGTGTTTATCACCAAGTTCAATCCAATGCCAAATGTCAGCTACAAAAGGTACCCCGAAGGTGCCTTGTTTCCGGTCCAGTGGAGGACCTGGCCTGGCAGTTCGGGCTGGACTGTTGCCTTGGGGAGCAGGGTCAAGACTGATTTGCATATGGCTGGGTCCAAACTGGAATGGTATGATGAGCAAAACAGCAATGGATTTAGGCCCAGATCTCTGTACTGGGTGTGAGTGTTTGACATTGTTCAGCATTACGCCCATTAATTATTCTTTTTGCACAAGGCCAAGCGGCAACATCAGTTGAAGCAAGTAGAAACTGCAACGTCGATTGTCATCCAATTCTTCGTATAAAAGTTTGTCACCATCATTGTCAAGCGACAGTCGGAAAGATGGGTGTTTGATGTCAATATTGACCACTGAAGGACGTGTGCAAGGAGGATTTGCTTCTTGAATGGTAGTGTGCCAGTCGAAACGAGATAGACCAGTGAAAGTGCGAAATTCATTTGGACACTGTCCCAAAACCACACTGAAGGTGAATGGGTGCTCCATCTTATCATAAACAGTAGCACGTTCAATAAATATTATGCGAGTGGAAAAATAGAATTAGCTGTCTCCAGTGCCCCTTTTAACCCTGTTGAAAACCAAAGTGTATTTGTGAGCTGCTTCCACGCCACTGGAAGGTCAAAGTTCATTTATAGGAACTGTGAAACATAAAAAGTTGAAAGTACAAGCACCAATTCATGTCCTGCCAGGCACTTTGTTGAGTGCATGTTTACTTCGTTTCAGCACTGCAACTGACCTGGGGCTGATTCCTGTGAACTACAATGTCAATGCCTATCATGAGGTACCAATTTGTAGTGCTGAAAAAGGACAGTGGAGGAGCTGTGCGCATCTGCTTTGATATGCGACAAGAGAACAATGCGATTGAAAGAGAACGGCATCTAGGTCCGCACATTACTGATATGATTATGCAGCTGAATGTAGCCAACACCTTTTCCCACCTCGATTTGAACAAAGGGTGTCACCAACTTGACTGGAAGAAAATTGCAGGGACATTACCTACTTTTCGACTCATGTTGGGTTGTTTAGATATAAGTGTCTAAGTTTCAGAGTCTCATCAATTGCAGAACTCTTTCAGGATGTCATTTTTTGCATATTACAGCTAGTTACAAATGTTTTCAATTACTGTGATGACATACTAGTTTATGGGGCCACAAGAAAAAAACAGCCGCGGACGCTGCAGGTAAGAGCAGTGGGGTGGTGGGGCCAGGTGATTGGGGGATTTCGAGAGACGACCACGAGGGAAAATGTATTATTTATTTAATTTGCCCTCGTGGTCGTCTCTCGAAATACCCTCTCTCCTGGCCCCACTGCCCCACCGCTCTTACCTGCAGCGGCCGCGGCTGATGATAAAGCTCTTACACAAGTGTGTCATATACTTGCTGATGCAGGTCTCAATTTAAATACATACAAATGTGAATTTCATAAAACTAAACTCAAGTTCTTTGGTCATATCTTTTCTGAAGGGGGAATGATCCAAATAAAGTACAAGCCTTGTCATCCACTTCTCCTCCATAAGATGTAACTATGCTGCGATTATTCATGCATGGCCAGTTGCTGTTCAAGGTATATATGTGACTTTGCCACTGTGAGTGCTCCATCGAGAGACTTAGCAAAATGAAATATTCCATTTTGATGGTCACGTGACTGTGAACAAAGCTTCAAGAAAATCAACATGCAATTGAGAACGCCACTGAAATGGCATTCTTTGATCCAAAATTGCAGACGGAGGTTGTTGTTGATACGAGCCCTGTGGGGTTGGGTGCTATCCTGGACATCCCAATGCACTCTGACACATCGTGGCTTATACGAGCAGAAGTTTGTCATTGATGGAACGTGCCTATTCACAACCTGAAAAAGAAAGCCTTGCTGTGGTGTGGGCTTGTAAACATTTTCATTTGTTTCTGTATGGAAAGCATTTCACGGTTGTCACAAACCACCAGGCATTGCTCACCATTTCTGCCAGTCCTAAAGCTAAGATGCCCCCTGGCATTGAGAGGTGGGGGTTGCAACTGTACGAGTATGATTATACGATTGTACATCATCCAGGAAAAGCTCAAAATCCTGCTGACTACTTCTCATGCGTACCAATACTGTGTCATAGCACCACTTCTAAAGCAGCTGATGCTTATGTTAACTTCATAATGAAATCCAGTACATCAGCTGCCATATCAGTAGATCAAATAATTGCTGCCATGAGCACTGACACATTTGCAAATTCTCAAAGACATTAATACCTATCACTTGTACAGAAATCAGGCTCGACCTATTCATAATTACCATGAATACCAGAAATTCAAAAATGTGATGGAAGAACTTTCAGTCATTCCAGAAGGCATCATCTTATGTGGTCGAGCATTGTCGTACCTGAGAGTCTGAAACAACAAATCATTGAACTGGCACATGAGGAACATATTGGAATTGTAGCTATTAAACGGGCTCTACTGGGAACGAGTGTGGTTCCCTCATCTTGATGAAAGAGTTGAAGAAAAATTAAGAACCTCTCATTTGTGCACCTGCTAGTCATCCAAAAAACACCCCACCTCCATTAAACATGTCTGATCTCCCAAAGCATGCCTGGGAGAAGATTGCAATTGATTTCTTTGGACCCCTTGACAATGGACATCATCTACTAGTCATTCTTGATGAATTCTTCTGTTTCCCCCTTGTGGAAGATCTGTCATCAACTACTCATGACAGAGTCATTGAGAGATTATAAAGAATTTTTGCAACACTGGGTGTTCCTTCATTTTTTAAATCTGGCGATTGCTCACCTTTCAATAGTCAAGAATTTAATGATTTTCTCACTCATCTCAATGTCAAGCATCAGAAAAGCACACCTCTTTGCCCACAGACGAATGGTGTTGTCAAGAGGTTCATGAGCGCCCTCAAGGACATAGTTCAGCGCGCTCCACTGGAAAAGCTTAACCTCAAATCAGTTCTTCCGTCTGGGCTTCATGCATACAGGTCAACTCCCCATTCTGCCACTGGTGAAAGCCCTGCCACCTCAATGTTTGGGAGAGCCATAGGCACCAAGTTGCCCCAATGAACCGTTGAAAGCTCTTTTGACAGTGATAAACTTTGCACTACTGACTCATCTCACAAAGAAAGAATGAAGACCTACAGGGACAGGCGCTGCTGTGCTCGGAGCACTGTGCTCAGAAGAGGAGACCATGTCATTGTCAGGCAGAAACAGAAACACAAGTCTGATGCTTCTTTTGATGTTCACCCATTAATGCTTGTGACTAGTAAAGGACACATGGTGAGTGCTCACCATCCTGGAAAGTCCATTGCATGTGATTCTTTGCATTTCAAGCACCTGCCTCAATATTCGTCAACTCCAGATGCCAGAGTGAAACTTACCCACCTGAGAATCTGGAGAGCCGAATGACAGTATCAAAGCCTCAGTCACCAGTGCCAGTCATGGACACTTCCCCTTACGGGTGAGTAGTCGCGCTTTAACAAACCCCTGATTTATTGATTTATCTCCTCTGAATCACATGACAAGATATGGTCGGGTAATTAGAGCACCAAAACGACTTATTGAAGAGTTGTAATATATATAGATATATTATTTGTATTTGTACTTTTCATTTAACAGAGGGGGAGATGTAGGGGCATATTTACAAGCCTCTATCGCTAAAGGAATATCACTTTTTTAGACGCTCCTGTGGCGATAGGGGCTTCGCCTTACTCACAAGCCACGTTAAGCCACTTAATATGGCTTAATTCCACATTGTGAATAAGGCTTGCTTTCACGCTATAAGTAGGGTGAAAGGGGTGGGCAATAGGTGTTGCAGTGGGCGTTCCACCGCAACACCCATTGACTTTAACACTGCCCCATATTTCCAAGGGTGGTGTAAATATGGGGCAGTGCCAAAATTAAGACCAGGGAAAACCTGGTCTTAAATAGGCGAAACATGGAGAAATTGATTATTTCTCATTGTATTTGCTGTTTCTATGTGTGCTGCATTGTGCAGCACACATAGAAACAGCAAAACGCCATGTATGATTGTTTATGTGCAGGATGGATTGCACATAAACAATCATTTTAAAAAAACAAGTTGCAACTTCGATGTGTGCTGCACAAGCAGCACACATAGAAGTTACAAATCGCCATTTATGATTGTTTATGTGCAGGAAGGTGTCCCTTCCTGCACATAAACAATCATTCCCACAATGCAGGCACCCTTGCACTTTGGTGCAAGGGTACCTGCGTTGGCGCTAGGCAGCTAAATTGTGCACCAGCGCAGGAAGAAACGCAGGGCTGCACTGTATTGTTGTAAATACGGTGCAGCTCTGCGTTTCTGAAAAGTGACGGAGTGCGGTGTTAGCCTTCTTGGCTTAACGCCGTGCTACGCAACTTTAGTTGTAAATATGCCCCGTAGTGTCTTATGAGTTATATATGACAGGTCCCTTTTGGTCCCTGACGGACTTCGTAGAACAATGATGTAAGTGCTTGGGTGTGGGGATAGAATTCATGCTGTAGAATGTTCAGTTAATGGCTACATGCGGAGGAATAAAGACGTGTAATGCCAAGCACCATGTGTAGTGAAATTATGTACAAGGATCCGGGCTGGGGAGGATGCTACACTGGCCATCTAACAACCTTTGCCTCCCATTGATGTGTCGTCTTGCACTTTAACTTGACCACTTGTGTATTTGTTTATACACACCACTGTACTCTTTTGTGTTTGTTGCGTATGCCTGCCCTGGTTGATATTTCTTGTTTCCCTCCACTTCTCTACCCTGCTCCCGAAATGGGGTGCTGAGTCTAACATTCTGGTTTTCTCAAATTATTACTGCGGTGGTTCAGCTGCTTCACTTTCTTGCTTTGTTTTAAAAGACTTCTCTTTCTCTAGACACAGCGCCCTAGTTTAGGCAGCCTTGCGGATGAGCCCTCACTCTAAAGACCCAGGATCCAAGGCCTGGTTATTCACCTGAGACCAGTGGATCGAGATGCTGAGTTTTAAATGGCTTTAGGACAGCTGGCTCTCGAAGAGCAGAAGCTGAGTGGATGGTTCAGGGGACCAGTTAGGGCACTTGCTTCCAGTTTAACAGATGTGCCATTTAGTTTGATGGTTCTGCAGGGATCACGGCCTTCTCTGCATAGTTGCACACAGCACAGAGAGAGGGATGTCTAGTGACAGATGACAATGTGGCGTTCTTTTGAGAAAGGAAATTTAATATTTCATTTACAGAATCCTGCGGAGCAGGGCCAGGTACCTTGACTCAGTTTCATCAGAGAAGTCTGTGTTCACACTTGGGAAAATTCAGTTTGCTGTGTGCCAATTGACCATTTCTTATTGGATAGTGCATTTCCCGAATATACATTCTCTTAATTCAATACTCGTTGAAAATAAGTGTGTGTGTGTGTGTGTATGTATATATATATATATTCACTGAAAAAACCATAGGTTTCAAGGTCGTTATAGTTAGAAATTAGCACTTAAAAAACCTTTGAAATTCACTGAAAAAACCATAGGTTTCAGGGTCGTTATAGTTAGAAATTAGCATTTAAAAAACCTTTGAAATTGACTGAAAAAACCATAGGTTTCAGGGACGTTATAGTTAGTTGGACATTTCACTCGTACAAAACCAGAGAAATTCTGCCGTTATAGTTAGATCAGCTAACTATAACTCGCGCCCCCGCAATGCAGTGCTGATGACGTCACATATTACATCACTCATGACATGGTCAGTGACATCACTGATGACATCACTGATGACATCTCAAATGACATCACTGATGACATCACTGATGACATCAATTTTGAAAAAAATTATATTTATAGGGGAGGTGCTGCGTGGCCCCCCTTCCCTAGGCCACTACTGGCCAAGGGGACCCCATCCCCCGGGGCTTGGCCATTTTATATTTAAATTTAAGGAGGGGGGCCACGCGGCCCCCCTCCCGGGCCACTTCTGGCCCCGGGGACCCCATCCCCCGGGGCCGGCCCTTAGCATTGGGGACCATGGGGGAATCCCCAATGCCCCCACGGTCCTGCTGGCTCCCCGCCTCTTGCTGGAGCCAGCATTGCATTTGGGCAAGGGGAGCTGCTAACATGCAGCTCCCCTTGCCCAAAAGCAATCTGCTTCGCCACGTGCCCCCGCACATAAATAATAAAGCCCCAGGGTGGTGGTGGTCCCCGGGGCTGCGGGGGCCCCCGCGGGCCCCCGCTACATAAATAAGGAATGCCCCCGGGACCTGGCCCACCCGGGGGCTTTAGAAAACAAAGCGCGGGAGCCCGCGCTTCGTTTTTTTAAACATTTTCGGCTGGAGTCGGCCCGGGTGCGCGAATCTGGCTGAAATTGTTTTTAAAAAATGCTTTTTTTGGCCCTGGGGGTCTCTGTGGGACCCCCTGACCAGGCCTAGGGGGTCAGGGTGTTTTTACCCTGCCCCCTTTTCTTCTTTTTTGATGTTTCACTCACCTTTTTCCTTCTCCTCGTACCGAGTCACAAGATGACTGCCAACACTTCCTGGTTTGAAGTATTGGCAGCCAATCAGAGGCAAGCTCGTCTCGGGAGGGCTCAGCAAATCAGATCTCACAATTTTCAAATATTGATATCTGTAAATCTTTAAATATCTCAAAAACTACTGAACGGATTTACACCATTTAAAAAAAAGCGTGCTTTCTGGACCAAGAACTATCCCTCTGCCAAATTTGGTGTAATTCCGTTCAGCAGTTCCGGCTGTAGCCGTGTCTAAAGTTTCCTATGGCAATTAACATGGAGAAAACACGTTTTGGGACCCCCCTTTTTTCTCGGCCTCCCCTTGATGAATCACCCCGAAACTTTCAAGACAGAAGCTGACTTGAGTGAACAATTCATTTTGAAAGTTTCGTGACGATTCGTCAAACGGCGCCAAAGTTATTGGCAAATCAAAAAATGCTTTTCCTATGGAAACAAGGTTCTAACTATAACTACCTACTGGCTACCGCCAGTAGGTAATATATATATATATATATATATAAGTTTGCTTTTGTTATGTGATGTAATATAAGCTAAACTCGTCTCTTTCTACAACTAATGTGGAGGAAAAGCATTTGGTACTTCACCTACCACATCATCTCAACATGGTTTACATCATGGTTATCATGGGGTTTGGAGTCAGCAGCTCATTTTTACGTTGTGAAAGTGGATAAATCAATCAATCAGGGAATTTTGAAGCGCGCTACTCATTCGTGAGGGTCTCAAGGTGCTGGGGAAGGGGGGTGCAGCTCTGAGTTAGCCGAAAAGCCAGGTCTTGAGGCTCTTCCTGAAGGTGTGCAGAGTAGGGGAGCGTCTGATGTTGACCGGGAGCTTGTTCCAGGCCTTAGCCACAACGTAGAAGGAGGCTCTTCCACCTGCTCTTGTTCTGTGGATGTGCGGGGTTTCTGCTAGGGCGAGGTCGGTGGAGCGGAGGATTCTTTTAGGTGCGTGGAAGAAGACTCTATCGTTAAGGTTTTTGGGTCCGTTGTTGTGGAGAGATTTGTAGGCGTGGGTGAGTAGCTTGAAGGTTACTCTCTTCTCGACGGGGAGCCAGTGGAGGTCTCGCAGGTGTTGGGTGATGTGCTCATGTTGTGGGATGCCGAGGACGAGTCTGGCCGCGGTGTTCTGGATGGTCTGGAGTTTGCATAGCAGGGATTTGTTGATTCCAGCGTAGAGGGCGTTTCCGTAGTCCAGTCTGCTTGTTATGAGTGAATGGGTGACAGTCTTTCTATCTTCGGAGGGGATCCACTTGAAGGTCTTGCGAAGGATGCGGAGGATGTTGAAGCAGGTGGAGGCGACGATGTTGAACTGGTCATTTTGAGGGAGGGGTCGGGTATGATGTCGAGGTTTCGGGCGTGATCCGAGGAGGTGGGGGGAGTTGCCAAGGGCGGTGAGCCACCAGGTGTTGTCCCAAGCTGAGGGGGTGGGTCAGAGGAGGAGGACTTCTGTCTTCTCCAAGTTAAGCTTCAGACAGCTCCTGCTCATCCAGGCTGCGATGTCTTTCATTCCTTCCTGGAAGCTGAGTCTGGTGGCTTCGGGATCCTTCGGGAGGGAGAGGATGAGCTGGGTGTCCTCGGCATAGGATACTATGCTGAGTCCATGCTGTCTGACGATGTCGGCGAGGGGGGCCATGTAGATGTTGAAGAGCGTGGGACTGAGCGATGATACTTGGGGTACTTCACAGTTGATCCCTGTGGGTTCGGAGAGGAAAGGGCAGGAGTCTGATCTTTTGGGTTCTGCTGGCGAGGAAGGAGTGGAGTCACTCAAGGGAGGTACCCTGTATGCCGGCGTTGTGAAGTCTGGCTGCAAGAGTGCGGTGGGAGACGGTGTTGAAGGCTGCGGAGAGGTCTAGTAAGATGAGGGCCGCTGTGTGGCCTTGGTTGAGGAGTGTGCGGATGTCGTCTGTGGTGGCGAGAAGGGCTGTCTCGGTGCTGTGGTTGCTGTGGAATCCGGATAGGGAAGCGTCGAGGATGGCGTTCACTTCGATGAAGTTTTTCAGCTGGGGGTTGACGATCTTCTCTGTAACTTTAGCTGCGAAGGGAAGGAGAGAGATGGGTCGTTAGTGTTTCAGGTCCGTCGGGTCTGCAGAGGGTTCCTTGAGGAGGGGCTTGACTTCTGCACGTTTCCAGTCGTCGGGGAAAGTGCCGGATTTGAAGGTGGCGTTGATGGTGCATCATAGCTCGGGCGTAATGGCGGCGGCGGCTCTGTGGAAGATGTGTGGCAGGCAGGTGTCTGTGGGGGCTCCTGATCAGTCTATGCACACATTTGATGAAGTAGTTATAAGCAGGGTCACATTTTAAAATCCCAGCAATGTAGATGCAGTCTTTCATTATCCTGAGGTCAATTCAAAGGTAGTCATTGTCAGCTTTTTGTAATGCGTAATTTATTAAGGAGCAGGAGGAAGAGAACATTTTTTGATGATGTCCGAAACATTTCATTACATTTTCCTACTGATGAAAAGGAACCTTGGGGAGAAATGGAGACTCTCTCATTAGGCCTGAATCACAACCTGCATTTTGTGGAATGTAAAGTACTACTAAAGTACACTACATATTTACTACAAAATGCAATTCACAAACCTACAAGTATAAATCTCCAACTATCCTGTCCTTTCTCTGGGGAGATCCTCACACATTAGATTATAATTTTGTAGTAAATGTGGCTGAGATTAAAGGAAGTGGCTGAAAAAAGGGGCATACTTATTTCTAAGTAAGTAGGAGTTTGTTAGACATTGGGTTTCTGGTTGGCAGAGGTATGCACGCTGTCCAAGCAGGAACCACAAACCTCTTCAGGATAAGTCAGATACATACCCTAAATTAATATGTGCTCACTGTCTGGTAGCTTGGCACAGAGCAGTCAGGCTCAACTTAAGAGGCAATGTGTAAAGTATTTGTGCAACACTTAAAACAGTAAAACTGTGAAAACACCACTCAAAAAGATACCACACCTGGCTAGTAAAATAGAGCCTAATTTAGTGAACAGAACAAGACCAAAATGACAAAAATCCAATACGTTCAACCGGAGTTATGAATTTTCAAAGATTAAACTGACATGTGGTGTGTAAGAGCATAAAGCGCCAACCGGAGCTATCTGGTCAAGCTAGACCAGGTCAAATCCAAAGGTTCAGGCTGACCACGATGGAGTGCGGGTCAGATACAGTCCCAGATTGGTTCCGCTGAAGTTTTACCTTTTCAAGAATTGTGCCATGAGTCCCGTTCGCAGGGAAGAAGTTCACCAGGAGCAAGGAGAGCTTCTCTGGTGGTAGTCCATGGTGAGCGAAGAGCTGTCGGGGGTCACAGATGGACGGGCTGGAGCCTCGCGGTCAAGACAGTGATGCTTGCTGTGCAAAGAGACAAACTTGTGCCCGCTCATGCTGATCCTTTCTGCAAGCAGCATGGCTCCAGAGTGAATGGACCCATTAGCAAGGAGCCCAAAAGCTTAATTTCAGGAGCCAAAAAACACTTCCAAAAGGTCCAGGAGCTGGGAAGTGCCTCTTAGGGATCAGGAGCTCATTGAAGATGGGTCCACGAGCTGTGGGGATACTGTTATGTCCCAGAGACTGAAATCAGGAGGCCATTAGACTAGCCCTTAGAGTCACTCTGGGGTCCTGGGTTCAAGACGGGTTCCAGGTCCAGTTCTTCTTCCCCAGGCAGGAGGGCAGCAGGTCAGCACAGCAAGGCAGCAGCTCCTTCAGTGTAGCAGTCCAGCAGAATGGTATTCCTTTCAGCAGCACAGCAGTCCCTCTTCCTAGCTGAGTATCCACAGGTCCAGAAGTGTACTGAATTAGTGGTGTCAGAGGTCCAGTATTTATACCCAGTTGGGCCATTAAAGTGGGGAGACTTCAAAGAGAGGCTTTTGAAAAGCACAGAGTCCCTGCCCTTCCTGCCCTGGCTCCAGACTCACTACAGGGGGTATGCAGCCCTTAGTGTGTGGACAGGACACAGCCTATTCAGGTGTAAGTGAGGCAGTGCTCAGCTCCGCCCCCCACCAAGCCAGTTAATGGCCCATTAAGGTCAATCAACTCACGCTTAAGCTCCCTTTGTTTGTGGCTGTCTAGAGGGAATGCACAAATCCCAGCTATCACCCACCCCAGACGTGTATTCAGAGACAGGCAGAAGGCACCAAATGGCTATAGTAAGAAAAATGCTAACTTTCTAAAAGTGGCATTTTCGGAAATACAATTGAAAATCCAACTTTACCCAGAGTTGTGATTTTAAATTGTGATTTCAGAGACTCCAAACTTGGGGGTTCCATCTCTTCCCAATTGGAAATTATATTTGTAAAATGTAATAAGGTGATCCCAATGTTAACCTATAGGAGAGATAGGCCTTGCAGTAGGGAAAAAACTAAAGTAAGAGTTTTTCTCTAATAGGACAGGTACATTTTAAAAGTACATGTCCTACTTTTTTAATACACTGAACCCGCTCCTTGGGCTGTCCAGGCCCTACCTTAGGGGTGACTTATATCTATTACAAAGGAAGGTTTGGGCCTGGCAAGAGGGTTAACTTGCCAGGTCTGAGACATGTTTAAAAGCTATTTAAGTGGGTGACACAATCACTGCTGCAGGCCCATTAGTAGTATTAATTCACAGGCCATCCCCACATGTAGTGCACTTTTCTAGGGACTTATAATTAATTTAAATATGCCAATTGTAGATAAGCCACTGTTACCATGTTTTAAGCAGAGAGCACATGCATTTTAGCACTGGTTAGCTGTGGTAAAGTGCCCAGAGTCTTAAGGGCAACAAAAGCAAATTCAGCAAAAAGGGGAGGAGGAAGGCAAAAGGTTTTGGTGGGACCATCCAGGAAGGGCCATTTCCAGCAGAGGGGTTTGGGGAGTACTAAAGAGGGGTTTAGGGAAGGCTAAGGAGAGGTTCAGGGAGGATTAGGGAGAGCTTAAGGAGGGACATGCACCCACCCCCAAATGAATAAGCCCATTGATATTCACAAACTGTTCTTCTAAAGTTACTGCAGTCAAAAAGGACCGAAAAATTTCATAATTGTACTCCAGCTCAGAGTTGAAGTCCAGCCCCACACATGCCCAACCACTGGTACTGTAACACCCTCCCATAAAAAATAATGGAGATTAGGACTTAAAATAACAAGCCCTAGGAAATAACGTTCAATTAAATTAAACTATTTAAACGAGTTAAAATATAGGGACATTAAATATTAAACAATTATCTAAAAGACAACATTTTATTATTTGAATTAAAAGTCTTTTAATAACCTTTTTGAACTTACAAATGAGTGTAACATTTGTATTTAAATATAATTAAATTACTTGTAATTAATTCTATACATTATTTGTAATAGTTGACCTTCAGAAAAATAATGTTAATTTAATTTAGCATATTCAAAATAATTAAATTTTAAATTTCAACTAGGATATTGTTATAGCATTTTTCATTTTGTTCCTCCTTCAAATTAAAATTATAAAAGTAAATTACAATAATATTTACATACAAATATTGTGACTATTTTTTCAAGTTGAATAAACTCTTTAAATTTTGTAATAGTAACTTTACACTTGTAAATAGGGCTCCACTCTCTGTTTCAGATAATGGAGACATGAAAGTCAACACTTTTGAGTAACTTTACGCTCGATGTTGTGAATAGCCAAAAGTAGTATTGTTACTCAAAAGTGTAAGAGTAAATTTACAAGTAGTAAATCTACATGTATATATATTCCTTTGTGATTATATGTATAAAAATGAAATGCACCTGTCTTTGATGAGTAATACCGGTACACATTTAGAGATTGGCTTCCCTCATGTATGCCCTCTCCTTCTACACACCATCTGATCTTTCCTGTATCTTTGTAGCATAATTAATTTATGTACAGTGTACTAGTATATTTTTATTGTATAATACCCATGCGATTAGATACTCCTATACTACAGGAAATATGTAACTTAATGCTTACTAACACTGATATTTTTATTCCATAGTTGCTTTTATAGCTGTACCCCACTCATCTCATGTTTCAATACTCCTGTAATGCATTATATGAATTGTTAATACATTTTTAGGGTAATCTCTCTGTTTTATTTCCCTGCTTAATCACTGCAAATGCAATAACCTTACATACAAAAATTAATTTAATTGAAAATCAGCATTGAGAGATCAGTTAGTTTGTGATTTGTGCAATATAAATGATGAAAGATCCTTTTCAATTTGAGCCTTGCCTTGTAGAACAAGTGATATGACATGACAAAACATAGTATAACATAACATAATGTAACGTAAACATAACATACGATAAATGTATCCCCATCACGTCAGTCACCATGGCACCATGTGACCAAGCATCACACACGATATACCCATTAGTACAATGATGGGCCCAGGTTACCCCTATTAGGCCAGAAAAAGATGCCCCCATCATATGCTAGATTATGCCAAACTATACCTAGGTGTCTTTCATAAGCCTGTGAGTTCCCTTGAATGCATGTATTAAAGGTGTTCATATGCATTTCCCTTATGCTGTTTGTTGGAAATTGGGTTACTGGTTGAGGGTGGGGGGTGAAACCCTACACAAGCAGCAACCACACCTTCTGTCAGAGTGAAGTCACAAGCAAACCTCAAAGTATCCTGCGCTCAACCCTCTGGTAGCTTGGCACAAAGCAGTCAGGCTTAATTTAGAGACAATGGCCCTCATTATGATTTCGGTCGGAGTTGGCGCTGACCGACATCTCTGCGGTTGCGAAACCGACCGACCTCCAGTCAACAGTCCCGAAACCGCAATTACGATGCGACCGCAAACTCCTATTTCTCTATGGATGCTTACACAGTGGTCGGAAACTGGCAGCAGCACAAGCGCCCATAGAGAAATGGTAGTTTCTATAAATCCCTGCACTGTGTGGCAGGCACTTCTCGGTGCCTGCCACAAGGTGCAAGGATTAGGCCCACAACCGTAGGCCCAGAGGAGAAGGCAGCCCTGCTAGGGACCCCCAAGTTCGCTTTCCGACAGCCTGACATGGAAAGCCTGTCGGAAATCGACATCGTAATCCCGAAGGCAGAAACGTCGTCCGTTAGGGATTATGTGCAGCTTCTGACTGGCCGATGGGCTCCTTGAGCCCGTCGGAAGCCAGTCGGATTAATTGACCAGTTCAAACTCCGACCTCCGTCTTTGTAATAAGGCGGTCAGAGTTTAAACCTTGGATGTCGGTCGTAAAATGTGTAAATCAGTGCAGGGATTTACAGGGGGGCACCATAGGTGCCCCCCAGGGCCCACAACCGGAGCCTGCGGAGACATGGGAGCCCTGCTAGGGGCCCCCAAAGCCGCTTTCCGATAGTCTTTTCATGTCAGCAAACCTGACATGAAAAGCCTGTCAGAAACTGACATCATAATCCCCACAGCGTAAACGCAGTATATAGGGGATTATCAGTGGCCTCCGACTGGCCGTCGGGCTCCTTGAGCCCGTCGGAAGCCAGTTGGTTCGATGGGACGGTTTCAAATCCGACAGTCTTTATCATAATAAGCTGTCGTATTTGAAACCTCACATCATAATAGGCCCCTTAGTAGTAAAATTACATATGTGATGATCTCCCCATAAGAAAGATAGGAGAGGTGGAGGTAGAGATTTACACTCGCACGTTTGTGAACAGCATTTTGTAGTACTTTAGCAGTAGCAGTATAGTACTACTGAAGTACTACAAAATACAGTTTGTGATTAGAACCCTGAGAATTTATTTCGTCTCAGTCTAAAATTCAAGCATTTTCTTTTCGACCTCTAGTTTTCTAACTAGCGACCCGATGTTAGACTAAAGACTGTGCAGGTGACAAGATATGATAGTGGGTCCATTTTCCCAGCCAATTCCCATAGTCAATTTCTGTCACAAAGAAAAATGATCTCAAATTGTGGACATTCTGTGTACCACTGAAAGACAAATGTTCCACACCTGCTCCATCTGTGAAGATGCTAATACTAACGTTGAGTTGAGAATATGTGACCCTGGATGATCGCTTTCTCACTGAAGATTTCGCAGTGTGTCAGAGGAGGACACACTGTTCCAACGCTACTGATTGAGCTCTATCAAACTGGTTGGAAATTGTGGACAATCAGTTTTCAAGTATGACACATCTGGGAAAAGATACATTACACCGGCTGAATAAATTCTAACCTGTAGTGATATTTGTTAGGTTTTAGTCCAACCTCTCAAGAGGTACAAAAATGTTGGCAGACCCCCGGCTACCATTATTCAGCTATATATGCAGGAAACATCAGTAAGGTAGTTTTAAACAGAGTACCTCTGAAATTGAGATATTCAGACTCATTAAAATGCATTCCGGGGTCCAAGGCCATCCCAATTCAAAATGAAAATGCTTCAGGACACATCAGTAGCAGTTTGTGCCTCCAGCAAAGTTCTCTAGGATGATGAACACTTATTTCATCCAGTGCGCATTTGCTGTCCTTTGGTTACCATGGGAACCACAATTCCCATCTGGCTTTCTGAGCACGGTATGCGGTTTCCTGCACAGTGATACGAGATAACTGCTACGTTTCATAAATGAACTCTGTTCTTGCTGCCTTCTCCAGCCCGAATAATGCTTTATTTCGCACATAAAGATATTAAAGTGGGTACGTGTATATAAAAGGACACAAATGAAAAGAGAAGGTTCCCAATTCACCCGGGGCTTGCTCTGAAACGGTGTGAAAATATAAGCGTAAAAATGTGTGCTAAGGAACAATGGAGTGAGCGAATGAATGAATGAATGTGTTTGTGTGTATGTGTTAATGTATTTGCGCATGCGTTTGTTCGCCTCTGCACGTGTGCACACGAGCATGCACGTACAGTATCATTAATTCAGTACCATATTTTTAATTTTATTTCGTGGGTGTGTTTTCTATCACTTTACAAAATTTCCAAAAACTGCACATGTTCTTAATATGATCCTCTTATCTATTTCATTAATTTTATTATAGGTCGGTTTTTGCACAGCGCTGTAAATCACCCTTGGAAACCCTCACAGTAGACACAGACAGTCATGATGAGTGTCCTCGGAATACTATTTTGAGCGGGAAACAAGAGTTTATTTGCAAAACAGTCTTCCGACTCCTATGGCAACATCTCCTCCTGCTTACATTTTACACAGATTTCTAGTATATATTGGCTCCTGCGCTTTCCTTACATGAAAGTCCCCATCCCAGGCATCAGATTGTATCTGGAAATTGTTGCTTCAGTGCAGAGCTACGGGTGCCTTGTTGTGCCACTTGATGTCACTCACAGAGAATAGCCTTCACCATAAATAAAGTCAGGTGTAGAGATAAGAGACCTCTGGAGTCAGTGGCATCAGTTCCCTTTTTCCTTTCCTCTTGGGTGCGTGCACCTATGTTTGGCTGAAATCTTCAGGCTCTTCGGTGACAATTGTCTGGAACATGTCTCTGGCAGAAATCTTCAGGTTTTAAGCCCTGTGACAAGGTATCAGAAAGGGTTATCAGAGAGTCACATAAGCACTGCATCAAGTGTTTCGACCCATCACACAAAGCAACAGTCTGTGATGTGTGCATCCATAAACACACTAAAGCCATCAAGAAGTGGAAGGCTCAGCTTAGCCATGCTTCTCTGTAAAAGAAATCTAGGACAACATCTTAATCTCACTCCAGAAGCCTTCTTTGTTTGATGTGTTAGGAAACACCAGAGGAAGCATGCTCTTCTTACGCGCAAAGCGCAAGAACAAGAGATCCCAGGAGCAGCCTAGAAAGATGGACTTTTCAGCAGACGTACAATTTATGTTTCCCTCTCTGTAGGGCCTTTCAGGCCAGATAGACATCTTCAGAAGGCTCAGCCGGCCATCTTTAAAAAGGTTATACCATTCTTAAACAGCCCAAAACCTCCTGGAAACTTGGACAAATAAACTATGCCTAAAGGAAGATATCTCCAAATGACTTCACTTTGAACAAGATCACAATTATACAATTGTTAATAATTTCAATTGTATTACTGAAATTAAAAACATTATTAGCATAAATATCTTTAAATAGACAAGTATTAAATAAAGTAAGAGGGAACAGGAAGCCTATACACAAAAGAGAACAGCATAAATGAAACGTTAAAAAGATACATTAAAATATGTGAGAAGTAATGACCTGCTATTCATACGTAAGTGTCCTATTCACACTAGATAAAGCATTCCAGCAGCTAAGATACAATTATTCAAAATCTCAATCCATTCCGTCCATGGCTTGGTTGGCCTCAAGACAGTATAAGCCAGCTCTTTCAAATCCAACAAAGCATGATGGTTCAGGCTTTCTCCACAAACTTGAGCAGAACACATTTTGGGCCTTATTACGATGTCGAGCGGACTTGCGTCCGCCCGACACCGTGTTGGTATGGGAACCGCCTGACCATTGGTCGGCGGTTCTGCATACCTAATTACAATGCGACCACACATGGGGCTGTCGAAACTCTCATTTCCCTATGGGAGTTTGTGCTGCCTGGTTGCTGTGGAGGTTTGCTATTTGTGGAAAGTGCATCTCCTTACTCTCAATGTTTTGTAACATTTTCTCTATATTGTTTCTATCTATTTTCTCTGGGGTGTGTTTTGTTTATCTCTTGGGTGTGTAATATATTTTTTTGAAGTGACAATATGGCGAGTATAAAAACATTCGGATTTACGGATGAAGAATTTGCTCACATGATTGGGTCAACAGTTGATAGCAGCAATCAGTTCACCTTGTCTAAGGGTCTTGAACAAGAGTGGAACAAATTATTAGATCTCAAAAAAAAGTCCAAGCGTACTGAATTTCACGCGAAATTCATGCTTGAGTATCTAAAGGCGGGTACGATCCCGATTGGACTGAGGGTCCGAAACATCCCCGGTCTCTTTGTTGACATACGCCAGTTTCTTGAGAAATGGGCGCTCATTGCCAATCGTTGCTCCAGAGACTGGATTATGTTAATCATTGAGACCGCCAGGGAGGTGATAGCTATCCTCAATAAAGAAATTGACGATCTTGAGGAAAAATTAAAAAGGGACAATGCTGTTGAACTTGGAAAGAAGAAACTTGAAGAGATTGGCATAGAGTTAGATTCCTTTTCTGATTATCTTCTCAAAAGGAAAACAGAAAAACTTAGAAAGGATATTCGACTTTTCTCTCTAGAGCGAGCTTACCCGTACCTATCTACTAACTTCTATACTCCTGTTGACAATCAGGGTGCACAAAGTGAGATACCACGGTGGGGCAATAGGCGAATCACTACATTTTCAGATACTACTGATTCGGACGGTGAAGGACCGTCGAATTATGAATCTGAATATAACCCTAATCATCAGTCCAGACAAGGATCTGGAGAGAGACCCATTATGCCTAATCGTTTTTTAGGCCAAGGCAGAGGGAATTTTCGCCCCAGAACACGGAATCCCCAATCGAGGAATTTCAATCGGGGTCAGAATCAACCCCAAATGTATGTCCAGACCCGACAACAGCAATACTGGAGAACATAAAGAGCATCCCTGTATTTAACTTGTCCACTTCTATTATTGAACCTGACTCCCTGGACTTGTTATCCAGAGGTCTTTCTTTTGCTCCCTCTGTCAGGTTCAATAAATTTGAATTTATGAAAGATTTGTATTCATTTTTCAGAAAAATTAGACTCAGGAAATTCTTTTCCACCAGACCTCTTGTGGATAATTATGAGAACATCTCTGGTTTGAAACCTCCATCTGATTTCACTCCTACCTTGGATGAAGTTGGCCCTGAAGTGGCCTTCTTTGAGAAGGCAGTTCTCTCGAAAATTGAACAAGTGATAAAATTTGTTCCCAGACCGACTGATAACCTCCTGAAAACAGAGAATTCTGCTCTATTGTCCCTTAAAAACAACAGATAACTGACTATCAAGCCTTGGGAGGAATTGTGATCTTTGACACCTCTACATATATTGAGAAGATGAACATCCTTCTTTCATCCACACAACATTACAAACGTATTTTGAGAAACCCTGAAGTTGCATTGAAAAAACGGATTGCACATCTGGTAGAGGCAGCTGTGGAACAAGGTTTTATATGTATTAGTGAAGCTGAATATCTCACGCCCACCCATACTAGGATGCCTATTATTTACGGGGTTCCTAAGACTCATAAAGATCTGGCGTCACCCCCCCTGAGACCCATTGTATCCACCATTGGGGCGGCTACTGAACCTCTCTCCAAATACGTGGATCAATTCCTTAAACCCCTAGTCCAAAAATTGGACTCTTTTGTTAAAGACACAGGACATTTCATCTCCAAAATTGAAGGACTGCAGTATTTTAGCGATAGAGAACTCCTAGACACCTTGGACTTGGAGTCCCTATACACGAATATACCGCAGGATGGGGCTATGAGTGCCATACAGGAAACTCTTTTCAACGAACCTGACATCACCAATGCCCCTTTTATCCTGGATTGTCTCCAAGTGGTTCTTGGGGAGAACTACTTTGAGTTCAATAACAGCTTTTTTCATCAGATCCAAGGAGTAAGCATGGGAGCGTCATGTGCTCCCAGTGTCGCTTGCCTATACATGGGCCAGTTTGAACGAATCCACATATATAATGAGATCGCCCCTTTCCATGAAAATGTCCGAGCTTGGTCTCGGTTCATTGACGACATCTTTTTCATTTGGGAAGGGGATTCCACTACTTTAGATGAATTCATCTCATGGATTAACGCTGCTGACGTGAATTTGAAATTCACGGCCCATTCTAGTAGGCATAAATTGGAATTCCTTGATGTCTGGGTCGAGCATAATGAGAACAAATTATTTGTCTCTCTGTACACCAAACCTACTGCCAGAAATACCTTATTGCAGTATGGGAGTTACCACCCACGTTTCCAAAAAGACGGTATTCCCTTTAGTCAATTTCTCCGTCTTCGGAGAAATTGCACCAATATCACTGATTTTCTCAAACAAGCAGACATCCTGAGAAACAAACTTGTCAATCGTGGATACCCTTTCAAATTGGTTAAGGACTCTTTCAAGCGGGCCCGGTATTTTAACCGGGAAGCCATGTTCCAAACCCAGGAAAACAAGAAAATGGACAGAGTGGTCTGTGTTACCAAACATTCTAACATCAATCATAAAATCAGGCAGACTGTCAATTCCCTTTGGTACTTGCTGAACCTGGATAACAGTGAGCCTAAACTTGCCAAGCCACTGTTTGCATTTAAGAGAAATAAAAACTTGAAAAACCATCTAGTGACGGGCAAGATAACTCAAACCTCTGGTCTTTGCCAGAAGTCCATCACAGGTCATAATCCCATTCATGGCAATCATAAATGCGGTTCTTGCCAGGCTTGTGCCCATGCCATGGTAGGTGACGTCATTAAGATTAGGGAACACTCCATATCACTTTCTGACATGACGAACTGTAGGACATCTAATGTGGTGTACATTATCACATGTCCATGTGATTCCATCTATATTGGTGAGACGGGACGTGAAGTGAGACTCAGAATTGGTGAGCATAAATCCAACATACGTACTAAGAAGACATCAGCACCTTTGGATGCTCAATAAACACCATACTGAATTAGATCTCAGATGGTCCATTCTTGAGAAAATTAAAGTGCCTTCTGGAAAGGATCCCACGCAAATTAGAAAAAAACGGGAAGTCTTTTGGATTTATCTCTTTAAATCTGTAAAAACGGCCTCAATGAGCACTGCCCCTGGGAGAATGCTATTATATAAGAATTGTTTACTTGACTCTATAGTCTGTCATTTCTCATTCTCTGCGGGGTCTGAACAGTATAGCATTTGTTGTCCTACAGATTCTCCTTGATAACGAGTTATCTTTTTTACCTTTCTAGTTATTATTTTGTATTATTTCCCTACTATTGTGTGGTTTTCATTGGTCGAGGTTTGTATTATTTCTGTTGCTTCACTACCTGTTATGTGTGGGAATGTGATTTTCCCTCATTTCAAGATGGCCGCTGTGTTTCTATTTATCCTCTCTGGATATATGGGTCCTTTGTTTGTGTCTGCACGTTTCATTCTGGCGGGCTTTACGGCCGATACGTTTCTTAAATCCAGCCGGTTCCCACTTATCCCTCATTCCGACGGGAGAAGGAAACGGGTGATATCCTTACCCTTATTTTGAACGTGGATCGTATGTTCAGGTAATGATCCTGGGTCTATGGGATAACCGTAGATAGGTATTCACCCCTGTGGGGGCCCCTTAGTTGTGTAGACTCTTCAAGGGCCGAAGGGATCGTTTTCCTTATCTATCTCTAACGTTTGCCTTTGTTAACTGTATTAATTCTCGAGTCAGGACATTTGGGATTAGTTTTCGATCGCTAAGTCATACGCTTGGGTTTGTTCATTGTTCTACGGCTTTCATTGTTGTTTGTAACAAACCTTTCCGGAACTTTTCTAACTCTTACCCTTTGGCATTTCTTTAAGATCCATTTTCACACTACGTCTTTAACAAGAACTACTATGAAAGCCGAATTGGCTGAAGTCATACAAGTGCGATTCTTCGTCTAATACTTATCTGTGCCTACATTATCGGGTAGGTCCATGTGGGTCTCTTCTTGTCATTGAACTTTTTAATAATAGTTCTGTGTTGTCTATAACAAACTATGATTGTTTGTTCATCCTTTTAGATTTGATGAATGCAGCTTTCGAGCACCCGTAGACCGATCGGGCTAATTTTCTATCATTGCTCTGCCGGATGATGTCTTGTTAGAATACCTTAATAGGTATGTCTATATACATATCTTTATGGTGTCGGGTTTTTAAAAGAATCTACCTCTCATTTGACTATTCTCACTCGGTGTCTACCCACTATGGGAATCACTATGAATAATTTTGCGCGGTGGTTGGTTGTATCTTTTCTCTTTGGATCCCAATACCATAGTCACCAGTTCTTTCTACTATATTATTCTTTTTGAACTGCATGACCCTGTCTGGGCTGTCTCTTTTTCTTCTTCCTGTGATGCACATTTCCCTTACTTGCTTCCTTGACCATTGTTGTCTGACTTTAATTTATGTATCCTTAGATATCAGATTTTCCAAGGCCTCTCGTGCATGCACTGATTATGATGTGAAGTTTGCAAATGAATATTGGAAATTATATACGTTTATATTATTATAGGTAATTTGAGTGTCCCACGCCATCTATTCCACTGCTTATGACCTGCCCTGAGGAAGGTGTAGCCCTGGTGTAGGGTTTGCACCGAAACGCGCGTCGGCGTTGGTCCTTTTAAACCCTGAAGTGATTTTCTATCTACCATCTGGACCAGTTTATTAGAACATCTACTTACCTTGTTGGCTTTCTTTTTAAAATTCTGGGATAGATATTTTATGCATGAATGTTTGATGGATGTAAAGAGCTCATGTGAATCTTTCCGAGTGTGTATGTGTGAATGATGATCTGTTGTGGGGTACTTTTTTTAATTGTGTTTCTCTATTATATTTCATCCGTAAGTATCATTTTGTTACAATATAATATAGATTTTTTGATATTTTGCTAATAAAAAGATAAAACTACTTATTGTATTCATTGTTGTTTTCTCAATGCATGCACGGGATTGCCTTGGTTATTTAGGTATTACCATAGGACTCCTTTGTGGGCCTTTACAATACATTTTTTTAATGGGTGGGTATTTTTTTCTTTTTGTGCTGTGCTGCGGCCGTAAACCGGCTGTAGCACAAGCTCCCATAGAGAAATGGGAGTTTGTTTGAATCCCTGCAACACGTGGCAGGCTACTCAAGTTGCCTGCCACGCAGGGCAGGGATTCAAAGGGGGCACCATAGGTGCCCCCCGCCCCCAACCGGAGGCCACAGGGTGAAGGGGGCCCTCCCAGGGGCCTCCAATGTCACTTTTTTACAGGCTTTCCATGTCGGAAAGCCAGACATGGAAAGTCTGTCAGAAACCGACATCGTAATCCTAACGCGGAAACGCCGTACATTGGGATTACGTGCTAGTCTCCGACTGGCCGACGGGCTCCTTGAGCCCATCAGAATCCAGCTGGAATGACCGGCTGGTTTCAGTTTCGAATGCCTGCATTGTAATGGCTTTCCGACCCTCATCGTAATTGGGCCCTTAGTCTCATACCACAGGACGATGTCTTTGAGTCAAGTGGTCTGGTTTTATATGCCATGAGGGCACATTGAAACTGCAGTGGTGCATTCAGTGGGTACAGGAGTCATTGTCTGCAGGCATGTGTGGATGAGATACTCCTTTTCTTCAGGGGATGTGCAGGCCCATCGATTCTGCATGTCATCTGGCGGCCAAAGATTTTTTCAGGAAAGGGCAGACAATTTGCTCAACTAAACCAAAGTAAGCATCAGAATGACATTCCAATGCATTTCTGGAAATTTAGTGGAGCAAAACATAGCTCATAGACCAAGAGAGAAGCCTCAGTACACCTGTGGCCAACATCACTGGGAACAGCCCCGCCACCCACCGACCACGTACGCAACCTAGGGGTCATCCTCGACCCCACCCTCTTCAGGACTAAGCAGGTCAACGCCGTTTCCTCATCCTGCTTCAACATCCTCCGAATGCTCCGCAGGATCTTCAAGTGGATCCCCACCGAAACAAGAAAAACAGTCACCCAGGCCCTCGTCACCAGCAGGCTGGACTACGGAAACGCCCTCTACGCAGGAACGACGGCTAAGCTCCTGAGACGGCTGCAACGCATCCAGAACGCCTCTGCACGTCTTATCCTCGACATCCCCCGACGCAGCCACATCACACCCCACCTGAGAGACCTGCACTGGCTCCCTGTCAACAAGAGGATAACCTTCAAGCTCCTCACCCACGCACACAAAGCACTCCACAACTCCGGACCAGCCTACCTCAACAGACGACTCAGCTTCTACACCCCCACCCGCCAGCTCCGCTCGACCAGCCTCGCCCTCGCCACAGTCCCCCGCATCCGGGAAACGACCGCCGGCGGCAGATCCTTCTCCCACCTCGCCGCCAAGACCTGGAACACCCTCCCCACCAACCTCCGACAGACCCAAGACCTACTGGCCTTCAGAAGACTCCTCAAGACCTGGCTCTTCGATCAGTAGCAGCACCACCCCCTCTTCCCCCAGCGCCTTGAGACCCTCGCGGGTATGTAGTGCGCTTTATAAGTGACATGATTGATTGATTGATTGATTGATTGATACACCTCTTTAGCAACAACAGTTTTTTCGCCATTTCGGTGGCTATTGGATCTTGTAGAGACAAGCTGAACTCGATTTTGTCCTCCTTGTTAGTTGTCAATGCACAGAACATTTTCTGACTAGTTGAGAATTCAGGACATCTGTAACCAGGTGTTAGACTTCCCTGTTTTCAGGCAGGAAGGTATTTCACCATTTCCGTTCTGCCTGCTGGAGTTTAAGTTTTGCCATATTCAACCCCTTTCAAAAACCATTTAGATGTTTCATGGTGACGAGTGGGTTTAGGTTTGTGGAGAGGGGCATGAATATAGCTGGCTACCCCAAGCCAGTCCGATATTGCTCCCTCCTGGTCATCCAGGTTCTCAGTGGGATTAGGTTAGGTATGAGTCAGTGTGCAGCAGAGCAATAAAGATCTGTATCCTTCCAGTTCCTGGAGAGGGTGCCCGGGCATGTAGGGGGTTTCAGAAAAGATAACTCTTTACAAATAAATTTGATCAAGCAATGGTCCCACCAAATGCAAGGGGAACTATAGTTAAGCTATGAGACGAAACCTGTTCTACGGTATTACCTTTAATGTGAGTTGGTTCAAATACATGTTGGTCAAAATTAAGAATAGTTAATGACTCTGGGCCTCATTACGATGGTGTGTGGACCGCCACTGATAGGCCGTCGGTGGTGGTCCGCCCGTCATCCAGGCCATTGTTCCGATCGCCAAATTATAATACTGGTGGTCGGAGCGCAGAGGTTGGTAGAAAGACCACCGCCTCCGACAGGATCCAAGATCCCATCCGGGCAGCGGTCGGAATCCTATCTCTACAATGGAGGTGGTGCCTGCACAGGCACTGCTGTAGGGATTAGGATGTCCCTTTCTGGCTGCCTTTTCATGTCGGTCCCACCGCCATGAAAAGGCAAATGGAAACGGACTTTGAGGGCCCCAAACAGGCCCCCATCCCATGAGGGCCACTGCTAGGTGGCCACGGGGGCATATGTAGTGCCTTCCCCCCACATCCATGTACCTTGTGCCAGGCACTACATGGTGCCTGGCACACGGTGCATGGATGTGCACAAAGTGCTTTTTCTACTGCAGCTTGTGCTGCAGCCCTTTTCCTGGGCCGCAGCACAAGTTGCAGTTGAAAAAAGCGTTTTATGACTGCCTGCACAGTGGTCCTATCCTAATAGAGCAGGTGGGACCACCGACTCTTTGTCGGATGGTCTCCTGCCCGATGGCGGTCGGCTGTCTGACCGCCCCTCAGTTAGGTCAAGAGACATTTGCACACCAATGTCCTTATTCGCCCAGTAATTAGAATCATCCAGGGGAAGACAGTTGTGACTCAGGCAAAAATTGGAGAAGTTCTGTATATGTCCCGGAGGTCTTTACATAAGAACTATTACCAAAGGGGAAGTCGGGAAATCAAGTTTGATCACAACATTGTCCACCATGGGAACTGATATCGGTGTGAGTTTGTCGAATCTTAGGTCATTTTTAACAATTGCCGCCAACCCTCCACCTTTTTCCCTTGTGGCCCATTTGCTCTCAGGTATTTAATCACTACTCTCTGGTGATGGCCATGCATCAATTCTTTGAGGATATATACTAATCATATGTTTGCCCGGTGTGCACGTGTCTTTTGTCTTCTTCTTTTTCTTAAGATTTATTTATACGTGGCTTTAGTTTTCTTTTAACAATTTTTTATGATTTTACTTGTGTCTAGTGGGCTTTCCAACCCCCTGAGTTTGGCCCTAATCTGCTTCTTGCGGGGCATGGGGAGAGGGGCAGAAAGACTGCATTACCCCCTTTTTGTGGGTGGGGGGTTAGGCCCAATGCCAGGATGGGATGACCTAACCCTTTTTTGCCCCACTCTAAAAATCCCTACTGTGTAGAGGGCTTTCTAGCCTCATGTGACCAACCTCCTATCTGCTACCTAGTGAGCAGAAAGATTGTATTTCCTCTTCTAGGGTGGGATTATGACCCAATCTAACAACAAGAATTATTCTCGCTTAACCTGTATTTCTTCTTGTTAGGTTTAACCATCCAATAAATTATTATCTCAGCTCAGTTACTTGCTATACATTTATTTAATTTGTCATAATTGTATGACTCTTTCTGACAATGTTTGATATAAAATCCATTCTGTAAACATTTCATTACACAAAAAGTATTGCTTTAGCATTTTTCATATACAATAAAAGACATAAGTTCATTAGTCATACCCCCACAGTAGTCAAAGCTTTCCCATACATGCTTTCAGGCCAAAAGTGGGCAATACAAACTTCTTCCAACCACTAATACGTCCCCAGGATTTCTTACTTGCCCAACATGTACAACAGCCTATTTTTCTTGCTCAATTATTGCATCATATCTGGGGACCTCCTCAGATGGTCAACGCATGTTTCAGTGAAATTATTGCTTTATATCCCCCTTTTTTAGTACGTAGATCAATTAATCATCATTCCAACACAAATGTGGGATGTGTTCTCTCATGGGTTCTTAGTACCTTATCATGGGACTAAAATACTCAGAAATGCATAAATTGCAGTGAAAAAGGGTAATTTCAGGGTCTCCAATCCAAAGTAAATATCTTTCCAAAGTGTTCCCCGCTCTTCTCTTTTAACAAATCACATAATATTTGGCCTCCTAATAGGTACAATAACCCGATATTCACTTTCGCCTCCTTGAGAGTGCTGATATTTTCTTTTAGTAATCCATGTCCATTATTCCATCTCAATATTGTTCCATTGCAAAGTACATCCACCTTTTATATCATCTGTGGGTAAAAGGCCTTCTGGTGAGGAGGGTGACAGGCTAGGCCACCGCATCCTTTCATTTGTGCCATTTTGAAATCCATGGTGTCTAATGTGCTCTCTGCCTCCTGAGGGACAAATTGGGGGGAAATCCCTTATCTTCCTCTCTGGTAGGACAGAAAAACTATATTGCCCATTTGGTTTGTAGACATGGCCCAATGCCAGGGTGGGACACCCCACTTGTATTTTGTTGCCCAAATTAAAAATCCCTTTTGTCTACTTGGCTTCCTACCCCATAGGTACAAACCTCCTATCTGCCACCCAAAGACAGAACGATTATATTGCCCCATCTAGGGTGTGATTATGGCCCAATGCCAGGGTGGGCTGCCCACATCCATTTGTTTTGGTACCATTTTGAAATATCTGGTGCCTAGTGGGACCCATCAGGGGCAAATTGGGGACACACCCCCAATTTGGACAAACCATCTTTCTGTCCCGCTGGGTAGGGCAGAAAGTCTGTAATGCCTACTTTTGGCCTGGAGGCATTGCCCAATGCCAGGGTGGGGTGCCCCCACTATTTATTGCCCAAATTCAAAATCCCTGGTGTCTAGTGGCCTTCCTACTGCCCCCCCCGAGCGCAGATCAGGGGCAAACCCCACCAATCATGGCAAACCTCATATTTTCCTCCCACGGTGCAGTAAGACTCTATTGTCCCTTCATGGGTGGGAGTATTGCCTGATGCCAGGATGGTCAACCCCAATACTTATGTTTGTTTTGACACCATTTTGAAATCCCTAGTGTCCAGTGGGCTTTCTCCCCCATCAGGGCACACCCCCCAATCTGGGCAAACCTCCTATCTGCCTCCCAGGGGGCAGAAAATCTGTATTGCTCCATCTTGGTAATGGAGGCATGACCCTATGCGAGGGTGGGTTACCATACCCCTTTATGTTTTTTTAAGATTTCCCTGGTCCCTAGTGGGATTTCTGCTCCCCAACTGCAGGTTTGCACGTAGTCTGCCTCCTTGGAGGCATGTAAAGTTTGTATGCTCCCTTTTGGAGTGAGGATATGGCCCACTGCCAGGGTGGGAATTACCTGCACACCTTTGGATGCCCCAGAGTAGACTCCCTGGTGTCTAATGGCCTTTTGGTCCCTTGGGGGCTGACTACAGCCAAACCCTCGGTCGGGGCAAACTTCCCAGCTACCCCTTGGAAGAAGTAGAAAGACTCTATTGCCCCTTCTAGGTGGGGGCATAGCAAAATGCAAGGAAGGACTGCCCCCACCATTTGTTTTTTTGGCTCCATGTTGAAATCTGTGGTATCTAGTGGACTTTCTGCTCCCCAGGGGCACACATTGGCACAAACCTTTCATCGGTCTGCGGGTGGCAGAAAGTTTGTGATGACCCTTTTGGGGTGGAGGTATGTCCCAATGCTAGGATGAGTCCCCCCTTTTTTGGGCCACCTTAAAATCCCTGGTGTCTCGTGGGGTTTCTTCTTCCTAGGAGAATTATGGGTAAACCTCCAATTGAAGCAAACTACCCATCTACTCTGACTAGTTTATTCATCTTTCTGTTTAGGAGCCATATCTTCTCCACCCTGGGTGGATGGTCACTATGTTGTGGTCGAAATATTAAACTTTAAAAATCCTGGGCCCAATTCACATAGTAATCTGAGACAAAATCCTAACTTACGACTTTCGGTATTCACAGAAGGCATTTAGGAGTACTAAAGTTAGGATTTTGTCTCAGTTAATCTTAAGCTTTGGTCTTAAGTTAAATTTAAGACAAACTTAAGTTTAACTGAGACAAAATCCTATCTTTACGACTAGGATTTTGTCTCAGTTAAACTTGTTTGTCTTAAGTTTAATTTAAGACCAAAACTTAAGTTTAACTGAGGCAAAATCCTAACTTTAGTACTCCTAAATGCCTTCTGTGAATACCGAAAGACGTAAAGTTAGGATTTTGTCTCAGATTACTTTTGTGAATTGGGCCCGTTGACTCTACAATATTGAATACCACTCCATCAAAACAAGTAGATGTAGAGTAAACTCCTTATCTGCTGAGACTCCCCCCATCTTCACCCCCAAAGTGCTTAGCCTTTCTACATGTGTGTGGCCCTCATACTTGATAACTTTTTTCCATAGAAGTTATTCAGGCATAATAAGCATCTTTATGCCACACGTAGAGGATTCTAATAGTACACAGGGTTTGTGGGTTCCCCTTAAGGCATGGGTACTCGCAAACATTTCACCAGGTGCCACAAAGTATTGTCTGTGGCATGCCCGAAGGCCGCACTGATGCCAGCAGGGTGAGGGGTGGAGTGATGAAAGGTGGGCTTAGTGGGACGTGAAGCAGATGCATGGTGTGGGCAACAAACTGATCCTTCATGTGACTTCTGTCTGCCACTGACGCTCTATTTTCATGCACCAAGAATTAAAGACAAAGCATTACATTTTTACTTAAAACATGAGAGGGAGAGAGATACTCATATGGTGGCTGAATTGCAAAATACGAAACCAGAAAACCTGGGATCAGTCCTGGCTTCCCCACTTGACCAAATTGCGCGATCCTAGGCAATTACTTAATTTCACTTTGCCTCCTTCTTCTACATTACCACATATAAGAGCCCCTTGAAATACACAAGTTCAGTATGTGTGCAGTACAAAACGTTCTCTTGTATTTTATTTAATAAACTATAATGTTGTTCCAATTATATAACAACGGATGCTAGACACATGGTGCACCTGACACATGACTTGCCTCTTGGTTCACTAATGCCATTGTTTTCAGAATGGGGGCGGCATGAATGTTTCCAAATTCATGTTTGGAAACTATAACTTCTACTAGATGCCTCTGAATGCAGTGATATAATCTGATCTACTAAGGTAAAACGCTCATGCATGTTAATAAAATTCACTTTTTCGGAGCTTGCGGAGTGTTTATCATGTTTTTATATGTTTAGTGCAAGATGTCTATAAAACTAAAGGTGTTCCTAAAGATTAGTTGTCTACGACACATTATTTGCTTCTTCACTGAAGTAACATGTAAATAAAGTATGCCCGTTTGACAGTTTTCAAGTTGTTTCTGCTCTGTCAAGTGAACAGCTGCCCAGTGCTGCTGTTTACCAGGGGGCCGTAATCAAAGGTCAAGAGGCCCGCATGCACCCCATGGGCTGTACTTTGAGTATCCCTGCCTTAAGGTAACCAGAAAAATGTGCAGTTGACAAAACTTTTTTTTTTTAACGTAGAATCAACAGAAGGTTTGCTATGCTAAAATTGCTGTCTTCCCCAATTTCAGCAGAAGTCAGAGTTGTTAAAAACATTTTTCTAAGTGGTAGCCTATTTTTCCAATTGTTTTGTGGTTTCTGCATCCTTGCAGTTTGTGGTGGAAATAGCTGTGAAACCCATGGGTGACCGTAGAAAGCTGTACAATGCTGAGAAATTCAAAATACAACAAGGGGTCATTGGTGTAGAAAGCTCATGGTTTCCCAAAGAAGCTAATTGCTGTAATCTAAACATAATTAATATTAGTGGGAAATAACTGAAATAGGTGACAATGTTTTCATCTGTAATCTTTGCTGAATAGGTGATTTTCAAAATTAATGCACTCTTAGGTCTATCAGAATCTTCTGATCACAGGCATATATCGTGGTTGTTGTTTGTCCAAAACACAATACCCAGAGCCCACAACTGAGCTGCAATGTATCATTTTTATTGAGTGCCAACCATGCATCGATTTATATGATAAAATCTAATGAATGAAAATTGGGTATGAAGGTAAATTATTATTTTTTTAAATTTGCCCAAGATAATCTGTTCAGAATTAGCAGTAAATTGAACTGATATGAATTATGGGTTAGCCGTACTATCAACTGATTCAGAGGGCATTTTTCAAACTCTGTTCTTTCTTGAAAACTAGGTTCAGATTAGAAGACAAAATGGTTAGAAATTCAGCAGATAACAAATTTTCTACTATTCTGTGTTCCAAAATATCTTCTGATAAAATGGTTCCCAATGTTTGTGGCTGGGCCTATCTTTGGCAGCAAAAAAAGCTACAGGCAGCTTCAATAGAATTAAATATCTAGATTGTGCCTTGCAAATTGACTAATTATGGCAATTATAGGCCCGAGCTCGGTCGACACTCAGTGAAACCTACAAAGGCCAGGCCTTTCTAAAAACTAGACAATGAGGAGAGTTCAGGGAGGAGTGGCGTACATATATTCCACTCTGGGGCCGATTCCGATTCGGGCCGGAAATCTCTCCGACCGAGCCGGAACCGGAGAGAATTCCGACCGAATCGGACTCTGGCAGTCCGACCGAACGAGTACGATGCATTCGCATGCTATCGGACTCGATTCGGTCGGACTCCCATTGAAGTCAATGGGAGCCGGTCGTACAACGCGTACGCGGGCTCCCATTGACTCAATGGGTGCGAGGCGAACAAGGGCGCCCCCTACAGCGGGTACGCGTCAAAGCGCATCGTGCCGTACATGCACAGGTAGGGGGACCCATGGGTCCCCCCTGTGTGCGACTCGTGCGGCCACGCGTACAGGGGGGTCCGACGCGGACCCCCAAAGTCCGGCTCCGACAGCTCTTTCGAGCCGGACGGCGTGAGTCGGTCGGACTGCTCGCGGTGCGCATCGTACTTACCCGGCCGGGGAACATCTCCATTGCGCGGTGCGAGTTGTGTCCGTGTGAGTCGGTCGGAGCGTGTTGAAGCCGCGTACAAGTCGGTCGGCGATTTTGCGGGCGCTTTCATCGTACTCGCTCGGCCGGACCCGCGTACGATTCGGTCGGGAAACAGGGCTCCGAATCGGATCCGGTAAAGCCGAATCCGATTCGGAGCCCTACCGGCCGAGATCGGAATCGGCCCCTGTGTCTTTTACCCAGAATGCCCTGCAAACGTCATACTTTGGCTAAAATATTTCTGTGAGGAATCTGCGGAGATCAACAAAATTCCAACCACACAGAATCCCTACACATCTTGTAATAAAAACAGTACCCCATTTCTTTGGCTGGGCTTATTGCCCACAACAGAAAATGCCCCAAAATGTACCAAGTAAAATTCAAAAATGTGCCTTGCAAGTTGACTAATTCTTTCAAAGTGGGTAGCTGCGGTATTTGGAGCTAGCCTAGAAAATCTCCCATTGAAACATTCCAAACCCAGACATTTCTGAAAACTAGACACTAAGTGAAGTTCAGCGTGGCGTGACTTGTGTCGATTCCACTACATTTTCCTACCCAGAATGTCCTGCAAGCATTAAACATTGGCTAAATCCACAGATTTTTCTCCTTTCCTGTGCATGGAAAGTTGTGGAATCTTTGGGAATACACAATATTCATACCACCCAGCACAACCTTACTTCTCTTGGTAAAACAGTACCTCATTTGTATAGCTGGGCCTATCGCCCATGACATGATAGTCCCCAAAAGGCAACAAAAACCATTCCGAGTTTGCCTTGCTAGTTGAGCCATCCTGGTGATGTAGGTAGCTGTGGTATTTGGGAACACCCTAGGCCACCACTCAAGGAAACCTACCTAACCCAAACATTTCTAAAAACTATACATCCAGGGAAATCCAAGGAGGAGTGCCTTGCATGGATCCCACTACCTTTTCTTACCATGAATGCTCTGCAAACATTAAACGTTGGCTAGAATCATAGATTTTCCTAACATTTGTTTGAGAAAAACTTCTAGAATCATAAGGAATCCTCAAAATTCCTATCCCCTAGTGCTCCCACACTTCTTCTGATAAAAATAATTCACCTCTTGTGTGGCTGCAACAGGAACCGGTCAAACTTGGACCCTTTAAAGTAAATGTGGTGCCAATGAGGTCTTCACAAGATTATTTTTTGGTCTATTCCTGTGATGTGTATTAGGTCCACCCACACATAGGAGGCTGCATGACAATCGAGTGAAGTGTGGGATTGCAGGCCAGCAAGACCTGGGCCACTGATTGGAAGTGTCTGAGTTTTCTATGAAATAACATTTTGAAAATAGCCTTTTTAGACCTTTACTTTGATATCTGCAGGACATTGGCTAAGAAAATGGGCTGGATCCACACAAGCCACACCACCCTGGATTCCTGTGGGTCTTTCGGTTTCAAGAATGCCCACAGTCGGTAGGGTTCCTTGATTGCTGACTGACCCTGAGCCCTAATAGGGCAGCCATTCAACACAACAATTGAGAGGAAATTGGCATTTCTCTGGGGGGAGTCTCTTGCGAGAGTAATTTTCCCATTCTGCCTAACCCTGGGACAGAACTACTGCCTGGGGCTGAGGTGGGAGAACCAAAATCAAGATGGTCCAACACACCACCCCACTTCTTTTCTTGCTTTTATTCTCTGGTAGTCAGGTGGATGAACTTTCACCTGCCCTGTTGGGCAGATTGGGGTGTTTACCATCTATCTGCCCATTTCATCAATAGTCAGAAAATCCACCAGACTATTAAGGAAAAAAGTGAGAAACATAATGGGGTGCAGAGTTTAGCTATCCTGGTACTCCATTGAATCCTTACATCCTCCTCCCCAGGCACCCGATAATCCTTCTGAAACTCAATGGAGGTAGAATTTGGGGTTAACCCTCTCTATGGCAGCCCCTATGTCAAAACTACACACAAAAGAATCCAAATACCCTCTCTCTTGCCAGGGGGTTAAGGGAAGGATGGGCTAGGCCTCAGGGGCAGCAAAAAGACGCTGAGTTCTTTAGATGTGGATGGTATGGCTTGAAGTCAGGTTGGGCTGGCCTCACCAAATTTAAAAAAAAATCTATTTTTAGCATCTATTGGGTTTTGTGCCACATCAGGAGGCAGATTGGTGGTAAATATTCCATAAGGCCCCTTTTGGGTCAGAAAGACTTGTGGAGTTTATGGGTGGGGCTGCTGCTTGATGCCTGGATGGGTCAGGCCAACCCAATTCTTTCTTTTATCCATGGTTTCTAGTGGCCTCTCTAACCCCCATTTTCCCCCAGGGAAGAGAAGTTGGAGGTAAGCCCATGATCTGCTCCCCCCAGGACAGCAGAAAGACTGTTGGAGCCTTTTGGTGTGGGGGTAAGACCTGATGCCAGGGTGGGACACCAGCACCCCTTTTTATTTTTCAGAAAATATCCCTGATTCCAGTGGGATTTCTATCCCTCCACCCTCTTCCCCTCCCCCCGGAGGAGGGCAGATTGGGCATAAACCTCTGGGTGGGCAGAAAGACCGTTGGAGCCTTTAGGGGTGGGAGTAAGGCCTGATGCCTGGGAGTGTCACCCCCACTCCATTCTTTTTTTTGAGTGAATCCTGATTCTGAGTGGGCTTTCTTCCCCCATGCCAGAAAGATTTGAGGAGAATTGGGGCTAATGCCTCAATTTCCCTCCTTAGTGTGGCAACAAAGCTGAATTTTTTTGGGGGAAGCACTTGTCAGTGCTTTGGAGGTTACTCTCTGGGACCTAATAAGTGGACCCCTGCTTGGGATTACCCGCCTGGGGATCCACTAGGAGAGGTACTGCTGGAAAGGAGACATTGTTCCCTTGCCTACGTTACCACTCCCATCTCAACCCCTGACCCACGATTAAATTGAAAACAGCACAGGCCTCATGGCGCTGACTGTTTTCTCTTTCACCCTGTGTGACATCAGCTCACGGTGAGTGCTGCTCATCACATAGTGTGACCAAAATAATCTCAGGATGCGAAGTAGGCTCTTTCATGTGCCAAGATTATGTTTGAGAAACAATATTCTTCTGCTGCACCAGAAAGATCATTTCTGCAGAGGACTAGACGTTAAAGTCCCCTAATTGCGGATGTATTGCAGAGGGTGTGAATGTCGTAAAACAGTCACAAATAGTAAATCTATACATCCATTTGTATATTTTCATGGCAATATAGTGGTAGTTGATATAGTGGAATCAGTTTTCTGTTGGTTCAGTATTACTGACCTCAGTCTTGTAAACTGAAGCTCACACTTGGTAGCACAGCTTCTCTTTCTTCCAGCTGACAGCAAGCAGAGTTTCAACAGATTTTTAGGCCTTGTGATGGCCTTGTGGGAAATGGCAAGTCAAAGGATCCTGATTCTGGAAGACCTTTATGTGTGCTGGAGCATAGAATCTCATTGAAATGCTCAGATGAAGTACAACTACTGGCTAAATGGTACCAGAGTTTATTCTGTCATGTAGGCACAGGTGCATTGTCACAGCAACCAAGAGGCAAACGACTTTTGAAGTTCAGATACCCTTGCGATCAGGAAGAAATCACATTTCTGTGCTTATTCAGCAGTGTTGAAGGTAGGAGAGAAGATGTTATTAATATGGGACTGACTCCATAAAGAGATGGCCAAGATTTTCTGTTTGCTAGGCAACTCCCAACATTACACAGGAGGAAGGGGAGATCAGTATGGTGGTAGGCGGAAACTGGATCAGCAGGGATAATATTGTCAGACCCAGGAATTATACATATGCTCTTTCTCATGTCTGCTAGATGAGTAGGACAAGTTGGTGGGGAATCATCATTTTGTGTAAGCACAGACTACGTCCATCACAGAGAGCATTCCAACAGTGTATGTTCTTCTGGTCCCTCACATACATGAAAAATACCACATACTCACCATACACCACTGGTTGATTAACTCGAGGCCACAGTTATGGGTAACTGCACAGATGGTACAGCAGAGTGACTGATAGGCTCTCCTCCAGGGTGTCAGGCAACTCATAAGTTTGAATATATTTTGTAAATGTTGAAAGCTTTGCAAAGTTTTAAACTTGCAAGTTTTTAAAAAGGCCAACTTTAAAGAACTGTAGAACAGAAAACTTTCCCACTGCAGCAAATGGTGGCAAGTGGACTGCTCTTGGTCTGAAACAGTCCTGCATCCCTTTTTCTAAGCCCACACCACTGGGCAACGTTCTTAATCCCATCAGCATCCCCCATTCCCCTGACCAGATATCCTGGATGCGCTCTTCCAGCTGTCTTTCATGCCCCTCAAACAGGCAGGGAGGGGTTTAGGCTGCCTCAAGTATGCCTGGCACGAGAAATGCTCTGCTTCAGGAAATACTGGTCTGCAACCAAGCTGGGCTCAGTTAACTTCATCTCAGTGGACAATTAAGTATTAAGAATACTTACGGTAATCTTCATTACCCTGAGTCATAGTCCTCTTCATCTAGTCCTTACTGCTTGAGGCAAGGCCTGGCCCTCCAGACCGTTTAACGCAGCTCAAGATGAAAAAATACCACCTTCAAGGTAAATCTTCTACTAATACCTCATGACGATGTATGAATATCCTCCTCCTTCCTAGCATAGCCTTCTGATAACAAGCTGACACGAAAATGGGGGGTTCCCAAGAAGCCAGGATCAGAGGGAGAGGAGCCGACTGCGGAGGACGTCACGGTCTGTAGTTCAGGAGACTACAATTTTTTTGCCCAAATACCAGGTGATGGTGTTTTGCTAAATTGCTGTCCTGGAAATGCTGAGACAGACATATTTGATGTGTGTATCTGTACCGCGATACTAGCAGCCGTTTTGAGCCGCTCCTGCCTTATTTCCTGGGCTATTCTGCCAGATATCTCTCTCTTCCACCCACAAAGGGTATCTGCTGGAGCTGTGGATATAGCTCTATGGATATAGCTCTAGCTATATTTAGAACCTTATAGCGGAGCTCCGCTTTAGTTCAGAGCGGTCCGCCAGGAGCCAGATTTCTCTCAGGATGCAACCCTTGTTGCCCTGTTATTGATGTTGTTAGTGCCCTGAAGAAGGTGTGACCAAGATTGTGGGTCTCCATTGAAACGCGCGTCAGTGCAATATTAGATAACAAGACGTGATTATTAGGAAATCTAATGGATGATATATCAAGCAATGATTTTTAAGAAACTAATTTATTACATATCTCTATGCAAAATAACTGAGGGCCCGATTCACAAAAGTAATCTGAGACAAAACCCTAACTTTACGACTTTCGGTATTCACTGAAGGCATTTAGGAGTACTAAAGTTAGGATTTTGTCTCAGTCAATCTTAAGTTTTGGTCTTAAGTTAAACTTAAGACAAACTTAAGTTTAACTGAGACACAATCCTAACTTTACTACTAGGATTTTGTCTCAGTTAAATTTAAGTTTGTCTTAAGTTTAACTTAAGACCAAAACTTAAGTTTAACTGAGACAAAATCCTAACTTTAGTACTCCTAAATGCCTTCTGTGAATACCGAAAGTCGTAAAGTTAGGATTTTGTCTCAGATTACTTTTGTGAGTCGGGCCCAGAATATTGAAATATTTCTTGCTCTCTTTGTAATATATATATCTTATATATCATCGTGTTTTGTTATCATTTGTCTTTATGCTGTTATCGTCTTGTTGGTCTGTGGGTTTTTGGTATGTGTAAGGGTGTCCGTTGAACTACTTTTGGTGTGCATTGCATGGGTGATGAGTTTGAGCATCAGTTCGGGTATGTCTATGGTTATTCCTGAGTGGAGGGTAATTCCTTTTTTTTATATTTATGGATCTTTAAAATGCCTTGTGTTGTGATATGTACGGATATATGTATATTTTTATGGATATGATTACAATAAACAATATATATTTTTGATAAAACTCGGATGATGACATTGATGATTCCTTATGTGCCTTTTGAACACAATTGCTGAAAATATATACATATATACCATGACTCCGAGATGACTGTTTAAGCATCCTTGTAGTATGGTGAGATACTCCACCAATTGAATTCATCAGGCAGTTTTTCTATGTTTTTTTTGCTTATGCAGATGATCTTCTGAAGGCCTGGATATGTAAGGCAAACATTAATGAACATATCAAACCTTGAAGGTTTAACCTTTCAAACTCCAAACCATGAGATGGAGGTGGTATAGATGAGATAGGCTCAGAATCCAGAATTGCAGCAGCGATGGATTCACAGAGAAGTGAAATGCTTCACTCTCAGCTAACTGGATCAAGAAAGGAAACCATGAGAACCGGGGTCAACACTGTGCTACTTGAATAACATTCACCTTCTCCCTCTAAATCTTCTGTAGCACTTTCAGTAGGAGGTCAATAGGAATGAAAGCAACAAAAGCGACTAGAGCTAAGGAATTGACATTGAATCCACTGCCCAAGATTGAAGACACCATGCCTCCATGCAGAAGTTGGGCAGTAAGGCATTAAAAAGAGAGGGAAATAGGCCCAACCAGGGACTGCTGAATCTTGCAATTATCTGATTGAACACTGACAGAGACAGATGGAACAAGGCTGAGGAGGGAATGTTGTGACTCAGACTTTCTGCATGAAGGTTCTCTCTCCTGCACAAAAATAGCTTTTAGGTGTAATAGATAGACCTACGCCCAACTGCAGAACTCGTGAACCATGCTGTTTAGCATCCTAATCTTTGTTCCTCTTGGCAATCAGTAGAACATTTCACCACCAGGTTGTCCGTCCTCACTAGAATATTCTTTCCCTCCAGCTGGGAGTGGAAGAGTATAGAGCTTTGCAAATTTCTAAGAGCTGCCTCTTCTTGGAGGAGAAGACCCTTTCTGTTATAGACCAGCACAGCTCTCCTCCAGACCTTGCAAATTTACCCTCCATCCCCATTGGCTGCCATCTGTTGTTAGAACTATGGAAACCGGAAAGTGATGGGGAACCCCTCTGCTCAAATTTTCCTGTGACTATTACCAGTGTAGGCTGTAAGCTATCCAAGGAGGCACTGAAATACACCTCTAGTAGTTCTGTTCCCCCATCTCCAGTGAGACAAAAATTGATTCACAATGGGCCTCAAGTGCAGACAATGGCAGCACCTGTCTGGCTGTTTTCTTGGACAGAAGGGATTAAAGAGAAGTCTGGATAAAGGTTATTCTTGGCTTCAGGAGGTATACCTGCCCCACCTGAGTGTTTAAAATCACTTCTATAAAGAGTCTCCCTTGGGATGGTACCAGTTGAAATTTCTGAATATTGAGGATGAAACCCAGTTCCTCCAGCACCTTGCAAATTTTCTTCACAACCTCTTCTGCCTTAAAAACGAAGAAGCAGAAATCAGCCAGTGATCGAAGTTTGGAAATATTTTAATCCCTGCCAGCTGTAAGGATGCCATTATCTGAGCTAATACGTTCGTAAAAACTCTTGGTGAGGCACAGAGTACGAGAGATGGTGATGGACATTGGCAATGATTCGGTCCCATTGTACATCACAAGAAATAGTGACATCTTGTATGTATTGGCATGCGAAAGTAGGAGCCCTGCAAGTCCAATGTTGTCATGCAATCCCCTTCAGATCTCAAAGCAATAATCGACTGAAAGGAAATCATTCTGTATGACTTGTAGACAACAAATTTGTTTAAAAACCTGAGATCCAACACTGAACAGAGCTTGCCATTTTGTTTTGATACCAGGAACAAAATGGAATAAAGACCTTGTCCCTTCTAATTTTCTTTTGTTTGATCTGTTTATTAAAGATTTTTCATTTTGTATACATGAATACAGAGCAATATAACATCAGTGATAGCACCATACAGAGCCAGTAGGTAGTCATAAAGTCCAGACAAGAAATCAACAACATAGCAGCAAAATTACATCAATGAGCATAGACAAAATCGATAATAACTTTTAGCATATCCCGCCAGCCATAGTATCTCCTCCCAGCGTCAGAAAACTGTACGATCACGTTATGGTGTATCATATTTGCAACTGTGCAACATGCAGAAAATTACATAATCACATTTCGTATGGCTTCACTCTGCCATAGCACATAATCTGAGTATAGAGTCAAACATTTTTATAAAAACACCAAACATGGAAAAAACTATCGGGGAAGGGAATGGGAAGGGAAGCAAGAGCCTCAGCAAGGGAGGGAGGGAAACCAAAGTCCCCGGCGTCATAAAACAGAGTCCTATCAATTACCCTAGGGGTGCACAATCAAACTGCTGAGAGAAGTGATCATCCAGTGAAGGGGACAGAGGTCCCAGTCCACATATCAATGCACAATTCAGGACATGGGTTTGCTCAGGTCAACCTCGCTAGTCATCAGGAAGGGAAACGTCTAGTGGATCATCCGACACTAACAACCCCTATAGCGCACAAAGCATAGCATTCCATTTAGTGAAGATTGGGAATTTACGCAAACCCAGCGTATCCTCCAGTATCAGGGAGACCGCTTCAGCCTTCACCCAGTTCAGCATGGAGAGGAACCAGGCTTTCATCGGAGGGGAGTCCTCTGACTTCCACCTGCGGGTGATCAATCACTTGGCCACAATAAAGCCCAAATCAAGAAACCTGGTTGGTGCTTTGTGTGTTTTTTTCCAAGAGAACACGCAAGTGATACACGTCTCCCACGTCCTCGGCACCTCCCTACCTGTGCAGGTGGCTAACGCTTCCAGCACCCCCTCCCAGTAAGTCTGCAGTGCGGGACAGGACCAGAGCATGTGTAAGATATCTGCATTCACCATCTTACAGCGTGGGCAGCACTCATCCTGTCTGTGAAAGTATCGATTAATTTTATCCGGGGAAAGATAAGCCCTATGAACAATATAAAATTGAATTAATCTAAAACAGGCGTTTCTGGGAACTTGCTTGGGGCTTTCTAGGACCATAGACCATTCTTTCTCTGAGTAGGGCCTCCCTCGATCTGCCTCCCACTTACCACGCAATGGGGTTAAATCTGCTAGGGTATGTTCCCTGATCGATTCCGCAAACCACTTTACCAAGTGGGGGCCTGTGCCTATAACGTGCATGTATTACACTAGAAGATGCGTCGGAGGTTCCTGCGTTACATCTCCCCACCAATGCCTCATCGCAGCGATCCAGGAGGCATGGTTCAGAAATTGGCCCGGGGGCACACCATCCTAATTCGAGATATCAAGAAACGGCCGCATCGTTCCTTCTCCATATAAGTCTCCTAGGGTAGTTACACCAGCTTCCACCCAAGGGGCAAGGTCCGTATTCCGAACTCGTCCCCGCGCAATCGGCATATCTAATATGGGCACGCCAGGTGCGCATGGTATGACTCGTCTGGTAAGGCGAAGTGCCCTGCAGAAACACTTCAGTGCTATTGATGGAGCAAGGACTCATAAAGAAAGAGACTTGCTCGAAAGTAATCCTCTCGTTTAACTTATTAACGAATTACTAACCGTGTCCTGTAAATAATAACACGCACCACAGAAACACATGGGTTAGCGAAGCTTGCTTATGTGTGTACTAATGAAAATAACAATGAAAACGGACTAATACAGCTTTAAACGGGAAATCTTTACCGCACATGCGTCAACTGCATCTACGCAGTATGACGAGATAAAGCTTGGGGGGGAAATTCTAGCGCATGTGCAGAAGGCATTAAAATTGAGTCTTGAAGACTCACGTGCATGACATCTGCTTAGCCGAAATGAAAACCAGCTATTTTACTAATGCTAATGCGGGGAAAGTATTAATAAGTAAAGAGGGTTAGAGTAGAGATGGGTGGTATACAGTGAGACCATTTATTTGTGAAAGTAACTTTTGTCTTTTTGACTTTATTATTAGTGCGTATTTGGGCCTTTCGCGAATGACCAAAGTAAGCTGAGTCACGTGATTTATGCATAGGCCCACAAGAAAGTTAACCCGGAAGGATGACCAAGGTTTTGTCAGCCGTCCAAGGACGAGAATGATGTGCCCTGAGAACAGAGGGTGAAGAGTTCAGCCAAGAAGACTCATGTTCATGATTTTGAAAGAATTGTTGCCAATAAAGTTTGGATATGTATGGGAATGGAAGAGATGAATAAAGTCTAAGGGGATGGGTTATGCAAACAATAGAATGATAGAATAAAAGTAATATGTAAGTATGGTGTGATGATCATCCCCCGTGCCTGACCAATTAGATTTCGTATTTTTACGATATTGAAACTTTAGTGGGTGATACATGATGAACGAAGGATATAATTGAAGTAGTTTTTAGTTAGTTAGGTAGCAGAGCTCGGGATGCTGTCTGGGAGTTCGTGTTGCTGAGATGCTGATGAGAGATGCTGTAAGATGCTGATGAAGAAACCGAATGCAGAACCTTCTATCTTAATTTAATTGGGTTAGACAAGAAGACCGCGGAAGAAACTCGAGGAGGAAGAGAGTGTCAGAGAGGGGTTCGATGCAGCCGTCGGTATTTAGAGAGGTCAAGTATCCTGTCCCGAATCCTGTCCTGAAGTCTTTGTCACTTCTGTCAATGACAAGATCCCTTTGGGCTCCATTTTAAAGCATACCAGTTCATCCAAATAACACACATACGATATTCAAATCACCAACAATCACAAGAAACCAAAACCATAATATAAAAATGTATTATATTTTATTATATATAATCCCTTCAGGATTCAAAATATATGCAATTTAAAAGTCAAATTCATATAAGAGCATTGATATTATCAAAAATAATCACATACAAATAATCATTAAAAACACATTCTAAAAAACTGTAACACTTCTTGGAGATATAGAAAAAATTGTCAAATTGGCACATCCAATGCTAATAATGAACAATGCTCAATCGGCACTCGATCACATGATTTATTTTTTCTTTTTGGTAGACCATCAGAGTGCTAGTATGTCCAACCGAATATGAAGCAGCGACGCGTTTCGGTGCTCTATTCTGATTCACCACCTTCTTCAGGCTTAATGTATCAAATCAATATCTCCCCATATGATCTAAAACAATGTATAAGAAACGTACAATTAAAATAACGTCCTTCAGTGTAATCATAAAATATAATACATATTCAACACAAGGTGACACAGTCATACATAACAAATTATTTACATTCACATATTTAAAATACATTTATATTACAGTCTTGGTCTCAAATATCATGGTTCACATATCCATGTCCAACATACAAACTCATGCATCATACATGTTCTCAAACTAATGTTTATACACTGCCCATATTATCACACTCATAGAAATACAAAATTATGTACCACGTTGGAGTTACCCACCCGTAGAATGGTGTACAGAAATAAAGAAGGAGATCTATTTCTTCCTTCAGTGTGTTTCTAATCCTCTTCACACACCACTCGCAGTGAATAGAGAATATGGACCTCTATGTCATCCCTAAAACGGAATAACAGAGATGTAGAGATATAATTCAAGACTCTTGTTCTAATAATTCTCTGACAAATTTGCTGCTTCTAGATGTATACAGCCAGCTATACCTTAATTAAACTTGTAACGTTTCTTTTCATCCTTTCCTTTGAATAATTGGAAATAAAAACGTAAAAAGAGTTTGCGTTCGTTCCCTGCAAACATAGAAAATAATGATACTTATAATCATTCACAGAGGACCAATCAAATGTTTTAGTCAATCAATTAAGCCCTCAATGGCTTATCTTATTCACTGATCTAACCAAGGAAATTTCTACCTGTTGGGAAATCCAGTAACACACCTCCACTGTAGCTGTGGTAATATATTTCTTAAAGAAACCGTCCTCCTCACGTCGCATATGATTAATATTCACACGTGCGCGTCCCAAACAAGCTACCTATATGTGAAAAGGTCACACCATTAAACCGATAATCGTATTGTTGCCAATGCTATCATTAAGACCAATACTCCTGCAATATGCATGATATATTGTAAAAAAAACCCATTGGGTCATGCTTAGGTATCTATCTATAAAAAAAGACGGTGTATTGCTCAATTACAAACAATGCGTCTATCAGTTGCTTCCCGCTATCAATGTGCACAACAATGTTTTAGCGTGCCGTAGGAATACAAAATAAACCCCAAAGTTTAAACCGCATAAACTTTCCATTAAGAGGGAGATTTCAGCCTGTACCCACTTTCTAGTATTGTGCCTTCCCCCTGTTCAATAAAAACCACATCCAAAATGAAGGACCCACGTGTTGTAATTACAATTAAAACCGAGGGGCCCCATCCCATATACCAGCTCCCCCACTTGAATCTATCCCGCGTATCGGCCTGCTATCTCACTTACCGGGACGTAAACAGTCTCCTGGCGGGCTACAACACCTTCCAGGTTCTTTGTCTCCTGATCTATCTCGGGGGACCCTCACCAGCCCTTTGGCCCGGGGGTTTAGTCTTCACACCATCCTTGGTAATTATAATTTCTTGTTCGTTTGTAGATGGTCTTTTCTCTCCATCCTCTCTTTTCTGAGCATAGTTATTGCATGAGTCTGAAGTATTTCGATTGAATTTACACTCTTATGAATGAGGGTGTTTGTGCTGAAATTTTGAGATGGTTCACATTCATTTAATTTAGATAAAGATTTTAAAACTTCCCGAGTCTGTTGTTATTTTTCTTTACTTTAAAGAACAGTTAAGAGTTATGTTCATTATCACCATCAATTAGTTCAACTAATGGTCCATTGACCAGAGGAAAGAACTTTTGATCAGTGAAAGGTTAGTTAGGAAATGTTAAATAACTAATCTTGAGAAATATGAAATTATAAACAAATAAGTCTCCAGCGGTCTACTCGATACGGAGTGTGTTGTGATTTATGGGCCCAGGTGAGTATATTGTAGCGGAGTATCTGTTGTTAGTATACCGCTGGATCACTATCAATATCAGTAAAGGGAGAGGTTCATTCAGTTTGCTACGGGGATGGAATAGACAGAGGATCCTGTCTAAAGAAAACAGAGGGTCATGCTCTGCCAAGTCCGATAAATGTAATTCTTCCACCCATTTCGCCACCCATAGGACTTGAGACCCCTGGTAGTAGTTGTTAGACCTGGCATTTCTGGCGTGATTACCCCTGACTTTTTGCCTCTACCTCCTCTATTTTTGGTGCTGTGATGGATTTTGTTTTGCCAACTTAGATGCTTTGGACACTTTGCCACTTCTAAACAGTGTCAAAGTGCAAGTGCTCCCTGTAAAAAGTGTAATGGTAATTGGTTATCCATGATTGGTATGTTTGCCTTACTAGTAAAGTCCCTAGTAAAGTGCACTATGTGTGCCAGGGCTGGTAATGCAAATGCTACTAGTGGGCCTGCAGCACTATTTGTGCCACCCACACAAGTAGCTTTGAAAAGGGAACTCAGGCCTGCCATTGCAGTGCCTGCGCGCAGTTTGTTAAACTGCCATGTTATTCTGACAAGTGCACCCACTTGCCAGACATTACCCTTCCCTTTCTATGCACATCAGACACCTCTATGGTAGGTCCAAGGTATCCCCTGGGCAGGGTGCAGTGTATGTGAAAGGTAGGACATGTTCTAAGGTGTGTACCATGTCCTGACAGTGAAATAATCTCCATTTAGTTTTTCACTGTTGAAAGGCCATCTTGCCCATAGGACAGAATAGGGAGGCTGTGTAATATGTTTTCCAGCCTATCTTCCAAAGGCTTAAGATGGAGAGGTGACGTTTAGTATGCCGGAACTCACAGTGTAATAACACATCTTTTTATGAAGGTGGTTTTTGCATTGTGTGTTTAGAAGCCACTCTTTTAGAAGTGGCTGGGTTTTTGTGCTCTAACATTTCTGTGTGTCTCTGCCTAATTGTGGATTGACTGTCTGGATTTCAAAGTGATAGGATCTGGGGAATGTCTTGACCCAGGGCAGGAGGTGCGACAGCAACAGGCTGACCTGCATCTGGAGTGTAGGGGGAGGAGTAGCCCCTAGAGGTGAAGAGGCCTGGGCTGCAGCCATAAACCAATGGCTCCGGCCCCTGCTGAGTGATTGAGGATCCAGACCCCCACTATCAAAGGAATAAAGGTGTCACTGGCAGGGAGGCACCCAGAACTGGTTTGAACAGGGGTCAGTGCCCCCTGAACACAAAGACTTCAAAGCCATTAAGGGGTATAACTATGAGAGCTGAAGCCCCTGAACTTTGGAGAATGGCTTGATCGAGTTTGAACAAGACTGGAGCTACTTCGTGGTCAAGAGGAACCTATGCCAAGGAAGAAACAACTGAAGAGACTGAAGGATAGGACTGACCCTTGCTGTGTGTTCTGGGGCTAGCCTGCAGTTTGCTGTTTTAACCAAGGAAAGGCTAAAGGGACTTTGCTGTGTGCTGTGTCCCCCTGTTTGAAAGGACTTTGCTGTGCTGTGTCCAGAAGTAACTTATCCCCAAGGGCCCGAGGTGAGCTGGCTCCCTGTTGCTGAAACTCAGGAACACAAAAGTTTCCAGGAGAGTCTCAGCAACGCTGTGTGCGTGTGCTTGTTGCAGCCTGAGACCCTCGCAAGAAGTGCCCTGTGATCGTGGGCACCTGGAGTCCAAGCGAGGATCAGCGACGCTGTGTGCGTGTGTTTTTTGCAGCCTGAACCCTTTGTGAGGATTATCCAGTTATCGTGTGCACTGGAATCCAAGTGAGTCTCATCGACGCTGTGTGTGTGTGCTTTGTGCAGCGTGAGACCTTCGTGAGGATTGCCTTTTTATCGTGCACCCGGAGTCCAAGTGAGTCTCATCGACGCTGTGTGCCTGTGCTTTGTGCAGCGTGAGACCTTCGTGAGGATTGCCTTGTTAACGTTCACCCGGAGTTAAAGTTTGTCTCAGCGACGCTGTGCGCGTGTTCTTCGTGCAGCCTGAGACCTTATTGTGGAGTGCCCGGTGATCGTGCACCCGAAGCTCAAGGGAGTCTCAGCGACGCTGTGCGCGTGTGCCCTGTGGCAGCCTGAGATCTTCGTAGCAGTAGCAGCCCGGACCGGCAGCCTCGGAGGAGCTGAGCCGCAGCCCCGAGCCTGCCGTTGGCCAGTCACAAAGATTGCATCTGAGGCCCAAGTCGTTGGAAGAGGAGAGGAGAGTGGGTTTGCGCCCCCCAGGTAATGTGTGTCGACTCCTGGTGCGGGGTGCGGGCTCGGAGGGAGACGCTCTCGGCCTCTCTCTCATTTCAGCAGCGTGAGCCTCTGCTTCAGCTCGTATCGCGGCCCGTATTGCCAAAGGAGTGGCAGTACCGGGCCGGAGTGCGGAGCTGCACTTTTTGTTACACCATACCTGTGTTGGGGGTAACTGTTGACAGAGGCTGACTGCGAGTCAGAAGGAGTGGCGGAGAGACCGCCTAAGGCACCGTGATCGGTGCCGGAGTGTATTACACATTATCTTATTTCCGCATAACAAACTACCTAATTGTCGTATTACACATTGCATCATTTCTGCATAACGAACTACCTGATTGTCGTTTTACACATTGCATCATTTCTGCATATCGAACTACCTGATTGTCGTATGACCCATTGCATTGTTTCTGCATAACGAACTACCTGATTAGCGTATTACGCATTGCATTATTCCTGCATAACGAACTACCTGATTAGTGTATTACGCATTGCCTTATTTCTGCATAACAACGTACCTGGTGGTTGTATTACGCATTGCATTATTTTTACATTGCAAAGTGCCTGATTGTTGCGTTACGCATTGCATTATTCTTACATTGCAAAGTGTCTGATTGTCGCGGTACGCATTGCATTATTTTTACATTGCACAAGTGCCTGATTCTAGCATTACGAACTGCATAACATGGTATTAGGATTACAGTGGAATGTTTAGAAGTGCTCATTAATATCGTCAGAACTTACAAGGGCTGGCTGGCCTAACAACCAGCCAGGAGAAATATTACACATACTCATAGGTTGGATTTATATCGTGTGGTCTTATCGTATATCTTTTTATATAAAATTTATACTCGTTTTTATAAAACTCTTGTGGAGTCTATTTGTGGTGTCATCATTGGGTTGCTGTGAGCGTGGTTGCAAATACTTTACACATCTGCCTTGAAGATAAGCCTGGCTGCTCGTGCCAAGCTACCAAGGGGGTGAGCGGGGGCTATCTCAGAAGGTGACCTTCCTTTCCCTGACGTGGAAACGCGGGTCCCTATTTGGCCTAAGGTACCTACCTCAGCCAACCAGGGATCCCCGGTCTAACATTTGGTGGTCAGCGGTGTGGGATTGAAACGTGTATTTGCAAATTCATTCACAGAAATTGGTGTACATCACAAGTTTAGCGCAGACCACGACGCAACCACATATTGTGTTCTTGATTCGTTGGTTCTAGTTGGTTTTATTTTTGAGCAACCTTTAAGCCACACATCATGTCTCAGAGGAGTCAAGTAGCCAGTGAGGCTGCAGAATTAGAGTTCGACATTGAGGCATTGCTTACCTACAAAGTTGATCAATTGAGGCAATTCTGCAGAGCTTTGGGATGTCCCATGAAAAGTAGCGCCAAGAAGGAGGAGCTGCAAATGGCCTTGAGGGCCTGGTGGGAAGCCAAAGGGGCTCAGGAGACGGGTGATGTTGAGGTGGATGAGGATGACCCAGGGAATGGATTTGGTCTACAGGATTTGCCAGTGGAGGGACCAGTCTTAGGGGCTGGTAGTAGCCAATCAGGGAGGAGTTTTTCACCAGAGGAGCTGGAGGAAAACCAAAGGGTCAGAGAGCATGAGTTGGAGGTTTTAAAACTTAAATCTCAAGTAGAAGAGAAGAAGCTGCTCATTGAAAGTGAAAAGCGAGCAGAGGAGAGCAGGAACGCTCTCGCCTTGGAAGAGAAAAAGATTCTCTTGGCTCATGAGTTAAGCATGAGGGAACTGGAAATGAAGGTTAAACAGGCCGAGTCCAGTTCAAATGGTGGCAGCACACAACCAGTGGCAGTAGGGAAAGTGTACATTCCCAAAGACTTAGTGCGAGATTATCAGAGTGGTGATGATATATATGCATGGTTCACGGCATATGAGATCGCGCTGAGGATGAATGAGGTGCCTGAGAAGCATTGGGGGGTGGGCCTATGGAAACACTTTGAGGCTTCTGGGAGGGATGTTTTACCCCCTTTAGAGAGGGCGGGAACCTTGACCTACGCCAATATGAAGAAGGCTTTATGCCTCAGGTATGGGCTCACTCCTGAACAGTACCTGCAGAAAATCAGGAACTTCAAGAAACAGGAATCCAGTACTTGGGTTGAGTGTGTGAATGCATACACGCGTGCACTGGATGGTTGGATGAAGGGCAGCAAGGCAACTGATTTTAAGAGCTTATGCGATTTAATTAGTTGGGAGCACTTGAGTAGTCTGTGTGTTCCAGAGCTGCGCCAGCATCTTTTGGACAGTAAGCTGACTGATCCCAGTAAGCTTGCTGAAGAGGCGGACCGCTGGACCAGTACCCGGGTCCACAAGGGAATTGGAGGTACCACTACCAAAAGTGTACAGGGTCCCCCGCAGAAGGTGGGGGAGGACAAGGGTAACCACAAGGGGTTCACTAAAGGGCCCCAAAGTAGTTCCCAGGTGAAAGGGTCCCAGTCCCCCAAGGCTAAGAGGTCCTGGCCCCATAAGGGCAAGCGGGACAACCGAGGTCCTCCTACTTGTTACTTCTGTAAAGAAGTGGGTCATATTTCCCCTAGATGCCCCAAGAAGTCATCTACACCCACTGGCGCTCCAACCCCAGGATTAGTGAGTGTAGCGTTGGGGGAGGAATTGAGTCCTTGGAATGGGGAGGAGCAAGCAGTTATGGCCCTGGTCTCATTAGGAGATCGAGAGATGGTCCAGGAAATCTCTCTGCCTGAGAATACTAAGAAATACAGGCAGTGGGTGACCATCAATGGAAGGAGGGTGGAGGCTCTGAGGGACACCGGAGTCAGTTTGACATCTGTCAGGTGTCAGTGGGTGTCTGAAGAGCAGGTAATTCCTGATGTGCTTCACCCTGTAGTTGCAGCAGACAACTCTGTGTGCCTCTGCAAGGTGGCGCTAGTTCCCTTTGAGTGGGGGGGGTCTCAGGTTCCTTGAAGGTCGTTGTAAGTCCGTCCATGCCTGTAGACTGTCTGCTGGGGAATGACCTGGAGAGTTCCCCTGGAAGGAGGTGGAGCGCCAGGCGCATTTGGAGATGTTGGGTCTGCCTGAGTGGGCTTGTGTAACCACTCGGTCTATGGCAGCCAGTAAAGGTGTTCAAGAGAACCTGGAGCCTGAAACCGTGGCCCAGGTGCCTGCCGTCAAGAGAAGAGGCAGGGGGCACGGGAAACCGGCCCCCACAGTTCCCACGGTCCAGGCGGAGGCACCCTTTGAGGGGGATGCCCTGGAGCCTACGGGGGAGCAAGTGGCTGATCTGGGGGACCTACCGGGGCTGACCGAATGGCAGCAGGAAGGAGGGCCCTCCAGGGAGGATTTCTGTGAGGAGCAGAAGAAGTGCCCTTCTCTTGTAGGTTTGCGGCAACAGGCAGCAAACCAGGCAGCAGGTGATCAGTCTGGATCACACTTGATTTACTGGGAGAATGATCTCCTATATAGTGAGCCTAAGGTTGCTGAGCCTGGGTCAGCCCGTGCGCTGGTGGTACCCCAGCGCTTCAGAGCCTTCCTACTGGGGTTGGCTCATGATGTACCTTTAGCAGGACATTTGGGGCAGGACAAGACCTTTGAGAGGCTTGTCACCCACTTCTACTGGCCTCAAATGCGCAAGAGTACTGATACTCATTGCAGGACCTGTCAGACTTGCCAGGCAAGTGGTAAGCCTGGAAGGAAGTGCAAGGCTCCCCTCCAACCTTTCCCTGTAGTCAGCACCCCCTTTGAAAGGGTGGGCATTGACATTGTGGGGCCTCTGGATCCCAAGACGGCCATGGGCAACAGGTTCATCCTGGTCTTGGTGGACCATGCCACCCGGTACCCGGAAGCCATCCCTCTCTGGACGGTGACAGCCCCCGTGGTGGGCCGGGCACTGATGGGGATTTTTTCCCACGTGGGGTTCCCCAGAGAGGTGGTGTCTGACAGGGGTACTAATTTCATATCTAGGTATATGAAATCTCTGTGGAAGGAGTGCGGTGTGACCTACAAGTTCACCACGCCTTACCAGCCCCAGGGTAACGGTCTGGTTGAGAGATTTAACTGGACCCTGAAGGGCATGATTATGGGTCTTGAGGAACCCATGAGGCGTAAGTGGGACGTCCTCTTACCATGCCTGCTGTTTGCTTACAGAGAGGTGCCACAAAAGTCCTTAGGGTTCAGTCCCTTTGAGCTCCTGTATGGGCACCCTGTAAGAGGGCCCTTGAGTTTGGTGAAGGAGGGCTGGGAGAAGGCTCCTAGTAAACCCTCCAGGATGTATACAGCTACATGCTGGCCTTCAGGAACCAAACTAGGCGTTTCAGGCAACTCGCTCAGGCGAATCTGGAAGCCTGCCAGGAAGATATGAAACAGTGGTACGACCAGAATGCCACTCTGGTCGAGTTTCAACCTGGGCAGAAAGTGTGGGTGATGGCGCCAGTGGAGCCTTGCGCGCTCCAGGACAAGTGGACTGGGCCTTATGAGGTGGTGGAGTGCAGGAGCGAAGTGACCTACTTAGTTGACTTATGGTCTCCTAGGAACCCTTTGAGGGTCCTCCATGTGAACCGCCTCAAACCCCACTTCGAGACGTCTGAGGTGACCATGCTCTTGGCTACAGATGACGGGGCGGAAGAGGACAGTGAACCTCTTCCTGACCTCCTGTCAGCCAAGGAGAAGAATGGGTCAGTGGATGGGGTGAACCTCTCGCCTACCCTGACCCCGGAACAGCAGAGGGACTGTCGCCAGGTATTGGGTCAGTTCGCCTCCCTGTTCTCCCTGACCCCAGGAGTCACCCATTGGTCCGTCCATGATGTGGACACTGGAGACAGTCTGCCTGTAAAACAAAAATTTTACAGGGTAGCTGATAAGGTCAGGGCCAGCATCAAGGAGGAGGTTTCCAAGATGCTGGCGCTAGGGGTGATTGAGCCATCCAGCAGCCCCTGGGCTAGCCCAGTGGTCCTTGTGCCAAAAGCTGCTGCGCCTGGTGCCACCCCAGAACTTCGGTTCTGTGTGGATTACCGTGGGCTCAATGCAGTCACTGAGACTGATTCTCACCCTATCCCCAGAGCTGATGAGCTCGTGGATCGGCTGGGAGCTGCCCGGTACCTCAGTACATTTGACTTGACGTCGGGGCACTGAAGCATCTGTCTGCACTACAAATTCCTTGGTGAAATCAGGCGCCTTGAGCACGGGCGCCGTGAACATGGCAGTTTTCAGGGCATGTAAAGCGGTCTGGCAGGCATCAGTCCAGATCACCTTCTTGGGCTGTTTCTTTGACGTCAGTTCTGTCAAGGGGGCAACAATGGTGCCATACCACTTCACAAACCGTCGATAATATCAAGTGAGTCCTAGAAAGGCCCTCACTCCTGTCTGGGTCTTGGGGTGTTCCCAAGCCAGTATGGTACCAATCTTTGCTTGTAGGGGCGCCACCCGGCCGCTCCCTACCTGGTGCCCTAAGTACACCACAGAACCCTGCCCTATCTGGCACTTACTCACCTTGATAGTTAGGCCCGCCCTCTGCAAGGCCCTCAACACTTCACAGAGGTGTCGCAAATGTTCCTCCCAACTGGAGCTGAACACAGCAATGTCGTCCAGGTAGGGGGTGCTGAATTCCTCCAGCCCACTCAACACCTGTTTCACAAGTCTCTGGAAGGTGGCAGGGGCGTTCTTTAACCCAAAGGGTATAACCCTGAACTGGTAGTGCCCCTCTGGCGTTGAGAACGCTGACCTTTCCTTGGGAGAGGTACTCTCACAATTGAATGACGAGGGCTTGGACCAACCCGTAGCTTTCATTAGCTGGAGGCTAGTTCCCAGGGAACAGAGGTGGAGTGCAATTGAAAGGGAAGATTTTGCAAGCTGAGGCCCTACTTGTTTGGGACTTACTTCCTGGTTCAGACCAACCACAGGCCCCTCAGATGGTTGATGCAGATGAGGAGTGAGAACCCAAAACTGTTGAGGTGGTCCATCTCCCTACAGGGAATGGACTTCACGGTGGAACACCGCCCTGGAACAGAACACGCCAATGCTGACGGTCTGTCCAGATTTTTCCGCCTTAGTGATTAGAATTCCCATGAGGGTGGGTAGTTCCCCCCACTTTTCGGCTGGGGGGGACACGTGTTAGACCTGGCATTTCTAGTGTGATTACCCCTGACTTTTTGCCTCTACCTCCTCTATATTTGGTGCTGTGATGGATTTTGTTTTGCCAACTTAGATGCTTTGGACACTTTGCCACTGCTAAACAGTGTCAAAGTGCAAGTGCTCCCTGTATAAAGTGTAATGGTAATTGGTTATCCATGATTGGTATGTTTGCCTTACTAGTAAAGTCCCTAGTAAAGTGCACTATGTGTGCCAGGGCTGGTAATGCAAATGCTACTAGTGGGCTTACAGCACTATTTGTGCCACCCACACAAGTAGCTTTGAAAAGGGAACTCAGGCCTGCCATTGCAGTGCTTGCGCGCAGTTTGTTAAACTGCCATGCTATTCTGACAAGTACACCCACTTGCCAGACCTTACCCTTCCCTTTCTATGCACATCAGACACCCCTATGGTAGGTCCAAGGGACCCCCTGGGCAGGGTGCAGTGTATGTGAAAGGTAGGACATGTACTAAGGTGTGTACCATGTCCTGACAGTGAAATAATCTCCATTTCGTTTTTCACTGTTGAAAGGCCATCTTGCCCATAGGACAGAATGGGGAGGCTGTGTAATATGTTTTCCAGCCTATCTTCCCAAAGGCGTAAGATGGAGAGGTGACGTTTAGTATGCCTGAACTCACAGTGTAATAACACATCTTTTTATGAAGGTGGTTTTTGCATTGTGTGTTTAGAAGCCACTCTTTTAGAAGTGGCTGGGTTTTTGTGCTCTAACATTTCTGTGTGTCTCTGCCTGGTTGTGGATTGACTGTCTAGATTTCAAAGTGATAGGATATGGGGAATGTCTTGACCCAGGGGAGGAGGTGAGACAGCAACAGGCTGACCTGCATCTGGAGTGTAGGGGGAGTAGTAGCCCCTAGAGGTGAAGAGGCCTGGGCTGCAGCCATAAACCAATGGCTCCGGCCCCTGCTGAGTGATTGAGGATCCAGACCCCCACTATCAAAGGAATAAAGGTGTCACTGGCAGGGAGGCACACAGAACTGGTTTGAACAGGGGTTAGTGCCCCCTGAACACAAAGACTTCAAAGCCATTGAGGGGTATAACTATGAGAGCTGAAGCCCCTGAACTTTGGAGAATGGCTTGATCGAGATTGAACAAGACTGGAGCTACTTCGTGGTCAAGAGGAACCTTTGCCAAGGAAGAATCAACTGAAGAGACTGAAGGATAGGACTGACCCTTGCTGTGTGTTCTGGGGCTGGCCTGTAGTTTGCTGTTTTAACCAAGGAAAGGCTAAAGGGACTTTGTTGTGTGCTGTGTCCCCCTGCTTGAAAGGACTTTGCTGTGCTGTGTCCTGAAGTAACTTATCCCCAAGGGCCCTAGGTGAGCTGGCTCCCTGTTGCAGAAACTCAGGAACACAAAAGTTTCCAGGAGAGTCTCAGCGACGCTGTGGGCGTGTGCTTGTTGCAGCCTGCGACCCCCGTAAGAAGTGCCCTGTGATTGTGGGCACCTGGAGTCCAAGCGAGGATCAGCAACGCTGTGTGCGTGTGCTTTTTGCAGCCTGAACCCTTTGTGAGGATTGTCCAGTTATCGTGTGCACCGGAATCCAAGTGAGTCTCGTCGACGCTGTGTGCGTGTGCTTTGTGCAGCGTGAGACCTTCGTGAGGATTGCCTTGTTATCGTGCACACCCGGAATCCAAGTGAGTCTCATCGACGCTGTGTGCGTGTGCTTTGTGCAGCGTGAGACCTTTGTGAGGATTGCCTTGTAATTGTGCACCCGGAGTCCAGGTGAGTCTCATCGATGCTGTGTGCGTGTGCTTTGTGCAGCGTGAGACCTTCGTGAGGACTGCCTTGTTAACGTGCACCCGGAGTTAAAGTGAGTCTCAGCGACGCTGTGCGCGTGTTCTTCGTGCAGCTTGAGACCTTCGTGTGGAGTGCCTGGTGATCGTGCACCCGAAGCTCAAGGGAGTCTCAGCGACGCTGTGTGCATGTGCCCTGTGGCAGCCTGAGATCTTCGTAGCAGTAGCGGCCCGGACCAGCAGCCTCGGAGGAGCTGAGCCGCCGGCCCGAGCCCGCCGTTGCCCATTCACAAAGATTGCATCTGAGGCCCAAGTCGTTGGAAGAGGAGAGGAGAGTGGGTTCGCGCCCCCCAGGTAACGTGTGTCAACTCCTGGGGCGGGTGCGGGCTCGGAGGGAGACGCTCTCAGCCTCTCTCTCATTTCAGCAGCGCAAGCCTCTGCTTCGGCTCGTATCGCGGCCCGTATTGCCAAAGGAGGGGCAGTACCGGGGCCGGAGTGCGGAGCTGCACTTTTTGTTACACCATACTCGTGTTGGGGGCAACTGTTGACAGAGGCTGACTGCGAGTCAGAAGGAGTGGCGGAGAGACCGCCTAAGGCACCGTGATCGGTGCCGGAGTGTATTGCGCATTATCTTATTTCTGCATAACGAACTACCTGATTGTCGTATTACACATTGCATAATTTCTGCATAACGAACTACATGATTGTCATATTACACATTGCATAATTTCTGCCTAACGAACTACCTGATTGTCGTATGACGCATTGCATTGTTTCTGCATAACGAACTACCTGATTAACGTATTACGCATTGCATTATTCCTGCATAACGAACTACCTGATTAGTGTATTACGCATTGCCTTATTTCTGCATAACGACGTACCTGGTGGTTGTATTACGCATTGCATTATTTTTACATTGCAAAGTGCCTGATTTTTGCGTTACTCATTGCATTATTCTTACATTGAAAAGTGCCTGATTGTCGCGGTACGCATTGCATTATTTTTACATTGCACAAGTGCCTGATTCTAGCATTACGAACTGCATAACATGGTATTAGGATTACAGTGGAATGTTTAGAAGTGCTCATTAATATCGTCAGAACTTACAAGGGCTGGCTGGCCTAACAACCAGCCAGGAGAAATATTACACATTCTCTTAGGTTGGATTTATATTGTGTGGTCTTATCGTATATCTTTTTATATCAAATGTATACTCGTTTTTATAAAACTCGTGTGGAGTCTATTTGTGGTGTCATCATTGGGTTGCTGTGAACGTGGTTGCAAATACTTTACACATCTGCCTTGAAGATAAGCCTGGCTGCTCGTGCCAAGCTACCAAGGGGGTGAGCGGGGGCTATCTCAGAAGGTGACCTTCCTTTCCCTGACGTGGAAACGTGGGTCCCTATTTGGCCTAAGGTACCTACCTCAGCCAACCAGGGACCCTGGGTCTAACAGTAGTATTCTAAGTTGGGCAAGGCCAGCCCCCCTTTTGAGTTAGGTAGGTACAATTTCGACAATGCCACCCGGCACCGCGAGGTGTTCCAGATAAATTCACGAACAATCCTTTCCAAAGATCGAAAAAAGGAACCGGGTAGGTAGAGTGGTAATGTAGCAAAATAGTGAAGGATACTTGGCAGCATAATCATTTTGATTAACTCCACCCTACCTATAACCGAAAGGTTCAGCGTCTTCCAGAATTCAATTTGAGACTTGAGTGCTGTACCCGCCCTCGTGATATTGCCATCCATAAGAGCTTGTGTGTTATGGTAGATACGGACACCTAGATATCTAAACGCCACCGGTTGCTACTGCACCGCTGTCCCGTTCACTGTCCAACCCGGGTCCCACGTATTAGGATTGAAGGGGTATAGACAAGATTTGCCCCAATGCACCCAAAGTCCAGATAATGAAGCAAAATGTTTCAACGTGTCGGGGATGACTTGCGGGATCGGCAGGACATCCTGCACATACAGCAAGATGTCGCCTGCATAAAGTGAAATGGCATGTATGCCATCCCCTAGGCGTATCCCCCAGTCCAATGCAGAGGCGGGTAGAGCCATCGCTAATGGCTCAATCACCAAAGCGAAGATCAAGGGAGAAAGGGGACACCCCTGGGGAGTCCCTAGTTCTATCAAAATAGGCTCGGAGAAAAGAGACCCCAACTGCAACCGAATCGTAGACTTAAAATATAGGGTCCAAATCCGTATCGGTGGAGCACAGCAAATATGAAGGACCTCTCAACCGTGTCAAAGACCTTCTCCAGGTCCAGCACAACACAGCAGCCCGTCAGCCTGTCCATGGCAGCGCTGCTCGTCACCCTGAACAGTCACCATATGTTAAGCGATGTGTTACGATCCGGCACAAACCCATTCTGGTCTTGGTGGACCATTTGTGGAACTAGCTGCGACAGTCTATTAGCTAGGATGCCCACCGATATCTTAAAGTCCCCATTTAGGAGCGCCAAAGGACGATACGCCCCCACGGAAGTAGGATCCCTACCCGGTTTGGGAAGCGTAATCAATGTAGACTCCGTCATCGAGGTAGGAAGGGCAAGAGATTTGAGCACCTCCGTGTACACTTTGAGCAGCTGGGGGCTCAGGGGGTCCGCATACGTTTTATAAAATTCGTGAGGAAGACCATCGGGGCCAGGCACCTTGCCAGAGGGCAGAGCCCTCATTGTACCTTGCACCTCTTTAAGCGTTAGAGGGGCATCTAGATCCATTCGCTGTTCTGAAGACAGGACTGGGAACTGGAGTCCCCCTAAGAATTGCTGAATCACCTCTTCCGAGGCCTGTGGGCCATTTTTATACGTCGTGAAATGTGTCGACAGCTCACTATGTATTTCTAGCTGTGTGAACCGAAGCTCTCCACCTGAAGAACGAAGAGCCGTAATCAGCCTACCCGGCTCTTCCCATTTGATCAACCAAGCAAGAAGGGGCCCAGAGCGATCTGCTTTGGCATGTGCCAACGCTGAGTGCGCTGCAAAGTTAAGGCAGCGCTGTCTTTCAAGAAGCTCCGCGTGTTTCTTCCGCACTTCCGTGAGATCAGCCAGTCCCCCAGCATCTATCACAGCCCTAGATTCCAACGGCAACAAGCGTCTTTCCACCTCAAGCAGGTCTGAGGCTACCTGTTGTCGCAACCCACAGCCCAATCCCAGGCACTTTCCTCTCAGGGTGACTTTCATAGCCGCCCACTCCACTAGCGCAGAGGAGGCAGTCCCTGCATTAAGTTCAAAATATTCCCCTATCGCCTCACCAATCGCATCCCGAAACACCAGGTCTTCTAACATGGTTGGTTGCAGCCTCCATGTGGGGATACACTCTACCCCGCCCTCCCAAGCCAGCACAGCACAGTGGGGATTGTGGTCAGAGTGCATGAGCCCCCAATATTCCGATCTCAAGACATAAGGGAGTAGGCAGGGGGACCCAAAGAACCTATCCAGCCTAAAGTGCAAGTTGTGAGGTATCGAGAAAAAGGAATATACCCTCTCCCCCGGGTGATGTTGTCTCCAAACGTCAACCAGACCCCAACCCCGTGCCCAGCCATTTAATGCCACAGAATTGGTTGAGGCAGCCGTGGTCCCAAGTGGAGGAAAGGATCTATCTACCCCTACATCTAAGACACTATTGAAATTTCCACCTAACAACCATGGGATCTCTCACCACCGCCCTAAAACAAGGGATAGCTGCTCAAGAAACTGGCCCTGGTCCACATTTGGTGCATACACATTTCCCAACAGTACAGGACGTCCATCCAATGTACCCTTCACCAACACATATCTGCCCTCCTTATCCATAAGAGCCTCATCTACAGCAAAGGGTGTCCCAGGACGTATCCAGATAAGGGTCCCCCTAGCAAACAGGGAGTAATCTGTGGCATATATTTTACCTCTCCACCTACGTTGCAAGCGGGTGACCTCTAATGCATTTAAGTGTGTTTCTTGCAGTATCGCTAAATGTACATTGTGACGTTTTAGATAGGAATACACTGCATATCTACGGGAAGGTGTGCCGAGACCCCGGACATTCCAGGTAAGTATCACGTGCCCCATGGCAGGACCAAAAAGAAGGGCGTACAACAATGGACATTGATCCCTCTGTCCCAAAATTCACTGTGTAACAATCTGATATGCACAACAGCATTTACATTATCCCCCCACCGGACTCCTGCAGCAAAAGGGAGATAGGAAATACCAACTAGGAAAGAAAAAAAAACATATAAGGGCAACCCCCAAAACATCAGGGAGTCGTCCAAACACAGCAGAATGCAACCTAGCTGCCTGCCCTACTGACTCCGACAGGTTAGGGAGAGCAGGGGGTTGTGAAACCATGCAGGGTACATTCTCGAAGTCCCCACCCAAAGACAACCAATAGGCATTGCCGTAGCGTAAACCCAAAAAACATTGCAAAGTATCAACACCCCCAGGAACCATTTGACCAACCCCGCCCCACTACATGCAAACACATAGATCCCGAGAACATCAGGTGCCCCCACATGAAAACAAACAACAGTACCCAGCAACGTATTTTCAGAACAACCAGTTTCATACAATACCATCTGCCGTTTGGCGTGTAACGTCCGGCATTCTCATGGACACCTTATCAGATGAGTCCCCCACTGAGGAGCCCCCATCCCCCAATGAGTGACAGGAAGTGTCCACTCTGTCTTCTTGTGGCACTGCTTCTGCCATCTTCTCCGCAATGCGAACCACTTCCTGCCGCTCCTAACGGATCTGATCTGGGCCCGGCACCGCTGCTGAGCCCTGGAACCAATGTCTTGGCCGGCGTCACCGAGCTTCTTTACCACCAGCTTCCCCAGTCCATGCCGTAGCAGCTGTGCCTGCGGGTCTTGGGCCAGAGTATCGACCCGTCGTTTCCAGCCAGTCCCAAACATCCTGAGGTGTGTCAAAGAATCTGGTCTTCTCGTCTGAGACAACACGGAGCCTGGCCGGGAACATCCACGAATAGGAGAGATTGAGCTGCCGGAGTTGACGTTTCACAGGTAAGAAAGATCCCCGCTGACACTGTACCTTCATAGTATAGTCCAGGAAGAACAACACCTTGGCGTTTTCATATTGAATATCATCTAATTTCCTGGTCTCCCGGAGGATCACATCCCGATCTCTGAAGTGTAGGAGCCTGAAAATAAGAGGACGTGCTCTGTCACCGGGGGCCGTTTTTTTTCCTGGAACACGATGCGCACGCTTGATGGTGAAGAATGGAGAAAATTCAGTGGTTGGCAGGATGGTTTTAAGCCAGGCTTCCAGGAAAGTGATCGCGTTGCGGCCCTTCGCACCTTCCAGCATTCCAATCAGCTGGACATTGTTCCGCCGAGAGCGGCCCTCTGCATCCTCAATACGATCCTCAAGATACCGGAGCCGGACTTCATGGGCGTTCTGCTGCTTATCTTGGAATTCCGTAGCAGGCTTCAACCTTGTCCCTTCTGATCATAGGGTACAGGCACTATTGCTCCTTTTTGTAATAACAATTGAATTTCTTGCAGGAGTGCTTCCCTCTTGAAAACTTCTTTTGGAAAAGGAGGTGATAAAAGAGAACTGGAGGCTTGTAGGAAAGTGCCTCTTTTTGCATGGTTGCCCCCCACTTTTTGCCTGATGTTGATGTTCTTTGACTGAGTGTGCCCTAGGTTTCTGCCAACCAGGTACCCAGGGCCTATGTTCTTTGCCTAAAACTGTACTGTGTACCCCCAAATCAGCAACTCTCTGGCCACATGTAAGTCCCTTGTAAAATGTACCCTAGGTACCAAGGGCCTTGTGACCAGAGAAGGACTCTAAGGGCTTACTTATTGTGCCACCCTTAGAGGCCCTGTACCTTAACACATACACACTGCCATTGCAGGCTAAGTGTTTTGGTGCAGAGTAAAGTGAAGAGTCGACATGGCACACATCCCTGTGTGCCATGCCTCCAACCGACTGCCTATAGCATAGGTCAGCCACCCCTCTAGCTGGGTGCAATATGCCACTGGTGATGGTACAGGTGCATGAGCCCTGTACCCCTACAGTGTCTAAGTCTATTCTTAGACATTGTAAGTGCAGTAAAGCCATAAAGAGTATATGGTCTGAGAGTTTGTCATTACGAACTCCACAGCACCATAATGGCTTTACTGAAATCTGGGAGATTTGGTATCAAACTTCTCTCTCAGCACATTAAACCCATCCTGATGCTAGTGTGGGATTTAATGAAAAATGCACTCGGAGGGCATCTTAGAGATGCCCCCTGAAAAACGACCTAACCCTAGTGTCCTGGCTGACTGGCTGCTCGCCACCTGCCACCCCCAGACCGGTTTCTGGACCCCTGGTCGAGAGCCTCCTGCTCTCGGGGTCTGGAAACAAAGCACATCCTGGGCAGAGGTGCCAAACCTCCTCCCCCAGGTTGGACAGGGTCCGTGAAGGGGAAGCTTCAAAGGCTTGCTGCCTTTGTGAGCTGACCCAGCCAGTTGCTGCTCCCAGCAACTGGCCCCCACTGGTTCTGACCCCCACTTTGGGCGGGAAACAACCTTTAGAACGCATGCATTACATCGCATGCCATTAGATTGCGGTTTTTACAACGAAAGTCGTTATAACGACTTGCACTGGAGGGCGCTATAGGACAAGGAGTAGTTTAAATTACTATCCAACACCTTCCCTACTGTACGTAGGCTGGAGTTGGAATAGTAAATTAAACTACTCTAGAGTCAACGCCCTCTAACGCAAGTCGTTGTAACGACTTGCGTTGTTAAAACCGCGATCTAATGGCATGCGATGTAATGCATGCGTGGTATCATCATACATCCCTTTGGGCTGGAGAATATGCAGGAAAACCAAGATAGGAGGAGAGGTGTGCCCACAGTTGCCAACCCCACCCCTTAGATGGGGGAGGCGAGGTGAAGCACAACTCTCAGTCCCCGCCATCTTGAAGATGGGGGACCCAGCCGACCAGAGTGAGGCTTATGCCCCCCTCCCACTGGAGGGTGGCATAATAGGGGGTTTACCCACCCCAAGGAAGGGACCCATTGGTCCCAACCTGTACCTACCTGAGACGCCCTAAATCTAGCATTTAGGGTCAACCCTGAACCTTGCCTCCAGAGTCAAGAAGAAACAAGAAGAAGAAGGACCGAAGAGCCGTGCTGAAGGAAGAAGAGGTGGACACCAACTGACTTGGCCCCAGCCCTACCTGCCTGTCCCGACCTCGACGTCCTCCAGCAGAAACCCGGTGTGTCCTGCAGCCAGCAGCCCCCCAGAATCCGGAGCACCTACCCTGCCTTCCCCAACAAGACTTTGTCTCCTGTGAGCACCGGATTTGCTCACCAACAGACTCTGGCTCCGGCCAAATCCACGAGTCTGCACCACTCTGCACCCGACGCCCACGGCCTGAGTTTCAGTGGCCCAACACCATGAGGAGGTCTCCCCGGCGATCCTGACCTGGGATCTGTTGATCCCTGACCTACCTGAAGTCTCCTGACGACGCCTGCAGCCCCTTTCTGGAGGATCCCCCCAGACTGCGACCGGAGCCGGTAAGAAAATCCAGACGCCAAAAGACACCCCTGCACCCGATGCCCCATGGGCTTGGGTGGCACAACCGACGGTGTCCCGGCATCCCACGACATGCCAACTTACCTCTCCAACTCGTGGTCGCTTCCAGAAGATCTTCGTCCCGAGCCTGCAGTGTTTGTTGCAACCGGAGAATCCCCATTGAAAACAACAGGGCACCCGACGCCCAAACAGCACCCTGCACCCGGCCGCCCCGTGCCGATGTGGGTGCACTTTGAGTGCTAACTTGAAACCCCCCCCCTTTGCCCTGAGCTTCATTCCAAGAGCTTTGCTCCCGCAACCTTTTGGCCTGCTTGTGAACCGCCATCAACCGGAGGCCCCTATCCCCCATTGGATAACATTGGGCCTCAGCACTCTACACCCGGCCACCCTAGTGCCGCTAAGGGTGTTTTTTGAGTCCAACCTTGACCCTGGTGGAACTCTTCTTCTAACCTCAACCCTCAAGACAATTTACTTACCTGCAAAGCGATAACCCCATTGTTCTCCATAGGATTGCATCGACTCTTTCCCTCTGAAGAACTTCTAAGTGTTCAGGGTGTTTTGCATGGAAACCTAGGAAACTGTGTTTTGATAAAAACTGTTTTACTCACCTTTTATCCAGGAAATGTCCCAGTGTGATATCTACGCATCTCACACTGAGTAGAAAAAGTAATCTTAAAAGTAACTTACAAGTAATCACAAAGTAATTGCAAAGTAACTAAAAAGTAATTTCAACTGTTTGTGAGCATTTGACCTACCTGTAACTGCATTCAACTGCATTCAACTGTATTACATGAAAATGCATTATTTTACTTACCTGCACCAAGTCTGGGTTGGTTCTAAAAATAAAATACAACAAAGAAATATTTTTATACAAAACAATTTGTTCTGAGTTCAGTCTTTGAGTGTGTGACATCATTTCTTGCCTGAGTGTGTACAATAAATGCTTAACACTACCCTCTGATGAAGCCTTACTGCTCGCCCACACTACCACAAATAGAGAGTAAGGTATTATCTACTTAAGCCTCTGGGGATCCACTGGACTCTGTGCACATTATACCTTTCTTTGGTATAGTATGTACAGAGCCAGCTTCCTACAAGGCTGTTCCTTTACTTCCACAAAATAGCCTTTTTTTATAGTAGATAGGACCCATCTGTCTTGAACCTTTTAAGACCATTGAGGGAAGAACGTTTTGCCCATACAAATCTTAAAGTGCTGAACTATTTTGTCAGCTTCATCTGAGTTGTGCACCATCTCATTCAGCTGTGGTGCAAAAATCTTAGGCTTCAGAAATGCTAAATGTTTGATAGGCCACCTCTGACCTGCATCCAGTTGCAACAACATCATCCACAGAGTATGACTACCTGTCACCACTGTCCCTGACGAAGTAGCTCCTAACCACAACATGTCAAAAGATACATCAGATGAAAAGCATGCCAGCAGTTCCACAGTATCAGTCAGAATGGCAGAGGGGTCAGAATTGTCCTGCACACAATCAAATAGGGTTTGAAAGTCCTTAAACAGGACTTGAGTGGCATAGGCAGAACACGTATTGGCCCTCAGAGCAAGGCATGTTTTCAAGAAAGTCTCTACCTTGTGGTCTACTACATCTGGTAATTTGGATTCTTCTGACGAGACGGATGATGATGATGCTATACTGGAAATATAGAATTACCTTTAACAATTTGAGGAAATTCATCGTCAAATTTGACAAGCAGGTAATTATTTTGTCAAAAAAACAGGGTACGCCTGCCTTATTAATGTCTTTCCACTCCTTGAGAAGTATTTGTTGAATGCCATCATGGAGCGATAAATTGTCAACTTATCGTGCACTGTACTGTGCCTATCATGCTGCAGCCTTTGCTTGAACCCTAAAGCCTCTCTTATATGAAATAAGAGCTCCTGTAGATGGAACTTTTGAATTTGTTTGCCCTTAGAGCTCCAATCCTGTTCATCATCAGAATCATGAGCCTACTTGTGTCTCTTTGCATTAGGCTCAGTGGCAGCTGAATCAATCATCTCTTTAATTACAGCCTCTGAGCCTGATTCACAAAGATAAAGTTTACAATTGTTTGCTATTCACAAAGGTATTTCAGGAGTTGTATCTTAACTGCTTCGAACGTTCCGCGCCAGTGTGGAACGTTCTATTAAGCGGGCGGGGCCGCGTCGGCCAACGGACGTGCGCAGCACTACCGAGGTAGTGCTCGCGACGGCCGTTGGGCGACAGAAGCACTTAAGGGGTTAACGACTGCATAGGCTCCTCACATAAAAAGATAGGACTGTCCTTTCTTGTTATATGTGGAGACTCCTCAGTCGTAAAGATAGTCCTCGGAAAAAAACGTTTGTGAATAGCAAACAACAGTAAACTTACACAAAGTGTACGTTTATCTTTGTGAATCAGGCCCTCTATGCCAGCCTTAGTGAGAGTGACCATGTCCTCCACCTCTTGCTCAGAATCCACATGGTCGGACTTGCTGGAACTCTTCTTGCCTCCATGTTGGCAGGCACCCCACTTGGAAGGGCATGACGGCCCTCTAGCTTTCTCTTGGCACACAGAAACACAGAGGCAGCTCCCCGGCCTGGTTCAGCACATGGCAGGGAGTCTGACTCAATGCGCTACACAATTTCCTCTTGTGCCCAGCAAAATACGAGTAAGTTATAAAATAAAACAATATTTATAAAAAGAATTTGTAGAGCGTCTTACCTGTTGTAGACAGGAACACAGCAGGTCAAACTGGGGGTGAGGGGTGGGTTATTTATACATCATCATGACGTATTAGTAGAAAGGCTATCCTTAGAGGCAGGTAGCATCTTTTCATTTTGAGTGTGGGTAAAATTGTCTGAAAAGTGGGGCCATGCCTCAAGCAGGGAGGACTGGAACAAGGAGGATGGACAAAGGGTTCATAAAAACTTCTGCCTTTGAGCAAAGTTTTACGACTTCTTGTGCAAAGGTAAAACCTTCCCCCGCCCTTAACAAAAAGGCATGTACGCATGCCACTAGAATTCAGCTGCTATCATCAGTCAATCACTCAATGGTACGGTATGAGGGGGTAGTAGCTACTTCGACCGTGAGTGAAATCAACTTTGTATGCAATGCGTAAGCAGCAGAGCATAATGTTAGCAAAAGGTAAAGTCCATTTAATGGAAAATACAGGGAAGGCAAGAAAATACTCCAAGGTTCTCATTGCGAGTTTAGGTGCAATTTATCGATGCCACAGGTTGTTATTTATTTACTGTGATAACTAACATATATTAACAGTTGGTGGGGAAAGCGGATTGTGGTGTTTAACGCAACAAAATCTGCATGATACAGTAAATACTGTATGCTTTTTCCCTGTTAAATTTTAGCAGGTTTGACCTGCCGAAATTTAAGAAAGGTTGAGGTATTTAACCTACACGGTAATTATCGGATGCGTGAAATACCTACCAACTGGTAATTCCGACATGTGTGTAAAGAGGGGTTTAAGCAGGGGTCAGATTTACAGATTAACTCGTAATCAGGGCGGAACTCGTAATTCCGACCCCTGCGTAAGCAGAACTGTCTCCTCGTTCATTTTGCCTGCTCTGTGTGTGGATGGGGCAATAATTACAGCTGTCATTGCTTGGTGTGTGTTTGGATGAAAAGTGAATTGTCACTCACCTCGCTGTACCTCTGTTGCATGTTTGTGACACTTGACTTGTTTGGATGATGCATGAGCTGTTTACATCTCTGTTCTGAGCAGCCACAACCCCTACATGGCACATTCTGTATCTGTTTTCGGTCTAGAACTTTGCGCCACTGCAGCCGGCATTGTGGCAGCCCCTTGAATTAACAAAGGCCACACCCACAGCGCTGCCGTCCTGTCAGCTCTCACAAACACTACACTCAATCAATCAATCAGTCGGGGGTTTGTATAGCGCAGCTACTCACCCGCGAGGGTCTCAAGGCGCAAGGGGTTGCGGTTCACGCCACCAAAATGAAGTCGAGCAATGCACCAGCCGCGGCCCCCGTGCAGGTAAGAGCTGTGAGGCCCAATGGGGGCGGATTTCAAAGGACGATGACGTGGGAAAATTAAATAAATAATTAATTTTCCCTCTTCATCCTCCGTCAAAATTCTCCTCCCCCCCCCCCCAATCGGGCCCCACCGCTCTTACCTGCGCGGGCCGCGGCTGCAATGTACGCCTTTCTGTCAGTGGATGTGGAGAGCAGGGTTTAGGTGGTTGGCAGGGACTGTTGTGAGAAGAATAGTATTAGCCACCGAGGAAGTGGTGTGAGACGCGGGACCTGCAGTTATCTAGCAAGAGAGCGGCAGTGCTGATGATAGCTCGCGCTCAGTCGCCCGGCGGCTCCCCGCCGTCGAGCTAATACTCTGTAAAGCTATAGAGAGCACGTCTTTTCACCCCTGGGCCCAGGCATCCCTTGCTTAATGGAAACTATTGATTTTTGGCAGCCAGTAAACAGTGAGACACAAAGGAAACTCATAAGCTCCGCATTTGCAGTGTACTCATCTCTCCCCCGCCACCCCTCGCTGTGTGAGGAGGAGGAGGAGCGAGCGTGGAGGGAAATAACTTTGGACTGATTCCATAATGAAGTGGTTATTGTACTTTGTGGAGGGGGGGGCACTGACGAATACTGTTCCATAGCTATGCAGCAAGCTTTGTAACTTATGAAATGCAAGCGTTAGTCCTGCAGCCGGTGGCAAATATTATTGCAAAGCCGTCTGATCCCTGGTGTAGATGTAACTTTGTATACTCGAGCTCATGTGTTGGGACAATGTTTGCAGTTTCAGACTTGTAAAAGTGTGATGGACGTTGGAAGGTTAGAGTGTAACTACTAAGCGATCATAAGCATGCATGCCACTTCAATTTGCCACATGCCACTTTACTTGCCACCTTCTGAAATGCTTTAAATATTTATTCAAGTATGGAATCCAGCAATAGTTAATTATTCATTTCTTCAAGTATTCTCTGGAATGTTTTTAATTATCTGCTGAATCATTCTTTAATGTGATTGCACCTTGATATCTTGTTTCACCCAGACAAGCTGTATATTGTCAGACATTGTATGCAATATCAATAAACAATACAATAAACAATTGATCTATGTTTGAGCATTGTATAAATGCACAACTAAATACATTGACACATATATCTTTGAGACCCTCCTGTGTGATTAGCCACACTTTACAAATCCTGTCTGATTGTTGGATAAATGTGTTGTGGCTCCTACTGTATCATATTCCCAGTGGCTCTAGCGTTCTTGAGAGGCTCACCCCCACGGAATCTTTTTAAAAGAAGGACCACACATATTTCAAAGTGCCATAACTCTCCTTCTTGCAGGACAACTGCGTATGGGCCTTATTCTGGCCATGCCGCCGCCCCGCTCCCACACTGTCAAACCCAAAATAGACCGCTTGCCAGATTATTACTTTTTAAGTCTCTGGCGGGCAGTTCTTTGGCGGTTCCACAGCGGTGCCTTTGAAATAGGTACCGCAATGGGCGCATCAAAGGCAGTTCCTGCAGGGCATGAACTGCAAAGTCTATGCCCTGCAGGAACTGGGGATGCATGCAGACAAGGGGGCACAACATGTGCCCCCCTGCATGCACCCCATGGTGCAGAGACAACAGGAGGCCCTGTAGGGCACTCTTGGTTTCCTCACTGCCACACTTTTCATGGTGGGCTCACCGCCATGAAAACTGTGGCAGTGAGGAAACTCATAATATACTTTGCGGTGCAGCAGCTGCACCACCAGCATATTATGGCCTCTGACCGCTGTGCCACTGCCAGGGATCGCGGATCTCTGGTGGCAGCGGCGGTTCCATGGTGGTCCGACTGCCCAACTTTCAATAGGACTGCTGGACCACCAGTGCGATGGTAGCTGCACCGCCACTGTGGGTTTGGTGGTCCATCGGACCGCAAAACTCAAAATAAGGCCCTATGTGTGGGAACTCACAATTGCACAGAGTGCAGAGTATGGGATTAGAGGCGAAGAATATAACTGGCACACCTAATCCTACAGCAAAACTTGTCTTTTCAGGTTACTTGCTTTCCTCATCGACCTCTGTTGAAGGGCATATTTAAATTGCTTAAAATGTAATTAGGCTTTAAGTCTGTAGTCAACTGGTTTACTCTTTAGCAGACCATGCATGACTAACAACAAGGAAAGAATGTGCATGGAACTGAAGAAGAAGGAACACTTACTCACCTGATTCTAAAAAGAATTCCTGCCAACCTGTCTAAACAGTGGAGAGAGTTGTCTTGTACTTGGGCTTGATCTTCTGTTCCAGGACTTTGCTTTGTGACGCTTGCTACCAGTCTCCTGTTGATCCACACAGCTAGAGGCAGTCAAAGTCCTGTCACAGGAGGCAGGAGGGTGTGGGCGGTCCTGAAACAGAAGACACTGTTGAACTCTCCAATGGATTTCACAGCATTGAGTGGACCAGGACATTTCTCTGACTTATCCCCTAAAGAGCTTCCCTCCAAAGGATGGAGGGTGCAGACGGTTCAGGAATCAGATGAAGCTGAAGGAATTCTTGGGACATTTTCCTGTGTTCCTGCAAGCAAAGTATTGGAAAGCCTGCTGTAAGATGAAAAAGTAGACAGATGTATGAGGAACATGTTTTGATGATTTGAAGACATATATTTAAGGTGGCAGTGATACAGGAACCTGTACAAAAAATTTGGACTGAGCGAAAACATCAACCATGGCTGGGCAACCTGCACCTTATCTGAAAAATACCTATGTTTTCTTAGCACCTTTACTTCTTTGAGCTTTTAGGACAAAGCTTGAAGCTGCAATGTGACTGCTAAGACACAATTTTTGACCTTGAGGAGACCTTCGAAATCATAGCTTTTATGTTTGACCCTCTGAAGTTTTGAAAAATCGAGAAAAGTATCTAGTGCCAAAGACAAGATCTTCCAGCAGGATTATTCATCCACTTGAGCCTGACTTTGTGTGCTCACAGGTCAGACACAAAAGTCTATCTATCTATCTATCTATCTATCTATCTATCTATCTATCTATCTATCTATCTATCTATCTATCTATCTATCTATCTATCTATCTATCTATCTGTCATCTGTCTGTCTGCCTGTCTGTCTGCCTGCCTATCTATCTATCTATCTATCTATCTATCTATCTGTCTATCCATTTCCAGATAGATAGACAATTCACTGCCATATTCATCTACTTGTCGTCTTCATCTACTTGTGGTCTTCATCCTCGTATCTACTACAAATTTCAATAACATAATTCCGATTCAAGGGAGCAGCTTACTGAAGTGAATTTCTCTTCTGCGTATGCCACCTGGTTGGCCTCTAGAACGCCACAGCATAATGTTCACTAAGGGTAGTCCTTTTATCTTACTTTTCCTTAATTTCTGGATTTGTGTTTGTTTGTTGGAGGGTTTATTACAGTGTATGGTTGGGTTCGCAATGTGGGCAGGGACTGGATATGAGGATGCTACTTTTGGTTCTGTGTTCCCATAGACACACTTGCTATGCAAGACTTGGTTGCATCCCAGACAGTAATTTTATACACTTAACTTCATGGGATTGTTTACCAGATGACTACATTAGGCCTGTTTTGTGCGTAATATATGGCCCCCTCCCTGCCTCAAAATGACGTCTCTTCGTTTGGTCAGACTCATGACCTGGAATGTAAGAGACCTCAGTCAACTGCGTAAAGCCGGACAAACCTTTGCCTACCTCACACAACACTCTGTAGATATTGAGGTTCTACAGGTAGTGCATACAGAGCCACGCCTTGCGAAAGCATGGGTCCTATAGATATTTTGCCTCCTACAGCTCCCATTCCAGTGGGGTAGTTATTCTAATACAGGCCTCAATCTATTTTATGCATGAGCACACCATCGCTGACCCAGAGGGTCGCTACTTGCTGTTTAGGGGGACTATAGGTCATACCCGCTAAATAATGCTCAATACACTTGGCCCTAATAGAGACACCCATTCTTTTCATGAAACTCTCAGGCATCTATATCTAACCCAACCCTACTCATCTCTACCGTAGGGAGGTGATGTCAGCTTCATACTACACACCCAAATGGACAGATCCCCTCTCACCTCTTGTTTCATCACAAGTGCGGCCCACCCATGTTTGACTTAATACAACAATATTAATTAGTACATGTTCGGCATCTTAAGCACAACGACTTGCTTTGGTGGGCACTGGACTTTGGAATAGTATAAATTACTATTCCAACTCCAGCCCAAGTAACAGTAGGGAAGGTGTTTGACTTAAAAATCCAACACCAGTCCAACAACAAGCCCCCTACAGCAAGTCGCTGCAACAACTTGAGCGGTAAAGTAACACGTGGTAACGTTGCATGCAGGATACTGACTTCATTGTAAAGGCTGGTCGTTGTAAAGGCTGCGGGGTAAAGGATGTTTCCCCTACGCTAAACAAGGCTGAGGCTTCTGGAGTCATGTGCCATCCTAGAGACTACTTATCTGAAGGAACTTTAGCGTGGTTCGAATCACGTGGGAGTTAGATACTCAATGCTCCATTTTCTGTCAAAGAAATGACAGAGGAAATCAAATCCCTGCTGGAGGGGAAGGTGCCAGGGTCGAATGTCCTCACCTCTGAGATTTATAAAGAATACGCCTCGATTTTGGTGAGGCGCCTCTTAGAGATGTATGGAGAGGCCCGTGAGGAGGGTATTCTTAGTCTTTGTGAGGCAATTGCCACAGTACTGCTCATACTGGGTAAACCCTAAGATGAATGTTCATTGTATTGCCCTCTGTCTCTCCTTAATTTTGATAATTAAGATAGTGGTCAAAGTCATTGCCAGGAGGCTCCTTCTATGGCGAGGAAGCAAAAGACACACAATCTATACATGCAGGGGATAGTTTCACTTGAGCAATCTTTATTCATACCTGCACGGTGCACATCAGACAACTTACGCACCTTTTTTGCATTATCGCACCAGGCGGACTCGGACCTACCTGTGGTGGCCATCCTACTGGACATCCAGAAAGATTTCAACTCTCTTCCTTGTGAGTACATGTTTGAGATGCTCTCCCAGATAGGAATTGAGAGGGGCCTCCTGGGGTGGAGTTAACTACGCTACACCGCACCAGTAGCAACATTGCATATCAATATTCTCATATCTCACCCCCCACCAATTCTGATAGCTTGCTGAACACATCAGAGATGCCCTTTATCTTCATTATTGTTTGCTATCATGACATAGCTACTAATGAGTATTCGGAGACAAAACATACCCATTCGGGGCCATACATTGCAGGAAGGAATTATCTCACTTTCTTATATGCAGATGACATTATACTCTATTTCAAACACCCTGCAGAGAACCTCAATCCTGTCACTAGAGAAATCATCGAATCTGGGCAGTTTTCTGACTTCAAATAAATTGGGACGAATCCCTGATAATTCGATTAACAGCTGTAACCTCCCATACTATAATAGAGTTCAGACAACAATGGTGTGAGGCTCCAATATTCTACCAGAGAATGTAGATACATTGTGATTCTCAGTTAGTTATACAAGCCAAATATGGTCCCACTTTCCTAAAAATTCAACACCATGCCTAGCATAGAACGCCCCTTCAATGTCTTTAGCTGGATGGATAGCATTTATAAAAAGTATCTTGCTCCCCAAGCTACTCTATCTATTTGTTAACATTCCTAACCCTCTCGTGAAGGTTTTTTTCAGTACTATATCGTCCTCTTTTATTCGTTTGCTTGGACTATTAGACAACAAAGAATAAGCTGGGACACACTGACACAACCTTATTCCAAGGAAGGCATGCCCAGGAGGAATCTGTCTATATCCTCACTAAATTGGCTAAGAAGAAGCACAAGAGGGGGTGTTGCCAAGGAAGATAACTGACAACAAGCTCTGATTGGGGGCTCCTGGAGCCCTAGCAGTCTCCCGTGTCATCCTGTGATCCTCAGTGCAGCGAAATGCACCCCAGGGCTCAGAAGAGTAGAGGAAAGCCGACTGGAGAGTAACTGAGGGACATGCAGTGCTGGATGCCCTTTTGGTGGAATGACTCATACCTAGGCCCTTGATTCAATATAGCAGCCATTCTGTGCTGACTGTGCTGACTGAGGGCTGGCACTGGAAGCAACCACAGGTAATCTAGGATCCTACGCTGGCGCAGACCTTGCTGCCAGGAAGGGAAGGCAATACAGACAGGGGCGATCTGCAGCCTGGGTCAACTTTGATGGTGCTTAAGCCTAAAGAGAAGTGGTCCCCTGGCACTAGCCAAACACGTGCTGGAGGATGCACCAGATGAGTGAGGGCCTGCAACAGGCATGGGCCCAGTGTGGATGGAGTGGAGACACAGCCCCTCACGTTCCCCTTCCCCCAGGACACACTATGAGGCACAAGGGAACCAAAGCGCGATACTGGCCCTGTATTCTGCACTATATATCATTGGGGCAGGGCATGCATGAAAGACTGTGGCCCACAAGACACTCGGACCACCCAGAAGAAAAGTCCACACAGGGGAGCCAACCTACTGGAGGAATAAAGAAGGGGTTGAGTTGCAAAACAGACTGAACCGCCCCCAACTGCAAAGAGAACCCTTTTGACCAGATATTCTTGCAACCTCTGCAAGGTCAGGTCTGAGGTAACAACAAAGACCATTGGGTTGAGTAACCCCTGGGGGCGATGCTGGAAGTGAACAGAGGGTGACACCACCAGGCCCCACAAGAACCAAGACCACAGGAGGAGGTGAACAGGGGTTGTGAAGATTCTGGGTTGAATGAAGAGCCCTATGAGAAGTGAAGTTGTGCTGGGCACATCTGAGTGTTTCCCCCTCCCGTCGAGTTGCACAGAGCTGAGTGGATGGTCCAGTTCACCAAGAATGGCAACCCGCAGCGATATAGTAAGCTAACTGACAGGACTGTGTAGTCTGGAACCTTACTCAACTTTGCCTTTCGCCAACAGTTACCTGGAGGCTAGTGGGTGTAAACTGGTTACTAGTGAAATATAGATAGCACCATGATGGGGAGAGGCAGACACCCCCAAAACCTCCCAATAAAGATGGACCAAAATACCAGAGTCAGAATGGGAGGGGGCAAGAGAAAATCAAAGGGAGAGGACAACCAGACCCCTTCAGATACAACATAACGTACTGGCCACACACCCTGGTGGCCGCTGAACACTTTAAATATGCACTGGAAATAAAGATGGATGTCCTCTCTACAGAGGTGACTCTCCTTCGGGTTGATCTCTGCAAAGTCAACAAATCGTTTCTAGAGACCGAGAAGAATCTCAACAGTCTGATGAAAGCAATGAAAGGGTGCTACAGTCCACATTCCCACAGACTGGCTAAGACATGTGGATGACCAGCTGAAGGATGTGATGGGCAGGCCCTGTGGGAGTAAACATTGTTTCATATGGTTCTAGGAACCAGCTGAAAGAAACACCCAGAATGATTTCTGGAAAAATGGCTCAAGGAAGTACTGTAACCTTGGAGAACTGTCTCCAGTCTTTGTCCTAAAATGGGCCCACAGAGCGCTGACCCTCCTGAGTACCACCAGGAACACTGCCACGGGCCTTCATTTTCAAAATATTCACTTTCATGAACAGGGAAATTATATAATACAATGGAAGCAACAAAATCCTAGGTATGAAAGGCACATTAGCAGGCTTATCAGGATTTTTTCAGATTGTGCATAGAGGTGCAGGCCTAGATAAAATCCTTCATTGGCATAGAGCTGAACGGGAGAAAAAGGAACATCATATATATGCTCTTGTTCCCTGCAAAGCTGAGGGTGATCTGAGGAGTGTAAAACCCACTTGTTCATGCACCCAGATCTGTGGGAGTGGCTGGAAAATGGAAACAGATTGAGCAGGTCTGGTCTCAAGGATACAAAGGATCAGGAAAAAGTGAGCAGATTCCAAAGTAGCCTGAGTGAGTCAGCAGAGAGAAGGTGATGGGGTAAGATGACATCTCAAGAGGACACCTGAAATGTGGTGCAACAGGAAGGCATGTTGGAGTTCCAATGATGCCAGGAATTGACCTCGCCGGAGACCACCCTGGTGACTACCCTAGCAGGGTCAAGGGATAACCCCCCTGTGTAGATGGACCTTGTGGACTACAGGATGGTTTACCGACTACAAAAGAGCAAGAGTATGATAAATAAGCTAATACAATCTTAAGGGAGAGGGGGCAGATATAGTTGCCACACCATTATGATAAGGATGACACGGGGAGGAGGAAGGGAATACGGGTTGCATGAAATGGCTACAGGGAAGAGACAACATAATAATAGATTTATTGTAATAAGAGGGGGTAGACACAGAATAAATGTAAAGTTGGGGGTAGGGAGAGGACATTATAAAAAAACACCTAATCATTGTCAGCGACCAAAAGAAAATGGGCGAACTAGCCTAAGGATCACAGTGCTGTTGGAGTAGTGCATTAGATTAGGGACACTGGGGAGATGGTCTTTCTACTGCTGCGTCTGTCAAGTCCATGAAGCGTGAAAGGCACAAGACTTCCCCTGATTCTGGTTACATAAGTTGGAAGGAAATCTTACCAACAATTTGTATGTGGAAACATCAGTGGTTTAGATATATCAGTGCTTACATGGGGTGGAGGGGAGAAGTTATTGTTGCTGTTTTTCTGTCAGTTTGAGACAAATGGGTGCCATCACAAAGATAGGCTGGTTACTAATAAGCAGACGAAGACAAAGCAAGTCACAGTGCAGTTCATCCTGGGAAATACACATACCAGCACCCACAACAATGAGTGATGGGCATACAGTGTCTACTGACCAGCTTACATGACAGTGAATGTTGAAATGACCTTGTGGAATATATAGGGCTTGATTACGATGTTGGTCGGAGTTGCCTCCGACCGACACCGCAATTACAATGCGACTGCACATGCTGTAGTCGCATACTCTATGGGAGCTTGTGCTGCGACCATAAACCAGCCGTAGCACAAGCTCCCTCAGAGAAATGGGAGATTGTGGTAATCCCTGCACCGCGTGGCAGACACCTCAAGGTGCCAGCCATGTGGTGCAGGGATTAACGGGGGCACGATAGGTGCCCCCTCCACCCCCAACCGGAGGCTGCAAGGAGAAGGGGGCCCTGCTAGAGGCCCCCAAACTCGCGTTCTGACAGGCTTTCCATGCCGGAAGAAAATGAGCATCGTAATCCCTATGGCGGAAACGACGTCCATAGGGATTACGGTCTGGTCTCCGACTGGCCAACCGGCTCCTTGAGCCCATCGGAATCCAACCAAAATGACCGTCCGGTTTCTCTTCCAACCGCCTAGATTGTAATTAGGCAGTCGGAATTGAAACTGTGATGAGGCTCCTAAACTTTCCAGGCCTCCTCGTATTAAGGCCCATAGTGTCACCATGACTATAAAAAATGATACAGGGTGCACACTAGGGGTGTGCGAAATTTGCGTAATCTGCTGTTGCGTAATTGTGTAAATTACAGCAAGAATTATGTACAATTACGTGACTTGTGAATCAGTCATTTTGCACTATATTTTAGAGCAAAATGCGTTGTCACATAAATTTTTGGAGCAAGGACGCATTTTAACAAAAGCACTTAATCAATTGGTGCTGATGTTTTGTTGTTTTTGTGTGTTTGAGGTAATTTGCTAATTTTATGATTTACCGCAAATTGTGTATAATTATGTGAAGTTGAGTAATGGTGTAGTTTGGGGAATTTCAAGAAGCTTAACCCGAAATTCGCAAAATTACATGAATCACGCCAGTATAATTTATATTTCTCTTAGGCTTAGTGCACACATCCTTTAGACGGCATGCAGTGGGAAGGCCATTTCTTCAAGTGACGCACCTGACAGACATGGAAGGTGACACGTTACAGGATAAGTTGAGGGGCAACTATACTCCTTCATGTTCTCAAATTATGCAAGATGGGTGTCAATATGGGTGGCACCTAGGGTGCCATTGAGCACTGTGCCTCACACCCAGAAGTTCAGGGTAGATATAGTCTTATGTGTTGAACTCACATTTACCTAATATAGATGACAAAGCCTTTATCTGGGTTAATGCTGTAGATCCTCACACCATATGCATGTGTCCTCAAATCTGAGAAGGGTATTTCAATTGCATTGAAATGAATGAATGAAATTGATTTTATAAAGCGCGCACATACCAGAGGGTGTTGTAGCGCTAGAAAAAGAAGAAAGTAAAAGAACAAAGGGGCGAACAGAAAGCAAGTAAGTCGTAACAACGCAACATGACTCTAGCAGCAGCTTATTCTACTACTTTGGTAAACAGCCATGTTTTGAGCTGCTTCCTAAATTGCATCAGGGAGGACTGACATTGCAGCATGAAAGGAAGTAAGTTCCACCATTTACCTGCACGGATGGAAAAAGCCCCAACCCCCCATCCTGCTTAGTTTGATCTAGGAATGATAACAAAGCATAAGGAACTGGATCTAAGGTTCCTGCTTACGCTATACCAGGAGAAACGCTCTTGCAAATACTTTTGGCCAGTCCAGTGAAGGGCCTTGTGAACCATGCACATAGCCTTAAAGATAATCCTTTTTCTTACTGGGAGCCAGTGAAGACTCTGCAATGATTCAGATATATGACTACATTTAGGAATTTTAGCAGCAATCTCGCTGCTGCATTTTGCAGAGCCTGCAGCTTCTTTATCCCAGATTTCTGAGCACCCAAATACAGAGCATTACAGTAGTCCAGTTTAGAGAACATTAGAGCTGATATAACCATCTTCTGGAGGTCCAGGGAAATAAATGGAAAGATTTTATTCACAATCTTCAGCACAAAAAAAACAGATGAGGTGATAGAGTTTATTTGCTCAAAAAAAAAATATTCAGTGTAGAAGATGACTCCCAGATTTCAAATTTTCTGGACCGGAGTTGGTAGAGTACCGAAGCTCGACGGCCACCATGAGTCATTCCAGAATGAGGTCTCCTTTCCAAAAAGCAGCACCTCTGTTTTGTCTGTATTCAATTTCAGACAATTATTCTGCCTCCACAGTGCCACTTGGGACATGCAGTTACAGAAGTTTCTGGCCTCCTTATTTACGTCTGATGAGATAGAGACCACTATCTGTGTATCATCAGCGTAAGAGAACACAGCTAAAACCTGACTTTGAATCAGCATGATGAGGGGGCTAACATAGACATTAAACAGCGTGGGGCTAAGGGAGAACCCCTGAGGAACACCACAAGGTAAGGAGAATGGAGACAAACTTGCTTCCCCAGCTCCACCCGTTGATGCCTATTGCTCAAAAATGAGCTTAGCAGGGTTAGAGCCGAGCTTCTGAAACCAAGCAGATGGAGACGTTTTATGAGGAGTGAATGGTGAATCGTGTCGAAGGCGGCAGAGAGATCCAATAAAATCAGTGCTGCTTTTCCACCCTTATCGATTACCATTCTAACTTCCTCAGAGACTGCTATCAAGGCAGATTAAGTGCAATGATTTGCTCTAAAGCCATACTGTGAAGGATTGAGCAGCAAATTAGCATCCAAAAAAGCTAATATCTCCACATTCAGTAATTTCTCAAGAATTTTAGCCGTAAAAGGTAGGCGAGATATGGGCCTATAATTTTTCATCTTCATTGGGTCCAAGGAAGGTTTCTTTATCAGTGGCAGAATAGAAACCTTTTTCCATATATTCAGGAATTGCCCTGAGATCAATATCTTATTAAAAAGTTCCATAAGCGGGCTGGCAACCACATCGGCAACTTGTTTAAGAACCTGTGGTGGACAAGGATCTGATGGCGCCCCGGATGTAATAAGATTGATGAAACTAATTACTTTCTCCTTAGTAAAAGGAGAAAAACTACAGAATTGTGGTTCTCCTGAAGGAGTGACAGTGTTTTGTAGGTCAGATTCCTGCACGTACGTTGAAAAATCATCTGCACTTAGTGTGTTTGGGGAAGGTGAAAAAGTTTGATAGATAGAATTGACTTTAAACTGGAAAAAGGTTGCCAGCTTACTGCAAAATGCTTCGTTTGGACTAAAGGAGCACTCAGTGTTCCATTTTGACAAGGATTTAACTGTTTTATAAAGTTCTCTACTTGAGTTTTTTGCTACGCTTATGCTTTCCGAAAAGAATTTCATTTTGGCTGTTTTTATTAGACCCTTATATTGCTGCAGTAGTTCTTAATATTTAACCCTTTCATTTGGACAATATTCTTTTTTCCATTGACGCTCTTGCAGCCTGCATTTCCCTTGGAGGGCCTTTAGTTCCACTGAAAACCAGGGAGCTGAGCGATGCTTCCTATAGCTTTTTACTGTCTTTTCTGGCACCAATTTTAGTGCACCGAGTATAATTCACCGCCGCATTATAGACAGATCTCGAGATTGGCTGCTCCTAAATCACCATATGAAACCAGGAATATTGGGAGCGATGGCAGAGGTGATGGATAGGCTGAACTGCATAGATGTTGGGTTGTCTTTGCACAGCCACTCATGGGGAGTTCACATATCACTTACTCGCACATGGGACATAAAGTAGACTAGATCTGATACTGGTCTTGCAGGATCTGGGGGTTAACATACAGTCACCGGAACATCTGGGCAGGATTCTGTCAAATCATGAGCCACTATTGGATAAATATGACTGGAGCCAACATATCCCGAGCATCCCCACCTAGCGACTCAATTTAGAGGCCTTACGGGACACAGTATTTTGAGCAGATATGCATGCCGCATCTGAGTTACATGAAAGAGAACTGGGAGATGACTGATACTAGGGCATATGAATGGGAAGCACTTAAAGTGGTCATGCGGGGAGAATGTCTCAGCAAGATCTATGGTACGAGATGCCAACTACAAAGTGATCTAAATTGCCAGGTAGAACTTTTAGTGCAAATGCAGAAACAGAAGCACCTGTGTCTTATCAGGAAAGTGTTGGAGGCAAAGCGTTAAGTACGGGAACTCTGGGATATACTTGATGAATTCACTCTTAGGGACTAAAAGCAAAAACTACACAAGGAGGTAAAGAGACCGGGGAAGCTCCTTGCCTGGCTCTTGAAAAGAGAGGGACCCACTTGTATGATAATGACCCTAGAGTAGTGGGATGGCTCTGCAGCAGTGATCCAGGTAGAGATTAATGATACTCTGCACCAATATCTTCTAGAACTATATCAGAAGCCAGCAATAGTTCGAGATGAGCTGATTAAGAGTTTCCTAGATAGGATAGACATCCTGAACCTCAGTGCTCATCAGTCTGTCGCTTTGGAAGAGGACTTATAAAAGGATGAGCTGACACAGGCAATACAGAGACGTGCTGGTGGCAGGGTAACAAAGGAAGAAGGACCCCCGCTGGAGTTTTATCAAACTTACGTGGAGTTGCACCCTGAGAACTCTCTGGAGATTTATAATGGGGCTAGGAGGCTGCCACAAACCACGAGGGAGGCACTGATTGTGGTGATGCTGAAATTAAATCGAGTCCTTCATTTTCCAGGATCCTATAGAACTCCTATGGGGGGGCTGCAAAAACTTAAATCTTGTCTCTACCATGTTCACATATTGTTATGTAATATACAATTTGTAATCATCTACATAACTCCGAATGTATCAAGAATTGTAATCAACTATGAATGTAGGTTCATGGTTGTCAAAAGCTTTTGTAGCGTGAATATGTTTGCTAATTTATATGGATTTATTTCAACATTTCCTAGCAGCGCAAGCTCATTTTCTAACTTAGCAAGTATAAGTGAGATTTCAGCATGGAAATCATTTAGAGGTTGCCATGGCATTCTGCTGCGACGCCTGTGTTGCCCTTTGTGGCCCATGGCACTGGCTTTGGTACTCCTGGCTTTAGAGGTGGCAAAATCAGTGCCAACAAGATTGGTGTTGTGCCCATTTTTTATTATACTAATAGTAAATAATAGACTATTATTCACTACTAGAGGGATAAAAAAAACAGATCAGCTGGATGTGGAACAAGACCTGTACCTGCAGCTGAGGAAAGTAAATAAATGCTTTTAAATGTATGAGTGAGCGAGATTAATAGTGGCAATGAGTGAGTGAGTGAGTGAGTGAGAGTGGGCAACTGAGAATGAATCAGAATGAACCTGACATATTGACATGTGCACAGTGAACAGCTTTTCCGATGTATTTGTCTTCCTATTGTTTGTTCACATCATACCATGCACATGCCTGCAGACTAAGTTCCTCCACCCTACCGAAATTGGTACCGCCTAAATGATTGAAGGCATGTCAGACTTTAATGCCACTCAAACAGACAATTATTCTAGGATCCATACATGTACCTGTAGTTCAGTGTCTAGCCAAAGTTTAGACTCTAATAAACTTGGGTGACCATGTAAGCAGGCTCGGCATACCAAAACATGATTCCTTACTGGTATAGATGCTGCATATGTATCTGTGATGTGCTATAGTTAAACTGTATTATTCATGATAACAAAACCAGTGGGCAAGTTACATGTCCCCATTTGTTGCAGTGAGTGTGTAAGTCCATTGTCCATACCAATTACTTAATTGGGTTCACCCCTTAGCCCACATTTATTATGATATGTGGAAAATGTCATCCCACATCATGGGTACCTGCGCATCCCTCAGAGTACTGCATATCGGTGACATGTTAGATGGGGTGACAGAGGAATATTTGCCAAAATGGTATGGTGGTATAAAGGATGTTGTCACAAAACCCGATGTGCATATACAATAGGAGGGATGAACTTCAATCTGCCTGTTGGAAGCACATTTCTAGTGTATGCATGCACATGGCAATGTATGGTCAATTTTGTGTGACAGGTCCACACAAGCTGTTCTGATTCCTACCTCGGTGCAGACTGAATAGATATGAGTCAATGTGGGACATGTCACCATTCCACACATGCCAATGCAGTAACATGCCTGACTCATGCCCTCATATACCCAATGCCCTATAATAGACAGGTGTCCATAACTTTGTAGTGTCTTGTGAGAAATAAGGCCAATGTGTTAATTACCACAGGCATGTATTCACTGTGTTGTCAGCATACAGGCCATTTCACAGTCCACCTACTGCTGCCGTTACCTATACTGTATCCCAGGAATTGTCACCATTGAACCTTTACGGTCAATTACCTGCAAGATACAGCACAATATACTCAAATATATGAGATCTACAGCATCCCATGGATTAAGTATGAGTTGGTGTGCATCTAGGTTTAACAATCCATACAGAAATTTATAGACAGACTCTTATGTATGTAAAGGACCACAGGCTATTGGTTGAATTTCATTGCATGATCTTTGTTAAAGTGTTCCAGGTATGTCCATGTGTCATTCTTGGAGAAATGTCCAACAGGTCTGTTGAATTGGAGGTAGCCAGCCACACTCTGTCAATGTTTCAACTACCTGCCACAGAGTCTATCTATGCTGCAATGTGTGTGACCTTGTGTGTTTGCCATAACAGTGAAGCATTGCTGAGACACAATACTTGTACTTGCTACACATCATTCATTTCACATAGGTGATTGGCCATAGATTTCACCCTCTTGCATGTTGCATGACAATCCCCAGGGAGTACTTAGATTGGCCACGTGTACCATTCCATGTGTACACAACATCATTGTTCAAAACCTGTCTTCATATGCACATGGGTATACGTTTATGAGTTCAGACACTTCCATTTCTTGTACCTACAAGGCCAAGACCTGAGTACTTTAGCATTTTCATTTTAGGGGATGTACACGCTTCTCATGACGGCTGGTCATGATTCGTTCCATAAATTTAATTTATTGGCTGGAGATGGCACTTGTGCTGCTAATAGTAATTCATGCATGTCGTTGATGGCAACTTGGACAAATTCAGTTTTGTCTGATACATATGCCCTTCCTTTCAAACAAACAACATGACCCCGAAACAGGAAAAATCTTATTGGATCCGCTTGGAAAGGTACCGCCACATCAGGCATGTAGGCAAGGCCTACAGGCGCACGGGGAGCCAGTACGAGAAATTGAAGGCACATGGAAGTCGCCATCTCAGGGACTAAAAGCCCTGGACAGGACAAGCACCAGGCCATAGTGGATGTTTCCTATGGTGGTGATCTAGGGTCAGTTCCAGGACCCTCCACAGCCCCACCAGCAATGGCACCACAGGCAGTCAGCACAAAACCAGCTCACCAACTGAGTTTGAGAGGCAGTTGCTGAAGGACAATACAGAGACACAGTTGAAGCTGGCAGGCACAGAACTGCAGGTGGCGACACTCATGAAAATGGTTCTGATCTTGCAACAAACTGTGAACTGGATTGAGTAGCAACTGTAGGCCCTTCCTCTGACTTTCTGGTTGTCCCCAGTTCATATTGGTTGTTTTTAGTGTATAGAATTTTAACATAGGTTAGGATAGGTTTTAACATAGTAATAGGTTAGGTTAGTTTTAGTGTTTTTATAGCTTTTAATATTCATCTGTTGTTAGATGGGGATATGGGTGGGTAGGTTGTTAAGTGGGTGGGAGTTAATGTTTAGTATGCGTTATTAAAAATATATATAAAAAAATACGATAAAATATAAATTTGTTTAGGTTTTACGGTTTAGGTAGTTTGTGTGTAGGTGTAGTTTATGTTTGTCTCGTGAAAATGTGTATTAAGGGGGATGGGGGTTGATGTTTAACCTGTCTGTTGTGGTATATGTGTAGAGTAGGATAAGTTAAGGTTAGGTAGGTTAGGTTAGTTTTAAGTTAGGATAGTGTAGGTAAGTTAGCAGAGGTTAGTTTAGGTATAGTTTAGATAGAAATAGTTAGTGTAGGTAATTTACTTATAGACTTTAAGATCTTTATGGTGTGTTAAATAAATATTATTTTGCACTTTCACAACTGCTTACTTATAAACTGTGTGGCAGTTGTCACATCTGCTTAGGTTGGGTTAAGCACATGCTGGAACATTTTCTGCCGGTGTTTGTATACATGTGTTACTGGGTGGAGTACCAAAGGAGTAGATCATGTCAAGTTTGCAATGGAGTCACTTAAGGGATCAGCAAACATGATAATGCACTGTCAGTGGCACTCTTGCTGTGAATGGACGCACAGCCCAAAACAGGTATTAACCTACTATTGCACTGTGTGTGTACGTGATGCTACATGTTTTGTATGGGTGATTAAGTCAAACCATTGTGACTAATCTAGGATGTGTTGGGTGCCACACTGATGACAACCACTTACACACTCTCCCTAGCACCATTTTGTTGTCACATCACTGTTGTTTGCTGGCTAGTATGCATGGAAGTATACCCCACCTGGGCAGAAAAGTCATTCAGTCCTAACATTGATTGATTGCTAATTGTATCACTTCATGAATGCGACCTCGGGTAACTATTTACTAGTTTAGATGCAAATAGGGATCGCATAAACTATTTCACATGGCCTGTGCAGATTTACCCCTGTTTCTATGAAACATAATTTCCTTTAGATGGTAGGTAGTGTCTTTAGGGTCAGCACATCCACCATGGTCTACTTAGTACAATCATGAACAGACATACAACACGCTGGTTCCAGTAAGTGATTTTATTGACACGTGAATCAAGGATCAAGGAGCAAGTGGTAGTCCTTGGGGCATCAACCCCACAATAGTTTGTGAGCCTTTTGGATGTCCATGGGGGATACATGTAATTGGACATGTGAAATAGAGGAGTGTTCCAGTGAGGAGGAGGACCAAATTGCCATTAGGGAAAATAGGCCACATCGACAGTCCACAAATGGGTGAGATCAACAGGTGGGAAAGCAACGGGAGGACAGTACTGGTTGAGAAGTACATTGGCATGGCCATAAGCACATGCCAATAGAGAAATTGGCCATGTGGCACATAAAAATGCTCCCGGACAGTTTTTTAGTGGAAAGAGGTGAAGTCCACATCACAGTCCTCTGATGTGTGTGGTGCCTTCCTTGAGGGAGTGATGTCAGTGCTGGAGGCGACAGAGGCACATACAGATCAGGGCCTGAAGATGTGGACCCCCTGTCCCCAGGGCCCAGTTGTTCTGCACCAAAAAGAAAGGCAGCACACCACTAAGAAGGGCCTGCTGATTTGCCAGCACAGTGACAACGTCACGGTCTAAGGCACCCATTGTTGCTACGTAGGAGTCGTGTTTCCGCTCCATGGAATCCAGGATGTTGTGGCTCGCCCCCAGCTGGTTGGCAATCTCACTGGTGCCACTTCAGCAGGGGAGTTGTTTGTGCTTCTGCCTCATAACACCAGCAATGTCAGTCAGGGACTGTTCCAAGCCATGGAGAGTAGGACAGGTGCCTCTTATAGCCTCTGAGGTTTCTTTATTGGCACTGAGGCAACTACAGAATCCCTCCAGGGTGCCCGCCAAGGTCTCCATCCCCACCCGCACCGCATCTACCAGCTCCCGCTGGACTCCTTCCACTTGATGTTGGAATATACCTTTGGGTCCTCGGAGTCCAGGGCTGGGTGATAGGCGGATCCTCTGGAAATGGTGCAGTGCTGTTGGCCCTTCTTGTGACCGGAGGTGGTGTTCAAATGGAGTACAGGATTTGCTGGAGGGTGTCTTGGTCGAAAGTTGGCAGTCTGTCATCGTCAGTAGGATCCTCATTAAGGACAGGAAGCTGCTCAGGAGTTGTTGGTAAATCCTCTTCAATGAAATAGATATATGTTGATGTTGATTTTTGTTAGAGGGTGACATGAGTAATCTGGTTGACATTCAGACATCCTACTAATTCACTTTCAGGTCGACATTGATGCTTAGGACATCTGTTTCTCATAGGTTTTGAGTCCAAGTTGCAGTGTAGTTGCCTTTCAGATGGCAGTGTCTTTGCATTGTTCACACAACCACTGTGTGACAAGGCTGACTTGTCTTGTCATGACACATGTTGCAACACAGTTACACAACTCACTGGGCCTGCCATTTCTGCATGTGTGACATGAGGTAAGGTCCACCTCTGCCTTGGTGATTAGTTTTCTTTCTCATGATGCCTATACTGGTTGTGTTTTGACATATTGACACCACATTGCACCTAGCCCACAGGGTCCCTGCATTCCCTGTGACCAGTATTCAGCCCACAGCTCCTGTTAAGGTGAAGTGGGTTTGCTCATGAATTCCTTATGATCCTGCAGTCTTCCTTTCACACAGTACACCACGGCACTCTGCCTTGTTGTCCTGTCTTGCATGCACATTGTGCATGTGGCCAAGGGTTCCGTTTTTCACACATATCCTGCACACCTCAACACAGCTTCCAACCTTGCTACACTGCAGGAATTTGTGAGGGCATAACTTACCATGGGTTTCCTCTTTGTGTATCCTCATGTGAATTCATTGCACACTCAGTTGGCTCCATATCTGTGTACAATGGGCACTGTGTAGCAACTCTCAGAGGATGGGCCCAGTCATACTAGGTAGATTGCTAGCACTGATGCTCAGCCCATTGACAGAGTAGGTCATCTGCAGAGTTGCAGACATCATTTTATTCAGGCCCCCTCACTAGTACTTGTATATGCCTCCTCTGGCAATCCTGATTTTGGGCCAGGGACTCAACTTACTGCCAATCACTGATTGAACCCAGATAGTGCATTGACTCTCATGTGCCTACAACACCAACAATATGCATGACCATATCCAACGGACGAGAAAGCAAAAGACACACAGATAATGGACTGAATGCAGAGCAAATTAAACATTCACCCCCAGTCAATAGATCTGGGTTAAATCCATCGTTCTTTTGCTCACCATGCCACCACAGTTTAGACCCAGCCATATGCAAACCAGTCTTGACCCTGTGCCTCATGGGAACAGTCCAACCCAAACTGCCAAGCCATGTCATCCCTGGACCGGAAACAAGCATCCTGGGAGCAGTTTTGGGGCATCACCCCTCATCAGCCAGTCTAGCTTGAATCCAATGACACAGTGAGCCCGGGACCCACGTCTGGGCATACCCGGTGCACTTAGGGCGAGAAAGCAAAAGACACACAGATAATGGACGGAATGCAGAGCAAATCAAACATTCACCCCCAGTCAATAGATCTGGGGTAAATCCATCATTCTTTTGCTCACCGTGCCACCCCAGTTTAGACCCAGCCATATGCAAATCAGTCTTGACCCTGTGCCTCATGGAAACAGTCCAGCCAGAACTGCCAAGCCAGGTCCTCCCTGAACCAGAAACAAGCATCTTGGGACCGGTTTCGGGGCATCACCCATCATCAGCCAGGCTAGCTTGAATCCAGTGGCATAGCGGGCACGGGACCCACGTCTGGGCATACCCTTCCCACTTAGGGTGACAAATGCAAAAAGAACAGATGATGGACGGAATGCTGAATTAATCAAACATTCACCCACAGTCACAGATCTGGGTTAAATCCATCGTGTTTTTGCATGAAGGGAGCTAAAGAACAATGACGGATTCAACCCAGATCTGTGAATGGGATTGAGTGTCTGAAAAGTTTCAGAGCTCCATCCATCATCTCCTTGGGTTTGCTTTGTTCGCCCTAAGTTGACGTCCCACACAGAATAAAACTCGCACTCAAGGGATTGTAGCCATCAGCAGAATTTAATCAACGGCTGAAGCGTTTCGACCTTCACGGTCTTTTTCACAAGCCATCAGTTTGAAAAACGTGAATGTGCCCGTTTTAACTCCACCTCATCATGAAAATAAACAACAAACTTTACACGTTACAAGGGAAAACATATAAATACGAAAATACATGGCATTATATTAAAAAGTGAAACATTTCACACCTGGTGACATTCGCGATGTATACCATTAGAAAACAATTTTATCTCCACATGCAACATGATAATATTTACGATTTCATTGCCGGAAAGGTGAAAACACAGCTATCTAGGCTGTGTCAAAAGGAAGAGGAGTTACATTCTTTCAGTCAGTAACACTCTACTCCCTGCAAGTGCAAGTGGGATGAATAGAAGAAAATGGCCCAATTCCTACACGATCAGTGTAACGACATTAAAGGGCATCAAAAGCAGCCTAGTGGCCAATGTAGCCAAAGTGACGTATGGTGAATAGCAGGGTTTACATGTGCAAAATAAAGATTGCCGGACAGCACCAATCCTATATTGTTGCAAGAGGAAAAATAACAATTGTACTAATAATAGTACACTCTAATATGCTCTGCCCAGTGGCAGAGACACTGTCAAAAATCACAAGTTTCCAAATTTGCTGCACAAATATATCCACAAAAGTAATATTTGTAACACTTGTTTGAAAAAAGGCAGCGAGGAAGCAGCGTGCATATATATATATATATATATATATATATATATAAAATTAAAAAACTGCTGGCCGCCATGCTCCTAATCGAAAGTCGCGTCAGTTTCAAAGCGGAGTCACCACTCTTTGCGTTACTTCTTCGCCGCTTCCTCATGCAACATATCCCAGGATTACAACACTTAGGGTTGTTGCTTATTTAGCCTTTTTTATCAAAGTGCTTTCATGTGTTCCGGCTGCCCTGCAGCCTTGATCATATACAGAGGCTCCATATTGAGGACGTGTTTTTAAAAGTGCAAACAACTGAAGTCATCATGGACAGAGAAAACATACTTCCCTATATACGAAGGTTTGTATTTCTCTTTGTGGTTAAAAGTAGAAGATCACATTTAGGGCTCAATTACGAGTCTGGCAGTCCATGGACCACCTGGCTCGTGGGGGCATGTTGGCAGTGGTCTCCCGACCTCCCTCTTATGATTAGGGCAGTCGGACTGCCATTGCGCTGCCGCAGCTGCCAGGGAACCGCTGTTCAATGGCGGTGTTGCGGCAGTCAGGAGGCATCAATATGCTTGGTGGGACCGCCGCGGTCCTGCCAAGCATGTTAGGAGTTTCCTCTCCGCTATGGTTTTCATGGTGGCTCCTCCTCCATGAAAACCCTGGTGGAGAGGAAACAAAGGGGGCCCTACAGGTCCCCCTTGTTCCTCTGCGCCCTGGGGTGCATTCAGGGGGGCACAGCTGTTTTTAGTGTTCCCATTGCAGTGCCCATTTTTAGAGGCACCGCCGTGGGAACACCAAAAAAAGCCCGCCAGACAGGAGGAAACTCCCAATCTGGCGGGTGGCCCGACCACAGGTTTGGCGGTACAGCGGCAGGGCGGACCTGGTTCTGCACCGCCAAACCCGTAATCAGGCCCATAGTGCATATTCAGTGTTAAAATGATCACATCCTAATGTGTTGAACAATCTTGCACATTGAACTGAAGTACAGCGCTATACTTCAATCATGAATAATGCCCAAGTGGGCAAACTACATATTGTAAGATCATACGTAATAATGGCCTTTAAATTTTATACATTCACAATATATAGAATTCAAGCCCTAGTAGGCATACCATGTATGTCACGTATTCTTTTTCCTATTCCATAATACGTTTTATACATGTAATATCTTGTATCCTCCTAATACACACATATTTTGTTTTTACTATTACAAACCTGTCCATATTAATATGACTTGTGCAAACCAAAGTGCTAAAGTGCTAAAATCTAAAATTGTATTTTAAAAGAACTTACAGGTACCTCTCAGTTAAAAGAAATTTGCCAGCAGGGCTAAAAGTGGGTATGAAGATCCTCTTAAATATTCAATCCCCAGGGGTTCATGGTGTTTAACTCTATTATATACCGAGATTCTTATTGCCTCAAACTCTTCTCCCTATTGCCTTCTCCAGTACTCCTTGGTACAGCATCGATTACAAAATAAAACAGACTTCTCACATCACTCATATGTTTTTCTACAAAATGGTGGGCATGTGGACATGTCCTGTCTTTATTTCTTATTGCCATTACATGCTGTGTAATTCTTTTATACATAGGTAGCGTGGAACTACCCATGTACATAAGATTACAAGTTCAACACAAGTTTTACACTGCATACTCAGTATTACAGTACTTAAACATTTAATCTTCTTAATTGTTTTAATGAGGTGCAATTCATATTCTTTTAGGTTGGCTACAAATTGGCAGGCTTTGCATCTACTGCACTTTTTTAAACCCTTGCTATAGCTCAGCCAGTTACTCTTTTGCCTACATTCAGGACTACTCTTAATTAGATCATCTCTCAGAGATTTTGGCCTCCTAAATATCATACCTGGTCTTCTTGGGGCGTCTTTTCCAATCACTGTATCATTCTTTATTAAGTGCCAGTATTTTTGCACTATGCTGCGAATCGCTCCTTCCTGTTTACTAAAGTTAGTAATCAATCTAAATTGCAAAGTTCTTGTATTCTGAGGTCTCTTTTTCCTTCTCTCAAATACCAATTGTTCCCTTGTCTTTATAAAGATATAGTTACATTACCCAGTGGCATTCATCACTGGGTAGTTATAGTTAGGATCACATTTTCATAGGACAAACATTTTTTTGTTGTGCTTATAACTTTGGGGACGTTTCACAAATCTTGACACAACTTTCCAAAAAAAGCCTCACCGACCTCTGCTCTTTCCATTCGTTTTCCACATGCAATTTTCCATAGGAATATTGAACAGCGACACTGCAAAAAAGTGAGAATGGAATTACACTACATGTGGCAGAAAACTAGATCTTGGTGCAGAAAGCATGTTTTTCGCGATTTAGTGTAAATCTGTTCAATAGTTTTTGAGAAATTATGATTTAAAATATTTGTATATTTCAACATGCAGATCCTTCATGGTGGATCACCACAACTAATCATGATGGACCTGCAAAGCCATGGGATCCGTTGTGGGATCACATTGGGTGACCTCAACCAGAAGGAAAATTCCCTGAGTACTAGAAAATAAAAAGGGCACAAGGGGACAGAATGGGGGCACTCTGATCCCCCAGGCCATGTGGCAGGGGGGTCCCTCAAAAGTAGAATTAATTATTTTTTTTACCATGTAGGGGATCTGCAGATCCACCGTGATGCCCAGCACGGCCACCCTTCAGAATCAGGGTGGATCTGCGGGGCTACAAAAGAAAAATAAATTAAAGGAGGGGGTTGGATGCCCCTGGGGAATTGGGCGCAGGGCCTGGCTGCAGGCCAGGCCCTCTACCCAACCCCATGGCATGCACAGCATCTTATTTATGTAAAAAACAAACCATAGAGATTCACTGAAAACACAAAAGATTACAGTGACATTATTCTAAGGAATTGTAATAATATATGACTTTACATTAGAAAAACCTTAACTTAAAGTTTATAGGGATGCTATAGTTAGGTGAAAATGTTAGTTAAAAAATACCATTTTAAACAAACACAATCACTGAAATTCATCAGTTTTAGTTACCTCAAGTAACTATAACTTGTGCCCTAAAGTAACTATTACTCGTACCCTCACCATGTACCGTTAATTACCTCACAAATTACAACGCTTGTGCCATGTTTTATGCCAACACTGATGACATCACTGCAACATCAGAAACTGTGCATGATGTGGCGGAGGTGTATAAAATGTCACCCAAATATATATATATATCTATATTGCTGCTCCTTTGCCTCGTCACCATCCAACAAGGAAAAGGCACTCTTGGGGGCAAGTTCACAGAAATTCATTTAGGAACTTCGCAGAATCTACCAACACAGACGCATTTTGGCAATTGCCTTTATCAATGTGTTCAATGCATTTATATATGCTCCAAATGCATGGTCAAGTGTACACATGGTGAGATCCAGCACACATGGACTTCAAAATCACTCGATTTATTTTGATGCAGTCAACAACTATGTGGTTTCAGCAATTATCTGCCTTGTTCACATTATATTCATATATTTATAGATGTGAAAAGGAAGCGGGGAACTCTGGGTAGTTCCCAAGTTTAGATGGAGAGTGGCCCCTATATAGAGCACCTTACAACATCAACTTTCAAAGTGAGCAGATTCAGAGTATCTCTAGTGTTATAGGGGGCTCTATGTAGGTGTTGCTCTCCACCTAAACTTGGGACCTCCCATAGCTCTCTTCTTCCTTGCTTACCTGTTTTGTTTTTTTTGCATAATTTATACGCCACTCAAAGCTTGAAAGGGTATTGTTTTGAGATATACAGATAAATATATTTATATATATGTATATATCCAAACAAAAGGTTGCCCCACTGAGCACGACCTCCCAGAAAGTTACTTCATAAATGAACGAGGACTGCTTACGGCGCCTCGGTCTCGTGCGCCGCAGATCCGCTGCTGTGCGGCGGGTCCGTGCTCGCGGCTGCACAAAGCCGCTTCATATCCAAATGAAAGGTTGCCCCACTGAGCACGACCTCCCGGAGAGTTAGTTCATAAATGAACGAGGACTGCAGCCAGATCAGCGTCAGAACTTTAATCAAAATAAAGAGGCTTAACGCGTTTCAAACCTAAGTCCTTGATCACAAGCCTTCTTATCAGGATCATCACAAACAACTGAAGAACCATTACATGATTTAAATAGTAAAGTTCCCGCCCCTGTGGGCAGGTTTCAATGCCCAGGTGAGTTTCTGCCGCAAGGCTTTGTAGAATCTGTAGTTCTCCATCAATTGTAGTCGCAATGTCCCACATCATTCCATATTAAAACCACAGTGGGCTGATTCAAAGTTCCAGAAACTGAGCCGCCGGCCATTAAAAGTTCCTCAATCTGGAGCCCTCCGTTCTGCTTACGGCACCTCGGTCTCGTGCGCCGCAGATCCGCTGCTGTGCGGCGGGTCCGTGCTCGCGGCTGGACAAAGCCGCTTCATATCCAAACAAAAGGTTGCCCCACTGAGCACGACCTCCCGGAGAGTTACTTAAAAAATGAACGAGGACTGCAGCCAGTTGTTTGGATATGAAGCGGCTTTGTCCAGCCGCGAGCACGGACCCGCCGCACAGCAGCGGATCTGCGGCGCACGAGACCGAGGCGCCGTAAGCAGAACGGAGGGCTTAAGATCGAGGAACTTTTAATGGCCAGTGGCTCAGTTTCTGGAACTTTGAATCAGCCCACTGTGGTTTTAATATGGAATGATATGGGACATTGTGACACCCACTGGGGTTACAATTGATGGAGAACTACAGATTCTACAAAGCCTTGCGGCAGAAACCCACCTGGGCATTGAAACCTGCCCACAGGGGCGGGAACTTTAATATTTAAATCATGTAATGGTTCTTCAGTTGTTTGCGATGATCCTGATAAGAAGGCTTGTGATCAAGGACTTACGTTTAAAATGCGTTAAGCCGCTTTATTTTGATTAAAGTTCTGAAGCTGATCTGGCTGCAGTCCTCGTTCATTTATGAAGTAACTCTCCAGGAGGTCGTGCTCAGTGGGGCAACCTAGTTTGGATATATATATATATATGAAAGAAAAGAAGTTGCCCTCGGCGTGAATGCACTTTCCAACAGGTTTATTTCCTCAATGTTACACAGCAAAGCCAGCAAATGTGATCAGATTCAAACATCAGACCTTACGCGTTTCGAACTTCAGCAGCTCTTGATCACAGGTCAATGTCGAGTGAGGCAAAAACACACAGCTGACATCACTCTGCCAATAAATATTATGCCGCCCCCAGTGGGCCTCAAGGTGAGTAGCACAGAGGAATTATGGTGCCTGTAGTTCTGCTGCAAATTATTCCCAAGTGGGTTTGCCCACAACATGACAAAAAATGAAAAACAAAATGTCCAAACCCCAGTGGGTGAATCCAAAGGCACATTTCTGATTTCACTGCCTATTCCAAGAGGCCTGTTGTCCCTTTAGTGGCTGTAAATCATAGTCACTCAAAGTCCGCATTGCTGCAGTGGTGCACTCTCACAGCTGGACTAGCCGTATTAATGAAAGAAAAGAAGTTGCCCTCGGCGAGAATGCACTTCCCAACAGGTTTATTTCCTCAATATTACACAGCAAAACCAGCAAATGTGATCAGATTCAAACATCAGACCTTACGCGTTTCGAACTTCAGCAGCTCTTGATCACAGGTCACTGTCGAGTGAGGCAAAAAACACACAGCTGACATCACTCTGCCAATAAATATTATGCCGCCCCCAGTGGGCCTCAAGGTGAGTAGCACAGAGGAATTATGGTGCCTGTAGTTCTGCTGCAAATTATTCCCAAGTGGGTTTGCCCACAACATGACAAAAAATGAAAAACAAAATGTCCAAACCCCAGTGGGTGAATCCAAAGGCACATTTCTGATTTCACTGCCTATTCCAAGAGGCCTGTTGTCCCTTTAGTGGCTGTAAATCATAGTCACTCAAAGCCCGCATTGCTGCAGTGGTGCACTCTCACGGCTGGACTAGCCGTATTAATGAAAGAAAAGAAGTTGCCCTCGGCGAGAATGCACTTCCCAACAGGTTTATTTCCTCAATGTTACACAGCAAAGCCAGCAAATGTGATCAGATTCAAACATCAGACCTTACACGTTTCGAACTTCAGCAGCTCTTGATCACAGGTCAATGTCGAGTGAGGCGACCCACATGGGTAATGATCGAACTACCAGTCCCAGCATGCAATTTTATCACTCACCTGAGTGGGATTGTTGGAAATTTAAATAAATGGAGGGAAAATACTGGTGCTTCCTAGTCTGCTGTTGGTCACAGGGAGAGTTTCCATGAGGAAGGGCATTGGCCAGAAACGCGTTGGACATCGTGTTTTGTGAGGAGAGTGTCTGCGGCAGTTGCTCCTGTTCTGTGCTTTACCCTCCAGCGAGTGCTGTTCCACTCGAGGGGCAACTCTTTTTCCTTTAATATTGGTGGTCAGCCCGGCCATGGGACAGCAACACTGCGTGATCTGAGCGGGTCCGCCATGGCTTATTTGGGCTTTGATATGCGGAGCAGGAGGCGTATGACTATGCGGGAGCAACGATGCAGGACATTTTAATAACCTTTTAAAGAACTTTGGAATGTGTGCCAACAGTAGCGACCCACATGGGTAATGATCAAACTACCAGTCCCAGCATGCAATTTTATCACTCACCTGAGTGGGATTGTTGGAAATTTAAATAAATGGAGGGAAAATACTGGTGCTTCCTAGTCTACTGTTGGTCACAGAAAGAGTGTCCATGAAGAAGGGCGTTGGCCCGAAACGCGTCGGACATCGTGATTTGTGAGGAGAGTGTCTGCGGCAGTTGCTCCTCTTCTGTGCTTTACCCTCCAGCGAGTGCTGTTCCACTCGAGGGGCAACTCTTTTTCCTCTAATATTGGTGGTCAGCCCCGCCACGGGACAGCAACACTGCGTGATCTGAGCGGGTCCACCATGGCTTATTTGGGCTTTGATATGCGAAGCAGGAGGCACATGACTATGCGGGAGCAACGATGCAGGACATTTTAATAACCTTTTAAAGAACTTTGGAATGTGTGCCAACAGTAGTGACCCACATGGGTAATGATTGAACTACCAGTCCCAGCATGCAATTTTATCACTCACCTGATTGCGATTGTTGGAAATTTAAATAAATGGAGGGAAAATACTGGTTCATCCTAGTCTGCTGTTGGTCACAGGGAGAGTGTTCATGAAGAAGGGCGTTGGCCCGAAACGAGTCGGACATCGTGATTTGTGAGGAGAGTGTCTGCGGCAGTTGCTCCTGTTCTGTGCTTTACCCTCCAGCGAGTGCTGTTCCACTCGAGGGGCAACTCTTTTTCCTTTAATATTGGTGGCCAGCCCGGCCACGGGACAGCAACACTGCGTGATCTGAGCGGGTCCGCCATGGCTTATTTGGGCTTTGATATGCGGAGCAGGAGGCGCATGACTATGCGGGAGCAATGATGCAGGACATTTTAATAACCTTTTAAAGAACTTTGGAATGTGTGCCAACAGTAGCGACCCACATGGGTAATGATCGAACTACCAGTCCCAGCATGCAATTTTATCACTCACCTGAGTGTGATTGTTGGAAATTTAAATAAATGGAGGGAAAATACTGGTGCTTCCTAGTCTGCTGTTGGTCACAGGGAGAGTGTTCATGAAGAAGGACGTTGGCCCGAAACGCGTCGGACATCGTGATTTGTGAGGAGAGTGTCTGCGGCAGTTGCTCCTGTTCTGTGATTTACCCTCCAGTGAGTTCTGTTCCACTCGAGGGGCAACTCTTTTCCTTTAAAAAAAAAAAATATATATATATATATATATATATTCACTGAAAAAACCATAGGTTTTAGGGACAGTTATAGTTAGTTGCACATTTCACTCGTACAAAACCCGTGAAATTCCCCTGTTATAGTTAGTTCAGCTAACTATAACTCGCGCCCACAATGCACTGCTGATGACGTCACATATTACATCACTCATGACATGGTCAGTGACATCACTGATGACATCACTGATGACATCTCAAATGACATCACTGATGACATCATCCAGTGACTGTGTGTTTCTGTAAAGTTTAAATATTTTTACTATATATAGGAAAAGACGTATTGAAGAATGAGTGGGTGTCTAAGTGTCTGTATGGATGATTTAGTAGGTGCGTGACTGACTCTATAAGTGAGTGATTTAACGTATCTTACTGAATGCATGGGTTAGTGACTAAACTGTGTGAATGTCTGTATCCGTCTGTCTGTTGCTGTGTAAGTGGCTGCATGTGTTTGTGAATAGCTACATGAGTGTCTATATGAGTTATTGAATGGTTCTCTGAGTATCTGTATGGGTGCCTCAGTGTTTGTGTGGGAGGGGTGTGTGCGACTCTGTGCATAGATGTGTGAGTGGGTGATTCACTGGGTGGATGGTTTCAAGAGTGCATCTGTGATAGACTGTATGGGTGGGTAAGTGTGTGTAAGAGTGTGTTAGTGAGTGAATATATGTCCCAGTGGTACATGTGTGAGTAACTACATATGTGAAAGGCAGTATATATGTGTGTTGGAGTATATAAATAGCTATAAGCGAGAGTGAGTGATTGTGATAGTGGCTGTATGGATGAGTGTGTGCTTGTATCAGTGATTGTATAAGAGCGTAACAATGTGGTAGTATTTGTATGATTAAGTGAGCTGGTGTGTGTATAACTGTATAGGTGAGTAAATGGCAGTGTGTTTAATTATTTGCATGACTGACTAGGTGTGTGAGTACCTCTATGGATGAGTGGCGGTGTTTGAGTGTCTATATAGGAGTAAGAGTGCATATGATAGTCCTGTACTGAGTGACCATAAGTATGAGTGACTGTACGGGTGAGTGAGTGGATGTGTGTGTGTAGACCTAAGAATCAGTGAGTGGGTATGTAGTTATTGGTGTTGGAGTGTCTATGGTTTTGCGAATGGCAGTCTGTAATTTAGATTGGGTATATCAAAGGTTATATTAGGGTGTGAGGAGGTGCATCAGATTATCACGTGGATGATGTCATCAGTGATGTCATTTGAGATGTCATCAGTGATGTCACTGACCATGTCATGAGTGATGTAATATGTGACGTCATCAGCAGTGCATTGCGGGGCGCGAGTTATAGTTAGCTGAACTAACTATAACAGGGAATTTCACGGGTTTTGTACGAGTGAAATGTCCAACTAACTATAACTGTCCCTAAAACCTATGGTTTTTCAGTGAATTTCAAAGGTTTTTAAATGCTAATTTCTAACTATAACGCCCCTAAAACCTATGGTTTTTCAGTGAATTTCAAAGGTTTTGTAAATGACAATTTTTAAATGTATTAATTGTTATATTTATTTTTTTGATACTGATTTACTACATTTTTTAAAACTATTTATTTTTATATATTTTATTTATTAAATTACATTGTAATTACATTATACATTACATTACAAAATATACTTTCTCAGAATGAATTACTTTAGTTTAAATAGTTTGCAAATAGGCAATAGAGTTTTAAGTACAGTAGTTACAGTTGTTGCAATGGGCAACACAATTTCAAACACAATGCAACATTGAGCTCAATGTGAATTTCTAGTTAAATGCAATTAGTTACTTTATGGATTACTTTTCTAACCACAGGACTGGATCCTAGATTCAGTCCTGGGACATCTCCTGTAAACAGTTGAGTAAAAGCGTTTTGGTTACAGTAGTGATTTTTAAGGAATATTATTGTATTTTAAAAGTTGACAAACTTTTTCACATAGAATCACCAATGTTATCCTATGGGAGGAAATTCACTTAGCAGGTAAGTAGTGTTATCGTTACTTTTTCTTACTCAGTGTTGGATCCTGGATCCAGCACTGGTGCATCTCCTGTAAACAGTTGAAAGAATGCGTTTAAGTCATACAGGCGATTTTAAGGAATATTTGTAATTTGTGAAAATCGACACTTTGAAACTTTTCTGCTGAAAACCAGACAATGGATTCCTATGGAAGGAAATGTAAGTTACTGGTAAGTACGGTTAGAATTACTTTTCAGGGTCAGTGCTGGGCTGAAAGATGCAGCACTGAGGTCTCTCCTGATAACAGGTGAGTAAATCGGAATTCGTATTTCGGCTGATTTTAGAGGAATATTTTAAAGTTCCAAAACTCCACACACAGAAGAATTTCCAAGTGAAACCAGTCAATGTTAGCCTATGGAAGGAAATTCAAGTTACTGGTAAGTACGGTTAAAATTACTTTTGAGGATCAGTACTGGGCTGAAATATGCAGCACTGAGGTCTCTCCTGATAACAGGTGAGTAAATCGGAATTCGTATTTCGGCTGATTTTAGAGGAATATTTTAAAGTTCCAAAACTCCACACACAGAAGAATTTCCAAGTGAAACCAGTCAATGTTAGCCTATGGAAGGAAATTCAAGTTACTGGTAAGTACGGTTAAAATTACTTTTGAGGATCAGTACTGGGCTGAAAGATGCAGCACTGAGGTCTCTCCTGATAACAGGTGAGTAAATCGGAATTCGTATTTCGGCTGATTTTAGAGGAATATTTTAAAGTTCCAAAACTCCACACTTAGAAGAATTTCCAAGTGAAACCAGTCAATGTTAGCCTATGGAAGGAAATTCAAGTTACTGGTAAGTACGGTTAAAATTACTTTTCAGGACCAGTACTGGGCTGAAAGATACAGCACTGAGGTCTCTCCTTATAACAGGTGAGTAAATCGGAATTCGTATTTCGGCTGATTTTAGAGGAATATTTGCATGTTTCAAAAATCAACACTTAGAAACTTTTTCAGCAAAAAGCAGGCAATGATATCCTATGGAAGGAAATTCAAGTTACTGGTAAGTACGGTTAAAATTACTTTTGAGGATCAGTACTGGGCTGAAAGATGCAGCACTGAGGTCTCTCCTGATAACAGGTGAGTAAATCGGAATTCGTATTTCGGCTGATTTTAGAGGAATATTTTAAAGTTCCAAAACTCCACACTTAGAAGAATTTCCAAGTGAAACCAGTCAATGTTAGCCTATGGAAGGAAATTCAAGTTACTGGTAAGTACGGTTAAAATTACTTTTCAGGACCAGTACTGGGCTGAAAGATACAGCACTGAGGTCTCTCCTTATAACAGGTGAGTAAATCGGAATTCGTATTTCGGCTGATTTTAGAGGAATATTTGCATGTTTCAAAAATCAACACTTAGAAACTTTTTCAGCAAAAAGCAGGCAATGATATCCTATGGAAGGAAATTCAAGTTACTGGTAAGTACGGTTAAAATTACTTTTGAGGATCAGTACTGGGCTGAAAGATGCAGCACTGAGGTCTCTCCTGATAACAGGTGAGTAAATCGGAATTCGTATTTCGGCTGATTTTAGAGGAATATTTTAAAGTTCCAAAACTCCACACTTAGAAGAATTTCCAAGTGAAACCAGTCAATGTTAGCCTATGGAAGGAAATTCAAGTTACTGGTAAGTACGGTTAAAATTACTTTTCAGGACCAGTACTGGGCTGAAAGATACAGCACTGAGGTCTCTCCTTATAACGGGTGAGTAAATCAGAATTCGGATTTCAGCTGATTTTAGAGGAATATTTGTATGTTTCAAAAATCAACACTTAGAAACTTTTTCAGCAAAAAGCAGGCAATGATATCCTATGGAAGGAAATTCAATTTACTGGTAAGTACGGTTAAAATTACTTTTCAGGACCAGTACTGGGCTGAAAGATACAGCACTGAGGTCTCTCCTGATAACAGATGAGTAAATCGGAATTCGTATTTCGGCTGATTGTAGAGGAATATTTGCACAATGGTGAAGGGAGGGGTGGGGCCTGAGGTGACATCTGTGCAAACGCGCCCCGTGGCGCGTTTTAAGTTGGGGGATTAAGTCCCCTTGAATCATGAGGGTCCCTAGGGGCCAACTAGCCCACCAGGAACCTCCAGTATGCGCCAGGGGCTGCGTTGCAGAGACGTGTAGAGAGGCCACACCCCTTTACACCTCTCTGCAACGCAGCTCTGTGGCGCTTTCTGGATGTACCTGTTGGGCTAGTTGGCCCCAGAGACCCTCAGGATTGAAGGGGATTTAATTCCCCATCTTAAAACGCGCCATGTGGCCTGTTTGCACACATGTCACCTGAAGCCCCGCCCCTCCCTTCACCACTGTGCAAATGCGCCCTGGCGCGTTTTAAGTCGGGGATTAACTCCCTTGAATCCTCAGGGTCCCTGGGGTGCAACTAGCCCACCAGCTACCTCCATTAAGCGCCACAGAGCTGCGTTGCAGAGAGGTGTAAAAGGGGCGTGGCCTCTGTACACCTCTCTGCAAGGCAGCCCCTGGCGCATACAGGAGGTTCCTGGTGGGCTAGTTGGCCCCAGGGACCCCCAGTATTGAAGGGGATTACTTCCCCATCTGCAAGCAGCGCCAGGGGCGCGTTTGCAGAGTGGTGAAGGAAGGGGCGGGGCCTGCGGGCCCGATCGTTTTTTTTTCCTGAAGGGGGCTGTGTGGCCCCCTTCCTTTCCTATTTTTGGGCCCTGGGGACCCCATCCCCCAGGGCCTTACCCCTTTTTATTTTATTTTTTTAATTAAACGGGAAGGGGGCTGCGTGGCCCCCTCCCGTGGCCGAATCCTGCCCCGGGGACCCCATCCCCCGGGGCATGGCCACACTTTTAAATTAATTTTTAAGGAGGGGGCTGCGTGGCCCCCCTCCTCAGGCGCCTTTGCCCCGGGGACCCCATCCCCGGGGCAGGCCTTTTTTTTTTTTCTTTTTAATTATTTCTGGGGAGGGGGCCGCGTGGCCCCCTCCCGGGCCACTATGGCCCCGGGGACCCCATCCCCTGGGGCCTGGCCTCTTGTTGGGGACTGTGGGGGGTCCCCAAACCCCCACAGTCCCGCCGGCTCCCCGTGTCCTAAGGGAGCCGGCATTGCTTTCCACATTGGGAGCAGCTAACATGCTGCTCCCCATGTGGAAAAGCAATTGTCTTTGGATATTGGAGCGACTTCCAATATCCAAAGCAGTTTGCAATGACAGGACGGAGCCGCGAGGCTCCGTCCTGTCATTGCAAACAGCAGTGTCCCGGGGGTAGGCACCCCGGGACACTGCAGGAGCCGGCCCTGGGGGGTGGCGGTCCCCAGGGCCACCACAGGCTCCAGGAGGGGGGCCGCGCTGCCCCCCTCCCCACATCAGCACAGCCCAAAACGGACCCCCATTTTAAATGTGTTAGTGCCCCGGGGAGGTGGCCGTCCCCGGGGCGTGTGGGGGGCTCGAGCCCCCCCACACAGGAAATAAAAAAAAAAAAAAAAGAAGCCCCGGGGAGGTGGTGGTCCCCGGGGCTGCGGGAGGGCCGAGTGCCTGAATGGATGATTTAGTAGGTGTGTGACTGACTCTATAAGTGAGTGATTAAATGTATCTTACTGAATGCACGGGTTAGTGACTAAACTGTGTGAATGTCTGTATCCGTCTGTCTGTTGGTGTGTAAGCGGCTGCATGGGTTTGTGAATAGCTACATGAGTGTCCATATGGGTTATTGATTGGTTGTCTGAGTATCTGTATGGATGCCTGAGTGTTTGTATGGGTGGGGTGTGTGTGACTCTGTGCATAGATGTGTGAGTGGGTGATTCACTGGGTGCATGGTTTCAAGAGTGCATCTGTGATGGACTGTATGGGTGTGTGAGTGTGTGTATGGGTGTGTTAGTGAGTGAATATATATCTCAGTGGTACATGTGTGAGTAACTACATATGTGAAAGGCAGTATATATGTGTGTTGGAATATATAAATAGCTATAAGTGAGAGTGTGTGATTATGAGAGTGACTGTATGGATGAGTGTGTGCTTGTATCAGTGATTGTATAAGAGCGTAAGAATGTCCTAGTATTTGTATGAGTAAGTGAGCTGGTGTGTGTATAACTGTATAGGTGAGTAAATGGGAGTGTGATTAATTATTTGCATGACTGACTAGGTGTGTGAGTACCTCTATGGATGAGTGGTGGTGTGTGAGTGTCTATATAGGTGTATGAGTGCATATGATAGTCCTGTACTGAGTGATTGTAAGTATGAGTGACTGTACGGGTGAGTGAGTGGATATGTGTTTAGACCTAAGAATCAGTGAGTGGGTATGTAGTTATTGCTGCTGGAGTGTCTATGGTTTTGAGAATGGCAGTCTGTTATTTAGAGTTGGTGTATCAAAGGTTACATTAGGGTGTGAGAAGATGCATCAAATTATCACATGGATGATGTCATCAGTGATGTCATCAGTGATGTCATTTGAGATGTCATCAGTGATGTCATCAGTGATGTCACTGACCATGTCATGAGTGATGTCATATGTGACGTCATCAGCAGTGCATTGCGGGGCGCGAGTTATAGTTAGCTGAACTAACTATAACGGGGAATTTCTCTGGTTTTGTACGAGTGAAATGTCCAACTAACTATAACTTTCCCTAAAACCTATGGTTTTTTCAGTGAATTTCTAAGGTTTTTAAATGCTAATTTCTAACTATAACGTGCCTGAAACCTATGGTTTTTTCAGTGAATTTCAAAGGTTTTTAAATGCTAATTTCTAACTATAACATGCCTGAAACCTATGGTTTTTAAGTGAATTTCAAAGGTTTTTTAAATGCTAATTTCTAACTATGCCTACAGAGGTAGGACATGTGAAGAAAGAAGAAGAAAAGCGCAGAAAGAAGGAAGACAAATGCAGAAAGAGGCAACAGAAGTCCAGAAAGACGAAGAAAGAACCAACAGAGGAGTAGAAAGTACTCCTGTGCCCCCAACTTTTTGCTGATGGGTACTGGTGGTAACTGACTCTGTCTCTGGTGGTAAAAGACACTTAGAATGAAATGAAATGAAAATGGCTTTTGTATAGCGCATGGCTACCCGGAGGCATCCCAGCGCTGCGGAGGTGACTAGAGAAGAGGAGAGATTATGGGAATAGCCAAGTTTTCAAACGTTTCCGGAAAGTCAAGTGGTTAACCTCCTTGCGGATAGGAGGAGGAAGAGCATTCCAAGTGTGCTATAGGTGAAACGGTGACCGCCTGTTCTAGCCTTCTTAATTCTAGGGACCTCGGCCAGGTAGAGTTCGTCCGAGCGCAGACATCGTGTAGGCTTGTAAGGTTTGACCAGATTTTTAGTTATAGGGGGCCTCTGCCCTGCAGACCCTTGTGCGCAATGCACAGGGCTTTGAAATGTATTCTCTCCTGAACCAGAAGCCAGTGGAGAGCGCGAAGAGCAGGCTTTGCTGAGCAGCGGTTGTTTGTGCCCGTCAGGAGTCTTGCTGCCGAGTTTTGAACCACCTGCAGTTTGGCGATAACCGATTTAGGAGCACCCAAATAAAGAGCATTGCCGTAATCCAGCCTGGAGAGAATGAGTGCCTGGACCAGCAGCTTTCTTGAGTGGCTAGGTAGGAGAGGGAGTATTTTCCGGGTGGTTCTGAGCAGGCCATAGCACGTGGCGACCGTTTTCCTTGCTTGGACTCTAAAAGTAAGATCATGGTCAAGCCAGATACCCAAGCTTTTTATCTCCTTTTTTGGCGAGGGAGCTGGGCCCATGCAGATCGGCCACATGATGTTTGGATTAAAATTTGCTTGGTTGCCCAGCAGCATAAGCTCCGTTTTCTCGCCGTTGAGCTTTAGATGAGATGAGCTCATCCAGCTAGCGACTGCCTTGAGGCAGGAACGCAGGTCCGTGGGGGACTGTTCCGACTGATTCAGTGCCACGATTAGTTGGGTGTCATCAGCATATGTGACTATGTGGATTCCGAAAGGGGCTACAATCTCCGCCAAGGGGGCCATATATATATTAAAAGAGTAGGACTCAGAGACGAGCCCTGGGGAACACCACACTGCAGCGGAACTGGCTGGGAGCGGGAGTTCCCTTCCAATACCTGGTAGTACCTTTCTTCCAGGAACGATTTCAGCCATGTTAAGGCCGTACCTGTCACTCCCGCTTTTTTAGACGGTGGACCAGTATGCCGTGGTTCACCGTGTCAAAGGCTGCACATAGCCGAAGACCCTCCGGAGTCGAGGATCTTTCTTGACTCCTCCACTACCGCTATCAATGCAGTCTCTATGCCCTGACCAGGGCGGAAGCCAGTCTGGGATGAGTGAAGTAGTTTAAACTTTTCCAGGTGTGCAGAAAGTATACGGTTAATGTGTTTTTCTGCAATCTTACTGATTCCAGGGAGTAGTGAAATAGGGCGATAGTTGCCCAGCTCGGTGGGGTCTAGATGAGGTTTTTTTAATAGCGCCTTCACTATTGTATTTTTACAGTCTTGGGGGACAATGCCCGAAGCTAATGAGGCATTAATTAAATTAATGATAGGAGGGGCAACTATGGGTGCTACCAGCTTCAAGATGTTAGGAGGAGCAGGGTCCGACGGGGACCCGCTCTTAACCGAATCTAAGATGGAGAAGAATAAATCCTCGGAAAGTGAAGTGAATGACTCTAGTAGATGAGAGTTATACAGAGAGAATCCAGTGACAACACCTACATACACTAGGGAACACTATGCGTTGGGGTACCCCTGTGATTAGCATGACCTCCTCTGTATTTTCCATGAGTTAGTGCCTGGGTCATTGGATGAGTACATGGGTACTGACTGGATGATTAGAGTACTGCAAGGAGAGTGGATGGTGAATTTATAAGTGCTTATGTTTTGGCGGAGTGATTGGATAAGTACATGGTGCTCGCTGGTTGATTGGAGGAGTGCATGGTTAGTGACAGGGCGATGGCTGGACTGCATCAGTAGTGCTCAGGGTAAGTTGGAGGATTAATTCCCCTTGAATCCTGAGGGTCCCTATTTGATAAAAGCCCTGACGGTGGCGGTCCCGGGGCTTGGGGGCCTTGGAGGCCCCCAAACATTAAAAAACAAGCCCTTGGGAGGTGGCGGTCCCCGGGGCTGCGGGGGCCCCGCGGGCCCTGCATATATTTGTTGGCAATGCCCCCGGGACCTGGCCCACCCGGGGTCTCAATTAAATGAGCGCGGTATCCCGCGCTTCATTTCTTTAACATTTCGGCGGGATTCGCGACCCCAGCGCGAATTTCGCCAATTTTATTTTAAAAAAATGCATTTTTGGGCCCTGGGGGTCCTTGTGGGACCCCCTGAGCAGGCCTAGGGGGTCAGGGTGTTTCTACCCTGCCCCCTTTTCTTCTTTTTCACCTTTGTTTCCCTGTTTTCTTGTGACTCGGTTCTATAATTTCTATGGCAAAATGAACCCCCTCATTTTTTTCCTTTTTAAATTAAATGTTTTAAGTGTTACCTGTTTATTCCAATCAAGATGGCTTCAGGTGTGCCATACTTTTGTCATAGGTAAGGTTGTTAGCGCTCTAGTTGTTCTTAAGAACACTCTGGGAAGCTGCAGTAGAACACAAAGGAATCAACTGACAGTCTCTGCCCTTGTTGAATTTACATGTTTTACTGAGAATGTCAGACTTCATTCTCACATGACTGAGAAAGATAAAGTGAATTTACAGAAAATATGCTCTCATTTTAGCTTCTGGAGCACCTTCCAAACCTCTGTGGGACAAGCATGAGAAAATTGTTTTCTCTCAAACATGATTCATGAAATCCCAGCAGAAGGTTTTTCACAGGGTAAAATCACACCACAATTCCTAAAATTAGTATGGTACCATCAACAAATGAATTCTAATGTAACTAAAGTCTGTTATCACCCTTTATAGTTCTCCTTTTGGTGACCCTCAAAATCTTCTATTCACTACAATGCATTTCATTGGGGTGCTATCATGTATATTGGTCCCAAGATGGCTGCCAACACTTCTTGGATGAAGTGCTGACAGCCAATCAGATCTCACGATGACATGTGTGGTTAGGCTCCGCCCAGATATATATAGTTCTTTTTCCTTTAATATTTAAAAAACTTCTGAACGGATTTACACCAGTTTTGAAAAGGTCGCTTTCTGAGCCAAGCAGTACCTTTATGCCAAATTTGGGGTAAATCCGTTCAGTAGTTTCCGCTGTAGCCTTGCACAAAGTTCCCTATGGGAAATTGATTTTTGACTCTTATTTTTGAATTTCTCAGCAACTACTGAACGGATTTATACCATTTAACAAAAAGGGCTCTTTCTGAACCAAGATCTACCTTTTGTAAAATTTGGTGTAATTCCGTTCTGCAGTTCGGGCTGTAGCTTTGTCTAAAGTTTCCTATGGAAAATAACATGGAGAAAACATGTTTTGGGACCCCCTTTTTCTCAGCCCCGCTTGCCAAATCACCCCAAAACTTTCAAGATAGGAGCGGACTGGAGCGCCCCACGAGTTTTGAAAATTTCGCGAAGATTCGTCAACCGGCGCCAAAGTTATTGGGAATAGAATGTTGTGAATTTCCTATGGAAAATAGGTCCTAACTATAACTACCTACTGGCGACCGCCAGTAGGTAATATATATATATATATATATATTCACTGAAAAAACCGTAGGTTTCAGACATGTTATAGTTAGGAATTAGCATTTAAAAAACCTTTGAAATTCACTGAAAAAACCATAGGTTTCAGATAAGTTATAGTTAGAAATTAGCATTTAAAAAACCTTTGAAATTCACTGAAAAAACCATAGGTTTTAGGGACAGTTATAGTTAGTTGGACATTGCACTCGTACAAAACCCGTGAAATTCCCCGTTATAGTTAGTTCAGCTAACTATAACTCGCGCCCCGCAATGCACTGCTGATGACGTCACATATTACATCACTCATGACATGGTCAGTGACATCACTGATGACATCACTGATGACATCTCAAATGACATCACTGATGACATCATCCACGTGATAATCTGATGCACCTCCTCACACCCTAATATAACCTTTGATACACCCAATCTAAATTACAGACTGCCATTCGCAAAACCATAGACACTCCAACACCAATAACTACATACCCACTCACTGATTCTTAGGTCTACACACACACATCCACTCACTCACCCGTACAGTCACTCATACTTATGGTCACTCAGTACAGGACAATCATATGCACTCTTACTCCTATATAGACACTCAAACACCGCCACTCATCCATAGAGGTACTCACACACCTAGTCAGTCATGCAAATAATTAAACACACTGCCATTTACTCACCTATACAGTTATACACACACCAGCTCACTTAATCATACAAATACTAGCACATTGTTACGCTCTTATACAATCACTGATACAAGCACACACTCATCCATACAGCCACTATCACAATCACTCACTCTCAGCTTATAGCTATTTATATACTCCAATACACATATATACTGCCTTTCACATATGTAGTTACTCACACATGTACCACTGGGACATACATTCACTCACTAACACACTCTTACCCACACTTACCACCCATACAGTCTATCACAGATGCACTCTTGAAACCATCCACCCAGTGAATCACCCACTCACACATCTATGCACAGTCGCACACACCCCATCCACACAAACACTCAGGCACCCATACAGATACTCAGACAACAAATCAATAACTCTTATAGACACTCATGTAGCTATTCACAAACCCATGCAGCCACTTACACAGCAACAGACAGATACAGACATTAACCCAGTTTAGTCACTAACCCATGCATTCAGTAAGATACGTTTAATCACTCACTTATAGAATTAGTCACGCACCTACTAAATCATCCATACACACACTTATACACCCACTCATTCTTCAATACGCCTTTCCCTATATATATTAAAAATATTTAAACTTTACAGAAACACACAGTCACTGGATGATGTCATCAGTGATGTCATTTGAGATGTCATCAGTGATGTCATCAGTGATGTCACTGACCATGTCATGAGTGATGTAATATGTGACGTCATCAGCAGTGCATTGCGGGCGCGAGTTATAGTTAGCTGAACTAACTATAACGGGGAATTTCATGGGTTTTGTACGAGTGCAATGTCCAACTAACTATAACTGTCCCTAAAACCTATGTTTTTTCAGTGAATTTCAAAGGTTTTTAAATGCTAATTTCTAACTATAACTTATCTGAAACCTATGGTTTTTTCAGTGAATTTCAAAGGTTTTTTAAATGCTAATTCCTAACTATAACATGTCTGAAACCTACGGTTTTTCAGTGAATATATATATATATATATATATATATATATATTCACTGAAAAAACCATAGGTTTTAGGGACAGTTATAGTTAGTTGGACATTGCACTCGTACAAAACCCGTGAAATTCCCCCGTTATAGTTAGTCCAGCTAACTATAACTCGCGCCCCGCAATGCACTGCTGATGACGTCACATATTACATCACTCATGACATGGTCAGTGACATCACTGATGACATCACTGATGACATCTCAAATGACATCACTGATGACATCATCCAGTGACTGTGTGTTTCTGTAAAGTTGAAATATTTTAAATATATATAGGAAAAGACGTATTGAAGAATGAGTGGGTGTGTAAGTGTCTGTATGGATGATTTAGTAGGTGCGTGACTGACTCTATAAGTGAGTGATTTAACGTATCTTACTGAATGCATGGGTTAGTGACTAAACTGGGTGAATGTCTGTATCCGTCTGTCTGTTGCTGTGTAAGTGGCTGCATGGGTTTGTGAATAGCTACATGAGTGTCTATATGAGTTATTGATTGGTTGTCTGAGTATCTGTATGGGTGCCTGAGTGTTTGTGTGGGTGGGGTGTGTGCGACTCTGTGCATAGATGTGTGAGTGGGTGATTCACTGGGTGGATGGTTTCAAGAGTGCATCTGTGATAGACTGTATGGGTGGGTAAGTGTGTGTAAGAGTGTGTTAGTGAGTGAATGTATGTCCCAGTGGTACATGTGTGAGTAACTACATATGTGAAAGCCAGTATATATGTGTGTTGGAGTATATAAATAGCTATAAGCGAGAGTGAGTGATTGTGATAGTGGCTGTATGGATGAGTGTGTGCTTGTATCAGTGATTGTATAAGAGCGTAACAATGTGCTAGTATTTGTATGATTAAGTGAGCTGGTGTGTGTATAACTGTATAGGTGAGTAAATGGCAGTGTGTTTAATTATTTGCATGACTGACTAGGTGTGTGAGTACCTCTATGGATGAGTGGCAGTGTTTGAGTGTCTATATAGGAGTAAGAGTGCATATGATAGTCCTGTACTGAGTGACCATAAGTATGAGTGACTGTACGGGTGAGTGAGTGGATGTGTGTGTGTAGACCTAAGAATCAGTGAGTGGGTATGTAGTTATTGGTGTTGGAGTGTCTATAGTTTTGCGAATGGCAGTCTGTAATTTAGATTGGGTGTATCAAAGGTTATATTAGGGTGTGAGGAGCTGCATCAGATTATCACGTGGATGATGTCATCAGTGATGTCATTTGAGATGTCATCAGTGATGTCATCAGTGATGTCACTGACCATGTCATGAGTGATGTAATATGTGACGTCATCAGCAGTGCATTGCGGGGCGCGAGTTATAGTTAGCAGGACTAACTATAACGGGGGAATTTCACGGGTTTTGTACGAGTGCAATGTCCAACTAACTATAACTGTCCCTAAAACCTATGGTTTTTCAGTGAATTTCAAAGGTTTTTAAATGCTAATTTGTAACTATAACGTCCCTGAAACCTATGGTTTTTTCAGTGAATTTCAAAGGTTTTTTAAATGCTAATTTGTAACTATAACATGTCTGAAACCTACGGTTTTTCAGTGAATTTCAAAGGTTTTGTAAATGACAATTTTTAAATGTATTAATTGTTATATAAATTTTTTTCATACTGATTTACTACATTTTAACAATTTTTTTACATATTTTATTTTTAAATTACATTGTAATTACATTATACATTACATTACAAAAAATACTTTCTCAGAATGAATTACTTTAGTTTAAATACTTTGCACATAGGCAATAGACTTTTAAGTACAGTAGTTACAGTTGTTGCAATGGGCAACACATTTTCAAACACAATGCAACATTCAGCTCAATGTGAATTTCTAGTTAAATGCAATTACTTACTTTATGGATTACTTTTCTAACCACAGGACTGGATCCTAGATTCAGTCCTGGGACATCTCCTGTAAACAGTTGAGTAAAAGCGTTTTGGTTACAGTCGTGATTTTTAAGGAATATTATTGTACTTTAAAAGTTGACACTTAGAAACTTTTCTCATAGAATCACCAATGTTATCCTATGGAAGGAAATTCACTTAGAAGGTAAAAACTGTTATCGTTACTTTTTCTTACTCAGTGTTGGATCCTGGATCCAGCACTGGTGCATCTCCTGTAAACAGTTGAAAGAATGCGTTTAAGTCATACAGGCGATTTTTAGGAATATTTGTAGTTTGTGAAAATCGACACTTTGAAACTTTTCTGCTGAAAACCAGACAATGGATTCCTATGGAAGAAAATATAAGTTACTGGTAAGTACGGTTAAAATTACTTTTCAGGGTCAGTGCTGGGCTAAAAGATGCAGCACTGGGTTCTCTCCTGATAACAGGTGAGTAAATTGGAATTCGTACTTTGGTTGATTTTAGAGGAATATTTTAAAGTTCCAAAACTCCACACTTAGAAGAATTTCCAAGTGAAACCAGTCAATGTTAGCCTATGAAGGAAATTCAAGTTACCGGTAAGTACGGTTCAAATTACTTTTCAGGACCAGTACTGGGCTGAAAGATGCAGCACTGAGGTCTCTCCTGATAACAGGTGAGTAAATCAGAATTCGGATTTCGGCTGATTTTAGAGGAATATTTGTATGTTTCAAAAATCAACACTTAGAAACTTTTTCAGCAAAAAGCAGGCAATGATATCCTATGGAAGGAAATTCAAGTTACTGGTAAGTACGGTTAAAATTACTTTTGAGGATCAGTACTGGGCTGAAAGATGCAGCACTGAGGTCTCTCCTGATAACAGGTGAGTAAATCGGAATTCGTATTTCGGCTGATTTTAGAGGAATATTTTAAAGTTCCAAAACTCCACACAGAAGAATTTCCAAGTGAAACCAGTCAATGTTAGCCTATAAAGGAAATTCAAGTTACTGGTAAGTACGGTTAAAATTACTTTTGAGGATCAGTACTGGGCTGAAAGATGCAGCACTGAGGTCTCTCCTGATAACAGGTGAGTAAATCGGAATTCGTATTTCGGCTGATTTTAGAGGAATATTTTAAAGTTCCAAAACTCCACACACAGAAGAATTTCCAAGTGAAACCAGTCAATGTTAGCCTATGGAAGGAAATTCAAGTTACTGGTAAGTACGGTTAAAATTACTTTTGAGGATCAGTACTGGGCTGAAAGATGCAGCACTGAGGTCTCTCCTGATAACAGGTGAGTAAATCGGAATTTGTATTTCGGCTGATTTTAGAGGAATATTTTAAAGTTCCAAAACTCCACACTTAGAAGAATTTCCAAGTGAAACCAGTCAATGTTAGCCTATGGAAGGAAATTCAAGTTACTGGTAAGTACGGTTAAAATTACTTTTCAGGACCATTACTGGGCTGAAAGATACAGCACTGAGGTCTCTCCTTATAACAGGTGAGTAAATCGGAATTCGTATTTCGGCTGATTTTAGAGGAATATTTGCATGTTTCAAAAATCAACACTTAGAAACTTTTTCAGCAAAAAGCAGGCAATGATATCCTATGGAAGGAAATTCAAGTTACTGGTAAGTACGGTTAAAATTACTTTTGAGGATCAGTACTGGGCTGAAAGATGCAGCACTGAGGTCTCTCCTGATAACAGGTGAGTAAATCGGAATTCGTATTTCGGCTGATTTTAGAGGAATATTTTAAAGTTCCAAAACTCCACACTTAGAAGAATTTCCAAGTGAAACCAGTCAATGTTAGCCTATGGAAGGAAATTCAAGTTACTGGTAAGTACGGTTAAAATTACTTTTCAGGACCAGTACTGGGCTGAAAGATACAGCACTGAGGTCTCTCCTTATAACAGGTGAGTAAATCGGAATTCGTATTTCGGCTGATTTTAGAGGAATATTTGCATGTTTCAAAAATCAACACTTAGAAACTTTTTCAGCAAAAAGCAGGCAATGATATCCTATGGAAGGAAATTCAAGTTACTGGTAAGTACGGTTAAAATTACTTTTGAGGATCAGTACTGGGCTGAAAGATGCAGCACTGAGGTCTCTCCTGATAACAGGTGAGTAAATCGGAATTCGTATTTCGGCTGATTTTAGAGGAATATTTTAAAGTTCCAAAACTCCACACTTAGAAGAATTTCCAAGTGAAACCAGTCAATGTTAGCCTATGGAAGGAAATTCAAGTTACTGGTAAGTACGGTTAAAATTACTTTTCAGGACCAGTACTGGGCTGAAAGATACAGCACTGAGGTCTCTCCTTATAACGGGTGAGTAAATCAGAATTCGGATTTCAGCTGATTTTAGAGGAATATTTGTATGTTTAAAAAATCAACACAGAAACTTTTTCAGCAAAAAGCAGGCAATGATATCCTATGGAAGGAAATTCAATTTACTGGTAAGTACGGTTAAAATTACTTTTCAGGACCAGTACTGGGCTGAAAGATACAGCACTGAGGTCTCTCCTGATAACAGATGAGTAAATCGGAATTCGTATTTCGGCTGATTGTAGAGGAATATTTGCACATTGGTGATGGGAGGGGGCGGGGCCTGAGGTGACATCTGTGCAAACGCGCCCCGTGGCGCGTTTTAAGTTGGGGGATTAAGTCCCCTTGAATCATGAGGGTCCCTAGGGGCCAACTAGCCCACCAGGAACCTCCAGTATGCGCCAGGGGCTGCGTTGCAGAGACGTGTAGAGAGGCCACACCCCTTTACACCTCTCTGCAACGCAGCTCTGTGGCGCTTTCTGGATGTACCTGTTGGGCTAGTTGGCCCCAGGGACCCTCAGGATTGAAGGGGATTTAATTCCCCATCTTAAACGCGCCATGGGGCCTGTTTCACACATGTCACCTGAAGCCCCGCCCCTCCCTTCACCACTGTGCAAATGCGCCCCTGGCGCGTTTTAAGTCGGGGGATTAACTCCCTTGAATCCTGAGGGTCCCTGGGGTGCAACTAGCCCACCAGCTACCTCCATTAAGCGCCACAGAGCTGCGTTGCAGAGAGGTGTAAAAGGGGCATGGCCTCTGTACACCTCTCTGCAAGGCAGCCCCTGGCGCATACAGGAGGTTCCTGGTGGGCTAGTTGGCTCCCAGGGACCCCAGTATTGAAGGGGATTACTTCCCCATCTGCAAACGCGCCAGGGGCGCGTTTGCAGAGTGGTGAAGGAAGGGGGCGGGGCCTGCGGGCCCGATCGTTTTTTTTTCCTGAAGGGGGCTGTGTGGCCCCCTTCCTTTTCCTATTTTTGGGCCCTGGGGACCCCATCCCCCAGGGCCTTACCCCACTCTTATTTTATTTTTTTAATTAAACGGGAAGGGGGCTGCGTGGCCCCCTCCCGTGGCCGAATCCTGCCCGGGGACCCCATCCCCGGGGCATGGCCACACTTTAAATTAATTTTTAAGGAGGGGGGCTGCGTGGCCCCCCTCCTCAGGCCTCCTTTTGCCCCGGGGACCCCATCCCCTGGGGCCTGGCCTCTTGTTGGGGACTGTGGGGGGGTCCCCAAACCCCCACAGTCCCGCCGGCTCCCCGTGTCCTAAGGGAGCCGGCATTGCTTTCCACATTGGGAGCAGCTAACATGCTGCTCCCCATGTGGAAAAGCAGTTGTCTTTGGATATTGGAAGCGACTTCCAATATCCAAAGCAGTTTGCAATGACAGGACGGGAGCCGCGAGGCTCCCGTCCTGTCATTGCAAACAGCAGTGTCCCGGGGTAGGCACCCGGGACACTGCAGGAGCCGGCCCTGGGGGTGGCGGTCCCCAGGGCCACCACAGGCTCCAGGAGGGCCGCGCTGCCCCCTCCCCACATCAGCACAGCCCAAAACGGACCCCCATTTTAAATGTGTTAGTGCCCCGGGAGGTGGCCGTCCCGGGCGTGTGGGAGCTCGAGCCCCCACACAGGAAATAAAAAAAAAAGAAGCCCCGGGAGGTGGTGGTCCCGGGGCTGCGGGAGGGCCGAGTGCCTGAATGGATGATTTAGTAGGTGTGTGACTGACTCTATAAGTGAGTGATTAAATGTATCTTACTGAATGCACGGGTTAGTGACTAAACTGTGTGAATGTCTGTATCCGTCTGTCTGTTGGTGTGTAAGCGGCTGCATGGGTTTGTGAATAGCTACATGAGTGTCCATATGGGTTATTGATTGGTTGTCTGAGTATCTGTATGGATGCCTGAGTGTTTGTATGGGTGGGGTGTGTGTGACTCTGTGCATAGATGTGTGAGTGGGTGATTCACTGGGTGCATGGTTTCAAGAGTGCATCTGTGATGGACTGTATGGGTGTGTGAGTGTGTGTATGGGTGTGTTAGTGAGTGAATATATATCTCAGTGGTACATGTGTGAGTAACTACATATGTGAAAGGCAGTATATATGTGTGTTGGAATATATAAATAGCTATAAGTGAGAGTGTGTGATTATGAGAGTGACTGTATGGATGAGTGTGTGCTTGTATCAGTGATTGTATAAGAGCGTAAGAATGTCCTAGTATTTGTATGAGTAAGTGAGCTGGTGTGTGTATAACTGTATAGGTGAGTAAATGGGAGTGTGATTAATTATTTGCATGACTGACTAGGTGTGTGAGTACCTCTATGGATGAGTGGTGGTGTGTGAGTGTCTATATAGGCGTATGAGTGCATATGATAGTCCTGTACTGAGTGATTGTAAGTATGAGTGACTGTACGGGTGAGTGAGTGGATATGTGTTTAGACCTAAGAATCAGTGAGTGGGTATGTAGTTATTGCTGCTGGAGTGTCTATGGTTTTGAGAATGGCAGTCTGTTATTTAGAGTTGGTGTATCAAAGGTTACATTAGGGTGTGAGAAGATGCATCAAATTATCACATGGATGATGTCATCAGTGATGTCATCAGTGATGTCATTTGAGATGTCATCAGTGATGTCATCAGTGATGTCACTGACCATGTCATGAGTGATGTCATATGTGACGTCATCAGCAGTGCATTGCGGGGCGCGAGTTATAGTTAGCTGAACTAACTATAACGGGGGAATTTCTCTGGTTTTGTACGAGTGAAATGTCCAACTAACTATAACTTTCCCTAAAACCTATGGTTTTTTCAGTGAATTTCTAAGGTTTTTAAATGCTAATTTCTAACTATAACGTGCCTGAAACCTATGGTTTTTTCAGTGAATTTCAAAGGTTTTTAAATGCTAATTTCTAACTATAACATGCCTGAAACCTATGGTTTTTAAGTGAATTTCAAAGGTTTTTTAAATGCTAATTTCTAACTATGCCTACAGAGGTAGGACATGTGAAGAAAGAAGAAGAAAAAGCGCAGAAAGAAGGAAGACAAATGCAGAAAGAGGCAACAGAAGTCCAGAAAGACGAAGAAAGAACCAACAGAGGAGTAGAAAGTACTCCTGTGCCCCCAACTTTTGCTGATGGGTACTGGTGGTAACTGACTCTGTCTCTGGTGGTAAAAGACACTTAGAATGAAATGAAATGAAAATGGCTTTTGTATAGCGCATGGCTACCCGGAGGCATCCCAGCGCTGCGGAGGTGACTAGAGAAGAGGAGAGATTATGGGAATAGCCAAGTTTTCAAACGTTTCCGGAAAGTCAAGTGGTTAACCTCCTTGCGGATAGGAGGAGGAAGAGCATTCCAAGTGTGCTATAGGTGAAACGGTGACCGCCTGTTCTAGCCTTCTTAATTCTAGGGACCTCGGCCAGGTAGAGTTCGTCCGAGCGCAGACATCGTGTAGGCTTGTAAGGTTTGACCAGATTTTTAGTTATAGGGGGGCCTCTGCCCTGCAGACCCTTGTGCGCAATGCACAGGGCTTTGAAATGTATTCTCTCCTGAACCAGAAGCCAGTGGAGAGCGCGAAGAGCAGGCTTTGCTGAGCAGCGGTTGTTTGTGCCCGTCAGGAGTCTTGCTGCCGAGTTTTGAACCACCTGCAGTTTGGCGATAACCGATTTAGGAGCACCCAAATAAAGAGCATTGCCGTAATCCAGCCTGGAGAGAATGAGTGCCTGGACCAGCAGCTTTCTTGAGTGGCTAGGTAGGAGAGGGAGTATTTTCCGGGTGGTTCTGAGCAGGCCATAGCACGTGGCGACCGTTTTCCTTGCTTGGACTCTAAAAGTAAGATCATGGTCAAGCCAGATACCCAAGCTTTTTATCTCCTTTTTTGGCGAGGGAGCTGGGCCCATGCAGATCGGCCACATGATGTTTGGATTAAAATTTGCTTGGTTGCCCAGCAGCATAAGCTCTGTTTTCTCGCCGTTGAGCTTTAGATGAGATGAGCTCATCCAGCTAGCGACTGCCTTGAGGCAGGAACGCAGGTCCGTGGGGGACTGTTCCGACTGATTCAGTGCCACGATTAGTTGGGTGTCATCAGCATATGTGACTATGTGGATTCCGAAAGGGGCTACAATCTCCGCCAAGGGGGCCATATATATATTAAAAGAGTAGGACTCAGAGACGAGCCCTGGGGAACACCACACTGCAGCGGAACTGGCTGGGAGCGGGAGTTCCCTTCCAATACCTGGTAGTACCTTTCTTCCAGGAACGATTTCAGCCATGTTAAGGCCGTACCTGTCACTCCCGCTTTTTTAGACGGTGGACCAGTATGCCGTGGTTCACCGTGTCAAAGGCTGCACATAGCCGAAGACCCTCCGGAGTCGAGGATCTTTCTTGACTCCTCCACTACCGCTATCAATGCAGTCTCTATGCCCTGACCAGGGCGGAAGCCAGTCTGGGATGAGTGAAGTAGTTTAAACTTTTCCAGGTGTGCAGAAAGTATACGGTTAATATGTTTTTCTGCAATCTTACTGATTCCAGGGAGTAGTGAAATAGGGCGATAGTTGCCCAGCTCGGTGGGGTCTAGATGAGGTTTTTTAATAGCACCTTCACTATTGTATTTTTCCAGTCTTGGGGGACAATGCCCGAAGCTAATGAGGCATTAATTAAATTAATGATAGGAGGGGCAACTATGGGTGCTACCAGCTTCAAGATGTTAGGAGGAGCAGGGTCCGACGGGGACCCGCTCTTAACCGAATCTAAGATGGAGAAGAATAAATCCTCGGAAAGTGAAGTGAATGACTCTAGTAGATGAGAGTTATACAGAGAGAATCCAGTGACAACACCTACATACACTAGGGAACACTATGCGTTGGGGTACCCCTGTGATTAGCATGACCTCCTCTGTATTTTCCATGAGTTAGTGCCTGGGTCATTGGATGAGTACATGGGTACTGACTGGATGATTAGAGTACTGCAAGGAGAGTGGATGGTGAATTTATAAGTGCTTATGTTTTGGCGGAGTGATTGGATAAGTACATGGTGCTCGCTGGTTGATTGGAGGAGTGCATGGTTAGTGACAGGGCGATGGCTGGACTGCATCAGTAGTGCTCAGGGTAAGTTGGAGGATTAATTCCCCTTGAATCCTGAGGGTCCCTATTTGATAAAAGCCCTGACGGTGGCGGTCCCCGGGGCTTGGGGGGCCTTGGAGGCCCCCAAACATTAAAAAAACAAGCCCTTGGGAGGTGGCGGTCCCCGGGGCTGCGGGGGCCCCCGCGGGCCCTGCATATATTTGTTGGCAATGCCCCCGGGACCTGGCCCACCCGGGGGTCTCAATTAAATGAAGCGCGGTATCCCGCGCTTCATTTTTTTTTAACATTTCGGCGGGATTCGCGACCCCAGCGCGAATTTCGCCAATTTTATTTTAAAAAAATGCATTTTTGGGCCCTGGGGGTCCTTGTGGGACCCCTGAGCAGGCCTAGGGGTCAGGGTGTTTCTACCCTGCCCCCTTTTCTTCTTTTTCACCTTTGTTTCCCTGTTTTCTTGTGACTCGGTTCTATAATTTCTATGGCAAAATGAACCCCCTCATTTTTTTCCTTTTTAAATTAAATGTTTTAAGTGTTACCGGTTTATTCCAATCAAGATGGCTTCAGGTGTGCCATACTTTTGTCATAGGTAAGGTTGTTAGCGCTCTAGTTGTTCTTAAGAACACTCTGGGAAGCTGCAGTAGAACACAAAGGAATCAACTGACAGTCTCTGCCCTTGTTGAATTTACATGTTTTACTGAGAATGTCAGACTTCATTCTCACATGACTGAGAAAGATAAAGTGAATTTACAGAAAATATGCTCTCATTTTAGCTTCTGGAGCACCTTCCAAACCTCTGTGGGACAAGCATGAGAAAATTGTTTTCTCTCAAACATGATTCATGAAATCCCAGCAGAAGGTTTTTCACAGGGTAAAATCACACCACAATTCCTAAAATTAGTATGGTACCATCAACAAATGAATTCTAATGTAACTAAAGTCTGTTATCACCCTTTATAGTTCTCCTTTTGGTGACCCTCAAAATCTTCTATTCACTACAATGCATTTCATTGGGGTGCTATCATGTATATTGGTCCCAAGATGGCTGCCAACACTTCTTGGATGAAGTGCTGACAGCCAATCAGATCTCACGATGACATGTGTGGTTAGGCTCCGCCCAGATATATATAGTTCTTTTTCCTTTAATATTTAAAAAACTTCTGAACGGATTTACACCAGTTTTGAAAAGGTCGCTTTCTGAGCCAAGCAGTACCTTTATGCCAAATTTGGGGTAAATCCGTTCAGTAATTCCGCTGTAGCCTTGCACAAAGTTCCCTATGGGAAATTGATTTTTGACTCTTATTTTTTGAATTTCTCAGCAACTACTGAACGGATTTATACCATTTAACAAAAAGGGCTCTTTCTGAACCAAGATCTACCTTTTTGTAAAATTTGGTGTAATTCCGTTCTGCAGTTCGGGCTGTAGCTTTGTCTAAAGTTTCCTATGGAAAATAACATGGAGAAAACATGTTTTGGGACCGCCCTTTTTTCTCAGCCCCCGCTTGCCAAATCACCCCAAAAGTTTCAAGATAGGAGCGGACTGGAGCGCCCCACGAGTTTTGAAAATTTCGCGAAGATTCGTCAACCTGCGCCAAAGTTATTGGGAATAGAATGTTGTGAATTTCCTATGGAAAATAGGTCCTAACTATAACTACCTACTGGCGACCGCCAGTAGGTAATATATATATATATATATATATATTCACTGAAAAAACCGTAGGTTTCAGACATGTTATAGTTAGGAATTAGCATTTAAAAAACCTTTGAAATTCACTGAAAAAACCATAGGTTTCAGATAAGTTATAGTTAGAAATTAGCATTTAAAAAACCTTTGAAATTCACTGAAAAAACCATAGGTTTTAGGGACAGTTATAGTTAGTTGGACATTGCACTCGTACAAAACCCGTGAAATTCCCCCGTTATAGTTAGTTCAGCTAACTATAACTCGCGCCCCACAATGCACTGCTGATGACGTCACATATTACATCACTCATGACATGGTCAGTGACATCACTGATGACATCACTGATGACATCTCAAATGACATCACTGATGACATCATCCACGTGATAATCTGATGCACCTCCTCACACCCTAATATAACCTTTGATACACCCAATCTAAATTACAGACTGCCATTCGCAAAACCATAGACACTCCAACACCAATAACTACATACCCACTCACTGATTCTTAGGTCTACACACACACATCCACTCACTCACCCGTACAGTCACTCATACTTATGGTCACTCAGTACAGGACAATCATATGCACTCTTACTCCTATATAGACACTCAAACACCGCCACTCATCCATAGAGGTACTCACACACCTAGTCAGTCATGCAAATAATTAAACACACTGCCATTTACTCACCTATACAGTTATACACACACCAGCTCACTTAATCATACAAATACTAGCACATTGTTACGCTCTTATACAATCACTGATACAAGCACACACTCATCCATACAGCCACTATCACAATCACTCACTCTAGCTCATAGCTATTTATATACTCCAATACACATATATACTGCCTTTCACATATGTAGTTACTCACACATGTACCACTGGGACATACATTCACTCACTAACACACTCTTACCCACACTTACCACCCATACAGTCTATCACAGATGCACTCTTGAAACCATCCACCCAGTGAATCACCCACTCACACATCTATGCACAGTCGCACACACCCCATCCACACAAACACTCAGGCACCCATACAGATACTCAGACAACAAATCAATAACTCTTATAGACACTCATGTAGCTATTCACAAACCCATGCAGCCACTTACACAGCAACAGACAGATACAGACATTAACCCAGTTTAGTCACTAACCCATGCATTCAGTAAGATACGTTTAATCACTCACTTATAGAATTAGTCACGCACCTACTAAATCATCCATACACACACTTATACACCCACTCATTCTTCAATACGCCTTTCCCTATATATATTAAAAATATTTAAACTTTACAGAAACACACAGTCACTGGATGATGTCATCAGTGATGTCATTTGAGATGTCATCAGTGATGTCATCAGTGATGTCACTGACCATGTCATGAGTGATGTAATATGTGACGTCATCAGCAGTGCATTGCGGGGCGCGAGTTATAGTTAGCTGAACTAACTATAACGGGGAATTTCATGGGTTTTGTACGAGTGCAATGTCCAACTAACTATAACTGTCCCTAAAACCTATGTTTTTTTCAGTGAATTTCAAAGGTTTTTTAAATGCTAATTTCTAACTATAACTTATCTGAAACCTATGGTTTTTTCAGTGAATTTCAAAGGTTTTTTAAATGCTAATTCCTAACTATAACATGTCTGAAACCTACGGTTTTTTCAGTGAATATATATATATATATATATATATATATATATATATATTCACTGAAAAAACCATAGGTTTTAGGGACAGTTATAGTTAGTTGGACATTGCACTCGTACAAAACCCGTGAAATTCCCCCGTTATAGTTAGTCCAGCTAACTATAACTCGCGCCCCGCAATGCACTGCTGATGACGTCACATATTACATCACTCATGACATGGTCAGTGACATCACTGATGACATCACTGATGACATCTCAAATGACATCACTGATGACATCATCCAGTGACTGTGTGTTTCTGTAAAGTTGAAATATTTTAAATATATATAGGAAAAGACGTATTGAAGAATGAGTGGGTGTGTAAGTGTCTGTATGGATGATTTAGTAGGTGCGTGACTGACTCTATAAGTGAGTGATTTAACGTATCTTACTGAATGCATGGGTTAGTGACTAAACTGGGTGAATGTCTGTATCCGTCTGTCTGTTGCTGTGTAAGTGGCTGCATGGGTTTGTGAATAGCTACATGAGTGTCTATATGAGTTATTGATTGGTTGTCTGAGTATCTGTATGGGTGCCTGAGTGTTTGTGTGGGTGGGGTGTGTGCGACTCTGTGCATAGATGTGTGAGTGGGTGATTCACTGGGTGGATGGTTTCAAGAGTGCATCTGTGATAGACTGTATGGGTGGGTAAGTGTGTGTAAGAGTGTGTTAGTGAGTGAATGTATGTCCCAGTGGTACATGTGTGAGTAACTACATATGTGAAAGCCAGTATATATGTGTGTTGGAGTATATAAATAGCTATAAGCGAGAGTGAGTGATTGTGATAGTGGCTGTATGGATGAGTGTGTGCTTGTATCAGTGATTGTATAAGAGCGTAACAATGTGCTAGTATTTGTATGATTAAGTGAGCTGGTGTGTGTATAACTGTATAGGTGAGTAAATGGCAGTGTGTTTAATTATTTGCATGACTGACTAGGTGTGTGAGTACCTCTATGGATGAGTGGCAGTGTTTGAGTGTCTATATAGGAGTAAGAGTGCATATGATAGTCATGTACTGAGTGACCATAAGTATGAGTGACTGTACGGGTGAGTGAGTGGATGTGTGTGTGTAGACCTAAGAATCAGTGAGTGGGTATGTAGTTATTGGTGTTGGAGTGTCTATAGTTTTGCGAATGGCAGTCTGTAATTTAGATTGGGTGTATCAAAGGTTATATTAGGGTGTGAGGAGCTGCATCAGATTATCACGTGGATGATGTCATCAGTGATGTCATTTGAGATGTCATCAGTGATGTCATCAGTGATGTCACTGACCATGTCATGAGTGATGTAATATGTGACGTCATCAGCAGTGCATTGCGGGGGCGCGAGTTATAGTTAGCTGGACTAACTATAACGGGGGAATTTCACGGGTTTTGTACGAGTGCAATGTCCAACTAACTATAACTGTCCCTAAAACCTATGGTTTTTTCAGTGAATTTCAAAGGTTTTTAAATGCTAATTTGTAACTATAACGTCCCTGAAACCTATGGTTTTTTCAGTGAATTTCAAAGGTTTTTTAAATGCTAATTTGTAACTATAACATGTCTGAAACCTACGGTTTTTTCAGTGAATTTCAAAGGTTTTGTAAATGACAATTTTTAAATGTATTAATTGTTATATAAATTTTTTTCATACTGATTTACTACATTTTTAGAAACAATTTTTTTTACATATTTTATTACATTGTAATTACATTATACATTACATTACAAAAAATACTTTCTCAGAATGAATTACTTTAGTTTAAATACTTTGCACATAGGCAATAGACTTTTAAGTACAGTAGTTACAGTTGTTGCAATGGGCAACACATTTTCAAACACAATGCAACATTCAGCTCAATGTGAATTTCTAGTTAAATGCAATTACTTACTTTATGGATTACTTTTCTAACCACAGGACTGGATCCTAGATTCAGTCCTGGGACATCTCCTGTAAACAGTTGAGTAAAAGCGTTTTGGTTACAGTCGTGATTTTTAAGGAATATTATTGTACTTTAAAAGTTGACACTTAGAAACTTTTTCTCATAGAATCACCAATGTTATCCTATGGAAGGAAATTCACTTAGAAGGTAAAAACTGTTATCGTTACTTTTTCTTACTCAGTGTTGGATCCTGGATCCAGCACTGGTGCATCTCCTGTAAACAGTTGAAAGAATGCGTTTAAGTCATACAGGCGATTTTTTAGGAATATTTGTAGTTTGTGAAAATCGACACTTTGAAACTTTTCTGCTGAAAACCAGACAATGGATTCCTATGGAAGAAAATATAAGTTACTGGTAAGTACGGTTAAAATTACTTTTCAGGGTCAGTGCTGGGCTAAAAGATGCAGCACTGGGTTCTCTCCTGATAACAGGTGAGTAAATTGGAATTCGTACTTTGGTTGATTTTAGAGGAATATTATAAAGTTCCAAAACTCCACACTTAGAAGAATTTCCAAGTGAAACCAGTCAATGTTAGCCTATGAAGGAAATTCAAGTTACCGGCAAGTACGGTTAAAATTACTTTTCAGGACCAGTACTGGGCTGAAAGATGCAGCACTGAGGTCTCTCCTGATAACAGGTGAGTAAATCAGAATTCGGATTTCGGCTGATTTTAGAGGAATATTTGTATGTTTCAAAAATCAACACTTAGAAACTTTTTCAGCAAAAAGCAGGCAATGATATCCTATGGAAGGAAATTCAAGTTACTGGTAAGTACGGTTAAAATTACTTTTGAGGATCAGTACTGGGCTGAAAGATGCAGCACTGAGGTCTCTCCTGATAACAGGTGAGTAAATCGGAATTCGTATTTCGGCTGATTTTAGAGGAATATTTTAAAGTTCCAAAACTCCACACAGAAGAATTTCCAAGTGAAACCAGTCAATGTTAGCCTATGGAAGGAAATTCAAGTTACTGGTAAGTACGGTTAAAATTACTTTTGAGGATCAGTACTGGGCTGAAAGATGCAGCACTGAGGTCTCTCCTGATAACAGGTGAGTAAATCGGAATTCGTATTTCGGCTGATTTTAGAGGAATATTTTAAAGTTCCAAAACTCCACACACAGAAGAATTTCCAAGTGAAACCAGTCAATGTTAGCCTATGGAAGGAAATTCAAGTTACTGGTAAGTACGGTTAAAATTACTTTTGAGGATCAGTACTGGGCTGAAAGATGCAGCACTGAGGTCTCTCCTGATAACAGGTGAGTAAATCGGAATTTGTATTTCGGCTGATTTTAGAGGAATATTTTAAAGTTCCAAAACTCCACACTTAGAAGAATTTCCAAGTGAAACCAGTCAATGTTAGCCTATGGAAGGAAATTCAAGTTACTGGTAAGTACGGTTAAAATTACTTTTCAGGACCAGTACTGGGCTGAAAGATGCAGCACTGAGGTCTCTCCTGATAACAGGTGAGTAAATCAGAATTCGGATTTCGGCTGATTTTAGAGGAATATTTGTATGTTTCAAAAATCAACACTTAGAAACTTTTTCAGCAAAAAGCAGGCAATGATATCCTATGGAAGGAAATTCAAGTTACTGGTAAGTACGGTTAAAATTACTTTTGAGGATCAGTACTGGGCTGAAAGATGCAGCACTGAGGTCTCTCCTGATAACAGGTGAGTAAATCGGAATTCGTATTTCGGCTGATTTTAGAGGAATATTTTAAAGTTCCAAAACTCCACACAGAAGAATTTCCAAGTGAAACCAGTCAATGTTAGCCTATGGAAGGAAATTCAAGTTACTGGTAAGTACGGTTAAAATTACTTTTGAGGATCAGTACTGGGCTGAAAGATGCAGCACTGAGGTCTCTCCTGATAACAGGTGAGTAAATCGGAATTCGTATTTCGGCTGATTTTAGAGGAATATTTTAAAGTTCCAAAACTCCACACACAGAAGAATTTCCAAGTGAAACCAGTCAATGTTAGCCTATGGAAGGAAATTCAAGTTACTGGTAAGTACGGTTAAAATTACTTTTGAGGATCAGTACTGGGCTGAAAGATGCAGCACTGAGGTCTCTCCTGATAACAGGTGAGTAAATCGGAATTCGTATTTCGGCTGATTTTAGAGGAATATTTTAAAGTTCCAAAACTCCACACTTAGAAGAATTTCCAAGTGAAACCAGTCAATGTTAGCCTATGGAAGGAAATTCAAGTTACTGGTAAGTACGGTTAAAATTACTTTTCAGGACCATTACTGGGCTGAAAGATACAGCACTGAGGTCTCTCCTTATAACAGGTGAGTAAATCGGAATTCGTATTTCGGCTGATTTTAGAGGAATATTTGCATGTTTCAAAAATCAACACTTAGAAACTTTTTCAGCAAAAAGCAGGCAATGATATCCTATGGAAGGAAATTCAAGTTACTGGTAAGTACGGTTAAAATTACTTTTGAGGATCAGTACTGGGCTGAAAGATGCAGCACTGAGGTCTCTCCTGATAACAGGTGAGTAAATCGGAATTCGTATTTCGGCTGATTTTAGAGGAATATTTTAAAGTTCCAAAACTCCACACTTAGAAGAATTTCCAAGTGAAACCAGTCAATGTTAGCCTATGGAAGGAAATTCAAGTTACTGGTAAGTACGGTTAAAATTACTTTTCAGGACCAGTACTGGGCTGAAAGATACAGCACTGAGGTCTCTCCTGATAACAGGTGAGTAAATCGGAATTCGTATTTCGGCTGATTTTAGAGGAATATTTGCACAATGGTGAAGGGAGGGCGGGGCCTGAGGTGACATCTGTGCAAACGCGCCCCGTGGCGCGTTTTAAGTTGGGGGATTAAGTCCCCTTGAATCATGAGGGTCCCTAGGGGCCAACTAGCCCACCAGGAACCTCCAGTATGCGCCAGGGGGCTGCGTTGCAGAGACGTGTAGAGAGGCCACACCCCTTTTTACACCTCTCTGCAACGCAGCTCTGTGGCGCTTTCTGGATGTACCTGTTGGGCTAGTTGGCCCCCAGGGACCCTCAGGATTGAAGGGGATTTAATTCCCCATCTTAAAACGCGCCATGGGGCCTGTTTGCACACATGTCACCTGAAGCCCCGCCCCTCCCTTCACCACTGTGCAAACGCGCCCTTGGCGCGTTTTAAGTCGGGGGATTAACTCCCTTGAATCCTGAGGGTCCCTGGGGTGCAACTAGCCCACCAGCTACCTCCATTAAGCGCCACAGAGCTGCATTGCAGAGAGGTGTAAAAGGGGCGTGGCCTCTGTACACCTCTCTGCAAGGCAGCCCCTGGCGCATACAGGAGGTTCCTGGTGGGCTAGTTGGTCCCCAGGGACCCCCAGTATTGAAGGGGATTACTTCCCCATCTGCAAACGCGCCAGGGGCGCGTTTGCAGAGTGGTGAAGGAAGGGGCGGGGCCTGCGGGCCCGATCGTTTTTTTTTCCCTGAAGGGGGGCTGTGTGGCCCCCTTCCTTTTTCCTATTTTTGGGCCCTGGGGACCCCATCCCCCAGGGCCTTACCCCTTTTTATTTTATTTTTTTAATTAAACGGGAAGGGGGCCGCGTGGCCCCCTCCCGTGGCCGAATCCTGCCCCGGGGACCCCATCCCCTGGGGCATGGCCACACTTTTAAATTAATTTTTAAGGAGGGGGCTGCGTGGCCCCCCTCCTCAGGCCTCCTTTTGCCCCGGAGACCCCATCCCCCGGGGCAGGCCTTTTTTTTTTTTTTAATTATTTCTGAGGAGGGGGCCGCGTGGCCCCCTCCCGGAGCACTTATGGCCCCGGGGACCCCATCCCCTGGGGCCTGGCCTCTTGTTGGGGACTGTGGGGGGTCCCCAAACCCCCCACAGTCCCGCCGGCTCCCAGTGTCCTAAGGGAGCCGGCATTGCTTTTCCACATGGGGAGCAGCTAACATGCTGCTCCCCATGTGGAAAAGCAATTGTCTTTCGATATTGGAAGCGACTTCCAATATCCAAAGCAGTTTGCAATGACAGGACGGGAGCCGCGAGGCTCCCGTCCTGTCATTGCAAACAGCATTGTCCCGGGGGTAGGCACCCCGGGACACTGCAGGAGCCGGCCCTGGGGGTGGCGGTCCCCAGGGCCACCACAGGCTCCAGGAGGGGGGCCGCGCGGCCCCCTCCCCACATCAGCACAGCCCCGGGGAGGTGGTGGTCCCCGGGGCTTCGGGGATCCAAAACGGACCCCCATTTTAAATGTGTTAGTGCCCTGGGGAGGTGGCCGTCCCCGGGGCGTGTGGGGGGGCTCGAGCCCCCCCACACCAGGAAATAAAAAAAAAAAAAAAAAAAGAAGCCCCGGGGAGGTGGTGGTCCCCAGGGCTGCGGGAGGGCCGAGTGCCCTCCGCACCATTTTAAAATGAAAGCCCCGGGGGGTGGCGGTCCCCGGGGCTTGGGGGGCCCTTTGAGGCCCCCCATACATAAGTTTAACCCCCCCCACCATGCCCCCGGGACTTGGGCCACCCAGGGGCAAAATACAATCGAAGCACGGGAGATCGCACTTCGATTTATTTATTTTTCGGCAGGATCCGCGCACCCTGAGCGCATCCTACCGATTTTAAAAAAAATTTTTTTTTTTTTTGTTAAGGGGGTCTTTGTGGGACCCCCTGAGCAGACCTAGGCGGTCAGGGTGTTGCTACCCTTCCCCCTTTTGTGCGCTTTGCGCACTTGTTTCTGTCCCTCGGTTCTACCGAGGGACAAAATGGCTGCCAACACTTCCTGATTTGGAGTGTTGACAGCCAATTAGCATGCAGCTCGTGATCGGGAGGGTGCGCGGATCCTCCGTGCCCATAGATATATATGTACTTTTACTTTTGATTTTCTCAGCAACTACTGAACGGATTTACACCATTTAACAAAAAGGGTTCTTTCTGAACCAAGAACTACCTCTTTGCCAAATTTGGTGTAATTCCGTTCAGCAGTTCGAGCTGTAGCCGTGTCTAAAGTTTCCTATGGGAAATTGATTTTTTGACTCTTATTTTTTTAATTTCTCCGCAACTACTGAACGGATTTACACCATTTAACAAAAAGGGTTCTTTCTGAACCAAGAACTACCTCTTTGCCAAATTTGGTGTAATTCCGTTCAGCAGTTCGGGCTGTAGCCGTGTCTAAAGTTTCCTATGGGAAAATGAATGGGGAAAACACGTTTTGGGACCCCCTTTTTCTCGGCCCCCGATTGACGAATCAGCCCGAGACGTTCAGGGTAGGAGCGGACCGTAGCGGGCCATAAAGTTTGAAAATTTTGCGAAGATTCGTCAACCGGCAAGAGAGTTATTTCAAATAGAATGTCGCAGATTTCCTATGGAAAATAGGTCCTAACTATAACTATCTACTGGCGACCGCCAGTAGATAATATATATATACATATATGTACGGGTCCCACCTACGTGTCATGTGATCAAGACCGTGGAAACGCGGTCGAAACGCGTCAAGCCTGGGTACTGACCCATTTAGGACTAGAATGCTGCTGAATTCTATTTGCTCCGAATAAAAGCACTTTATCTTCAACAAACGATCTGTGGTCCGTACCTGTTTTCCATGTGAAGGTGGAGCAGGAGTGCTATTTCATACATATATATATATATATATTCACTGAAAAACCATAGGTTTCAGGCACGTTATAGTTAGAAATTAGCATTTAAAAAACCTTAGAAATTCACTGAAAAAACCATAGGTTTTAGGGAAAGTTATAGTTAGTTGGACATTTCACTCGTACAAAACCAGAGAAATTCCCCCGTTATAGTTAGTTCAGCTAACTATAACTCGCGCCCCCGCAATGCACTGCTGATGACGTCACATATGACATCACTCATGACATGGTCAGTGACATCACTGATGACATCTCAAATGACATCACTGATGACATCACTGATGACATCATCTAGTGACTGTGTGTTTCTATAAAGTTTAAATATGTTTAATATATATAGGGAAAGGCGTATTGAAGAATGAGTGGGTGTATAAGTGTCTGAATGGATGATTTAGTAGGTGTGTGACTGACTCTATAAGTGAGTGATTAAATGTATCTTACTGAATGCACGGGTTAGTGACTAAACTGTGTGAATGTCTGTATCCGTCTGTCTGTTGGTGTGTAAGCGGCTGCATGGGTTTGTGAATAGCTACATGAGTGTCCATATGGGTTATTGATTGGTTGTCTGAGTATCTGTATGGATGCCTGAGTGTTTGTATGGGTGGGGTGTGTGTGACTCTGTGCATAGATGTGTGAGTGGGTGATTCACTGGGTGCATGGTTTCAAGAGTGCATCTGTGATGGACTGTATGGGTGTGTGAGTGTGTGTATGGGTGTGTTAGTGAGTGAATATATATCTCAGTGGTACATGTGTGAGTAACTACATATGTGAAAGGCAGTATATATGTGTGTTGGAATATATAAATAGCTATAAGTGAGAGTGTGTGATTATGAGAGTGACTGTATGGATGAGTGTGTGCTTGTATCAGTGATTGTATAAGAGCGTAAGAATGTCCTAGTATTTGTATGAGTAAGTGAGCTGGTGTGTGTATAACTGTATAGGTGAGTAAATGGGAGTGTGATTAATTATTTGCATGACTGACTAGGTGTGTGAGTACCTCTATGGATGAGTGGTGGTGTGTGAGTGTCTATATAGGCGTATGAGTGCATATGATAGTCCTGTACTGAGTGATTGTAAGTATGAGTGACTGTACGGGTGAGTGAGTGGATATGTGTTTAGACCTAAGAATCAGTGAGTGGGTATGTAGTTATTGCTGCTGGAGTGTCTATGGTTTTGAGAATGGCAGTCTGTTATTTAGAGTTGGTGTATCAAAGGTTACATTAGGGTGTGAGAAGATGCATCAAATTATCACATGGATGATGTCATCAGTGATGTCATCAGTGATGTCATTTGAGATGTCATCAGTGATGTCATCAGTGATGTCACTGACCATGTCATGAGTGATGTCATATGTGACGTCATCAGCAGTGCCTTGCGGGGGCGCGAGTTATAGTTAGCTGAACTAACTATAACGGGGGAATTTCTCTGGTTTTGTACGAGTGAAATGTCCAACTAACTATAACTTTCCCTAAAACCTATGGTTTTTTCAGTGAATTTCTAAGGTTTTTTAAATGCTAATTTCTAACTATAACGTGCCTGAAACCTATGGTTTTTTCAGTGAATTTCAAAGGTTTTTTAAATGCTAATTTCTAACTATAACATGCCTGAAACCTATGGTTTTTTAAGTGAATTTCAAAGGTTTTTTAAATGCTAATTTCTAACTATGCCTACAGAGGTAGGACATGTGAAGAAAGAAGAAGAAAAGCGCAGAAAGAAGGAAGACAAATGCAGAAAGAGGCAACAGAAGTCCAGAAAGACGAAGAAAGAACCAACAGAGGAGTAGAAAGTACTCCTGTGCCCCCAACATTTTGCTGATGGGTACTGGTGGTAACTGACTCTGTCTCTGGTGGTAAAAGACACTTAGAATGAAATGAAATGAAAATGGCTTTTGTATAGCGCATGGCTACCCGGAGGCATCCCAGCGCTGCGGAGGTGACTAGAGAAGAGGAGAGATTATGGGAATAGCCAAGTTTTCAAACGTTTCCGGAAAGTCAAGTGGTTAACCTCCTTGCGGATAGGAGGAGGAAGAGCATTCCAAGTGTGCTATAGGCGAAACGGCGACCGCCTGTTCTAGCCTTCTTAATTCTAGGGACCTCGGCCAGGTAGAGTTCGTCCGAGCGCAGACATCGTGTAGGCTTGTAAGGTTTGACCAGATTTTTAGTTATAGGGGGGCCTCTGCCCTGCAGACCCTTGTGCGCAATGCAGAGGGCTTTGAAATGTATTCTCTCCTGAACCAGAAGCCAGTGGAGAGCGCGAAGAGCAGGCTTTGCTGAGCAGCGGTTGTTTGTGCCCGTCAGGAGTCTTGCTGCCGAGTTTTGAACCACCTGCAGTTTGGCGATAACCGATTTAGGAGCACCCAAATAAAGAGCATTGCCGTAATCCAGCCTGGAGAGAATGAGTGCCTGGACCAGCAGCTTTCTTGAGTGGCTAGGTAGGAGAGGGAGTATTTTCCGGGTGGTTCTGAGCAGGCCAGAGCACGTGGCGACCGTTTTCCTTGCTTGGACTCTAAAAGTAAGATCATGGTCAAGCCAGATACCCAAGCTTTTTATCTCCTTTTTTGGCGAGGGAGCTGGGCCCATGCAGATCGGCCACATGATGTTTGGATTAAAATTTGCTTGGTTGCCCAGCAGCATAAGCTCCGTTTTCTCGCCGTTGAGCTTTAGATGAGATGAGCTCATCCAGCTAGCGACTGCCTTGAGGCAGGAACGCAGGTCCGTGGGGGACTGTTCCGACTGATTCAGTGCCACGATTAGTTGGGTGTCATCAGCATATGTGACTATGTGGATTCCGAAAGGGGCTACAATCTCCGCCAAGGGGGCCATATATATATTAAAAAGAGTAGGACTCAGAGACGAGCCCTGGGGAACACCACACTGCAGCGGAACTGGCTGGGAGCGGGAGTTCCCTTCCAATACCTGGTAGTACCTTTCTTCCAGGAACGATTTCAGCCATGTTAAGGCCGTACCTGTCACTCCCGCTTTTTTTAGACGGTGGACCAGTATGCCGTGGTTCACCGTGTCAAAGGCTGCACATAGCCGAAGACCCTCCGGAGTCGAGGATCTTTCTTGACTCCTCCACTACAGCTATCAATGCAGTCTCTATGCCCTGACCAGGGCGGAAGCCAGTCTGGGATGAGTGAAGTAGTTTAAACTTTTCCAGGTGTGCAGAAAGTATACGGTTAATGTGTTTTTCTGCAATCTTACTGATTCCAGGGAGTAGTGAAATAGGGCGATAGTTGCCCAGCTCGGTGGGGTCTAGATGAGGTTTTTTTAATAGCGCCTTCACTATTGTATTTTTCCAGTCTTGGGGGACAATGCCCGAAGCTAATGAGGCATTAATTAAATTAATGATAGGAGGGGCAACTATGGGTGCTACCAGCTTCAAGATGTTAGGAGGAGCAGGGTCCGACGGGGACCCGCTCTTAACCGAATCTAAGATGGAGAAGAATAAATCCTCGGAAAGTGAAGTGAATGACTCTAGTAGATGAGAGTTATACAGAGAGAATACAGTGAAAACACCTACATACACTAGGGAACACTATGCGTTGGGGTACCCCTGTGATTAGCATGACCTCCTCTGTATTTTCCATGAGTTAGTGCCTGGGTCATTGGATGAGTACATGGGTACTGACTGGATGATTAGAGTACTGCAAGGAGAGTGGATGGTGAATTTATAAGTGCTTATGTTTTGGCGGAGTGATTGGATAAGTACATGGTGCTCGCTGGTTGATTGGAGGAGTGCATGGTTAGTGACAGGGCGATGGCTGGACTGCATCAGTAGTGCTCAGGGTAAGTTGGAGGATTAATTCCCCTTGAATCCTGAGGGTCCCTATTTGATAAAAGCCCTGGCGGTGGCGGTCCCCGGGGCTTGGGGGGGCCTTGGAGGCCCCCCAAACATTAAAAAAACAAGCCCTTGGGAGGTGGCGGTCCCCGGGGCTGCGGGGGCCCCCGCGGGCCCTGCATATATTTGTTGGCAATGCCCCCGGGACCTGGCCCACCCGGGGGTCTCAATTAAATGAAGCGCGGTATCCCGCGCTTCATTTTTTTTTTACATTTCGGCGGGATTCGCGACCCCAGCGCGAATTTCGCCAATTTTATTTTAAAAAAATGCTTTTTTGGGCCCTGGGGGTCCTTGTGGGACCCCCTGAGCAGGCCTAGGGGGTCAGGGTGTTTCTACCCTGCCCCCTTTTCTTCTTTTTCACCTTTGTTTCCCTGTTTTCTTGTGACTCGGTTCTATAATTTCTATGGCAAAATGAACCCCCTCATTTTTTTCCTTTTTAAATTTAATGTGTTAAGTGTTACCGGTTTATTCCAATCAAGATGGCTTCAGGTGTGCCATAATTTTGTCATAAGTAAGACTGTTAGCGCTCTAGTTGTTCTTTAGAACACTCTGGGAAGCTGCAGTAGAACACAAAGGAATCAACTGGCAGGCTGCTCCTATTGAAATATAACAGGAAGATATTTGTAATCTCACTTAAAACATGTCCTAATTTTTCTTTCTACAGCACTAACCATAATTTCTATGACAAAATGAGCCCCTTCATTTTGTTCCTTTTTAAATTAAATGTTTTAAGTGTTACCGGTTTATTCCAATCAAGATGGCTTCAGGTGTGCCATAATTTTTTCATAAGTAAGACTGTTAGCGCTCTAGTTGTTCTTTAGAACACTCTGGGAAGCTGCAGTAGAACACAAAGGAATCAACTGGCAGGCTGCTCCTGTTGAAATATAACAGGAAGATATTTGAGATCTCACTTAAAACATGTCCTAATTTTTCTTTCTACAGCACTAACCATAATTTCTAAGACAAAATGAACCCCATCATTTTGTTCCTTTTTAAATTAAATGTTTTAAGTGTTACCAGTTTATTCCAATCAAGATGGCTTCAGGTGTGCCATACTTTTGTCATAGGTAAGGTTGTTAGCGCTCTAGTTGTTCTTAAGAACACTCTGGGAAGCTGCAGTAGAACACAAAGGAATCAACTGACAGTCTCTGCCCTTGTTGAATTTACATGTTTTACTGAGAATGTCAGACTTCATTCTCACATGACTGAGAAAGATAATGTGAATTTACAGAAAATATGCTCTCATTTTAGCTTCTGGAGCACCTTCCAAACCTCTGTGGGACAAGCATGAGAAAATTGTTTTCTCTCAAACATGATTCATGAAATCCCAGCAGAAGGTTTTTCACAGGGTAAAATCACACCACAATTCCTAAAATTAGTATGGTACCATCAACAAATGAATTCTAATGTAACTAAAGTCTGTTATCACCCTTTATAGTTCTCCTTTTGGTGACCCTCAAAATCTTCTATTCACTACAATGCATTTCATTGGGGTGCTATCATGTATATTGGTCCCAAGATGGCTGCCAACACTTCTTGGATGAAGTGCTGACAGCCAATCAGATCTCACGATGACATGTGTGGTTAGGCTCCGCAGAGATATATATAGTTCTTTTTCCTTTAATATTTAAAAAACTTCTGAACGGATTTACACCAGTTTTGAAAAGGTCGCTTTCTGAGCCAAGCAGTACCTTTATGCCAAATTTGGGGTAAATCCGTTCAGTAGTTTCCGCTGTAGCCTTGCACAAAGTTCCCTATGGGAAATTGATTTTTTGACTCTTATTTTTTGAATTTCTCAGCAACTACTGAACGGATTTATACCATTTACCAAAAAGGGCTCTTTCTGAACCAAGGGCTACCTTTTTGTAAAATTTGGTGTAATTCCGTTCTGCAGTTCGGGCTGTAGCTTTGTCTAAAGTTTCCTATGGAAAATAACATGGAGAAAACATGTTTTGGGACCCCCTTTTTTCTCAGCCCCCGCTTGCCGAATCACCCCAAAACTTTCAAGATAGGAGCGGACTGGAGCGCCCCACGAGTTTTGAAAATTTCGCGAAGATTCATCAACCGGCGCCAAAGTTATTGGGAATAGAATGTTGTGAATTTCCTATGGAAAATAGGTCCTAACTATAACTACCTACTGGCGACCGCCAGTAGGTAATATTATATATATATATATATATATATATATTCACTGAAAAAACCGTAGGTTTCAGACATGTTATAGTTAGGAATTAGCATTTAAAAACCTTTGAAATTCACTGAAAAAACCATAGGTTTCAGATAAGTTATAGTTAGAAATTAGCATTTAAAAACCTTTGAAATTCACTGAAAAAACCATAGGTTTTAGGGACAGTTATAGTTAGTTGGACATTGCACTCGTACAAAACCCGTGAAATTCCCCCGTTATAGTTAGTTCAGCTAACTATAACTCGCGCCCCGCAATGCACTGCTGATGACGTCACATATTACATCACTCATGACATGGTCAGTGACATCACTGATGACATCACTGATGACATCTCAAATGACATCACTGATGACATCATCCACGTGATAATCTGATGCACCTCCTCACACCCTAATATAACCTTTGATACACCCAATCTAAATTACAGACTGCCATTCGCAAAACCATAGACACTCCAACACCAATAACTACATACCCACTCACTGATTCTTAGGTCTACACACACACATCCACTCACTCACCCGTACAGTCACTCATACTTATGGTCACTCAGTACAGGACAATCATATGCACTCTTACTCCTATATAGACACTCAAACACCGCCACTCATCCATAGAGGTACTCACACACCTAGTCAGTCATGCAAATAATTAAACACACTGCCATTTACTCACCTATACAGTTATACACACACCAGCTCACTTAATCATACAAATACTAGCACATTGTTACGCTCTTATACAATCACTGATACAAGCACACACTCATCCATACAGCCACTATCACAATCACTCACTCTCGCTTATAGCTATTTATATACTCCAATACACATATATACTGCCTTTCACATATGTAGTTACTCACACATGTACCACTGGGACATACATTCACTCACTAACACACTCTTACACACACTTACCACCCATACAGTCTATCACAGATGCACTCTTGAAACCATCCACCCAGTGAATCACCCACTCACACATCTATGCACAGTCGCACACACCCCATCCACACAAACACTCAGGCACCCATACAGATACTCAGACAACAAATCAATAACTCTTATAGACACTCATGTAGCTATTCACAAACCCATGCAGCCACTTACACAGCAACAGACAGATACAGACATTAACCCAGTTTAGTCACTAACCCATGCATTCAGTAAGATACGTTTAATCACTCACTTATAGAATTAGTCACGCACCTACTAAATCATCCATACACACACTTATACACCCACTCATTCTTCAATACGCCTTTCCCTATATATATTAAAAATATTTAAACTTTACAGAAACACACAGTCACTGGATGATGTCATCAGTGATGTCATTTGAGATGTCATCAGTGATGTCATCAGTGATGTCACTGACCATGTCATGAGTGATGTAATATGTGACGTCATCAGCAGTGCATTGCGGGGCGCGAGTTATAGTTAGCTGAACTAACTATAACGGGGGAATTTCACGGGTTTTGTACGAGTGCAATGTCCAACTAACTATAACTGTCCCTAAAACCTCTGGTTTTTTCAGTGAATTTCAAAGGTTTTTTAAATGCTAATTTCTAACTATAACTTATCTGAAACCTATGGTTTTTTCAGTGAATTTCAAAGGTTTTTTAAATGCTAATTCCTAACTATAACACGTCTGAAACCTACGGTTTTTTCAGTGAATATATATATATATATATATATATATATATATATTCACTGAAAAAACCATAGGTTTTAGGGACAGTTATAGTTAGTTGGACATTGCACTCATACAAAACCCGTGAAATTCCCCCGTTATAGTTAGTCCAGCTAACTATAACTCGCGCCCCGCAATGCACTGCTGATGACGTCACATATTACATCACTCATGACATGGTCAGTGACATCACTGATGACATCACTGATGACATCTCAAATGACATCACTGATGACATCATCCAGTGACTGTGTGTTTCTGTAAAGTTGAAATATTTTTAATATATATAGGAAAAGACGTATTGAAGAATGAGTGGGTGTGTAAGTGTCTGTATGGATGATTTAGTAGGTGCGTGACTGACTCTATAAGTGAGTGATTTAACGTATCTTACTGAATGCATGGGTTAGTGACTAAACTGGGTGAATGTCTGTATCCGTCTGTCTGTTGCTGTGTAAGTGGCTGCATGGGTTTGTGAATAGCTACATGAGTGTCTATATGAGTTATTGATTGGTTGTCTGAGTATCTGTATGGGTGCCTGAGTGTTTGTGTGGGTGGGGTGTGTGCGACTCTGTGCATAGATGTGTGAGTGGGTGATTCACTGGGTGGATAGTTTCAAGAGTGCATCTGTGATAGACTGTATGGGTGGGTAAGTGTGTGTAAGAGTGTGTTAGTGAGTGAATGTATGTCCCAGTGGTACATGTGTGAGTAACTACATATGTGAAAGCCAGTATATATGTGTGTTGGAGTATATAAATAGCTATAAGCGAGAGTGAGTGATTGTGATAGTGGCTGTATGGATGAGTGTGTGCTTGTATCAGTGATTGTATAAGAGCGTAACAATGTGCTAGTATTTGTATGATTAAGTGAGCTGGTGTGTGTATAACTGTATAGGTGAGTAAATGGCAGTGTGTTTAATTATTTGCATGACTGACTAGGTGTGTGAGTACCTCTATGGATGAGTGGCGGTGTTTGAGTGTCTATATAGGAGTAAGAGTGCATATGATAGTCCTGTACTGAGTGACCATAAGTATGAGTGACTGTACGGGTGAGTGAGTGGATGTGTGTGTGTAGACCTAAGAATCAGTGAGTGGGTATGTAGTTATTGGTGTTGGAGTGTCTATAGTTTTGCGAATGGCAGTCTGTAATTTAGATTGGGTGTATCAAAGGTTATATTAGGGTGTGAGGAGCTGCATCAGATTATCACGTGGAGGATGTCATCAGTGATGTCATTTGAGATGTCATCAGTGATGTCATCAGTGATGTCACTGACCATGTCATGAGTGATGTAATATGTGACGTCATCAGCAGTGCATTGCGGGGGCGCGAGTTATAGTTAGCTGGACTAACTATAACGGGGGAATTTCACGGGTTTTGTACGAGTGCAATGTCCAACTAACTATAACTGTCCCTAAAACCTATGGTTTTTTCAGTGAATTTCAAAGGTTTTTTAAATGCTAATTTGTAACTATAACGTCCCTGAAACCTATGGTTTTTTCAGTGAATTTCAAAGGTTTTTTAAATGCTAATTTGTAACTATAACATGTCTGAAACCTACGGTTTTTTCAGTGAATTTCAAAGGTTTTGTAAATGACAATTTTTAAATGTATTAATTGTTATATAAATTTTTTTCATACTGATTTACTACATTTTTAGAAACAATTTTTTTACATATTTTATTTTTTAAATTACATTGTAATTACATTATACATTACATTACAAAAAATACTTTCTCAGAATGAATTACTTTAGTTTAAATACTTTGCACATAGGCAATAGACTTTTAAGTACAGTAGTTACAGTTGTTGCAATGGGCAACACATTTTCAAACACAATGCAACATTCAGCTCAATGTGAATTTCTAGTTAAATGCAATTACTTACTTTATGGATTACTTTTCTAACCACAGGACTGGATCCTAGATTCAGTCCTGGGACATCTCCTGTAAACAGTTGAGTAAAAGCGTTTTGGTTACAGTCGTGATTTTTAAGGAATATTATTGTACTTTAAAAGTTGACACTTAGAAACTTTTTCTCATAGAATCACCAATGTTATCCTATGGAAGGAAATTCACTTAGAAGGTAAAAACTGTTATCGTTACTTTTTCTTACTCAGTGTTGGATCCTGGATCCAGCACTGGTGCATCTCCTGTAAACAGTTGAAAGAATGCGTTTAAGTCATACAGGCGATTTTTTAGGAATATTTGTAGTTTGTGAACATCGACACTTTGAAACTTTTCTGCTGAAAACCAGACAATGGATTCCTATGGAAGAAAATATAAGTTACTGGTAAGTACGGTTAAAATTACTTTTCAGGGTCAGTGCTGGGCTAAAAGATGCAGCACTGGGTTCTCTCCTGATAACAGGTGAGTAAATTTGAATTCGTACTTTGGTTGATTTTAGAGGAATATTATAAAGTTCCAAAACTCCACACTTAGAAGAATTTCCAAGTGAAACCAGTCAATGTTAGCCTATGAAGGAAATTCAAGTTACCGGTAAGTACGGTTAAAATTACTTTTCAGGACCAGTACTGGGCTGAAAGATGCAGCACTGAGGTCTCTCCTGATAACAGGTGAGTAAATCAGAATTCGGATTTCGGCTGATTTTAGAGGAATATTTGTATGTTTCAAAAATCAACACTTAGAAACTTTTTCAGCAAAAAGCAGGCAATGATATCCTATGGAAGGAAATTCAAGTTACTGGTAAGTACGGTTAAAATTACTTTTGAGGATCAGTACTGGGCTGAAAGATGCAGCACTGAGGTCTCTCCTGATAACAGGTGAGTAAATTGGAATTCGTATTTCGGCTGATTTTAGAGGAATATTTTAAAGTTCCAAAACTCCACACTTAGAAGAATTTCCAAGTGAAACCAGTCAATGTTAGCCTATGGAAGGAAATTCAAGTTACTGGTAAGTACGGTTAAAATTACTTTTCAGGACCAGTACTGGGCTGAAAGATGCAGCACTGAGGTCTCTCCTTATAACAGGTGAGTAAATTGGAATTCGTATTTCGGCTGAGTTTAGAGGAATATTTGTATGTTTAAAAAATCAACACTTAGAAACTTTTTCAGCAAAAAGCAGGCAATGATATCCTATGGAAGGAAATTCAAGTTACTGGTAAGTATGGTTAAAATTACTTTTCAGGACCAGTACTGGGCTGAAAGATGCAGCACTGAGGTCTCTCCTTATAACAGGTGAGTAAATCGGAATTCGTATTTCGGATGATTTTAGAAGAATATTTGCACAATGGTGAAGGGAGGGGGCGGGGCCTGAGGTGACATCTGTGCAAACGCGCCCCGTGGCGCGTTTTAAGTTGGGGGATTAAGTCCCCTTGAATCCTGAGGGTCCCTAGGGGCCAACTAGCCCACCAGGAACCTCCAATATGCGCCAGGGGCTGCGTTGCAGAGACGTGTAGAGAGGCCACACCCCTTTTACACCTCTCTGCAACGCAGCTCTGTGGCGCTTTCTGGATGTACCTGTTGGGCTAGTTGGCCCCCAGGGACCCTCAGGATTGAAGGGGATTTAATTCCCCATCTTAAAACGCGCCACGGGGCCTGTTTGCACACATGTCACCTGAAGCCCCGCCCCTCCCTTCACCACTGTGCAAACGCGCCCCGTGGCGCATTTTAAGTTGGGGGATTAAGTCCCCTTGAATCCTGAGGGTCCCCGGAGTCCAACTAGCCCACCATATACCTCCATAAAGCGCCACAGAGCTGCGTTGCAGAGAGGTGTAAAAGGGGCGTGGCCTCTGTACACCTCTCTGCAAGGCAGCCCCTGGTGCATACTGGAGGGTCCTGGTGGGCTAGTTGGTCCCCAGGGACCCCCAGTATTCAAGGGGATTAGTTCCCCTCTGCAAACGCGCCAGGGGCGCGTTTGCAGAGTGGTGAAGGAAGGGGCGGGGCCTGCGGGCCCGATCGTTTTTTATTTTATTTTATTTTTTTGTCCCTGAAGGGGGCTGTGTGGCCCCCTTCCTTTTTCCTGTTTATGGGCCCTGGGGACCCCATCCCCCAGGGCCTTACCCCTTTTATTTTAATTAAAAAAAAACGGGAAGGGGGCCGCGTGGCCCCCCTTCCCTGGGCCTGTATTGGCCCCGGGACCCCATCCCCCGGGGCCTGGCCTCTATTTTTATTTTTATTCTTTGGAGGGGGCTGCGTGGCCCCCTCCTCTGGCCATTTAAGGCCCCGGGGACCCCATCCCCGGGGCCGGCCATACCCTTTTTTATTTTTTTCATTTTTTAAACTTTGGGGAGGGGGCCGCGTGGCCCCCTCCCGAGCCACTACTTGCCACGGGGACCCCATCCTCCGGGGCTGGCCCTCTCCGTTGGGGACTGTGGGGGTCCCCAATCCCCCACAGTCCCGCCGGCTCCCCGCGTCCCTTAGGGAGCCGGCATTGCTTTCAACATGGGGAGCTGCTAAGATGCAGCTCCCCATGTGGAAAGCAATGTGCTTTGGATATTGGAAGAGAGCAGGTTTCCTGCTCTCTTCCAATATCCAAAGCAGTTTGCTATGGCAGGACGGGAGCCGCGAGGCTCCCGTCCTGCCATAGCAAACTACAGTGTCTTGGGGGTAGGCACCCGGGACACTGCAGGAGCCGGCCCTGGGGGTGGTGGTCCCCAGGGCCATCAAGGGCTCCAGGAGGGGGGCCGCGCGGCCCCCTCCCTTCATAGTCACAGCCCCGGGGAGGTGGTGGTCCCCGGGGCTCCGGGGATCCGTAACGGACCCCCATATTTAAATGTTTAGTGCCCCGGGAGGTGGCGGTCTCGGGCGTGTGGGGGCTGGAGCCCCCCACACAGGATTTTGAATTATAAAAAAAGCCCCGGGGGTGGTGGTCCCCGGGGCTGCGGAGGGCTCAGAGCCCTCCCGCACCATTTAAAATAAAGCCCCAGGGGGTGGCGGTCCCCGGGGCTTGGGGGCCCTTTGAGGCCCCCCACACATAAAATTAACCCCCACCATGCCCCCGGGACTTGGGCCACCCGGGGGCAAATATAATCGAGCGCGGAGACCGCGCTCGATTTTTCGGCAGGATTCGCGCACCCTGAGCGCATCCTGCCGATTTTGTTTAAAAAAAATTTTTTTTTGCCCAGGGGGTCCTTGTGGGACCCCTGAGCAAACCTAGGGGTCAGGGTGTTTCTACCCTGCTCCCTTTGTGCGCTTTGCGCACTTGTTTCTGTCCCTCGGTTCTACCGAGGGACAAAATGGCTGCCAACATTTCCTGAATCGGAATGTTGACAGCCAGCTGACAGCCAATTAACATGCAGCTCGTGATCGGGAGGGTACGCGGACCCTACTCGTGCCATAGATATCACTATCTTTTTACTTTTGATTTTCTCAGCAACTACTGAACGGATTTACACCATTTAACAAAAAGGGTTCTTTCTGAACCAAGAACTACCTCTTTGCCAAATTTGGTGTAATTCCGTTCAGCAGTTCGGGCTGTAGCCGTGTCTAAAGTTTCCTATGGAAAATTGCATGGGGAAAACGCGTTTTGGGACCCCCTTTTTCTCGGCCCCCGCTTGACGAATCCCCGAGACTTTCAGGGTAGGAGCGGACCGGAGCGGGCCACAAAGTTTGAAAATTTTGCGAAGATACGTCAACCGGCAAGAGAGTTATTTCAAATAGAATGTCGCGGATTTCCTATGGATAATAGGTTGTAACTATAACTATCTACTGGCGACCGCCAGTAGATAATATATATATATATATATATATATATATATATATATATATATATATATATCCGACAGAATCCTTATTTTCCGCCTGACTCTAAATAGGGCGGGTTGACCGTCAGTTTGGAAAACAGGTTACGCTATCTTATTTGCGATTCTGCCAAACTCTAAATCAGGCTCAAAGTATTAGTAGTTTGGCAAAGGCTAGCAAGAGTCGCACCACAGAAGTCTAAGAACCTATTCAATTAGGCAGCCTAATGGGTCCTATATCTAAAGAAGAAAGAGAAAGAAAAAGTACACAGATGTCTGTGCTTGTATTGTGGAAGATCAGGCCATTTTATTCAGGCCTGCTAAAGTAAACTGAGATGATCAAAGAACCAAACTTTGGTTATGTTACATAATGAATTTTAATTGAGCGCACCTACAATTGCTGCTAAAACTGGTTTTTAAAAGTTTTACAAAGCGTACCTTTGCACATAATTGCTTTCCACTCGTTTGTTTGTTCGGAGCGTTGGACACTTCCTATCACCGGCAGTGCCGTCGCGCTGATTGGCCAGTTCACAGCCAATCAGAGCCTAGCCCGGGAGGAGCCTGATGTGCCCTCCAGGCATTTAATGATCGCCGCAGCGCGGACGCGCGGCAAGATTGAGTTGGGGGTATTGCTTGAGAATTGTTGGGGGAACTGCTGCTAAAACTGTATTTTTAAAGTTTTAATTGAGCGCACCTACAATTGCTGCTAAAACTGTTTTTTAAAAGTTTTACAAAGCGTACCTTTGCACATAATTGCTTTCCACTCGTTTGATTGTTCGGAGCGTTGGACACTTCTTATCACCGGCAGTGCCTTCGCGCTGATTGGTCAGTTCACAGCCAATCAGAGCCTAGCCCGGGAGGAGCCTGTTGTGCCCTCCAGGCATTTAATGATCGCCGCAGTGCGGACGCGCCGCTGGCTCTCCAAAGGCGCGCCTAAGGCAAGCCCGTCTGCGCCCGTCCACACCAGGACGCCGCCAGGAGCCAGGGATTCTGCCCCATCTGAGGTACACAGACTAGCCTACTCTCGTGAAGCATTACTCGCCCCACAAAGCGAGGGTGCATGTGGGAATCACGGCTGGGCCCCAGAGGATTGCCCCACCTTTTGTGGACAATGTACCTTTGGGATTAACCCTCCTGGGCACCCTACAGTCTCTGGTCCTAGGGCTCAGACATACACAATTTTGAGTATTAACTGTCGCTCCCTGACCAAACACCACGCTGAGGTGTTCGACCTCCTTCAGGATCAGTCACCTGAGGTCCTTTTTCTAACAGAAACCTGGCTTTCCGAGGCTTCTGTGGCTATACCGGCACTAGCCCTCCCCGCAGGATATGTAATATGCAGTCTGAATAGAATAAGGGGGGAGGGGGGGGCATTGCAATTATTCATAAAGTAGTCCACTTGTGCAGTCTTATCCCCCAAGCCATACCGGACTGTGAGAGTGCGCTTTTTAAAATTACACTAAGTGCAAATTTCACTTTTTCTGGGCTACTCATTTACCGTACACCTGGTCCATCTAAAACTTTTAGAGAAGCCCTGGCGAATACTATTACTGTACTAGCACTCCAGACAGCCAACTTTAATGTCATTGGTGACTTGAACCTACATCTAGAGTTGCTGGAGTCCCCGGACATTGTTTGTTTTCTTGGGGATATGGCAGCCTGCCAACTGACTCAATTGGTCCCGGGTTCTACCCATATCGCTGGGCATCTCCTCGACCCGATTTTTTCAAACCTCCTGTCTGTGGAAGTTCAAGCACCCCTCCCTATGACCTGGACAGATCACTTTCTCATCTCAATGCGGCTAACGCTAGCCGGTCCTAATCGTCGGTCAAACCAGCACCCCTCATTGAAACGGCCCTGGCATAAACTTGACCAGGCGGCTTTCCTCACAGCCTTGAGCACACAAACGCTAGATAAAACCTCAAATATGGAAGAGGCCGATGCGCTCTTTCAAGGGTGGGTAACCCGAGCGTTGGACATCTGTATCCCACTCAAGCTCACACACTCTAAAGGTGCTCGGGCTAACGCCTGGTTCAATGAGGCCGTGACTCTAGCCAGGAAGAATTGCAATGTTCTGGAAAGAGCCTGCAGGCGTTCATATGATTCCCAGGCTAAATTGCAGTACAGATCAGCTATTAATGCATATCATAAACTGGTGCGTAGAACTAGGGCAGCCCACTATTCTAGCCTGATCACTACAAGTAATAATCGTAGCAAAACCATATTCTCTCTTTTGAAGGACTTGGTCACATCCCCCTCGGCATCAGCCAGCACTATATCTTCCAGCCTACAATGTGAAGAGTTGGCAAATTTCTTTCTGGAGAAGGTGGAACGCACCTATCATAATTTCCACCTCGGCGTAACACCCATCGTTACGCGGAGGAACATGTTCACAGGCCCGAGAAATTTCTCTCTCGCGTCACTTCCCCCTATTTCCCCTAAAGACATGGAAGCACTGGTTGTCAAAATAAAATCAGGGTCTCCAGATGACCCTTTAAGACCTGACGCTTTTCGAAAAGTTCAGGGCCTCCTGCCTGAGTGTTTGGAGCTGGTCAATCTATCCCTTGCCTCGGCGGTGGTTCCAAAATCCTGGAAGCATGCCAAAGTGGTCCCCTTACTGAAGAAACCAACACTGGACGTATCCAAGTCGGAAAATTATCGCCCAATCTTGTTACTTCCATTTCTATCCAAAATCTTGGAAGCTCATGTGAGCTCGATTTTAACTCATTTCTTGGAAGCTAATTCAATACGCACACAAGGCACTCCACAAAACTGGCCCAGCCTACCTCAACAGACGGCTCTTCTTCTACGTCCCCAACCGCCAGCTCCACTCCGCCGACCTCTCCCTCGCCACCGTCCCCCGCATTCGAAGAACAACCACCGGCGGCAGATCCTTCTCACACCTCGCCGCCAAGACCTGGAACACCCTTCCACTAAGCCTACGAAAGACCCAAGACCTGCTTTCCTTCAGGAGGCTACTCAAGACCTGGCTGTCCGACCAGTAGCAGCATCCCCCCCCCTTCCCTCTCCCCAGCGCCTTGAGACCCTCGCGGGTAAGTAGTGCGCTCTACAAATTCTGTGATTGATTGATTGAATACTAGATATCTCCCAGAATGGGTTCCGACCCCGGTATAGTACCGAGTCTGCTCTGCTGACGGTCGTAGAACAACTGCAGACCGCCACGGATGCCGGCAAAACTTCAGCATTGGTTCTGCTAGACCTGAGTGCGGCCTTCGACACGGTCTCCCATAAAATCCTGCTTCTTCATTTGGAGGAGATCGGGGTCAACAACAAAGCCTTATCTTGGTTTTTGTCTTTTTTGGCCGATCAGACTTTCCAAGTAATAGTTCCCCCTTTTGCCTCCCGTGTTCACCCACTCCAATGTGGGGTTCCACAAGGGTCAGCAATGAGCCCCACGCTATTTAATATCTACATGAGCCCATTGGCGCGGATGGCCAAACCGCGGGGCATCTCCTTGGTGTCATATGCAGATGACACCCAATTGGTGCTCACCTTATCAAACAATCCTAGCCAGGATAGAGCGAAATTCAAAGAAGATCTATTGGCCATCGCAGAGTGGATGACGGCCAATTTTCTGCAGTTGAAGTCAGCTAAATCTGAGATTCTTCTGGTTGGCAAAGATTCCCATCTCTGGGACACTGAATGGTGGCCTCCTGCCCTTGGAGCCTCCCCTGCCCCTAAATCGGTGGTGAAGAATCTGGGAATTATGTTGGATAAAGATCTTAACTTTGAGGCGCATGCCAAATCAGTGGCTGGGAAATGTTTTGGTCTACTTCGTGGCCTTGCGCCAATACTTGGTCTGTTTGACCCCCAAACGCGTCAGCTGATCATCCAAGCCTCCATTCTGGCCCGACTAGATTACTGCAATGTGCTTCTTTTGGGTTCCAACAAGTCTGTGATGAACCGACTGCAGCGGGTCCAGAACGCTGCAGCCCGTGCCATCTTTGCCCTCCCCAAGTACTGTCATGTATCCAACCTCCTCCACCGTCTGCACTGGCTGCCCCTTGAACAACGAGTTCGCTTTAAAGCACTCTGTATCACGCATAAGATCTTGACAGGCATTGGCTCAGAAATCCTGAGCGACCTTTGCACCCATTACGCACCTTCACGAGCGCTGCGCTCGGCGGATCTGCTCCTTGCAAGAATTCCACGTATACGAAGGACCAGATCGGGTGGTCGATCTTTTAAGCGGCTGGCCCCCGCTTTATGGAACTCCCTCCCTCTACACATCCGTAGCAATCCTGATCACCAGGCCTTCAGAAGGCTGGTAAAGACCTGGCTTTTCTCTAAATGCTAATCTTTGCCTGCTCCCTACTCTGTGTCTTGCTTCAGCGCTGGGTCGCCTCATTGCCGAGGCAGCCATGCGCTATACAAGTATTCTAATCTAATCTAATCTACTGAATGACGCGAACACAAGTAGATGATGGACGGAGCGCTGAAACTTTTCAGACACTCACCCCCAGTCGTAAATCTGGGTTGAATCCATCATCGTTCTTTAGCTCACTCCACCACCCCAGTTTAGACCAAGACATATGCAAATCAGTCTTGACCCTGTTCCTCATGGGAACAGTCCAGCCCGAACTGCCAAGCCAGGCCTTCCCTGGACCGGAAACATGCACCCTGGGACCGGTTTTGGGGTAACACTTCTCATGAACCAGGCTAGCTTGAATCCAGTGGCAAAGTGAGCAAGGGGCCCACATCTGGGCATACCCTGCCAACTCAGGGCGAACAAAGAAAACACAAGGAAATGAAGGACGGAGCACTGAAACTTTTCAGACACTCACCCTCAGTCACAGATCTGGGTTGAATCCATCATTGTTCTTTAGCTCACTTCGCCACCCCAGTACAGACCCAGCCATATGCTAATCAGTCTCGACCCTGTTCCTCATGAATGACAACAGCTGGCAGAAAACGAGATTCCTTGACAATTATAGGACCAGCTTTGTCAAGTGAAGTAATTATGGGCCTGATGTAATACTTGATGGAAGGACATTACTCCAACCATCTTGATGCACTACAGTCTTTCAAATTTAGAGATGACCGCCAGCCCAGCAGTCACCTCGGTACATTGAAAGGAACTGCTATCACAGTGTTGCCCTTCAATTTACAACATTTTTGGTAGCTGCCCAGCATCGGTTTTGATGGCCATTTATCAAACTTTTCAAAAAAATATTTATTTGAATTAAACTCCCAATGCAGAGAAATAACTCATGACCACCACACCAGGGGAGCTTTCTCGTAGGGTATAGGGTCATTTTTGTTTTGTCCCTCACCAACAGTTTTTTCCTGGTGGTGGTAGACAGGGAAAATAAAACCATTAAACTGCTCACCCTAAATAAGGTGGATGGTGTTATGTCCTTCCTATGATGGACCTAATTTGTAAGTTTTGTGTCTACCCATCTATAAATGAGGCAGGTGTGGTTTTGGCTGACAGAGTACTCTGTCAAGTTTGTAATGCAACTATAAATCAGGTCGTATGTCAGTTCCCTAATAGTTAGTGGCTATCATGTGGTCACTTTCAGCACATGTACCTTTGAAAATTGCTTCCCCAGATGGGCTGGGAAAGATTATATTCAGGACTTTTACATTCTGGATCTTTGGGAAACTATATTGACATCACTTTTGCTCAATCTTTACAATTCTGATGAGTTTAAGGCAGTTCATGGTTCCAGTTTGACCTCACGTCCAGTCTGGTTTCAAGTACACATGATTCCTTCGATTCATTTATTTTGGACACCATCATGAAAAGATATGTTTTGATTTGATAGGTGCTCCACAGTTCAAAGTGATTTCATATATGCATTGGTGACTTTACATAAGTCAAGTATTGACTGGGCAACTAGAACAATACCTTGTTGTCCGGATGCTGTAGTCACAGAATCGGAATCAAAATATCTTAAGCAGTACTTTAGTTAAAGTCTGGCCAATGGGATGAATAGGCCCTCACAGCCACCTGCTTTTTCTCCAATATTTTCTGTTCCAAAGAATGGAAGTGAGTTAAAAATAGAAGATCTCTATCACAACCAAATGTTTCTTTCTGCAGCTCAGACATGCATTAATGCCATGCCTGCCAAATATAGAAGAACTCCTTGACTATTCCCCAGAAGAAGCCAGGCTACTTAAAGATAAACTAAACAATCATACAATATCGTGCATATATCGATCACTTGTGGACAACACACCATGCTCATCTGATCACCTGAAGAAGGCTTGGGAAGAGGACTTGGGTCCCTTGACAGTTGATGACAGGTGGGAGGCCTGGGCGGCCCCACAGGAGGTTGCAACCGCATCCCAGTTTAGAGTCACACAACTGAAATATTTGCATAGCACATACTTCTTCCTCGGATAGGCTTTGGAGAATGGGGGTGGTGCCAACACCGAGCTGTTTACTGTGCCTACTCCACAAATGAGACCACATGAACACAATCTGGTCTTGCAGGAGAATCCGGCCAAGCTGGGAGGGAGTGCTCAGTTGCCTAGAGGAGGTTTTCGGGTAGAAACTCCCCAGAGTACCCAAGATGACCCTATTGCACATCGCTATTGAGACTGACAGCAATCATCTGGTATTATAGTGGCGAACACTGGTAGTAGCCAAGCGGGATATCGCCAGAGCATAAAGTCTTTGCAACCCCTGTCCCTAGAAGGATGTGGACAGGGACTGGATTGCTGCATGAGCTTAGAAAAACCCAGGAATGTCCATACCAGCATTATAAAATATGGGTGGACTTAGGCAATTCTTGGCTATCTTTCAGGAACCATGTGAAAGACGCCGCCGGATGTCAGAGGGGGACCTGTAGACTCTTGAGATATTCAAACCAGGCCATATTGGAGGGAGTAGAAGGGAGGATGGGAATACTATTAAGGTCAAGCTCATTATGTATTTTGGGACCGGTGGGGAATTTGCATACATACATCTCTTAATGTCTCTGTGGATCGAAATTTCTCATCTAGTTTTGTTATGCCTAAAATATTCAATAAATTGTTTTATAACTAAATAGTGTAGTTGTAGTATGGAATATTAAGTAGGGAATATTGTATTAACAAAAAAAAACCAAAGGTAAGTGCATATAAGGAAGAATAGATTCACTAATCATAACTCCACATCTGCATCCCTTGAATATATAGATATATTCAAGTTACATAGATGTGGAGTTAGTGGTAGAAAATCTATAAATACATACCTGTCGATATTTTTGTCCTCAGTATTTTGGCTACGATATTTAGGTACCACATAATACCCTACTCTTCATTCCAGGCCTGCACCTTTAAGAACATGTGTAATCTATAGAGACCTCAATATCATCACAGTAAAAACCTGTTGCCTGCTGCCCTTGTTATTTGTTTTGTTAGATCCCCTCAGAGATGCACAAATATCCACTAAGCTAGATTTCAAAGCAGGTTACTATCTAGTCAGAGTTTGAGAGGGTGACGAATAGAAAACTGTGTTGTGCACTAAGTTTGGGTTGTTTGTATATCATATCTAACTTCTGGATTATTCAATACTCCTCCAGTTTTTAATACGTTATTAAGGAAGTGTTGAGAGGATCACTAGATGTGCTCTATGTCGCCTACATGAGCGATTTTGCAGTTTATTCAAATTCTTAAGAAATACAAATAAATCATTTAAAGGCTGATTCACAAGGATTGAGAGATCATTATCATTTTCCTAAAATTGATAAATGTGTCTTCCATACTATTATTGTAGTTTATAGGCTATGTAATTACACCACAAGCTATTCAGATGCATGAAGAAAAAAATCTCCTAAGTTTCAACCAAAATGTCTTTGTTCATTTCTTACTGAACAGATTTTGAATCCAGGTAGTGTATTGTCAAAATTGACTAAATCAATGAAATTCCATCCTATATTCCATTCACCTTTGTTGAATTTGTTTTCTGCAAAAACGTGCCTTATTCCAAATCCTGTGCAGGTGAATACTAAAAGTGGATAAGAGGTACATAAGAATTTAAATGCAACAATTGCCAGAAAGTAATTTCAAAAGTTGGTAGACTGGAAGGAGTTGGACCTTGAGATGCAATAATGGAAACGAGCTTTAAATCTCCAAGCCCCGCTCTTGTTATATGAATTTTATATGGAGAAAAGATGAACAGACCAGGAGCTCTGCAACAAGACGGTGGTCTTTGGTGGGACACTTCCAGGATTAGGGTTCAGTGGGTGTGTGATGTAATACTCCAAACCCACTTATGCTTAGCTGGTTTTGAGGAAGAGAAGGCTGGTGGTGGTCACAGAATATCAGTGTCTATTGACAAAAGCTTTGCATCTCTGGAGAAGCCCTATGCTATGGCACCAGATAACAAAACTATAAATCCTGTGAATCTTTGAACTCCGACATTGTGTGGAGACGTCAGCATCTGTTTTGAATCAGTGGATATGTTTCCTCCTGTTTCATGGCATCCTTACTAACCAATCATAATACTCTGCTGCGGCAGCAAGGACCATGTAACTTGGAGCTGTGAATTGCTTGGAAAAAAAGTGTTTTTCCTTGACAGGTTGCTGTATCATAGGTTGAAAATACAGAGAAGTGTTCTGGAAGTTAAAGCCAGGTCTAGGAAACAAACTTTAAAGTATTTACACATCTCAAGATGATGAAAATTACTTTCACATGAATTTTGGTGATGCTTCAATTTTTCACCAACACCATCTTCACAAAAGCGCATTGAGTGTATCTTTTACATACACCTAAGTTATATCCTTGCTACTGTTATGGTTGAATGAACTACCGTCATTCAGAATATTAAGATATTTCATGTTGTCTTTAGATATCAACTTCATACTGCAGACCTGACAGTTACGAGTCAGAGTGGTGATCCTGGGGAACAGATTTGCTAACACTCCACGCAATGAAACGCAGCAAGGCAACTTGCTGCTCTGCACTGCATGAAAGGGATAAATCAAAAATTCACAGATATGGTGCATTTCTGCTGCCTCCTTGCACTGGTGCACTGTATTGAAAGGGTGCCTGCATTACAGGCAGGATTGTTTTTGTGCAGGAAGGAAAACCTTCCTACACAAAAACAATTCTTAAAGGCTTTTTCCTTTTTCTATGTGTGATGCGGAATGCATGGAACACCTCCCTGCTGCATGGTAATGCAAGGCAGCGAAATGTGCTGCCTTGCGTTACCTTAGATTTACTAAACCATACAGAGCCACGCAAGGTGGTTTTGCGTGAATTAGTAAACCCCACTATAGGACTTGTGTTACCTTCTTACAAATTGCTTCACATAAAGGCAATGCAAGCCCTTTGTAAATCTGGTGCAGAGTTCCTCTGTTTTCTCTCTTATCCTGTTTCCCCTTACCCATTTATACTGTTGGCCAGCAAAATCTTCTTGTGTGTTGTTGACGGTGAATGTGGGAAGAGTGCAGAGCTCCTGTTGGATTCAGCGTACAAGGTTAATGTTTTCTGACACAGCTCTCTCCTTGTAACTGTGGCTGACTGTGTTATTGTTTCCTCCTGCGGCGAGGATAGCTTTTTCATTCCCTGATATGGTGAATGGCGTTTCTTGAGACCCCATCCGCACTGCTGGCCTACACCTTCGTTCTCTGCATACAGCACCTCAAACAAGACCAGCAAAAGGCCGAGCAGGGGCTCTCACAATTAAGGGACTCACACCAAAGCCAGCCCTCTCCTTTAACCTTCACCTGTTCTGCAATGTACAGAACCTTCCACTTAGTTATTGCCCCATTTACGCTCAGGTGGAAGATGCCACACACTTCAGTAATGAGTTCCAAATACGACCTGTTCTGTAAGCAGAGGCTCATTCAACAACCACCTTCAGCAGTAAACCCGCACCTACCAGATACAAAGTACAATTGGGGCGTCCTTCACAAAACTCAGAAGATTTCATGTAACAATATATACTTCTAAATGCATTTGGAAAACATGACTAAAATAATATCACCTGCATAAAACTTTCCAATCGATTGATGTTCCAAGTATCATCAGCGTGTAAGAAAAACATGCCAAACTACAGAGACGCAAGAAGATTTATGAAGTAATTTTACAGCCTGCACATTTCAAACTCATGAATGTTGTCTGCTGATTCTGAGCAGGTGGTGATTAGAGATGGGAACGATGTTTTAAATAATCTTTTAGGCTGCTATATTTTACAACTGTTATTCTACTTTCATGCATATTTCATTTTGCACTTGTATTTACATAATTTAATATTTCCAAACAAATTGTATTCATTTTTCCAACATTATTGCTTGTTTCCAGTGGCTTTCCTCGTAGCCTAGGCATGTATTGTTCAGTAAGGGGGTTTTAATGATCTCCTATTAAAAACTGCAGTAGAACAACAACATCAAAAGTGTCACAAACTGTAAACAGATTGGTGAGGAAATACATTGAGCCAGTTACTCTGATTCTTGGAGCCAGGTTTACAAAGATGCCAGGCAACGCAATGTAGCACCCAAAGTTGCTGTGCTTCATTGTGTGACAAGGAAAGAGCAGAAAACCGCCATATCTACAGAGATATAGCACTCTCCTACCCTCCCCCTAGCACTGGCGCACAATCAGACAGCTGTGCGCCACACAAGCACCTTTGCACCATAGAGCAAGGGTGACTGTGTGAGACGACTAGCAGAGGTTAAATACAAAGACAAAATGTAAAACTTTTCCTACTTTGAATGTGTGTTGTACAGTGCACCACACATGCAAAGTCGGAAAATAAAGAAGAAATAAAAGTATTTCTCTTTTTAACGCCTGCTTCAAAGTGGCATTATTTTTTGGCATACAACCCTGTCTACTACTATTAGTACATAGAGTTTGATGTCTCGGGAACACCCATGCACCTCCCATGTAACGCCTCCTTGACGCAGAGTACGCATTACTTTTCCTTACAAACAAACGCAAATACTAATTTGTGTTGCCTTGTAAACTTTTACGCCATGGTCTATGTATAAAAGTAACGCAAAAGCTTTAAAAATATGGCCCTAAATGTCTTATGTAGGTTATAATTTCCATGAATCTTCCGTCATATGTAAGACCACGAAAGTGGACTTTCAGATTTATAAAGTTGCTGAAACTTCTTTATCACTATCCCAAGTCATCACTTTCTCAGCACCTACCACCTGATCAATGGGGAAAGGCAGAATACACTCACTCACTCACACACACTTTTTAGGTCAAGCCTAGCGGCAGCGCGGATGCACTGCTCGCTCTGCGAGACTGCTGTAGTAGAGTATGGGAGAGAAGCCGCGCACACTCTCCTCCCATATTTTTCATTGACATGTGTCATTATCTTCCGTAATTCTGCCTTTGGGTTCGTTAATAGGCTTGTTAGTCCCTCCTTAGTACGGCCTTGTCTTCATTTGTACCCTCCCACGGCTACTGGCCCCTTTACTTCGGTTGTTACATGGGACCTGTTATTTAGTCTGTAAGCACTATTTAATTTATTGAGTTTCTCTTACTGCAGGCCGGACATGCGCTGCTTCAGCTGAAACCGCTTGTGTTTTTTTAAGCAGCACGGCCACCCCCGTAACATGGGCGCCTGCTTTCAATTACTTTAACCCGGCTTTATCTTGTGTCTGTTTCCTCAAGCAAAATGGATTTAGAAATGATTAGCGAATTAAGTCATGTGAATTCCAGGTGGCACATAATCCTGTGCTAATGGGCTGAAGCTGACAACAGCACATCTGAGTTACATGTCATCTGTACTAAAGCCACCTGACGGATTGTTTTCAAAAGCCTGCTTTATTAACAACACCACCACCACCAATACCAACACCACCAATACCACCAATACCACCACCATCAATACCACCACCTCCATCAATACCACCACCACCAACACCACAACCACTACCACCACCAATACCACCACCACCAATACCACAACCACTAATACCACCACCAATACCACCACCACCAATACCACCACCACCAATACCAATAGCACCACCACCAATACCACGACCACCAATACCACGACCACCAATACCAACACCACCACCACCACCAATACCAATACCAATACCAACACCAATACCACCACCAACAATACCACCAACAGCAATACCACCACCAATACCACCACCACCAGTACCACCACCACCACCAATATCACCACCACCACCACCAATACCAGTACCACCACCAAGATCAATACCACCACCAATACCAATACCACCACCACCACCAATCCCACCAATAAAACCAATCCCACCAATCCCACCACCAATAGCACCACCAATAGCACCAATACCACCACCACCACTAATATCATCACTACCAACACCACCACAACCAACAATACCACCACCACCACCACGACTACCACCACCAATACCACCACCAATAACACCACCACCAATACCAATACCACCACCAATACCACCACCAATACCACCACCAACGCCACCACTAATACCACCACCACCAATACCACCACCACCACTAATACCACAGCCACCAATACCAACACCACCACCACCACCAATACCAACACCAATACCACCACCAACAATACCACCACCAGCAATACCACCACCAATACCACCACCACCAGTACCAACACCACCACCCATATTACCACCACCAATACCAGTACCACCATCAAGATCAATACCACCACCAATACCACCACCACCACCAATCCCACCAATAAAACCAATACCACCAATACCACCACCAATACCACCAATAGCACCACCAATACCACCACCACCACCAATATCACCACTACCAACACCACCACAACCACCAATACCACCACCACCAATACCACCATGACTACCACCACCAATACCACCACCACCAATACCACCACCACCAATACCAATACCACCACCACCACCAATACCACCACCAATACCACCACCAACGCCACCACTAATACCACCACCACCAATACCACCACCACCAATACCACCACCAACACACCACCACCAATACCACCACCACCATCACCAATACCACCATCACCAATAACAATACCACCACCACCAATACCACCACCAATACCACCACCACCAATACCACCCTGCAATACCACGACCAGTACCACCACCACCACCACCAATACCACCACCACCACTGATACCACCACCACCACCAATACCACCACCAATACCACCACCAACACCACCACTAATACCACCACCAATACCACCACCACCAATACCACCACCACCAATACCACCACCACCATCACCAATACCACCATCACCAATAACAATACCACCACCAGCAATACCACCACCAATACCACCACCACCAACACCACCCCCAATACCACCACCAATACCACCACCAGTACCACCACCAATACCACCACCACCACCAATACTACCACCACCACTGATACCACCACCACCAATACCACCAATACCACCACCAATACCACCACCACCAATACCACCACCACCAATACCACCACCAATACTACCAATACCACCACCAATACCAATACCACCACCAAGATCAATACCACCACCAATACCAATACCACCACCACAACCAATACCACCACCACCACTAATACCACGACCACCAATACCAACACCACCACCACCACCACCAATACCAATACCAACACCAATACCACCACCAACAATACCACCACCACCAATACCACCACCACCAGTACCAACACCACCACCAATATCACCACCACCAATACCAGTACCACCACCACCACCAATGCCACCAATAAAACCAATACCGCCACCAATACCACCAATAGCACCACCAATAGCACCACCAATACCACCAATACCACCACCACCACCAATATCACCACTAGCAACACCACCACAACCACCAATACCACCACCACCAATACCACCACCACCAATACCACCACCACCAATACCAATACCACCACCACCAATACCACCACCAATACCACCACCAACGCCACCACTAATACCACCACCACCAATACCAATACCACCACCACCACCAATACCACCACCACCAATACCACCACCACCATCACCAATAACAATACCACCACCACCACCACCAATACCACAACCAATACCACCACCACCACCCATACCACCCCCCAATACCACCAACAGTACCACCACCACCACCAATACCACCATCACCACCAATATCACCACCACCACAAATACCATCACCAACACCACCACTAATACCACCACCACCACCAATACCACCACCACCAATACCACCACCACCATCACCAATACCACCATCACCAATAACAATACCACCACCACCAATACCACCACCAATACCACCACCACCAACACCACCCCCAATACCACCACTAATACCGCCACCAGTACCACCACCAATACCACCACCACCAATACCACCAATACCACCACCACCACCAATACCACCACCACCACTGATACCACCACCACCAATACCACCACCACCACCACCAATACCACCACCACCAATATCACCACCAATACTACCAATACCACCACCGCTAATACCAGTACCACCACCAAGATCAATACCACCACCAATACCAATACCACCACCACCAATCCCACCAATAAAACCAATACCACCACCAATACCACCAATAGCACCACCAATACCACCAATACCACCACCACCACCAATACCAATACCAACACCAATACCAATACCACCACCAACAATACCACCACCAGCAATACCACCACCAACGCCACCACTAATACCACCACCACCAATACCACCACCACCACCAATACCACCACCACCAATACCAATACCACCACCACCATCACCAATACCACCATCACCAATAACAATACCACCACCACCAATACCACCACCAACACCACCACCAATACCACCCCCCAATACCACCACCAGTACCACCACCAGTACCACCACCAATACCATGACCACCAATACCACCACCACCAATACCACCACCACCAATACCACCACCACCACTGATACCACCACCACCACCATTACCACCACCAATACCACCACCAACACCACCACTAATACCACCACCACCAATACCACCACCACCACCAATACCACCACCACCAATACCACCACCACCATCACCAATACCACCATCACCAATAACAATACCACCACCACCAATACCACCACCAATACCACCAACACCACCCCCAAAACCACCACCAATACCACCACCAGTACCACCACCAATACCACCACCAATACCACCACCACCACCAATACCACCACCAATACCACCACCACTGATACCACCACCACCAATACCACCACCAATACCACCACCAATACCACCACCACCACCAATACCACCACCAATACCACCACCAATACTACCAATACCACTACCACCAATACCACAACCAATTCCAATACCACCACCTCCAGTGCCATTACCAATACCACCACCAATACCACCACCAATACCACCAATATCACCACCACCAATACCACCACCAATACCACCACCACCATCAATACCCCACCAACAATACCACCACCACCACCAATAGCACCACCACCACCAATACCACCACCACCAATACCAGTACCACTACTACCAATACCACCACCACCACCAATACCAATACCACCACCACCAATACCAATACCACCACCACCAATACCACCACCACCAATACCACCACCACCACCAATACCACCACCACCTATACTGATACCACTACCACCAATACCACCAATACCGCCACCACCAATTACACCACCAACACCACCAATACCACCACCACCAATACCACGAATGCCACCACCACCACCACCACCAATATCACCACCACCATCAATATCAGCACCACCAATACCACCACCACCAATACCACCACCACCAATACCACCACCTATACCACAACCGCCAATACCAATACCACCACCAATACCAATACCACCACCTCAGCGCCTCTCGCTCTCTAGTAATAGCAGGGGCACTGTACAAGGCCAGAGCTGCAGCCTGACCATCCCTCCCTCCAGCCATGTCTGCCATAAAGCACAGCCTGCCCTGCACCAGGAGGTGAAGCCAGGGCCCTACTACAGCTGGAGTGTTTTTTATTAGGCCAACGATAGCAATGACATTACGCAATGCCACACTGCACACTCAAATCACGGAGAGGGCAGGAAATAGCCCCCCGCTCTTCCTCCTGACCCACGACAGTGTAATCACAGAGCGAAGGGTGCTGGAATGCTTTGTTAGTGTTTATAGCTCGGATCATATGTAACTCTCACTTCACACTTTGTGTCTGTGTAATTTACAACACTTACACATCTTCTTCACTGCACTATTTATCACTACTTTGAAGACTACGCAGGCCGGTCTCTTCCTCTGACATTTACAATCTAACAAGCGGTCGAGAAGGCCCTTTATTGCAATGCAATAGGTCTCACATTTGCAAGAGTTTAAGCTATTCGTATTGTAAATGACAATGCCTTTTATTTATGTTTTAAAACCCAAAACATAAATAAAGGCATTGTCATTTACAATGCCAATAGCTCAAACTCAGTGCGAATGCGAGACCTATTACATTGAAAATGCTTGTTTGATATGTTGCACACCTCCACAAATATATGTCACCAAGACGTATTATGTAAATCAAAATATGACAATTTTTACTAGTAATTATTGGCCGGCCATTTTGAACACATTTTCACTTGAACTCTATAGGACACCCATTTTTCAGCCTTCTTCTCCCTTAAATTGTTTATTTTTTTACACATAATAGCTGTAATTTAGACTTCTAGTATGATCTGCTTAACAAAGCCCGCCATGTGCCTTTCTCTATGACATGAAAAACCTTTTGCTATTAAAGAGGCAAACTTAAGAGATTTGTAAATCAGTGTAAAGTGTGTTGGGGGCTTATATGTCAAATTTCAAATAAGAACCTGTGGGATAATCTTATCTCTCACGCATTTGGTACCAACAGAAAAGTCATTCGTGTGGCATAGTTTTGTGGGCTTACAATAGCTGCAAGTATGCTTTGGGAAAGAGCAACCCGGTAATGATTTGTAAAAGCTTAGAGAAGGATGTGCAGGAAACTCTAGCTGAAGTCATTTAGGAAATTTCACCAACCACAGTTCAATACATTCTATAAAACTGCAACATCAAAGGCTGATCACTACTTGGGTCAGTGTAAGAGGTAAAAATACTACCTGCTATTAGGATTTCTTCTGCCTGGTGAAAGGCTGAAGAGTGAAGACTCCTGCTTTAATTTCAATGTCTGCATTAGGCATAACTTTCTGAGGGTCAGGAGGTCCTGTATAAATCCAGAAAGAACCTAACTACTGTTGAACTTTGTGGCAGGGCTAGCGTGGCTGATCCTGGTGGGGATCCCGGGGGGCACTGCACAAACAGCGACTAGCGCTCCAGTCGTATCATAGGATCGTCCCCTTACCAGCAGTGGCAGACTCATAGGCCGTAAGAACAAGGGCAGGAGGCCCGTGAGGAGGAATTCGGAAGGGGGATGATGGTGGTTGCACTGTGGCATGAAGAAGGAGGCAAGGGAGAGTGAGTCAGTCAGGGAGGAGGAGGAGGACCGCGGCTGGAGGAGGCCGACACGGCTGTGGTGACTGTGACCAATGCAGCAGGACCCAAGAGACAGCTGCATCTACTGGACAGCTCAAGGAGCAATACCAAGGAGCTGGCGCTACTCCCAAGGACCCAGGCAAAGGCGAGAAGGATGAGACAGCCTCGGCTCTGCAAAAGAGTTGCAGCTTCAGGCAAGTGACCCAGGAAGGGGTGCGCACAGTTGCCTGGTGGTTTTTTTCACAGGCATATTTGGTGGGGATATAATATTCCCTTGGTGTGCCTTGCAGGCATAACTCACTTCACTTGTATGAGCACCTTTTGGTTAAGTTTCCTTCGATAAATTCAGTCATTAGCTTTCATGCACAGTACTCCTTTAAATTGCTCACCAGTGAGAGGGAGTTGTATGAGTGCCATGAGCCTGGTGAATGCATGTCACTGTTGAACGGGGCTGCTGCGGAAAAATCCAATATCATCACTGAGGTATGTTAAGAGTAGTTTTTCAGAGTCTGCCTTGAACAGGGGATCCTGTCGGACAGATAAACACACTGCTGTGCAATTGGTGGAGGGTTGTTTCTATGACTATAGTCTGATATTTAAGGCCTCCATATTCTGTTTCCCAGAGGGTACCATCTAACCACTAGCGGAGCAGCAAGGAGAAGACCCCAAGAAGACCCTCTGAACGCGAAGAGGGAGCTTCAGATTTAACTATGGGTGTGTGCAGCTTGGCTGCTTCTGTTGAATGACGTTATTTAATAGAAACTTTGCATAGATCAACCAGCTGGTGTGGATCGTGTCTTATCTTTCTGTAACAGTGGTGTCTGAAGTGGGATTTCCATATCCCTTAACAGAAGGAAGTCATGGCCCAGCTAGTGACAATGGAAGACTTGATAAAGCAGCTGGTGGAGGGCCAGCAACATCTGCAACTTGTGGTGGAAGGACTGTCCAAGGCTGCCCAGCAGGACAGAGAAAATTTACCCTCAGCCATCAAATCCCCACCCACTGTAATTGCGGACAATTAGTTGATCCGGGACACCACCATACAGAGATTGACCGACACTATTGCCAGCACCAAGGTTCATCTGAACGTCCATAGTTTGGTGTTGCAGAAATACCAGGTGGGTGAAGATCCCAATCTTTTCTTCACCAATTTTGAAAGGGTTGCCACTACGGCAACAAGGCCCCAGAATGGTGGAGACAGTATGTCACACTCCTCTTATCAGGTGAGCTGCAAACGTCCTATGAAGCTGCGAATCCTACAAGTATAACATCGTATCAAGACATTAAAAGAATCATACCATTCAATGTTCCGAAAAGAGAAATGGAATCCCCAGGATAACCCCAGGGCATTGCATTACCGGGTCCAGGATCTCGGGAACCGCTGATTGAAACCTGTTAGTAGTAAATATGTTCTCTGATAAATTATACAAGCTCATTGCAATTCCAACAAAAAGAAGTACCAATGACCTATGCAGTGAAAACATTTGCTCTTTCATTCGCCCATTCTACCGCTGAGATACCATGACTTTTGCACAAGAAGATTCTAATTCACTTTTCTGAACTTCTGCATACTATGCTCCATGCATCGTACACAACAGGAATTATGCATGCTTTTGAATCAATTTGTTCTGACTTGTTGACTGGTTCTCTATCTATTTTTGGAACCATTCCTGCCTTTTTTGGTTTTCTGTTTTTGAAATTTTTTGTGCAATATCATGATTCTTCTTACTGTGGGGTGTGTTTTCATCATCTTTGTTCTGCTACAGGTATCAACATTAACAGTCCAAGCACAGTATTCTGAGGTTTGAGACTTAAAAGTAGGGCTGTGTGAAATGTGTGTAATTTACTTTCGCATAATTATGTGAAATTACGGCAAAATTACTTGCAATTAAGCGAAATCCAAATCTGTCATTTCACACTATATTTTAGTGTGAAATGCGCCCTCACATCAATTTTTGGTTTGAAGACTCATTTAAACAAAAGTACCACAAACAACAGCCACTCATGTTCTGTTTTTTCCACGTGCTCGCCGTAAATGTATACTATATATTGCACATTTTCAGAATATTTTTGCCATGAATTGTGTGGAATTACATGAAGTGGCCCAATGGTGTGAAATTTGGAAATTTTGGGTAACAAGAGTAACACAAAATATCTGAAATGATGCACATTATGCTGCTATCATTAACATTTTACCCAGGCCTTCGTAAAAGGGTGAAAATAGAGGTGATGGTTAGAGAAACACTGACAGAAACTTTGATGGTTTGGTAACAGCTTTGCATGTATTGGTAATTCTTCAGACATGCTTCTACTTGCGTACTAGCTCCCAGTACCACCTAGGGAGAGAACAGAGGAGATAGTTTTTTTAATATTTAAATTTTACTAATTTTGCACTCAAACAGCTACATTTACATATCCATTTTCTTATGTCATGTTTATGCAGTACAATTCCAGGCTTTCAACCTTGCAACCGTAGTACATTACTATGTATTTCAACATTTATAAACATTTTGAGCAGGTGCAACCTACATTTCGCCATGTACCCTTTCATCACACCCCTACTCCTTTCCTGCCGGGCTGAAAAGCAGTGTCACCCTCAAGTTCTCCCTTGCAGCAAAAACTCACTAAGGGGCATATGTATCAAATACCGTTATTGCGATTCTCAAATAGCGATTTTTAGAGAATCGCTATTTGAGAATCGCAAAACGGGATGTAATAAAAAATTCGCAAATATTTTGCGATTCCTATGCATTCTACATCGCATTTAAGGAATCGCAATTTGCGATTCCTTAAATGCATTCGCAAAATAGGGAATCGCAAATTTTGCGATTCCCTATTTTGCGAGGGCCTTTTGGGATGATACATCCCAAAAGGCTTTTTCCCGTTCGCAAACGGGCCGATTCTGAGAATCGGCCCGTTTGCGAACGGGAAATGGGCTTCATACATATGCCCCTAAGACAATAGCATTCAACCCTTTCGTCCAGGGAGCTAGCAGCTGATCACCTGGTCCTTGTTCTCCAGAAGCTGCTATTAGGCTGCAAGTCTTACCCTTCTAAATGATATTGTGGGTTCTCACTGCTAGATATTCTTCAAAATAATAGGTTTCCCCTTCATCCCACCAGACCCCCCTTTGCTCATCAACCTTCCTTGTCTTTCCATATCTCTGTGGCTCATGGTGGTCTGGCATTCGGGGACTGAAAATAATCTAGCCATTTCGGCCAACCACAAAAAAAACTTCTATTAGTTTGTCATCCCACCAGGTTTTTTAATGAAGACCTCTTCTGCAGTACCCATTCTATAATATCTTCAATCTAGGAACTTATCAGCGGCGGCCAGCTGCAATCCAGTGTATTGCTATCCTGCTTTTGGCAAATATCAAGCCCAACATTGTGAATTTCCTACTCATTTCCCCTCTATTTTCCTTGGTCTCAGCCCTAGTAAGCAGTGTTTAAACGGTAGGGTGTACTGCACGGCCCATGAAATGTTCTAACTTCCCTAGTATCTCCTCCCAATAGCCCTGTAAATATTGACAACTCCAAGCAAAATATACAAACTCTGCCCTCTCAGCACGATGACATCATGGGCGTCCACTGTAAATTTAGTATGATTTGGTTGGGCTGAAATAAGTCATATGAACATAATTATATTGAAGGCGTTTAAGTTGTGCATTACCAGACACAGGGGCATATTATCAAGAGATCTATCGCCGCTTCTTCGGCACATAACGCTGAAAAAGCGGCGATTTTATTATCGCATTATTAACAAGGACTCGCTAACCAGAGTTAGCGCGAGTTTCCTTGTGATAACAGCCAGTTTTATTTCACTTTGCATGTCAGCGAAATATATCGCTAATGACATGCAAAGTGGGCGTTCCTCACAAAACCTACATGCAAACATTCAGAAACCCAACTTCGCACTATTTACAATGCGGCCACGGACCCGCGAAACGATAAGAAAAGCCGCGCTAACCGCGGTTATCGCAGGATTCTAACACCTGATTGAAACCTGACTTAGCTATCTACACAATGGGAGGTGGATTGGCAGGTTAAATCCACACTCCCCTATCAGCAAGCTTTTCTGTAGCGCAGGTACATTATCTCCGGATTTCCCTCGCTAATGCAGATTATCGCCGTCTATCGCTGTATTTTACATCGCCTCAGTGCAAGGCATTGATGATATGCCGCTAACATGGCGAACTAAACCAGCGATAGACGGCAATAATGTAAAACGCGCTAAGCGCGTTTAGCGAGAACTATCGCTTGTGCTTGTTAATATGCCCCACAGTTTTTACTTCCATACACACTTCATCAGCCGTGTATGATGCAGGGGTCTGGGCATATTATAAAGCAGAGGCACTCCAATGCCTGGAAAATGACTTTACGCACAAACTGCTAGCTATCCCCAAAAAGACTGCAAATGTTGTGTGTCATGAGGAATTGGGATTACCCTACGTTGAGGATCAGATTGCCATAGCGCCACTCCTTCTATGAATAAATGTTGGCTGAATCCGGAGGCAACATTAGTAAGATTATATATCATTGATTTTCTAATCTTAGATAAAGCTATTGGATACCCTTGTTTGCATACTTAAAATGCACCTTTTATAAATTGGGCTAAGGGAAATGTTTTTAAAAGTCCAAAACCTAGGCACTAACACTATGGAGATCATAAAATAGATTGCTGAGAGCACAAAATATGCATGCTGTCGAGAATTACTTGCAGGGGGTAACTGCTGGAAACATTGACCCTTATTCATTGTGGATTGAAAACCCTATTTATAGGTAGTATTTTATATTGTTTAGATTAAACTTAAATTCATTCTAAAGTTGCTTTTCCATCCCAATGTGTCTGGCAGTGTGATTTGTGCCCAGGTCATTGTAATTATACAGAGAAACACAGCACTTGCCACTTTGTCCTGTTTCGCCCAACTTTCGTCAAATTGCTCCGAAGGGATCACAGAGTCCTGGAGCCCAGATTTCAAGGCAGTCTGCTTCTGTTGGAGACTTCCTGATCGACTCCTGCTTCCATCTTCAACATCTCCAGATTGGTTGCAACCTGGTTTTGGCGTCCCCTACATCCTCTTTTTTAAAACCTGTGCCTCGTAAGGCAAATATTAGACATTCCAGGTTAGGCCTGGGATTTTAAGAAAGATTGTCTTCTCTAGACATCTGCTTTGCAGTGTTACGTTTTATCAGGAGTGCACTAGTCATCAGAAAACTTTATGAACTTTTGCTCCCACATTGATAGTACTCTATAGAAATTATGTAATATACCTGTTATTGAGATACTTGTTATGTATGGCTTAAACCCTCAAGGAATACACAAGCTGGGAGGAAGTCGCATGTTTTGGGATGTTTTTATGTTCCTCTGTATCTTATGTTTTGTGACTGTTGATTATAATGAGTTTTACACTTTTTTTTAATGATTATTGTAATTTTATATGCAATTTCTCGCGATGATCTTTGCATGCAGAAATGTCTTATTAAAACTGCTTTTATGGCTCATGCCGGATAAAGACTGTTTTTGACCTTTGACCACCTCATAATCAATGCAAAGTCATTGTTATATGCCCGTAACTGAGCAAACATCCCTAGAAGTCAACACACACCCATAACTTCAAAAGTAATGCAAATCAACACAATCTAGTCTTGTGTGGAATACTAACATCAAATGAAAAAAGCGCAAACAATGAGCAAAAGTTAGGATGGATTGACATTGCATTAAATTTCAACACATAATATAGGTAACATTTGGAAAAAGTAGACCTTCTACACAATTTACCCTAAGGCTGTTGTATGAAGGAAGACAACTGTACTCAAGGGTATGCCTCAAATATAAAATGTATGCAAGATACAATTCAGTAGCTTTTACATTTGAAGACACAATATTAAATTGCATTTAACACCATCAAAGCGTATCATTATTTGCATTTGTGTTGTTCATAATGTCACCGGTATGGTAAATATGATGTCAAATAAGTTTTGCCAATTCTCGCAACGTGATCCAGTTGTTTTTTGGCCAGTGTTGCATTAATATCCTAATCGTAGTTAGAACAAAAGTAGGCCCCAAAAAGTAAGGCAAGCACTGGCAAATCCAATAGGTATCGTCAGTGAAACCTGCAAGCTTTGTAAATATTGTTTTACTCCTCCATAATGGTCACCACAAAAATGTGTACTTCTGCAGTGGTCATCTTTGAATGTATTTTAAAATATAAAAAAAAATCTTCTAGGGTTGTGGCCAAGCTGGCCAAGATGGTGGACGCTCAGAGCTCAGCTCCTGGTCGCCCATGCACAATCACCAATCAACCTGCGTGCTGACACATCTGATTCCTGCGGTCCCTGTTTATCCAAAGGGACTCTGGAGGTGCTGAGCACCATTTCTTGCTTTGGATGCACAACACCTGAGTGACCATAAACTCAGCACTACCACACAGCTGCAGGAAGATGGCGGCTCCGGCTTAGAGCTGGTTTCCATGCTGGGTCGCCCGCCTCCTGGACCTGCAGTGTGAGCTGCTGTTTACCCTGCCGGCTGTCCACGGACTGTGTGGGCTCACAGTAAAGAGAGGGCTAGGATTAAGCCATGGAGGGGCCCAGGCGAGACCTGATGAGGGAGGAGGCTTGGTGAAGGTGGCTGTGATTGGAAGCAGGGATCATGCCAGGTTGTGAGGCGGGATGCAGGATTTATGGCCTGACTCATGTCCCAGTGAGTACCCGGGACCTACATGGCCCATCTGCACCTGTTGAGAGACAGGCAGTGAGGGAGCCAAGATGGCTGGAAGGTGTTGAGTGGTGGCTGACTGCTGGTGGCCTGGGGTGAGCCCGTACATATGTTGAATGCAGCTGGAGGGCCCCATGAGCTCCCCTCACCCTTCGGTTGACCACACTGGGCCCCCAAGACCTAGATGCCCGGGACCTGTACCCGACCACCAGCCCTGATGCTATGCACATAACTCTCTGACGGTGACTGAGAGACTGGTTATCCTCGGTTTCCCTCCCCTTCCCCACTTGCTGCTATGTTTGCCGCCCAGAATAGACAATTGAAAGTAAGGGGTGGCCTGGTGTCTGCCTCCAAATTGTTGCCCTTGCCAGAAAGTTCCATTGGAAGAAGGTCTAAATGCTCATGCTGCCCACGGCCATCTTGGAGAAGCAAGTGGGTTAGGTACGGACAGCGACGGGGTGTCTGACAACCAGGTAGACCAGCCACTGTAACTGGATAGGTGCCTCTGCATGGAGGGACTCTTTAATGCCCTGGGCTAGGACCACTTGATTTGCCCTGGGTGTGTAGACTAGTGGTGTTGTACCGAGGAGGGCCCACCCTGTGGGACCTGGGATTTTTGGATTCTCTTTGGGATCTTGGGGCGTGACAGGCCCTCCTCTTCCCAGGCACAAACTAAAATGGGCGGTTCATGGGCCAGCAGGGAGCCTCAGCAGTAGGGACACAGCCTGTCCACCCTTTGAAGGTGGTAGTTATAAGCTTTATCCTTATAGGGAAGCCACCTTCAGCCTGTGTAGCAGGAGGTGTCTCCCCTTCTGTTCGTTCTAGCATTGGCCAGAGAGCGCCCGAAGACCCCCTCCCACCACCAGACTTCATCGGCCGGTTGGACCAGAACAAACCAGACTGCATTGACCAGCAGCCCCCGAGGCGGTGCCAGTGGGTAGTTTCACTTTTGCGCCTCCCTGCGCAGGATAAAGGTCTCCTGTGGCTCCCACATCGCGGAAAACATCCGTCAGTCTTCGAAGCAGGAGGTGTCTCCCCTCCTGTTCCTGCCTGCTTCAGCGCTGCGCAGAGAGCGCCGAAGATCCCCTCCCACCACCAGACTTTACCGGCCAGTCGGAACAGACTGGACCAGACTGCATTGACCAGCAGCCCCGGAGGCGGGGTGAGCTGGTAGTTTCACTTCTGTGCATCCCGCATCTTCGGGCAAAGCCCGGGCCAAGGACAGGCCCATCCGTGCCCGTCAGAGGCAGGGCTGGGCTACCACTCTTTCGCCTGACCTCTAGCTGAAGGTACTGTACCCCCGCCCTTGTTCCGTGCTGCCTGGGTCCCTGCCCCTACGCTACCTGCTGTCCCTGCACTGCCTGCTGCCCCTGCACTGCCTGCTGCCCCTGCGTTGCCTGCTGTCCCTGCCTCAATCAATCAATCAGTTTTTTATAAAGCGTGACTACTCACCCTTAAGGGTCTCAAGGCACTCTGGGGGGGGGGTGGATCTGTGGTTCAATCGAAGAGTCAGGTCTTGAGGTCCTTCCTGAATTGCGGCAATGATGGGGATTGCCTGAGGTGCAGAGGCAAGGAGTTCCAGGTCTTCACAGCAAGGTAGGAGAAGGATCTTCCTTCAGCAGTGGTCTTGCGGATCCGGGGGATGGTGGTCAGGGTCAGTTGGGCCTAGCGGGGATGTCTGGTGGGAGTGTAGAAGGAGAGTCAGTGGTTGAGGCATGCAGGTCCGGCGTTGTGGAGGGCTTTGTAGGCACGTGTGAGGAGCTGGAAGGTAATTCTTTTGTTGATAGGTTGCCAGTGAATGTCTCTCAGGTGGCAGGTGATTAGGCTTCAGAGTGGGATGTTCAGGATAAGTCTGGCAGAGGTGTCCTGGATGTTCTGTAGTTGCTTTAGGAGTTTCTGGTTGGTGCCGGCATAGAGTGCGTTGCCGTAGTCGAGTCTTCTATTGACAAGTGCATGGGTGACGGTTTTCCTGGGCTCGGTGGGGATCCACTTGAAGATCTTACAAAGCAGGCAGAGTGTGTGGTAGCAGGAGGATGAAATGGTGTTGATTTGGCGGTTCATTAAGAGCAAGGAGTCAAGGATGATGTTGAGGTTTCATGCATTGTCCATGGGTGTGGGGGGTTTCCGAGGTCTGCGGGCCACCAGGAGTCATCCCAGGCAGAGGGGGTGGAACCCAGGATGAGGACTTCGGTCTTGTCTGAGATAAGCTTGAGGCAGCTGTCTTTCATCCAGGTGGCGACTGCCTTCAGCCCATTGTGGAAGTTGCTCTTGGCAGCTGTGAGTTCATCTGTGAGGAAGAGAAACAGTTGTTGCCTGCTCATCGCACCCCTAGCAATCGACTCTCACCACTACGTCCTACTCGGCAACCTCAATTTCCACATCGACGGCCCCAACAACACCAACTCCATCGCACTCCTGGAGAACGTGAGCAACAACGTCCTCACCCAATTGGTCATTGAACCCATGCACAAAGCCAGACACCCACTCGATCCCATTTTCACCTCCAGCGACAGAATCAAATTCAGCCATACCACAGAACTCACTTGGACTGACTACATCATCGTACACTTCTCCATCACTGACACCCACCACATTATCAACTGGCATAAGATCTCCTCCCACCGCAGCTGGAGCAAGGTCACCGAAACTCAGTGGTCACAGGCCCTCACCACCTCCCAACCTGAGGCCTCAACAGACCTCAACCAGGCCGTCCAGAACTTCACCGCCTGGATCACCACCAGTGCCGACAGAGTCGCCCCACTAAAACCTACAAAATCCAACGAGATCCCCAAACATGCCAGCTGGTATACCCCAGAACTCAGGACCACCAAATGCAAATGCCACCAACAGGAGAAATGATGGCGTGCCACCAAGGACCCCACCGACATAGCAGCTCACAAAACAGCCCTCAGCGTCTATCGCTGGCACATCAAAGAAGCCAAGAAAGCAGCCATCACCACCTGCATCGACTCCGCAACCAACCACACAAAAGAACCCTTCAAAATAGTTAAAGAGTTCTCCAACCCAACAGCCATAGAGAACACCATCCATCCCTCCCAAAAACTCTGCGACACCCTCTCAGACTACTTCCATAGCAAGATCACCAACATCTACAACAATTTCAACATCCAACATGCCACCCTCAACCCCGAAGACCTCAACCAACCAGCGAACACCAGCCAAACCATCACCACCTGGTCACTGCTCTGCTCACCGCCCTGACCACCTCAGCCATCATGTCTTCCATTCACTCTGGGGTGCCCACCAACCCCTGCCCCCACCACTTCCACAATCTCACAAGAAACCCAATCTGCTCGCAACTCACCAGCATCCTCAACACCTCCATCTCCACAGCAACCTTCCCGAACAGATGGGAACATGCAGATGTCAGACCCCTCCTAAAGAAAGCCTCCGCTGACCCCAATGATCTAAAAAATTACGGTCCGATCTCCCCCCAGGCCTCTACCCGGCCAAAGTTCTCAAGGAAGCCATCAACCAGCAGCGCACCTAATTCCTGGAACAAAACCATCTACTGGATGCCTCTCAATCAGGATCCTGTGCCAACCACAGCACTGAGACTGTGCTGATTGCCACCACAGACGACATCAGAACAAACCTCAACCGTGAAGAAACCTTGGCCCTGATTCTCCTCGACCTCTCCGCTGCATTTGACACCGTCTACCACAACACCCTCATCAACAGATTCCACAACATAGGCATACAGCAAAACGCCCTCAAGTGGATCGCCTCCTTCCTCACAGGAAGCACAAAGAGCATCCGACTGCCTCTCTTCACCTCCGCACCCAAAGACATCATATGCGGCGTCCAATAAGGATCATCCTTCAGCCCCACCCTGTTCAACATCTCCATGACCCCCCTCGCAGACGTCGTCAGCTCCCATGGACTCAAAATAATCTCCTATGCAGATGACACTCAACTGATCCTCTTGCTCAACGAGGACCCCTTCAACGCCAAAACCAACTTCTGCAATGCCATGACCAATGTAGCCAAATGGAAGAGAGACAACTGCCTCCAACTCAACTCCGACAAAATTGAAGTACTGATCTTCGGGAAGAACACCTCTGCATGGGACCACAGCTGGTTTCCTGCAGAACTTGGACCCACACCGACCGAGCACGCATGCAGCATCATCCTTGACAGCCAACTGACCATGAAAAGACAAGTTAACGCAGTCACTTCCTCCTGCTTCCTCACACTGTGCATGCTCTGCAGAATCTTCAGATTGATCCCAAGCAACACGGGAAAGACCGTCACTCAGGCCCTCGTCACCAGCTGCCTCGACTATGGCAACACCCTCTACGCAGGCATCTCCACCCAGCTCCTCAGAAGACTACAGACCATACAGAATACTGCAGCAATACTCATCCTGGACCTCCCCCAAAGGAACCCACATTGCCCCGCACATGGGAGACCTCCACTGGCTCCCCATCCAGAAAGGATGCTGGTTCAAGTTCCTCACTCACACCTACAAAGCCCTCCACGACCTAGGACCTGCCAACCTCAACCATTGACTGAACTTCCAACATCCCCTAGACACCTGTGCTCCTCTCCACTCGCCCTCGCACAAGCCCCTGCATCCGTCACAGCCGCAGTGGTGGCTCCTTCTTATCCTACATTGCTGCCAAGACCTGGAACAACCTTCCCCTCCAGCTCCACACAACCCCCTTCAGGGCCGGACTGGGAACCTAAACCGGCCCTGGCAAACTGATCGGCCGGCCCCCCATGGGGGAGAGGGGGAGTGCGGCCGAGCTGTTTTCCAGGGCGGGTTTGGGCTGATTTTGTTACAGGGGGCCGATATTGCCGGCCCCCGGTAACAAAAACATCCCCCAGGGGTCCAAAACCGGCCCCAACCCTGGCGGCCCACCGGGAAAACGCCCGGTGCCCGCTAGGGCCAGGCCGGCCCTGGCCCCCTTGCTGGCAGACTTCAGAGAGAGACTCAAAACCTGGCTCTTCGACAGAGACACAGCACCTAGATACCCCTAGGGGTGACAGTGCTGCACTCCACAAATGCTTTTTGATTGATTGATCCTTCAGGCTATTCAAGATTCTAGTTCAGCACTGGGATCCAATATCGGAGAGGTAACGATTGATTTTGCTCTGCTGCAGGAGGATTTTCTGAACATGGTGGATAGATTATTGTAGCCTCAGCGCCGTATTTCAGAACTCGAAGACACAGTGCGAGAGCTCAGATCCGAAGTCGCCCACTTGTCGGAGACCCTCATGGACCGAGTGGAGGATGCAGAAAACAGGGCTGCAGAAGAAATCTCCGCTTCGTTGGCTTTCCGGAAGGTATGGAAGACAGCACCAGAGAGGCTCCTTGAACAATGGATCATCTTATGGATGACTACGGACCAACCATCATCATGCTTTATAATTGAAAGAGCACACAGGTCGCATGCACAGAGTCATCCGCTTCGTGCTCTGCCGCGTCCTATGATTACTGATTATGCTAAATTGCATACCTAATGTTCCCTACTACGTATAGCATAAGCGATCAATCTTTTATTTACCTAAAGTGGTTGAGGGGGGGGCCAACAACTCAGACAGATATCAGCAAAGTCGCCATTCCCGAAAAGATCACCAACTCCAAAGTGCAGTTTGAATATTTATTATAAGGTCAAAACAATTGGATGTAAATACATCTCAATAGCAAAGTATAGAGGTACAGAAAAATTAATGCCGAGCCAAGTTTACGAATTTAAGTAATTCGGCCCAAAAGACAGATGATTATAAATTCCAAAATCACAATGCAACACAGAATAGATGCGGTATTCAGTTCTCGACTCATTGAAAGAAATCAAAATCTTTCCCTACACTGCTCTACATGAGGGCCCTTCCTGTCTCTCTTCTATCATTCCCCAATGGTGTCAGCACGTGTTGACTTCCTAAGAAGTACTCACGTCAAATGGGTCGTTTTAGCTTATGGCTATGGAGCTTGCTCTAAGATGCTCCCTCTCCTCCGAAAGCTAGCAGAAGTCTGGTCTTGCTGTCCCTGCGCATCATACAAAAGATGGGATTTCAACCCACAATACGTCATTCTTCTTAAAACTTTCCATTGCACCTCTATGCAGTAGCTTTTTTCTTTCATGAAACAAATTTAATTAATGATATCTTCTTTCCAGTGGCCTTGGCTTTCAGACAGACCAGATACACAAGGCATCCTCCCTTCTCGCTTCCCAGCCATCTTCAGAGACATTCCGGGTCTCTCCTTAACTCTGAAAATAACGATGTGTATTCTTCCACCTGCAGTAGGATGAGAACATTCTAATTTCGAACACAACAACATTTAATTATTTATTTCTCAAGAGCAAGGAGAATCGAAACGTGTGACTTTGGGCCCATAATTCAGGCAACTTAAACTAACCACAATTACGGTGTATAGAAATAATATCGTCCTGCACATTATGCATGAAGGAATAGTAATATATACAAAGTTCTACTTAACTGTGTTCACTAGTTTCAACATCAAATGGTTCAAATAAATGTTCTTAATAGTCATACAACAGTGCAAACAATACGAATACATGAGAGTGCGTTTAAACCATGAGTATAGTGCACTCATACAAAATAGAGTGCTATCAGCACTCTATCAGTTCCCCCCTCTTATGACTAGTGTTATAACACCAACTTTCTATTCTTCTGTAGTTTTTCTCCTTGTAGAAGAGACCGACCTAAACAGAAGCTGTAGCTTGCCGTCCCTGTCTGAATCGTTCTAACCCCTTAAGGTGCTGGTAATGACTGTCCTGCAGTCGTTCAAGTTGGAGCTCTCGCTTTTTCGAAACAGTCTCCTGATGTCGTGCCCTTTGCCATTTGTAAGCCTTGATGGCTCCTAGTAGGACAATTATACAAATGACAGCTGTTATAATAGGCTTCAAGATATATCCCATTATTCCTTGTCCCAAACTTCCAAACCAACTGCCTATTTTCCCAAATCCTTTTCCCACTTGTTCCCAGAGTCCTTCAGCAGCCATCTCAAATATTGTTGATATATTTCCTTATATCCCGACTGTTGTCAGGAATATAAGTACAGCACTGTTGAACTTTCAATAATTTGCAGACTCCTCCGGCTTTTGCTAGCAGCACATCTAGGGCAAGACGGTTTTGCAAAACCATAGCCCTTATCGAAACCATCTCCCCATCTACAAGTAATAAAATCTGAGCTGTATTTATTGAGAGCTTGTCCACTAATGTTGCTAGCTTTCTGATTTTCAAATCATTCAGAATCACACCCATACTCGGTATCATAGCTCCAAATATGTCTCCAATCACTTCTCCTGCACTCACACCACGTTTTCCTCTGCGAGGTCTTTTTCTTTCTAGGGGCCATAAATCATTCACATGAAAAATCTTGGGAAATATCACAGCCAAATAACAAGTGCCATACCAATTTTTGGGCAACTTCACATAGGCATTCTTTCCACACACAAAATACACATTGGGCACTATTGTTATTTTGTCCAATAATGCTTTTCTAATTGATTCTTCGATCAAGAAGACGTGCTCACAATCACTTTCACCCACAAATATCTTGTCATAGGACGTGGTCGGGTGTCTAATACACAACTTCCCCTTCTGCTGGAAATCTAATGCTATGGGTCCAAAACTTCCCTTTGCTTTATGATCTAATTCTTCTTTAGTCCATGGGGTAACCTTGTGCTTTGGATCTGGTCTAAATAGAGTCTGTCTATGCCGATCTTCTATCTGATCTATAAATTTCTTTTCAATGTCAGTTAACATGCAGGTCAAATTGTGTCTATGGGCATAGGACGTATCTAAAGTAATGGTAGGCATGAAATACTTTGACATTCACTCTACTTCCTTAAAATAATCATATTTATTCATGTACTTAAGAACTGGGACTTCCGAGAATACCACATCATAATTTGAGAAATAGTACTCGAAGAGTGCCTTGCTATAAAACATGCTCAACAACACACTACATGTAATGCCATAGGTCAAAGGCAAATGATGGTATTGAATGCCTTCTTCTACTGAGGCTGGTAATTGCATACACACATAGCAATCCTTCGCTTCCATGGTATCCACATACTCATACAATAATCGAGCATACGCATTCAAAGTGAAATCACCCTTTGACAAATCAACATGTAATCTACGACTGGTTTCCTTAATCATTTCTAGATCCCTCACGGATGCATCCTCATCTATCTCAGAGATTGGTGTAGTAAGTGTTGCCTGTACCCTATTCTGTCCGACATTCCGAGATCCAACTAGAGATGTAACAATCACCACAGTTATAACAATAAGCACCACTACAATGAGGGTGCCAATGATGCACTTCTGTTTGCTTGTTGATTTTTCGGACACCATGGTTTCTACTGATCCGTTCCGAAGCACAAAAGGGAAAAACACAGTCTCTTTCTTTTTTCTTTGTTTAACAATGTCTTTCTCACTTCTTTCCTCCCATGCAATTAATGTCAAAGTTCCTTCGATTGATACTAAACCTATTGAAGAGATGTAGGCAGCCCTATTCCTCACTCCATCATCTACTAGAAAGTTCCTAAATTTAAATCTTCTTAACCTGGGGTCTAAGTTATCTTCTTTCTAAGGCCTAATGCTTTCTTTGGTTATAATTCAAGCTTCATCGTTAATGATATTTGATCCAAGTATTTCGAGGACAAGTTGCAAAATCTCCGCACGAATTTCTCCTAATTCTGGCGCGGTGATCTGTCGGCCAAATGAAGGGAAAACAAACTGAGTGAGGATCAGGTAACGCAATCCACTCAGCCTTGGAGGATTTGGAACTTGCAGAGTTAGCATTCCAAACGCTTCTATGCCTGGGACCAGCAACTGTATTTTAATCGAGAGGGTGTCCCCTCCGTAACTCACTGTACCAGGTCCCAACCTCCCGGACTTCGCTGGTTTCTGCATCTGCAGCCAGGTACGTCCTCTCAGGAGATGCGTATCTTTGAGACGCTATTCTTTCTCTTCTGGAGCGTCTCAGACCCTCTGGTCTTTCTTCAGCGTCACTTTGATCTGATTCAGATGTTTCAGGAATCGGAGTGAGATCTTTCTCGGATGCAAGCCTTATATTCAGCCTTTCTTTTCTTGCTGGCCACTTTTCCGCTCTGGCATCTGCTCTCCTCTCTTCCTCTTGATCTGATCCTTCTGCAATAGACTGCTCACCTTGATCTGGTGCAAAGTTCACATCTGCAACATCATCTATTTCAGGATCTGGGCTCAATTCAGAAGCACTCAGCTCTCGTCTCTGGTGCTCACTTGGCTGTTCCGTTTCATCCGAAACTCTTACAGCTGGGTCTGTGCCTTCGTCGTTGTCTGTGGCAGGTTCACACATGCTTCTCAGATCTAGGGGACTCTCTTCCTCCGCAGGCGCTTGAACTCGGCGAGTGTGGGAAGCATGGATCCAGTTCGGCAATCCTCCACACTTCACAGCAGTACTTGTGACCAATATCACCTGATACGGTCCTCGCCAGCGAGTATCAAGACAACTCTTCCTCACGTGCTTGCGAACTAGTACCCAATCACCTGGATTAAGATCATACAGCAGGTCTCTCGAGGTGGATGCAGTCGCAGGCTGGACCTGGTGGGATACAGAAGTAACCACATCAGCCAGTCCCTTACAATAATCCAACACTAAATCATCAGTGATGTTTATCAATGCTGTAGCTGGCACCATAGGCAAACGCATAGCTCTTCCGGTCCAAATTTCGTGAGGAGAAAGCCCTGTTCTCCTATCAGGGGTGCTACGCAGACTCATGAGCACCAGAGGCAGCGCATCTGGCCATTTCAATGAAGTTGACGAACACACCTTTGCCACTCTTGACTTGACGGTGCCATTAACCTGCTCTACAAGACCTGAAGCCTTCGGCCTGTAGCTACAATGCAGTCTCTGATCAATGTTCAAAGCAGAGCACAACAATTTCATGATTTCACTGTGGAAATGAGTTCCTCTATCTGTCTCCACTGATGTCGGAAATCCATATCTCGGGATCAATTCTCTTATCAACAACTTGGCTACTGTGAGACTGTCACATCGTCTAGTTGGATACGCTTCCACCCAACGCGAAAAGAAACACACAATCACCAAAACGTATCTCAACCTATTGCACCTTGGCATTTCAATAAAATCCAATTGTATCCTATTGAAGGGACCTCCAGATCTTCCAATGTGACTCATTGCAACCACAGTTCTCTTTCCAACATTCATTTGTTGACAAGTAGCACACCTGTGACATACCGCTTCAGCCCACACACGAAAGCGTGGATTAAACCACGTCTGCCTAAACACTCGCACCATAGCATCTCTCCCCAGATGAACTGCTCCGTGGATTTGCCTTGCCATCGGGCTCAGTAGACAATTGGGTAATACTGCTCTCTCATCTGTGGACACCCAAATGGCATCGTCTCTTTTTGTGCAACCTGCTCTGACCCATGAAGCAGCTTCCTCTTCTGCGACTTCATCCTGCAACTGCTTCACCTCATCCCAAGTATCGGCTATAGCTAACATCATGCTGAGCTCGGTCTCTTCTGTGCTCTCGCCTATATATTCTCCATTGAAAATACAAGCATGTTCAGTGCAAAATCGTGCTACTTCATCTGCATAATTGTTGCCCTTAGTGACAAAGTCTTCTCCTTTTCCATGAGCTGCACATTTAACAACTGCTATCTCTTTGGGCTTCTGCAAAGCTTCCAATAGTTGGCGCACATACTCGCCGTTACGTATAGGTGATCCTGAGGACGTTAGAAACCCCCTCTGTGACCATAACTGCCCAAAGTCATGAACTACACCAAATCCGTATTGACTGTCTGTATACACAGTCACTCGAATATCAGCTGCAATGATACAGGCACGTGTCAAAGTGACAATTTCGGCCACCTGAGCAGAGAATACACTATTTAAACAGGCAGCTTCCACTACTCCCATGATGGTGCACACAGCAAACGCTGCTCTCAAATACCCTTCATTGTCTCTTATACATGAACCATCAACAAAAAGGATCAAATCAGATTGGGGCAAAGGTTCATCGACAATGTCAGGTCTGGGTTTGGTAGATAGGTCAGTAACATCTGGGCAGTCATGCTCTTCACAATCCTCATCTCCTTCCTCTTCCGGAACAGGTAACAATGTAGCAGGGTTCAGGGTGGTACAACGTCTCAGGGTAACATTTTCAGCAGCCAAGATAACCTGCTCATACTTGGTAAGTCTGTTGTTGGTCAGATACTGTGTTTTCGTTCTGGTCATCAACAATTCTACTGAATGGGGCACATAAACAATGAGCGGATAACCCATCACTATGCTTTCACATCTTTCAATGCTGACACCGGTTGCAGCAACGGATTTCAGACATCCGGGCAACGCAGAAGCTACAGGATCTAATGTAGCTGAGAAATAAGCTACTGGTCTACGGGCACCCCCATATGTCTGTACAAGGACTGCTAACGCACATCCCTCCTTTTCACAGCAAAAGAGCGAAAATGCTTTGTTATAATCCGGCATTCCGAGAGCTGGAGCACGACAGATACTTTCCTTCAGCTCACGGAAGGCTTTCAAGCACTCGTCATCCCATGTTACCGGATCACTAACATCCTTTCGAGTCAGTTTCAACAGAGGCTTTGCTTGCAAGGAAAAATTTGGGATCCACTGTCAACAATAGCCGACCATTCCCAAAAACATGCGGACTTCTTTTTGTGTTTTCGGAGTTCCCATTTGCAGAATCGCCTCTATGCGATCTGGTGACACCCTTCGTTTTCCTTTCTCAATCCGGTGACCTAGGTACTGAACTTCAGACAAACAATACTGCAATTTGTTTGGAGACACTTTGTGTCCATTCTCTGCCAAATGATTCACCAACGCCACAGTGTCAATCCTGCAAGCATCCTCAGTCTCTGAGGCGACCAAAAGGTCATCTATATATTGCACTAAGACTGAGTTTTGGGCCATCACCAGTCCTTCAAGATTCTTTTTCAGACATTGACTAAAAATGGAGGGGCTTTCTGTATACCCCTGAGGAATTCTTTCCCATGTTAAGACACGATCGTCTATCATAAACGCAAATAAAAACTGGCTTTCTTCATGCAATGGTATGGTGAAAAATGCATGACACAAATCTATCACTGTAAACCATTCTCCTTTGCATGGTATCTGGAATAGAATAACAGCTGGATTCGGTACCACAGGACAACATGGGATCGCAATTTCATTAACCCGGTGCAGATCCTGCACTATTCTGTACTTGCCACTTGACTTCTGCAGTCCCATGATAGGTGAGTTGCAGGGACTTCCTCTTATCTCCTTAAGAATACCTTGGGCAATCATAGTCTCAATCACAGGTCTTATTCCGGCCACAGTTTCTGGAGTCAATTTATATTGTGGCGTACGTGGGAATTCAGCATTGGGTTTGACCTGTATCTTAACTGACTCAACCCCTCTCATCAGACCTACATCCTCGCCCGTAAAATCCCACACTTTCGGATCAACTGAGTCTCTCAAGTCATGTGGCAATTCTGCTATTGTGAGCACCACAAACATTTCTGCACACAGACTCATGTTAGCCATTTTAAAATCAGCATCATCATCATATGTTTGCAATTCCACACCTCTCGGAGTGCACGATATAGTACAATTGAGCTTGCACAGAAGGTCTCGTCCCAAAAGACAGACCGGACTTGAATTGCACACTACAAATTGGTGTTTATCTCGAAATGGTCCTATTCTCACGGGTAATTCATTTGTCAATGGATTGGTCATTTTCTGATTGCTAACCCCCACTACTTGAATCGATCGTCCCGAAAGAGTTAAATTTGGGACTACTTCAGTTCTCACCGTGGAGCGAGCAGCTCCAGTGTCTAATAAGAAGGTAACAGGATAGCCATTCACATCTGCATCCACAAACGGCCCACTCTGATCTACTTCTAGGATTGCATCTAAGGTAACCCTGGGCAAAGTACTACGCTACGTTCGCGTAGTTTGCGAAGTTTGCGCTACTTCGCACTACGCGAATTGCACGTAGCACAGTGCAAACACGCGTAGCGTAGCGGTCATTTTTTGCTTGCTCGCGGTCCTCAACGTCAAGTTGGCGACCGCGAGCAAGCAAAATGTCATCCCGGCAAGACTTTTTCCTCGTTGACGCGGGGAGGTCAGGTTTCTCATTGCGAGTGGTCGCGTATGCTCGCGACCACTCGCGATGAGAAACTACCAGTCCGCGTTGAGAAAGCTGCCGCTCGAGTAGAAATCTACTCGAGCGGCAGAAAACGACCGCTTGCACTGTGCAAGATGCGGTTTGCACTGATTGCACAGTGCGGACAAGCATCCGGCACTGTGCAATCAGTGCGAACAGCATTTTGCACAATGCACTGCGCAGTTCGCGTAGCTACGCGTAGCTCGCGTAGTGCGAAGTGCACTTCGCGTAGCTATGCGTAGCGCTACTACGCGGACTACGCACAGGGTTAATCTAAGGTGCATTCCTCGTGCACCCCCCTCTGACGCTCTTGTAAATCTTGATTTTGATCAAATCTATCTTGTATTTCAAAGTAAGGCATCTGATGGTATAACTGATTATGCATGGGTATCCTAGGAGGTTGAGGTACTTGCACTTGCGGCTCATATCCTCCTCCATACATAGACCTGGGTCTTGTCACAGTATTGACAGTCTCGGACAGCTGTCCCTCTCCTTCCATCTGTATCTGATTTGCTGGATTCAATCTACACTCGCGCTTCCAATGCCCGATTTTGTGAGAATAGTGACAGGCAGTGACCCTTTTCTGTTGGGCCACCCAGTCACTTGCGCCTGGATCCATTCCTCTTCCTCTACCCTGACCAGGTTGGGTCACCATCTGTTGTCCCATTCCTCTTCCACCTCCTCTACCTCTACCTTGACCTCCTCCAAACCCTTGCGTCATATCAGCGTTTCTCAACTGCACCAATATCAACTTGTCCTTCAATTTCTTCTGTGTCGACTCCACTTGATCACTGCAATATTTAGCATAACGCAGAATCTCGTCCACCGACTTATTCTGCCAACATATCAAATGATGCTGTATCATCAAACTAATGTCAGATTTCAGTCCCAACACAAACTTCGAGACAAATTGTCCTATATCTTTCTGTTCAATTGTATCCAATCCACTATGCTGCTTAAAAGCTAACAATAATCTTTCGTAATAATCATGTACTGATTCCTTAGAGTCTTGAGTGGTGCGATCAATCTCCAACCAATCAACAATCTGAGGAGCTACCTTCGATTGCAACAATGTAATCACTTGCTCATATTTTCTCATTACATCAGGTGAAGGACCATGAGTCAATGAATCTCTAGGTGGCTCTGCAGTAGGTCACTCAATGGCAATCTTACATTCTGCCCACAAATCCGCTGGCACTACTATATCAAACAAGGTGTTTAAATCAATCCACAATTCTTTCGAAATCTTTACAAACCGATCTATTTGCTTGTACCACTCAGCAGGTTTTTCCCTCAGCCGAGGAAAATCATTCGTAAATGCTGCTAAATCACCCCTGCTCCATGGCACATGTACATACCCTCCATTCTGTACCTCCCCGAGGGGGAAATTTCCTGCAGCTCCCGTCCCTCCACCCAGAGGCGGAGTATTTCCTATTCCAATCTTGAAGCTTTTCTTTTTGGTCCATCTTTCTTTCCATTTATCTAATTCTTTCCATGTCCGCATCCCTATCACTAGTTCTCTAATTTGTGCTTTTAATCCAATCATTCACTTCTCTTCCAAATCCTTATCTGTGTAATTCAATCTGCTAGAACCCTGTATCATCTTGGTCTTTGACAAATCAACCTCATACCTTTGTGCCAAAAGCAACAATGCATCATAAGCTCGTTTGGCCTTTCTTGTCATGTCCTTTGCTACGAACAGTAGTTCGCTCGAGTCATACGTATCAATTCTGTTCAGGGGTAGATTACCTTCAATCACCTCGTCTAGTTCTGCCTTTAATCGTACCACATCTAGCATTGGTGCTTTTATTGCACTTTTTAACACTTTCTGAATTTCCTCGTTTTTTGTATTTTCCCTGTCACAGCTTTGGGTTCTCTTAGGAACTGCACCCTCTTCTATCTTCGAAGCTGAGCGTCTATCTCTTCCCAGCTTCGACTTCTCCAATGGTCACCTGCACAAATAACCTGTGGCCCAAACAGTACTCTAGGCGCTTCTTGTCTCTTGCTTGTCTCTTCCCTCGGCATCATTGACTCTCTCACACGCTCACAAGCTGATCATACCTGCCGTGAGGGGAACGGCTTGCAGTCTCAGTTTTTTCCGCCGTGAGGGGAACGGCTTCAATTTCTACTAACTCCACGCCGTGAGGGGAACGGCCTACACTTCCCAGCAGCCCCGCATTGGCGCTGGGATACAGCGTCAGCACAGGCGCCTCCCGCCCCCTGCCAGGACAAAAGCGCGGCTGCCCTCCCGCAGTGCGGGACGCGCTCACAAGCTGATCATACCTGCCGTGAGGGGAACGGCTTGCAGTCTCTGTTTTTTCCACCGTGAGGGGAACGGCTTCAATTTCTACTAACTCCACGCCGTGAGGGGAACGGCCTATACTTCCCAGCAGCCCCGCATCGGCGCTGGGATACAGCGTCAGCACAGGCGCCTCCCGCCCCCTGCCAGGACAAAAGCGCGGCTGCCCTCCCTCAGCGCGGGACGCGCTCACAAGCTGATCATACCTGCCGTGAGGGGAACGGCTTGCAGTCTCTGTTTTTCCGCCGTGAGGGGAACGGCTTCAATTTCTACTAACTCCACGCCGTGAGGGGAACAGCCTACACTTCCCAGCAGCCCCGCATCGGCGCTGGGATACAGCGTCAGCACAGGCGCCTCCCGCCCCCTGCCAGGACAAAAGCGCGGCTGCCCTCCCGCAGCGCGGGACGCGCTCACAAGCTGATCATACCTGCCGTGAGGGGAACGGCTTGCAGTCTCTGTTTTTTCCGCTGTGAGGGGAACGGCTTCAATTTCTACTAACTCCACGCCGTGAGGGGAACGGCCTACACTTCCCAGCAGCCCCGCATCGGCGCTGGGATACAGCGTCAGCACAGGCGCCTCCCGCCCCCTGCCAGGACAAAAGCGCGGCTGCCCTCCTGCAGCGCGGGACGCGCTCACAAGCTGATCATACCTGCCGTGAGGGGAACGGCTTGCAGTCTCTGTTTTTTCCGCCATGAGGGGAACGGCTTCAATTTCTACTAACTCCACGCCGTGAGGGGAACGGCCTACACTTCCCAGCAGCCCCGCATCGGCGCTGGGATACAGTGTCAGCACAGGCGCCTCCCACCCCCTGCCAGGACAAAAGCGCGGCTGCCCTCCCGCAGCGCGGGACGCGCGCGGGCGAAGCCCGGGCCAAGGGCGGGCCCGTCTGCGCCCGTCAGCGACAGGAAGAGGCAGGGCAGGGCCACCCCCCTTGGCTGTATATAAGAAGAACAACGGAGAATCCTGGTAAGGTGAATCATCGTTTGCTATAAAACATTGCTATCGCTTATGTCTCATTACTTGCGGGAAAATGGGCAAAAGGAAGCAACCGTACTCCACGGGAAAACCACATACAGATAATATGCCAATCACGAAGTATTTAAAATCTGCTGTGGGAAGGATTGACAGTGAGATTGTTCTTGTGGAGGAACAATTGGCGGCGACAAAAACAGCACTTGATGCCGCCTTGGTGGTATCGGTACATGAGACTCTAGAAGATTGTTGTGAGGCCACGAATCAGGTGTCTATTGGTAAAGAGAGGTCTATAGAACTAGAGGTTGTGCCAGATAGACAATTTGTGAATAAAAAGGCTACACCCAGGAAATTAGATAATCGGTGTATATTAACAACATCGCTGGAAATTACAGCCCTATCGGATAATATAGATTTAGTTATACCACCAGCAAAAAAGGCTAAACAAGTGCCGAAATTAAAACCTAGTTTTGATGACAGTAAGAGTGGGAAACCTAGACCGAACCAGAAGGTAAACAAAGGCGGTAGGTTAGATAAACGATTAAAGGAGGGGGAAAACCTAAAAGGAAATGATCAAGTGATCGATAACCTCGAGACATTATCTAAAAAATTGCATTCTAAACTGGACAATATTGAACGCCGAGTAATATCAGAGATTAAATTGGTTCAAAAAGATGTAACCTCCCTAATGAACCTGGTAATGGGACTCATCACTCCAAAAATTCTACTTTACCATCCGTGAGTGATAAATCAACACCAAGGCAAAAAGAAGCCCCAACTGTTGTTCAGCTAAAACAAAGTTCGACCAAACCTATTACGGGGGAAAATATACAATTTTCACAAGATCAAAGATCATCAAATGTACAGCAATTTCCCCCCATATGCCCTAAAGAAACCGAGAGAATGGTTGATCCAAGCAGAACTGTGAATATAGACACTAATACTAACACGGAAGAACTTCGACAGTTAGCTTCTTTACACCTTCCACCACAGTCGACACCATATGTTATCATACTTAAAAATGTGGCTAGGTTGGAGGATAAGAAGCTTGAGTCCTATGAGTCATTAAAAAATAAAGTGATATATTGGTTCACAGCGAATACAAATATGGATAGAAATGTTTTGTTAAGAAATATAATAATGTTGAGAAGGGTGAGTTGGGTGGGTAGATCCATGAAACAATGCGTAGGAGATTGCATAGTAATAAACTTCCGTAGCAGGGATCTGGTTAGAGATTTGTTGGAGGTACTTGCATATAAAGTTGTAGCAATGAATTCTAATATAGCAATGAATCCTAATATAGCTGAAGATATAATTGCTGTCCCGCTGGGCTATTTTTACAGGATAACCGACAAGACCAACAAAGTCAATGGTCCTAATTCTAATGTGTACAGACCCATGATAAATGTTTCTACATACAATAGGTATGAACCATTACAATCCTGTAGTGAGATTGATTGACATAGGGAGGATGCTGAAATTGATGTTATTAGAGCTCCACTATACACCCCGATGGTAAACAAGCCAGCAGGCGGCTTATGTCCGCAAATACTAATTAATGTACAAAATGTTTCCACCATTACCAGGGAAGATACCCCCTCTAGGGATATGGAGGAGGCTGCTGGAGACTATTTAATTGTACAAAATAACAAAGCTACTAACATTATGTCCTGGAATGTAGCAGGAGTTAAAAATAAGATAACTAATGACGACTGGCTTGAAATTATAGAGGGATGTGAAGTAATTATGATCCAGGAAACTTGGATTACTGAACCTTTTTTATTAATGGTTTTAAAGTAATTTGTACTAACGCTAGCCCGTCTAGAAGGGGGAGAGCAAAAGGAGGCCTGGCAACATTAATAGCTGTAACTGCGCCTCTAACAGTAAAGGAAGTTAATATTAAGTCACAATATTATCAATTAATACAACTTTATTCGGAAGGGAAACAGACAATGGTGTTAATTAATTTTTATAATAATATTTTTGATGTTACTAGACCAATGGTAATTAAGGCCCTAGAGGAAGATCTAGAGCTTTTTTTAAAGGAATTGGGAGGGGAGTATACACTTATCTGGGCGGGTGATTTTAACTGTGAAATTTGTGAAATTTTGGTAGGTGAACAATGTGGGTTCAGTGATTGCTTTGGAGATCGAATTCCCCATTTTCCACATGATGCTTATGGGGATGAAATAAATAATAGTATCTCAAAATATAATCTAGCGATTATAGAACCCGATATTTTAGAGGGAGAAGTAGCGAAACACACGTATGTAGGAGGTAGATCAGCATCAAATATTGATCATTTTGTTATATCTATTAAATACAAGGGTTTGGTGGAAAAATGCTCAATTATAGAAACACTGCATAGTGATCATCACCCACTGATTCTGACATTGAGACTTAACCTCTCACAAAGATTGAGGGGAAAGGCTTCAAATTCAGAATTAAAATTCAAAGGAAATAATGGAGTATCCATTAAGTGGTCAAGTGTAGATCCAACAAGTTTTCTAAATAACTTAAAAGGGAAAATACAAAAGGAAATTAGTATCTGCATGAATAATTTTTCAACAGATGCAGAAACTATAAACGCTTTTAGTAATATTTCTATGGAGATAGCGGGTGATTTAACATTTAAAAAGAAGCATAAGGCCTGTGATAATAACCCAAGATGGTTTAATAAAGAATGTTCCAAATTAAATAGAGATCTGAAAACAGCCCTAAAAATAAAACCTAGGGACAACGTTAAAATAAGTAACCTAAGGAAGGATTATAGGAAAACCTTAAACGAACGAAAAGGTGAAATACGGGAGGATGCATGGGCAAGCCTAGTAGAGGCCGCAGAAACAAGAAATGCTGCACTATTTTGGAGAACAATAGATTACCCGTTTTTTAAAGATGATGCAACAGGGAGAATAGAAATAGCTGTTCCCCCTGAAGACTGGATGATCCATTTTGAGAGTATTTTTAATCCAGAAGCAGTAAAAATTAGCAAAATAAAGAACGGTAATTTTATTTTAGTTGACCCCGTAGAAATTTTACCAATTACCTCTGAAGAAATTAAAATCGCCCTCTATAAAAGTGCTAGCAGAAAAGCCGCTGGCCCAGATGGGGTACCCATTGATATTTTTAAATGTAATATGGATTATTGGACTCCGATCCTTTTAAAGGTTTTTAACGCTGCGATAAGGGGTTTTCTGCCAGTATCTTGGACAGAAAGCATTATCGTACCAATTTTTAAAAAAGGAGATAGAGGGAAAGCAAATTGTTATAGACCCATATCCCTTCTGGACTCAACCTCGAAATTAATGGGACGAATTCTTTTGGGGAGGTTGGAAGAATGGGCTAACGAACATAATATTCTTTCTGAAGTTCAGTATGGGTTCAGAAGGCGAATTGGAACTGTAGAACAGTGTTTAAATTTGGAATTACTTATGGGAAAATATACTCTTGCCAAGGAGGGGGCTCTTCATCTTTTCTTTTTAGATTTAACAAGTGCGTTTGACCTCGTTAATCATACTAAATTATGGCAAACCCTGAATGAGCAAGGAGCACCCACTGATATTATTTTATATTTGTCCCAAATTTATTCATTTTTAACCTCAAGAGTACGTTTTGGAATAAAGGGTGAATGCACTGAGGATTTTAGAGTTACAAGGGGAATACGCCAGGGCTGCGTACTGGCGCCACTGCTCTTTTCTTTATATATTAATAACATAGATACCTATTTACAAAATGAAAATGCAGATACCCCAAAAGTTGGGACACGCAACACTCCAGTTTTACTTTATGCCGATGACGCTGTCCTCCTATCGATGACAGCGAATGGCTTACAAATTTTAATTGAGAAGTTTGCTGAATTCATGTCAAAAAAGGATTTAAAGTTAAACCTTACTAAAACATTTGTAATGACATGCGGGAAATCTAAGTTGAAGCATAAAAAACATCATGCTGGAGGTGTAGTTATAGGGAGAGTGTCAACGTTCTCCTATTTAGGTCTTATATTTAGTAGTAAGGACTCATGGAAACCTCATATCGACTCATGCAATCTGAAATTTCTAAGAATAATTGAAGGAATTTTCAGATTTGCGGCAAAAATAGGAAATAACCCATAAGGGAAATTCTCACTCTATACAGAACTAAGTGTGTGACTGGTGTATGCCATGGGTCAGCGATATGGGGAAGAGCAAATATTACGTCCTTACAAACACAGGAGAATAAATTTTTTAAAAGAGTATTGGCTGTCCCGAATTCTACAGCCAATTTTATAATACATATAGAACTGTCAGTATCATATATTAATGATTTTATAAATATTGAGGGACTTATCTTCTGGCGTGGGCTATGGGCCAAAAGGAGACCAAATTTACAACTGACCTGATAAAGGACTGTCTGGCTCTTGACCACTGTAAAAAATTCCTTGGCTAGAGCATATCTCTAATTTATTCAAATATTGTAAGTTGAATTTTAATAAAATGGATCTAGAGTCTATTCTGGATATAAGTAAGAAAGATCTGAAGTTGAGATATACTCTGGCCAGTGAACAAGACAGACATGATGATACAAGACAGAAGCAAAGTGTCATTACTTATTGTGAAATTCCCTTGGTGGAGGGTATACAAACATATTTAACCCTAGTAAGGAATACCCAACACAGATATTATTTAACAAGGCTTAGACTTGGTACTTTACATCACTTATTTGCATTCTCCGATAAGGAAAGGTGGTTTTATAATTTACCGAATTGCCCGTGTAATGGAAACACACCACAGTCCACGTTGCATTTTTTACTATTTTGTACCTTTTATAGTGATATTAGGAAAACTGTTTTAAAACCACTGTTCATAACTAACAGGCTCTTTGATTATAAACATGCCTTTATATTTTTATGTAGCCTGGATAATATGAAAATCGTCTGTTCAGTTATTTGTTATATTGTAAAAGCACTTAGGAAAAGAAGAGAACTAACATATTTAGATGCATTATTATATGAGAAATCCAATGAGAATAATTAGATCTGTTTAATATTGAATTAATTTAAGAAATAGTATGTAGAATAAGCACATTTGAAAACATGAGAAATTATTATTAAATGCTATATAGTTGTCTATTTTTAAATAAGTGTATATATTTTAACTGTGTATAAGGAGGAAATTTTAATATTTTCACTGATAAATTATGTTTGCTCCCTCTAATGAATTATTGATATGTTATATTTGTCTGTTTTTGTAGTATGCTTTTATGGTTGTACATTTTTACACCGAATAAAGCTGAATTGACTTGACTTGACTCTCTCACTGGTTGAACCCACATTCGAAGGTCAGACCTAGAATTCGCTAGAGCTCCTGTTCGTCCTCGTTCTGTCCCACTATCCATTCTTGATGGATCAGCTGTAGCTGGCAGTGGAGTACTAGATTCCACTGGCATCCGACTTAAACCTGTCCCACTCATTGCAAGGCTCCTCCGGACATTGTCTCTTCCCCTTCACTTATTTGCTGTTGACTGTCATCGGTTCTTTCTCTAGGAGTATATATTGGAACCACTGGCCCTATTGTAACTGGTACCGACAAAGCATCTGGTAACTGCATGTTTCCTGCAGGTTGTACTGGCTCAGAGTTTGGATACCTCATTCCTCCAGACCCTCCCGGAATGCGTACCATTGTAATCTTGCCTCTTACTCCTGCTGATTGTTCCTCTGAACCCGGTTGTCCCACACCTAAAAGCTCTTCTGATGGGCACAACCTCTCTGTCTCTGATCTAGAGTCACACGGTGGAGGACGTTCTGCTAGCAATCTATCAAGGAAGCTGTCATCTGTATCACTGTCCTCCTCCGTCGTCATTTTCCCTTCAGCCCCCTCTCCTAACGTAAGAAATGGGTACAAGCGTTCTCCCTCTATGGTGTCTACTCTCCATCTTTTCAACTGGGCATCCCATCTAGCATCCTGATATGCCTTCATTGCTTTCCTCATTCTTCCTCGTGAAGCCTCTCTCCTTTTTGCTAGGGCAGCTCTCATCCATGCATCTAATGCCTCGAATTGTGTGGGTCTAGGGGGAGGTTTCAGTGCATTAATCACCCCCCTCAGCTGGGTCAGCACTTCCATACGAAAAGACCCATAACGAGGGAAAGCCAATTCACCCTCTTTCTCTGTAATTTTATGCCAATTCTGAAGCCACACTATAGTATGAAGTCCTACATTCGCTGCCATGTAATGTGCCGGTGTGTCTTCTGGCGGAGCTTCTTCTCCTACCCGAGTCACTACCCCTGTGTCACCTCTACACACATCTTGCAATACCCTAAAGCATCTCATTGTAAAATCGATCAATTGCAAGCCCAAAATACGCTATTCCACTGCAAACGAACGTCCACCAATCCCAGCGCTGCGTTACACCAACCAACCTATCACAGTACGGTGCACCCTGACGTCACTTCTCACTCCTTGCAGCGGCTCACCTGCCTTTACAGTTTCACCGCAAACTCGCTTACACACATTCGTACCACAAGTAACTGTATATCCAAAAGTTATTAAACCAAGTAACTGTTCCTACACAATTACAATAACTTACAGTCACATAAAACAAGTAATTGTCTGTCACTAAAGATCGATAGAACACTCTCACAAGAACATTCAGCCGTTGTGACCCCCGACCTGCGTTGGTCACTCAATCGCCATAGTCCACCCCCGGTACCTGAGGCTTTCTACCGCGACCTATTCCTCATTCACACAAAGTTCCCTAACACAAGTGGATCGTCGATAGCGCTTCACAACACCCACATTTGATCAGACAATTACAATACAAAACTATCCCGGGATCTTGGACTTCTCTTGAGTCCGCTCACCAAAACTTCCTGCTCCGCAAGTGTCCGGACCAGTAAACCAAAAACCACATTCACTCAACATACATCCAAACTCAGCAAGACATCACACACTTACTCATCACCGCAATCTAACACCACAATTCCTTTCATACTCACGCCACCATTGTTTCCGCCGCACCATCAACGTCCGCCGGTCTCCGCCGTCTTCCGCTCCACTTCAGGGCTCTTCGAGCATCAACCCTACTCCTGATTACTCCCCTCACCTTTGAGATAAATCACTTTAGAGGTAAACCATCCTCTGCTACCATTTGATTACGCTAAATTGCATACCTAATGTTCCCTACTAAGTATAGCGTAAGCGATCGATCTTTTATTTACCTAAAGTGGTTGAGGGCGGGAAACAACTCAGACAGATATCAGCAAAGTCGTCATGCCCGAAAAGATCACCAACTCCAAAGTGCAGTTTGAATATTTATTATAAGGCCAAAAACAATTGGATGTAAATACATCTCAATAGCAAAGTATAGAGGTACAGAAAAATTAATACAGAGCCAAGTTTACGAATATAAGTAATTCGGCCCAAAAGACAGATGATTATAAATTCCGAAATCACAATGCAACACAGAATAGATGCAGTATTCAGTTCTCGACTCATTGAAAGAAATCAAAATCTTTCCCTACACTGCTCTACATGAGGGCCCTTCCTGTCTCTCTTCTATCATTCCCCAATGGTGTCAGCACGTGTTGACTTCCTAAGAAGTACTCACGTCAAATGGGTCGTTTTAGCTTATGGCTATGGAGCTTGCTCTAAGATGTTCCCTCTCCTCCGAAAGCTAGCAGAAGTCTGGTCTCGCTGTCCCTGCGCATCATACAAAAGATGGGATTTCAACCCACAATACGTCATTCTTATTAAAACTTTCCATTGCACCTCTACGCAGTAGCTTTTTTCTTTCATGAAACAAATTTAATTAATGATTTCTTTCCAGTGGCCTTGGCTTTCAGACAGACCAGATATGCAAGGCATCCTCCCTTCTCGCTTCCCAGCCATCTTCAAAGACATTCCGGGTCTCTCCTTAACTCTGAAAATAACGATGTGTATTCTTCCACCTGCAGTAGGATGAGAACATTCTAATTTCGAACACAACAACATTTAATTATTTATTTCTCAAGAGCAAGGAGAATCGAAACGTGTGACTTTGGGCCCATAATTCAGGCAACTTAAACTAACCACAATTACGGAGTATAGAAATAATATCGTCCTGCACATTATGCATGAAGGAATAGTAATATATACAAAGTTCTACTTAACCGGTTAACTGCTTAGAATGTTCCGCGCCAGTGCGGAACGTTCTATTAAGCGGGCGGGGCCGCGTCGGCCAACGGACGTGCGCAGCACTACCGAGGTAGTGCTCGCGACGGCCGTTGGCCGACAGAAGCACTTAACGGGTTAACTGTGTTCACTAGTTTCAACATCAAATGGTTCAAATAAATGTTCTTAATAGTCATAAAACACTGCAATCAATACGAATACATGAGAGTGCGTTTAAACCATGAGTATAGTGCACTCATACAAAATAGAGTGCTATCAGCGCTCTATCATTACCAAACTGTTAAGTTAAACTACTGAGACAGTGATGCAGTTTTAAAAGAGCCGTGTAACCCGGAAAACTACTGATGGAGCAGGGAAAATAAAAAATTTAACCCCTAACAAATTTTATAATTAATTAAATAAAATGTTCGTTTAAATGTATTAATCAACACTGTATGTGTGGGAATGGTAATATGCCAATGTATGTGCTAAATAATCTATTAATGGATGTCCGTGTGCCTAATTATAACGTAAAAATAAATGCGTACTAAATTAAAATAAATGCATGTTTGTGCTTCATAGAAATAAAACGTGTCGTTGCAAAAACAATAGTGATGGTAAGTAAGGAACAGCTTAAATGTTGCTTTCTGCTAGGTAACAACTAATTGGGGTACGTAGACGACGGGAGGGAAACGAAAGGGATATTTTTCTCTATTTTAATTATGTTTTGTTTGCCTCAAATTAGTGCTTCTAAAAGTATAACCGAGTGGCGATGTAAAATGGCCGCCAGTGGGAAGATGTGCGCAGGCGCAAAGGGGACACGTGATATGGGATGAAAACGGAGAAAAAAGCTAAAAACCTCGTGAGGTTACTGAGACGCTTGGATGCAAGAAATGGTCAAGGCTGGTGTGACCTAATTGAACTGATAGTGTGCCATGATGATCAGCAGAAGGCCCGTGGGAAACAAGTTTAAGAGAAAGGACAATGACTGCGGAGTTCTCAAATGTGTCGAAAGAAGTTACAAATGAACTGATCGAAACGGATGAAAATGTTTAAGCGTATGGGAAAGGAAATGATCCAAGGACCCTTGAATCCAAGAGAACTTGATTAAAAGAATGAATAAGCTGACATGCATGGACCAATGAAAGAAAAGCGTGATATTAATGTTGCAACAGTTAGTTAGCAAAGTTAGAATTAGGGTATAAGAGGGCCTACTCTTAGTGGGAGGGAGTCAGTCGCGGTTGCAGTCACAGTCAGGAGAGGAGTTGAAGAGTCGTGTTGGTGGCTTCCAGTGCTGGGTGGTCCTGATCGATCCCTTGCTGAGCGGGAGATGCTGAAAGACTGTTAGATGAGACGGGTTGCAGGTAGCTGATGCTGACGAGCTGAAGTTGCTGTTTGCTGTCTTAATTTTCCAGTTGAGTATGAGAATCAGGCTATTTCTAATTCCTAACTTAGGTTAGAAATCATTAGGCTAAATTAGGAAGCTAGGCAGGTAATTAGGGTTTTGGCTTCATGACAAAATTTCCTTTCTGCAATAAAATGATTATGCTTAATAAATATTTGAATTTAAAATTGAATAATTGAATAAAGTATTAAATTCTTTTTCATGCTTTTAAAATGATATAAAATTTAAGATTCTTTAAACCCAAAATGACTCAGTGGTTATTTTCCTAAATGATTGTGACATCAGTAATTGGTTATTGTGATTCAGCTGGTCTTAATCACTATGAACTAATTTCTTAAATGAATGATTCATCGACAAAACAATGAGCAGGAATATCTTAAGAAATAGCTAAAAGAAAGTGACAAATTAAGGTAATAAGATATCCTAGCTCTTCCAGCGGTACATAAAATGGTGTTCTCCATTTAGTTCTCATGCTTCTCCTAGGAGTACAGAATTTCATAAAGGTGTAAAGGAAATCCAGGAGTGTGTGTGTGTGTTAGGCGATGTTTATGGGCCCCATCGTCATGTGGATATGAGAAATATAGTTTGCCCCTGGATGACCTATAAGTAACCTGGGAGGAGAATAGTTTTTATTGTACGCGCTGCATCAGATTTCTTGGTAGCAGAGTTATGGTTTTCTATAGATTAGTTTAGTGATTATTGTTTATTGATTATTGATTATTTTTTGATGACTAACACTATATGTTGAGTCACGTTATGTTATATGTAAGTTTTCACGCTTCTGGGATGTAGGAAGTGGAACACGTGTGGCAAGAGAAGTCACATGGAATTTGGTACATGGTCTGAATTCATTTTGGTAATAACGCAGGTTGTGTTATGTTAGGGATTTCTGTGCGAAAAGTGTGTAATTGAAATAGCAAATCACGTTTACTTGTGAAACTTTGGCCTTAATTCTCAGGAGCCTAGTCTCCACATGTGTCTTATCCCCAGAGAAACGAGTAAATTGTTTGTTTAAAAGAAGGGTAAGGTAGAGGGAAGTGCTACTTTATCGGCGAGAGTAAATAATTCTGTGGTAGGGTAGAGGTAAGCGCTGCCTACTGGAAAAACAGGATTCTTGTGTAAAAGGACAAAGCTGTCACTTTTGTTTAGCAAATCAGACTATGGAATTGTTTAATTGTTGTAACTAACGAAGAAACGGCGAAAAGAAAAAATTGCCAATAAATTTTGTAAAGGAGGGGTAAAGAGTAGAAGTGACATGGGAAAGTGCCGGGCTAGGATTGGATAGTGCGCTAGTCACGTGAACACAGAGCAGGAGTGACGTAGAAAAGTGCTGCGCTAGGATTGGTTGGTTCACGGACGGTGGGAATTGTTCTGATTGGTACGTTAGTGTGAGTCGCGCTGTAATTGGTTGAAGTTCCGTACACAGAACAGCGTTAGAGTAAAGAGAAAACAAATAGAAAACATGCCGTATTACGAGTATGAAAGGGAGAGAACGTCATGGACGACGAAATTGAAGAATTTCTTTAAGAAAGACAAAAAGGTTGTGACTAGAGAGGGACAAGTAATTCCTCCGCTGAAATCAGCAGCTTCACATATGATGCTGAAATATGGATATCATACGTGCATATGGTTGGAAAATTGGGCTAAATATACAAAGAATGATGGTGCTTTGGCTTTCCCTGAGAATGGATCGTTTAGTGTAGCGGTTTTGCGAAACTTGCGAGAAAAAATGTGTAAGTTGGAACCAAGACCTAGACCAACACAGTTTGAGGCTTTGACGGAATGGGAAGATGAGATGTATGAGCGAGAGAGATTCAGAGGAATGAGAGATCATGAATTTATGCCTGGAAGATTGTGGGGAGTATATCATGAGGACAGAATAAAACGATGGAGATGTGCTAACATGACAGGAGGTTTGTTTCCAGCTTTTACAGTTGAGGAAGGGACTAAGAAAAAACGGACTGAGAAAAAGAAACATAAAGGAGAGAGAAAAGTATATGCATGAGAGCGAAACGGATGACGAGTTGCTGGAAGATATATTAAATAGAAATCCACCTCCGTATCAGCAGAGTTCTACAGTGGTGACACCAAATGCGCCACTAATAGAGACTATGCGAAATAAAAGTCCGGAAAGGAGAATTGAAGTAAATAGGTCACAAGAACAAATGAGAACTTCTCAAAATGAAGGAATAGAAAGCGACAATGCAAGCGAATTGGCAAGGACAACAAAAGAACTAACTGAGAAAATTAGAGAATTAACGAAAAATATGGAAGCAGTTACTGTGCCTGTAACAATAGGTCCAGTAATACCAGTTTTTGAGAATCAGAAAATTGATGAACGATCTTTGGTGATTCCCTTGAGTTCACAATTTCAGAGAGAAAAGGAAAGGATGGAACAAAGTGCAAGTACAAGTAATTTGGCTAGTACTTACAGACCAAGTCCACCTACAAATTTAACGGTGAATGAATGCAATGGTAAGAAAATGCATATGGTAACAGAATCTGCAACAGAAACGCCCGAAAAGAGTGGTAACTGGATAGAACTAAATAATACACCCATAGGTCCGACTCCTGATGAGTTGAATGAGTGGATGAAAGCTTTTAAAATAAAAGAAACAGAAGAAAAACCATTAGATGTGATCAGATTAAAAATAGATATGGAAGAATTAATTTTAGGAACGATTGGTACTGAAAAGATAAAAAATTATCAGGATGATGAAATAATGTTTCTGTGCAAAAGTATAACATGGAGGGCAAAGAATTTACATGACAAACTAGAAGAAGTGGCTAGTGAGATTGGAATAGATTTTGCAAAAGTGAAAACGTTGCAGAAACCATACAGAGTAGACTTTTGTGAAAAAGATATTGAAAATTTGAACACGGCAGGAAGGCTGACACAGATAAAGGAGTTAATTGTGTTGTTGAGAAAATGGGGTGATGTGGACAGATGGAAGGTTAGATGGACAAAGAAGAATGAGAAAAGTACAGACAAAGGTTCATTGGCTTTTATGATAACTGAAAAAGAATCTGTTGTCAAAGAATACCCCATGAGAGAAACTCCAGGTGGTAGTTACGTGCATGTTCCCTGGACTAGGCAGGACATACTGTCATTTACCAATGACTTTCCAAAGTTAAGAGAGAAGCCAGTTGAGTGGTACCGACAAGTAGAAAGGTTTGTAAAAGTCTCAAAAGTGTTGTGGATAGATTTAGATGGATTGTTTGACATAGTGGTACCAACAGATTTATGGTCCGAATGTAAGATTACAGTTGACTGGCCAACTACAGAATATCCAAGAGATCCTAAGACAGGAGCTCCAGGTCCTGATGTGATGAAGAAGTACGATAAGGTGATTACCTTTTTGAAGAATAAAATTCCTCCCAAAGAGACAGATTGGGTTAAGATTGATAGAACTACACAGGAAAGTAAGGAGTCTGTACATGCATATTATGAGCGATTGTTATTGGTTTTCAAGCAGTATAGTGGTTATGAGGAGTTGAGTGAAAAGGACATGAGTCATTTTGTATACCGATTTGTGTTTGGCCTGAAACCAGAAATAAGTGATATGATTAAGCAACACATGATAAACTGGCAGAATGGAAGTGTAGATAAGGTACTGAGATATGCTAAGTATTGTAGTGATGAAATAGAAAGTAAACAGCGTAAGTTGAAAGAAAAGGCAATGTGGGCACAAGTGAAAGTGGCAGAAAAACAAGAAGCTCAATTAGATAATAATAATGGAAACGAATCAGGACAGAATAAAATGCGACCAAACATAGGTAAAGGAAAAGGTCAAGTGAGTCTAGAAGAGGCAAAGAAGAAATGGCCATGTCATAATTGCGGAAAATTAGGGCATTGGAGAAACAAGTGTAAGTTCCCACCTAAACCTAATCCGGAACATCAATCATTAACTCCACAGGTGCAGAATGAGGTAGTTGTTCAACAAAGTCAGGTGCCACAACCACCACTTCCCAACACTGTTAACCAGCAAAGATACAGTACAGAAACAGGATTATACGGAGGAGAGCAGGTAACACAGTTGCCGCGAGCAGCTAACATTTCTCAGTATTGGTTGCGACAGAGTGAGGATGACCCGGATGAAAGATTCTGACGGTGCGCAGGAGAGGGGAAAGAGTGCGTGCTTGGCGCAACTCTAGAGGTAGATCAGTCTGGTCCCTTTGTGGATGGAGAAGTGAATGGTGCAAATGTAACATTCCTTGTCGATACTGGAGCTACCCGTTCTACTGTTAGATCAGTGGAAATTCCAAACCTTCCTCTCTCAGGTGAATACATCCAAGTGGTAGGAGTAGCCAATCAGCAGATTAAAACCCCACTTACTGAATTGGTGGAAGTAAAAATTGGTTCTTTTAGCAAAATGCATAAATTTGTAGTGTGCGATTGTAGTCCTGTAAATCTTTTAGGTCGTGACCTTTTATGCAAGATGAATTGCACAATTTATTGTACGCCAGATGGAATAGGATTTCAGACTTCAGATGAAGATGTTTTGTATAAAGTAACTTTGATGAATCAAGAACCTGAAACGAATGGTTTGTTTCCTGCATTTGATGCAGAAAAACTTCCAGAAGAACTAAAAAGTGCAGTAAAAGAAAGTGTGTGGGATTTTACAGGAGAAGACATTGGATTAATGAGAGAAGTTGATCCCGTAAAAGTGACAGTAAAAGAAGGGATAACTTATCCAAACACGCCACAGTACAAATTAACTCCAGAAATAATTGAAGGAATAACTCCTGTGATAAATAAGATGATTGAACAGGGAATTCTGAAAGAAATCATGAGCAGTCCATGTAATTCACCTATAATGGGACTGAAAAAGCCAAATGGAACATATAGAATAGTACAGGATTTGAGAAAGATCAACAAAATAGTTGTACCATGTTGTCCAATAGTGCCAAACCCTGCAGTAATTCTATATCAAATTCCACATGAAGCTGAGTGGTACACTGTGATAGATTTATGTCACGCATTTTTCTCTATTCCTTTGCATCCAGATAGCCAGCCATTATTTGCATTCCGGTTCGGAGAGCGTATTTTGGCATGGTGCCGAATTCCTCAGGGGTATACAGAAAGCCCCTCAATTTTTAATCAGATTCTAAAGAAATCTCTGGAAGACTTAAAAATGCCAGAAAAATCAGTGATGGTGCAGTATATCGATGACCTATTGGTGGCATTGAAAACCAAAGAAGCATGTGTAAGTGACACAATTGCTTTACTGAACCATTTGGAGAAAAGAGGACATAAAGTGTCCCCTTCAAAATTACAGTTTTGTCAGAAGGAAGTCCAGTATTTAGGGCATAAAATTGAGAAAGGAGTGCGGAAAATAGCGACAGAGAGAGTAAGAATGATTCAAGGAATGAGAGCACCAATGACTCAGAGAGAGGTAAGAATGTTTTTGGGAATGGTTGGATATTGTCGACAGTGGATAAGTGGTTTCTCTTTGATTGCAAAACCTTTACAAAAATTGACAAAGAAAGATGTAAAAGACCCTTTTGAGTTAAACAAAGAAGAAATGAAATCTTTCAAAGAATTGAAAAAGAAACTGTGTGAGGCCCCTGCTTTAGGCATGCCTGATTATGAGAAGGATTTTGAGTTGTACTGTAGTGAAAGAGATGGATGTGCATTTTCAGTACTGGTACAAAAACACGGGACCATGAAAAGACCAATCGCTTATTTTTCAGCTGTTTTAGATCCTATAGCAAAAGCATTGCCTGGATGTCTGAAAGCAGTTGCTGCTACTTGTGTAAGTCTGGAACAAAGTGAAGGTATAGTGATGGGGTATCCATTGAGAGTATATGTTCCCCATTCAGTAGAAATTCTTTTGACAAGAACAAAAACACAGTACATGACACATAGTCGGCTGACTAAGTACGAAAAAGTCATCTTGAGCGCTGAAAATGTGATCATAGATAGATGCATGAATGTAAATCCTTCTACATCATTACCAGATGAAGAAAGCATCATTGAACAAGACGAAGTAGATCATGATTGTCTGAACGTGCTGGAATATTGCACAAAACCAAGAGCTGACATAAAAGATGAACCGTTAAAGGAATCTGATTATGTCATGTTTGTGGATGGTTCATGCTTGCGTACAAAATAAGGAGTGTTAAGCGCAGCTTACGCAGTATGCACAGTGGCAACTGTGATGGAAGCGTCTTGTCTGAAAGGAGTTAGGTCTGCCCAAGTTGCGGAACTAATTGCTTTGATTCAAGCATGTAAATTGGGGAAAAATGTACGAATCACGATTGTGACCGATAGCCAATATGGTTTCGGCATCGTACACGATTTCGGACAGATTTGGTCACAAAGAGGATTTTTGACATCTGCAGGAACACCTATCAGAAATGGAGATTATGTTAAGAAACTGCTTGAGGCGATACAGTTGCCTAAACAAATAGCTGTAGTGAAGTGCAAGGCGCATAAGAAAAACGAAGACTACATAGCGGTCGGCAATAATTATGCTGATGAGATCGCTAGATATTGTGCGGAAAACATGGCGTCCCTGAACAAAAATAGAGAAAGGGAGCATGTCTCTTGTCCTTTGCTTTTCACTAATACTGTCGAAACATGGGATGAAGTAAGGCAGTTACAAGAAACAGCAAGAGATGAGGAAAAAGATTACTGGATAAAAGCAGGATGTAGAAGACAGGAAAATAATGGTGTGTGGGTATACAGAGATGAAAGACCAGTTATGCCTGATAGCATGATTGCAGACATGGCACGGATGTACCATGGACAAGCTCATATTGGGAGAGATGCAATGATCAGACTTTTTAGACAAACCTGGTATAACCCAAAATTCAGAGCCATTGCTGAAAGTCTTTGTCAAAGATGTCTTATTTGTCAACAATTTAACCCAGGAAGAAAAACAGTAGTGAGTCTAGGAACAATAGGACAAGAAGGAGGTCCATTCACTAGAATGCAGTTGGACTTTATCGAGATGCCCCCTAGTAACAGACTAAGATATGTTCTGGTGGTCGTCTGTTTGTTCTCTCGTTGGGTGGAGGCATACCCCACAAGAAGGAATGATGGAACAACAGTGGCAAAACTTATGCTGCAAGAGTTCATTCCAAGGTATGGTTTTCCAGTCACGGTTGAGACAGATAGAGGAACACATTTTCAAAATGAGTTGATCCAATTGATCTGTGAAGCATTGAGTATTAAACAAAAACTACATTGTGCTTACAGACCAGAGGCTTCTGGGGTAGTAGAGCAGATAAATGGAACAATTAAAAACAGGTTAGGAAAAATGTGTCAAGCTACAGGACTCAAATGGCCAGATGCACTGCCTCTTGTTCTGATGACAATCAGAAGCATCCCTGAAAAGAAAACTGGACTCAGTCCCCACGAGATGATTATGGGACGAGCAATGAGACAAGCACACGTACCTGTCAACAAGTTATTAACTATAACTGATGATCTAGTACTGGATTATTGCAAGGGACTGGCTGATGTGGTGCGTTCTGTGTTTCATCAGGTTGGACCAGATGCGACCACTCTTGAAAGAAAACCAGCCCACGACTTGAATCCAGGAGACTGGGTCCGCATAAAAGTCCACAGGAGAAGAAACTGTCTAGTTCCTCGTTGGGACGAGCCACGACAGGTAATCCTAGTGACAACGACTGCCGTCAAGTGTGCAGGAGTGAAAAACTGGGTTCATGCCAGCCACACAATCAGAGTTCCAGAACCTGCAGATCGACATGTGAGTCGGCGTCTGGAAGTGTGGGATAAAAGTTTAACGGCTGGGACAACAAAGATAAAAGAAAGGGTGCCAGAACTTGAAGATCGACCTGAAAGTCGACATCTGGAAACCCCAACGACAAAAACCTCTAGAGAAGAAGAGGAAGAAGAAGAAGAAGAAAGAAACTCAGAAATTCCAGAACCTGAAGATCGACCTGTAAGTCGACATCTGGAAATATCTGACACAACTTCAGACTCTGATGATTCAGTTGAAAACCGTGAAGAATTCCTAAGGAAAACTTGGGGTTATAAACCAATTAGAGAAGAAACTGAGCAAGAAATTGAGTTAGATGAACAACCAGGTACAAGTTATGGTGGAACTCCTTCAGAAACAATATTAATAGATGAAGTAGGGAAAGAAGTACACAAAAGGTTAGAAAATCGAGAAGAACCCCGAGGAGCAATAGGGACAGATAGAGAAACAGAAGAACAGGGAAATTTAGAAACAGAAAAGGAGAAAAACACCAAATCGGAAGAACACCGAGGAGGGACAGTAATAAGGGAAAACAAAAAGGAGAAGACAGATCCACCAGTAGGAGATGACGAGATTATAAGTTTCAAAATAAGAGACAATAGTGAAACAGTTGAAACAGAAACAGAAGAAAGTGGAGGAGAGGAAAAAGTAAAGACTGAATCAAGAAAAAGAAATTGGAAATCAGAAAGAGAAGAAAGAGAAGGTGAAGCAAAAAGGCCAAGAAAAGGAGATAATTGGCCCAATAGCTATGTAAGAAAATTGAGATATAGAATAATAAGAGCGGAAGACGAAGGTGCTGAACAAGTAAATGAGGTAACAAGTCAAAAGGGACAAGAAAAACCAAGTGGAAAAAGATTACAAAAGTCCAAAAGAACAAAGAAAGTGAATGCAAAGTATAAGTCACCTGAGTGGCTGTATATTGCACTAACAGATTACAAAGAAGAAGAAGAAAACACTCACGGGAACCAGAGACTGAGAAGTCGGATGGGAAAAGGTGAGATGCAACAAACCTGAAGTGAAGACTTATAGTGCTTCTGCCGGACATGACAATTTACTGGATGTGACAAATCACCGGATGTGACAACGAAAGAATTCTGGAGAGAATTAAAGAAAGTACCAAGCAAAGACTTTTGAAAGCAGAGTGGCATCTAAGTCATTTCTGAGGTGTAGTGACACAATTTTCTGAAACTTAACAAATAGAAAAAGAAAAATGGAAAATAATAGGGATAGAAGAGATAAATGTGAATTTATAAAGAGATGGTGCAAAATGTGCTGCTTTTGTACAGGGTTATTAATGACCATATGGATAGTTTTAGCAATCACAATTCCTATTAGTGTAGCTGTGATAGAAGCAAAAAATGATACTAAACCAGGAAAAGAAACTAATATTAAAGAACCAGTTATTTTAAGAAGTAGTGCAGAGTTGCATAAGGATAAGTCAGTAACAGATTTTTCAAAGAATGTTTTTACAAAATTGTTGTATGAGTACGTAGAGACAATGGACGTGAGAGATTGTTATGTTTGTATGCAGTTGCCTGCATCAGTATCAGAAGGTGTGACTTATCATCACCTACCTCTGACTTATGGAATAACATGTAGTATAATAGCAAGTTTATTTTATAAAACAGGTAGATTAGAATCTTATTATACTGATATAGATAAGATTTTTGCAAACATTCCAGTAGTACCCGAACTTAACAAAGTAAAACCAGCAAAAGTTTTAGGAGAATTCTTTTTAGAACATAGAAAATTAACGTTAGAAGAAATAGTTAGTAACAACCTTACCTGTGAGTTAAAGAAAGAAGAAAAAGTATTTTTAGAAATGGTTGAAGAAAGAAGAATGAAATTTCAAAAAGAAGCAATAAAAGAGGAAGGAAAACGCTTATGGACGTTTGAGGAAGGAAATCATGAAGGGAAAAAGATAAATGCCGCAATGACATTAGATTGGCCGCAAACAGGAAAGTTGTGTATTAGGAGAAATAAGACAGTCTATGACAATTACTTTGTAGGTTCCAGTATCTGCCATGACAATTATCAAATTCTGGGAGGTTGGGGATTCAAAGGTGGAAAAGATCCAATATTTCCAGGTATCTATTATATTTGTGGGAATAGAGCTTATTACAGGTTACCGGACCATTGGTATGGAACTTGCTATGTAGGCCTGGTCTTTCCAAAAAAATTTCACATGGACAGAAAAGAAAAGGGAACATACAAGATGATTAATAGATTTACACGTAGAAAGAGGGAAAGTTTTTCAGAAATTGTAGGTGATATTTTTGGAGCATTGATACCAGCAGTGGGAATATCTTTGAATGCATTTAAAATTCGGAAGTTATCCACAGTAGTAGATCGTTTGTCTACAGATACTGCGGGAGGGTTCTTAATGGTAAATACCGAAATGGTTGCCATGAGAGCTATGGTGATGCAAAATCGGCTTGCCCTTGATATTCTTTTGGCAAAAGAGGGTGGAGTCTGTGGAATGTTGAAAGTCCAACATTGTTGTACTTACATTCCTGATAACAGTAAAAATATACAGAAGTATATTACAAATATTACAAGTTTGCACAAAGAACTAGTTCCACTGGAGGTTGAAAGTGTTTTGGGAAAACTTGGTAGAGGGTTTTCTTCAGTAGCGAATTGGTTAACTAGGATGAGTAGACTAGTGATAGGGAAAGTTATAATAGTAGCAACTATAGTAATACTGTTAGCCATGGTATTGAAAATAGTAATAACATGTATAAAGAGAAAAGTAAGACAAAATAAGATAAAAAGAAATAACAGAATAATGAGAGAAAGAGAGAGAGAAATGGGTGAAATTGAGTTGGAGAAAATGAAAGAAAGCATGTATAAAGAGACTAAAAGGCAAGATGAAGAAGAAACTGATGTATAAAGAGACTAAAAGGCAAGATGAAGAAGAAACTGATGTATAAATAACCGAAAGCAAAGGATGAAAGACATGCTGCCTGAAAAGAAGTATGACTTGGGTTTTATGTGGTGATTTAAAAATCACCAAAGGGGGAGTTGATGGAGCAGGGAAAATAAAAAAATGTAACCCCTAACAAATTTTATAATTAATTAAATAAAATGTTCGTTTAAATGTATTAATCAACACTGTATGTGTGGGAATGGTAATATGCCAATGTATTTGCTAAATAATCTATTAATGGATGTCCGTGTGCCTAATTATAACGTAAAAATAAATGCGTACTAAATTAAAATAAATGCATGTTTGTGCTTCATAGAAATAAAACGTGTCGTTGCAAAAACAATAGTGATGGTAAGTAAGGAACAGCTTAAATGTTGCTTTCTGCTAGGTAACAACTAATTGGGGTACGTAGACGACGGGAGGGAAACGAAAGGGATATTTTTCTCTATTTTAATTATGTTTTGTTTGCCTCAAATTAGTGCTTCTAAAAGTATAACCGAGTGGCGATGTAAAATGGCCGCCAGTGGGAAGATGTGCGCAGGCGCAAAGGGGACACGTGATATGGGATGAAAACGGAGAAAAAAGCTAAAAACCTCGTGAGGTTACTGAGACGCTTGGATGCAAGAAATGGTCAAGGCTGGTGTGACCTAATTGAACTGATAGTGTGCCATGATGATCAGCAGAAGGCCCGTGGGAAACAAGTTTAAGAGAAAGGACAATGACTGCGGAGTTCTCAAATGTGTCGAAAGAAGTTACAAATGAACTGATCGAAACGGATGAAAATGTTTAAGCGTATGGGAAAGGAAATGATCCAAGGACCCTTGAATCCAAGAGAACTTGATTAAAAGAATGAATAAGCTGACATGCATGGACCAATGAAAGAAAAGCGTGATATTAATGTTGCAACAGTTAGTTAGCAAAGTTAGAATTAGGGTATAAGAGGGCCTACTCTTAGTGGGAGGGAGTCAGTCGCGGTTGCAGTCACAGTCAGGAGAGGAGTTGAAGAGTTGTGTTGGTGGCTTCCAGTGCTGGGTGGTCCTGATCGATCCCTTGCTGAGCGGGAGATGCTGAAAGACTGTTAGATGAGACGGGTTGCAGGTAGCTGATGCTGACGAGCTGAAGTTGCTGTTTGCTGTCTTAATTTTCCAGTTGAGTATGAGAATCAGGCTATTTCTAATTCCTAACTTAGGTTAGAAATCATTAGGCTAAATTAGGAAGCTAGGCAGGTAATTAGGGTTTTGGCTTCATGACAAAATTTCCTTTCTGCAATAAAATGATTATGCTTAATAAATATTTGAATTTAAAATTGAATAATTGAATAAAGTATTAAATTCTTTTTCATGCTTTTAAAATTATATAAAATTTAAGATTCTTTAAACCCAAAATGACTCAGTGGTTATTTTCCTAAATGATTGTGACATCAGTAATTGGTTATTGTGATTCAGCTGGTCTTAATCACTATGAACTAATTTCTTAAATGAATGATTCATCGACAAAACAATGAGCAGGAATATCTTAAGAAATAGCTAAAAGAAAGTGACAAATTAAGATAATAAGATATCCTAGCTCTTCCAGCGGTACATAAAATGGTGTTCTCCATTTAGTTCTCATGCTTCTCCTAGGAGTACAGAATTTCATAAAGGTGTAAAGGAAATCCAGGAGTGTGTGTGTGTGTTAGGCGATGTTTATGGGCCCCATCGTCATGTGGATATGAGAAATATAGTTTGCCCCTGGATGACCTATAAGTAACCTGGGAGGAGAATAGTTTTTATTGTACGCGCTGCATCACTACCGCCCCCCCCCCCCCTTACAAAATCCTATTTTTGCCCGGGGCCTTGAATATTATACTAACAGATACTCCTATCACACGTGCTGCTTGCTTCTCCTTGGAGTGCGAAGAGAGCACATTTGCAACGCCAAGTCCCTGTCAACAACCACTCTGACCCATGCAGTAGCAGAACACGCATCGTTAATAAACAAATTCCTGCCAAAATTTCCATTACGTCACGTCGTCCTTAATGAGGTCGTTCTGCTCGAGCCCTCTGCCAGAATGTCATTATGTGTGAGCAGCGCGTGCCCGGTTTTTACTGCTGATGAGCCATGATTCCTCGATGTAACTTTATTTCGAAATAACTGGAAATCCAATAAAGATAAACGGGGCACACAAAGGAGTCACGACCCGTGGAAAATACAACTGCACAAGCAATATATTCCAAACACAACATCACGCGGGAGAAGATAAAAATCCCTGTTGATGGCTGCTTTCTGAGGTCATATGTGTTCGCTGTGAGTATGAAGCGTTTTAGATAATGAATTGTTTGATCGTTGGGGGTCCATGCACTTCTCTTGTTTGCGAGTTGTCTGTCTGTGGTAAACCTATTTACTGAATGCAGACAAAAGCAGTTTAGAAAGTTATTACGACTGAATGAATGTTCTGGTGAAATGTTTTGTGTTTCCTGCTCCAAATCACACAAGATGAGTCCTGTGGGTGACATGCAACTGGAGAATCTTCACAGGGTGTGCTACACTACATAGAGTATGAGGGCTGCTTCTTCCAGGGGGGTCAGATTTAAAAGAACTGACGCATCTCTGCATGTAAGCAGAGATGCGTCAGTTCAATTGCGTTTCGGAAAAAAACCCTTGCGCCACCATGGATGCGTCGCATTTACAATGCGGCACACCGTGGCGCAAGGATTGACAGATGCGTCACGCATCTTTTGGCGTAAAGGTAACGCATTGCTGGAGTCATGTCGCAAGCACAACGCAACTCCAGCAATGCTCAGGAATGCCGATTCCTATTGTGCTGCGTCACTCCTTACGCAAGCAGGCGTAAGGTTTTGACGGAGTGGCGTCGTAGATGTGACGCACTCACTGTGTCACTTTTACAAGGCTTTCTTGCGTCGGAACGCCCACCCTGCATACATTAAACCTGACGCAGGTATAATTTGACTCAGCGTTTCACAACGTGACGCATCTCCCTAGATGCATCACGTTGTAAATGTGTCGCAACATGGCACATTGTTTAGAACGCCGCTGCGTCTCAAAAGTGACGCAACGGCGGCGTAAAAGTGTAACAAAGGGGCTTGTAAATCTGCCCCAGAGTATTTTAGTAAAGAGGCAGACGCGTGGCTCTTCAAGTAGATATAGGGATAGGGGAGGGGTATTTCCATTCATAATCAAAATTCTGTGGCTGTATTACCGTACAATGTTTGCCTCACGGTGCACCTTTAACCAGGTGTGCCAGGTGCAAACATGGACAAAATGCCCTATTACTGATAATGTGCTTCCTCCAGGGCAGTCACAAACTCGCACTGCCTGGGGGGAAACAACCAGCCAACCTTTCAAAGTGCAGTCGGCACCCAGTTTGCACTTTCAAGGTGGAGAGCGCGCTCCACTGCATGAAGGTATAGTGAGTGACTGCACTTTTCTGCAGGGACGTCAGGGGGTGGGCTCATGGGACCTCCAGACAGGTGACCCTTGGACGCTCAGTGAATATGCGCCACCTCTGTGACACAGTCAGGGTGTCTCCTGAAGGCCTCTTTGCATCTGTTCCCGCGTTCAGAATATGGAGCAGGTACAGATACAAATTGTTCCTCCCATTTGCATGGAGTGAGGCTTTCATGAAAATGAATGAACACCCCTTTCGGATGGGGCCACTGCTACATGTGCACCTGCATTATCTGTATTAAAGAAGGGGACCACACAAGCATTAATGGGCCCTTCTGTAATAGCAAAGTACCCCAGGGGTGCAGAAGAAGGCGCATACGCCCGTTGCACCCCCTGTGCACGCTACATAATACAGCAACTGGTGCTCATGCCTACCCAATGTGCTCTGACACCACTCGTTCTAAAGATAGTCGTGCTGTGTAAAATGTAGGATTGTATAACACTTGCACGCAGTGCTTACTTTGTAAAATAATAAGTGTGGGGGCCCAAATGTTTTCAAAGGAGATCTCAGAATTGGGTGGTTGCTGAATAACAAGACTGTCAAATTTTGATTCCATTTCATGTCTCATTCTTCAACCAGTCCTACACTTCCCATCTTTTAACTTCACTCTTGCAGATTATCTTTCTTCCTGGCTTATTCTTTTTGTCTTTGCTTTGCTATCGTTTTCTTCCTCCTTATTTCTACCATTTATGTCCTTTTCACACTCATTATAGGTCAGTCTGTTGATGAAAAATAAGGCTAGGCTCCTTTAATGAGAGTTGGTGCCTACCACCAGCAACCACTGGTCCAAATGCATGCGCCATGAGGGATGGCTCAGATTTGTAAAGACTCCTGTGGTAAGACGGGTGATAGGGAGGGTACTGTAAAATATTTGACACATGGCGGGTATCTATGTTGTTTACGACTTGATCCATCAAGCTATTTATAAACCTGTGTAGTCAATGAGAGTCAATGTAGTCAATGCATGAAATTATAAAACCTAGGTACACCGACTAAATGCCCAACTGTCTAAGACTTGAAACTAAATTCTGCATGACATTTGGGACATTTCTGTTGTCTATGCCATGATCTTATTGGTTTGTATAAGCTTAGAGTTGTTTTTTCTGGTTGTGGCATGAGTCTGTTCTTTAGGAGAATGAAAGGTAGTCAGGAATGAGGTTGAAGATTTGCAACAAATACTCCAGCAAGAAAACTGTTCCAAAGGGGGCAACCTGTAAATTCTTCCCAAAAATTGCCACGACTGCGACGGGCTGAAATAACACATTTTGATACAATTTTTAAACATACAGTCGGCCTGCCTGATCATCATATCAGACTCCATGGGCATTGTCTTCAGGTTTGCCCGCCGGAGATAATTTTACTCCAGAAAAGTTTCCAAACCCCAAAGTAAAAACTGTGAAGAATCAACCACCATATTGTAGCTGTCACATTCGCTCATGGTTCAGTAACTTGAGGCACCTAGGTCCTCCTGAAAAATTCAGCATTTTTCTCCAATTTCAGATTGTATTAAAAAACTTATATTTTTTTCAATACTTTCTTCACAACTTTTGATTCTTACATTCAATTTTCTTCTTTTTTGTGGCATTTTTTATCAAATATTTATCAGGTTAAACAACTTTGTGTGGCAGTTTTATGTTTTCATTGTAGTTGGTACTGTTGATTGGCTAGCTATTGTAGACATAAAGGATGCATTTGTTTCTGAGGTAGGCCTTACTTCTTATGCTAAACTTCCTACAGCAATTATTTCCCAAATTATTTCCCAAACCACTTTACTTTTTTGGCTCATGTTGTTTGGGCTATGGGCTTGTGGAATATTGGCCACAATCAACATCAAAACTATGGCCTCTCGTTTTAAATCCTAACATCAGCATTCCATATATTTTTGATCAGTGGTGTTTATAGGTGGTGCGTGTTTTGTAGTTACCAAACAGCAATATCAGTAAAGGCATAGTTCAAGTCGCTTTTTTTAGATTATTTGAGATGATACAGACTGACCTGATTGCCTTGCCGGGAATGACAATGCCAGCCATGAAGGTGCAGTGCTAAGATAGAGGTTTTAAGCCCTCTACCAAAGCAATCAAGCCACAGCTAGAGGATCCCTGAGGGACTGGAAATCAATCCAGAGAAGACACTGTAGAGGATAAAATGAGAATGCCTCTGAAGAGGAATACTGTTGAACATTTGCCCTATCTGAACAGCCACACCAGATTTTTGCCTTCTTTTGCTGAACCCATTTTTTTTTGCTGGCCATATGACTCCGTGCACTTCACCCCTGTTAACTAGGGGCAAAGTGCCCTGGAGAAGAAAAGGCAGAAGCTAAGAAGCAGAGAGAGCTTGGAGGAAAAAAGGCTAGCTCTACAGGGGAAGAAGATTCTGCTGCACCATGAGATGAGCCAGAAAGAAATGGACTTGAAAGCCAGAATAGTCACCAAGTCCAGTGAAGATGGTGGGAGCGACACAGATGTGCCTAGAAGAGGTACAAGGGTCCACATTGCAAAAGACCTGATGCCTAGCTTTTTGGTGGGGGATGATATTGAACAGTGGTTTGAGGCCTGTGAGGTGGCCTTGGAAATGCACAGAGTCCCTGAAACACATGCCCACTTCAATGACAGATACCCTATTGGTGCTAAGGAAGAGTGACAGAATGAAGCATACCCTCATGAAGGAAGCCCTTGTTGTTGAATATGGTTTAACCGAAAAAATACGGACAGTTAAATACTGTCTAAACAGTCTTCGGTGGATTTCAAGTACTACTACAGAAAGGTGCTAGCAGGTTAGGTAGGTAAAGGGTAGCGAAGTGAGTAGCTATGATGGGCTGTACATTCTATTTTTGAGAGAGCACATGTTCAGTAATTGCTTTGCAAAGCTGCACCAACACGTGATTGGTTGAAACCACACTGCACCCAGTGAGCTTGTGAAGGAAGTCAACCTCTGATTTGGTACCAGAGTATGAAAGAAGGTATCAAGGAGTGACCCCATGAATTGTGGTTCCGACCCCTTTGAGGAAAGTGAGGGGGCATCCAGGGAAAAAAAGATAAATTCTAAAAAGGGCCCAAAATTATGTGGGGGTAGCAGGATTCCCATGCCCCTTCTGAGAATAAGGGATGAGGGTGGATGGGCAGGGGCCCAGGGCACCCTTTTTCAATCCCAAATGCTTAAACTGTTTCCAGTTAGGGAATAAACAAGGGGATGCTGTCTGTACCAAGAAACCACCAACTGGTGGGAATTCCACAGGGATCACCAATGTTGCCTCGGGGGAGGTAATTCCCAGGAGCATGCTGGTGTACCTTAGTTGGGAAGTAGACCCCTGTGATAAACGAATGATCCCTGAGGGTGAGAGTCATCACTATAACCAGATCACAGTGAATGGCGTTGCTGTCATGCTCTGAGGGATACCTATGCATGTCAGACCATGGCGGTTGAAAGGCTGGTTTCCCTATAGCAGTACCTATCAGAACAGGTGTTTAGGGTAACCCAGGTCCATGAGCAGGACTTTGTCTACCCTATGGCCCTGGTATCCTTGGAATGGCATGGGCAAGGGGCCCAGAGGAGGGTCAGATTGAGTCTACAGATGCCTTTTGATTTCATCCTTGGAAATTAACTATCACCTGTGATAGAAGGGGTGCCCAGGGCTGTTGCCCTGGGCACCCCAAAAGCTCAGGGTTCTGGGAGTACTGTTCCCAAACAGAGAGTATGGAGGCCCAGATAGACATCAAGAGGTAGGAGGTGAAGGAAATCCACAGTGGGGGGACCAGTTGATTAGGAGTTACCAGCTCTAAGAGAAAAGCACCCCAAGGCTGACCCTGGTGAGGCCACGTCCGACCTGGTGGTGCTGCCTGTGCTGCCACATAGGCAGAAGACAGAAGACCTGCACCAGGTAGACCCCTGCACAACCCAGACAGACATTGTCACCCTTGGGAGGGCTGTAGTTCCCTCCAGAAGGCCTGGAATGCCAGGCACCTGCTCAGTCTCAGGGTATAGACCCTAGGCTGAGAAGCCAGTCTGAGGATACCACTTCTGAGATGGCAGGAGTGAGAGTAGAAGGATGGTATCAATTACCTAAGGGGGGTAGCCCTCCACTCTGAGAAACCTAAGATGCCAGAGAGACTTCAGGGGCAAGTAGGGGACTCCTTGCTGGGAGTGAGACCTGGCCAAGTCCCCAGGCTGGAGCCCCCATCTGGCAATGAATGGCCAACTGTCAGTGGATCCTGTTATTTGTTGTCTGTATGCGAAGAGTTTTTTCCTGGGCTGGGGACAGCAGTCTGACCCAAGGGGCAGGATGACCCACATCATCTTGTTGACCTTGATGGTACTGTCTGCTTATTGAGATTGGGATGCATCTGTTCCCCCTGGGCCAGTGCCTTGACTTAGGAGGATGGTGGCAGAGGGGCACAGTTAGGTTCACAAGGGCAAAGAACAGACAAGTGCCACCGCAGAAGAGGCAAATTGTCCATGTTCTATTTTCTGAGTAGCAAAGCCCATCAAGGTATTGATTAGTCTACCACGGCTTTGGACATGGGGGGGGGGGGTCATGTTGGAAATTTGTCCTTTCTGCAGGGTCACCCCAGACTTTTGCCTTCTATTGCTGAATACGTTTTTTATGGCCATAGAACTTTGTGGACTTTGCCCCTGCTAACACGTGGTAAAGTGCTTGTGCTCTCCCTTTTAAACATGATAAAATGGGCATATCCCTGATTGGTATATTACATTTACTTGCAAGTCTCTAATATATGAAACAACATGTACTCAGTGGGCGCATGGAAGCTCTGACTAGCTGAAGGAAGGTTCTGCAATGCTGATTCAGATAGACATGTGTGCTGTAAAATAGCTTATAGTAAAAAACACAGGAAGCACTGGAAAGTGGATAGGGTCGCCCCTGGTCATTGGTTAGGGAGAAGCCAGGAGTTTACTCCACCAACAGACACTGGGCATAAATATGGCACCCCCAGTATTCTTCTCAGAACACTCATGGACCTGTGAAAATCAGAAGAAGGATCTGCCCTGGACCTGTAGATGGCCTCTGTTGGAGTGAGTACAAACCCCTAAGTGGTGCCTTCCAGGTCCTTGACCCTTGGCTGGTGTTACAGTGCATTCTCTCTGTCCATATTGCAAAAGTTGGGACCTAGAAACTTTTTGACAACTTTTCCTCCAAAGAACGATTGAGTCGAAACCATCAATGTCAATTTGCCAATCGAATTGCACTTTCTTTGTTACCCTCCCTGCTAAAAGAGATCTGATTTCCAGAAAGGTTTCTAAGTCAGAACATAGAGGGCTTCACTGAAACTGATACTGAGCAGCAACCCGTTGACATCGAGGCCTCCCCAGTCACAGACTTAGGACTTCGCTCACACAGAGCATTCCCACATTTGTTGCCAACCACACCATTGAGGTGAGCCTTAACTTTTGACTTCGACCCGGTCTAGTGCGACCAGAGAACCACGGTTGGTGCTTTGTGCTTTTTGGTTCTATTTTTAATTCAAACTTTAAAAATTCATATCTCCGGTTCTACTGATTGAATTTTTGTCATTTTGATGTCATTTTATTTACTAACATATTCCCTATTTTTCTAAATTGGTTTTGTGTTTTTTGGGGGTTTTATTTGCATTTTATTACTGTTTGAGGGCTGCATAAATACTTCATACATTGCCTATTTGTTAACTCTGACTGCTTTATGCCATGCTACCTGAGATTTAAGCACAGGTATAATTAGTGACTTTAGTGTTTCATCCTGATAAGGATTGTGATAAAATATGAGGTAGGTTCTCACCCCCTCCACTAATACTCCAATTTCATACAATAAACTCAGCCATTGATCTTCCGTTAGCTCTCCAAAGACTGCAATAGAACTACTAAAGACGTCTTATTTTCGCATGTTAGTAGCATCAAAAATGGAGATTGAGGACAGGAAGGCTAAGGGAGAGAGACTTAGCTTCAGTTAGCTGTTGATCAGCTAACTAGGCAGGAAAGTAATTTAGCCTTGGCCATGGAGGTAATGAAAGGAGATTTGTCACTGGAATAAAGGAAAGCAGCTTTGTCTTTCGCGGAGATCATGAGGAAAATGGCAATCGAAGCACAAATTCTAGATGAACTCTGCTCAAGGTAACAGTGACAGTTCAATGAGTAAATTAGCAGGCCTGGGGAATCCTAAAACCCACTTTCCAAATGAAATGGTTATTAGATTTTGCAATAAAAAATAAGGAGCTAGAAGGAATGCTTAAATTCATCTCAGACACTGGCAATTGCTTGGGGCTGCATTCCAGACCATCATTTTATGACTGTAATATCACTATAGCAAGATCAAATAACGGGGGGAGGTAGAGGTCTATGCTAGGTCCACCCTCCTAATACAATAGTAGACCTACAAAATCCGAGATGTCGGATAAAGAACCTAGCAAAAAGGGAATGATTTTCGCTCAGTCAGAGTCGGAAAATCTGCAGGAAAGAAAATATTTTCTTTCTTAAGTCCCCTCACTCACCAGGGTTTCCCCATGGTGACATGCTTCATCATAGGGGCCATCTCAATTCGCTGCGGACTGAGGCGTGCTGCGACTTGCGAAGTTACGTAGGAGCACTTTTGTGAAAACTATGTGTAGTGCAGTGGTGTTGTGGAGTGGGAGAGGTGAGTTAAAAAATACCTAACTAGTGGGCGAAATAACCTTATTCTGGCTCCTAGTCGGTATGTTTAAAAACGGGGTAAGATACTGGGAGAAACCTAGCTATAATGGGTTAGGGGTCCCTAGTATGCGTCAACATGTTTCGAGCCTCCCCAGAGCTCCTCTTCAGGACTACACAGGGTCCCGCCCTGTGTGTACCACTCCAAAAGTGACCTAAATTGAGGTAATTTGTGAAAATAATCAAAAACGCTGCAACTAATAAGCATGCGTTAATTAATACATACGATAAACCAATTGTCACGTAGTATCTGTAGGGTAGAAAAGAAGAACATAGTTATGGGAACAGCCGCCCCCCGAACGAGGTCGGTAAGTATATTCCATGTGAATGTCAGTTTCTCACACGTAATGCTCCTCTATGGTGTGTGAGTCTAGCAGTAATCTCGTGTTTTCGCCGTGCTAGGTAGAAAGAAAAACACATTGCCTCTTGCTCAAGTGGCGATAGTGGGTGACATTAATAAAACATACACCGCGTGACTTTAAAAACATGACACACAAACATTCAGTATGTACAAAAAACCACTTAATCACATACTCATTAGAAGGCAAAATTGTGCCCCATGATCTGGAGGGGATGAGGGGCTCGTATTCGAATTCTGAAAGGAAGGACAAAGCATGATTAATAGCCTCTCTCTCTAGAAAACGCTGTGCAAAAACGCGGGGACTGCTGTGGTTGATTCCGCAGTTTTCCCGGTTTCGTAGCCTGAAAAGGAAAGGACTTACTTGATGTGAGCTCTCCTCTTTGGCACACTACCTATTAGTTCCCCTCGAGACCGCATATTAGCGCGTCTCACATCGGGTGCCAGTATATAAAGCTAGTGTTTCCACCCGGTCATTGTTACGAAAACTGGAGCGGGAACCCTACCAAAATGGCCGCCGCCAAATGGCAAATGAGTCCGCCCTCTTGAGGGTATGAAGTGCTTCTCCGATGTCAGATGTTGGCTGTTAAAATAAGAGACAGGAATATACATAGGAATGAACAGCCAGGGTTGGGATAACGAGTTTTAGTTGTATACATTGTGACCCCCTTTCTAATAAACAATGCGGCTGGTTTTTCTGCCGGTATGGTTATGGGGACCCAACGTTATGTGCAAAATACTCTTTCCATCGCTTTCAAGTCGGTGCTTGAAATTTATAGATCTATAAATGGGCAGGTGTATAATCCATGTGGATATGGTGACCGGATCCAAGACAACATGGTTGGTTCTAGACACCTGTTGCCATACAGGCTGGCACCCGACTATGGGAGTCAGATATGAAAGCCCAGGTGATTAGTAGAATACTTTGGACTGTAAAACTACTGATGAAGAGGATGTTAAGTGAGCTGCGTAGGCGCCATTCAGTTCCAAATATTCGTTCAGTTATTTACGCAGACACTATATAGAAATCAGTTTCCTAGCTGACAAATACTGTTTTATCAGGTTCATTTAGTGAATTGGCCCCAAGGGATGTTATCATTTAGGCCCTGACTGTCAGAGCGTAATTTGAAAACCCAACGTTGTTCTTTCTCGAGGAGCCTTTGTTCCAGATTGTCATGGTTCTTAATGTGTTCTAGGACCACCCACCTCAGGTCATTGGGGGTGTGTTGTTTCTCTATGAAGTGCGATGTCATTTTTGTGGTGGCTCACTTGCACCTAATGTTACTTCGGTGTTCCACTATTCTAGTGCTGACTTTCCTGGTGGTCATCCCTACGTAGTGGAGGTTACAGATGCAGGTAATCAGATATACGACACCTGCAGTGTTGCAATTGGTAAATTTTCGTAGTTCCCAGGTCATTTTGTTGTTAAACTCCACCTTTTTAGTGGCTGAAGTGAGGTGACATACGCTACAATTACTGCACGGGTAGTGACCCCCTGGTAATGTGTGTAATGTACGTTGTGGCCCTTCAGTCTCTGCTGTGCTTTTAGGGCGTGTGTGCACTAGATAGTTTCTCAGGTTCTTGCCTTTCCTGTGGCTGAACATAGGTCTAGGTATGTCCAGGTTACCACTGTTCAGGGTCTGCCAATGTTTCTTAACTATCTTTGAAACCCTGTCAGATGCGATATTAAATGTGGTAATACAGATTGGTCTTTTGTCTTGTGCGGTCACTTCTTTCTGTTGTGGTTCTAGGAGTGCTTCTCTGTGGTTGTTAGAAGCTCTCTTCCTAGCTTTGGATACTAGATGCTTTGGATATTGTCTTGCTATCAGTTTTTAGACAGATCTTTTGCTTGAATATTGTAGTCATCCCTCTCAGTGCAATTCCGTCTGAGTCGTTGGAATTGTCCAAATGGGAGGTTGTCTTTGAGTTGTCTGGGATGAAAGCCCCCTTACCAAGGACCACCACACTACGGTGTACCCCCATCATTTTTCTATGGCCCACCACCCTTTCATCAACAATCGTACCAACAGCAGTCATACCCAAACTGGGATCAAACACAACCACAGGAACAACAAAACCAGTCTTTTTTAGGACGGGGCAAGGGACCTCAAAGAGGAAAAACCAGAAGAGGCCAACAAGTGCAATGGGCACAACCCCTGGAATCCTCGAGGAGCCACACACGGAGCATGGGCCCGCCGAACAACCCATCAACCAGCAACCAACCAGCCTAGTGGTGAACCTATCAGACACCACACTGACACTGACTCAACAATCAGTCCTAGAAAAAGGACTAGGTTTTGTACCAACACCGAATATGGATAAATTCAAACTCTGCTGTGAATTAAATGAGTTCATCCGGAAAATAAAGCTGCAGGTGTTCTTCAAAGACAAACCGCCCGTCACAATCCGTGACAGTGATACAGATCTACATAAGAAATCCAACTTTACACCACCAGCAGCGAGCCTCCCCGATAAACTTCTAGCTTTTGAAAAAGCGGTCCTGAAGGAAGTGGCAGAGATCGATCCCAGAACCATAAAGCAAAAAGTAACAAGAAGCCATACAACTATTGGCCAATGAAAAAAGAGTAACTATAAAACCGGCTGACAAAGGCGGTGCCATTGTACTGCAGAACACTACAGCATATCGGAATGAGTGCCTACGACTACTGGCTGACGAAAGGAACTACATAAAAGTTAGAGAAGACCCTACTGAACGCCTACGCATTGAAATCGCCAATCTGGTGGAGGAATCCACAGCCAACAACTGGATAACAAAAAAAGAAGCTGATTTCTTGGAGAATACCAACCCGACGATCCCCTACTTCTACACCATCCCTAAGATCCACAAATCTTTGGATAATCCACCAGGGAGACCGATTGTATCCGGGATTGGTTCTATTCTAGAACCTCTGTCTAAATTTGCAGATGCGTTCCTACGTCCCCTCATACAAGCTACTAGTACTTACTTACAGGATACCAAAGCCGTCCTCTGCCTCCTCCAAGACCTTCACTTCGATCCCATGACAAACATCTTGATAGGCTTAGACATGGAAAGCCTTTATACCAGTCTACCACATAAGGAAACATTGGAAATTCTGGAAGAAGTACTCTTCGAAGACCAATGGCGTTATCACACACCTAGACATGTGGTTCTAGAATGCTGCAGGTTGGCCCAGACAGAAAATTTCTTTAGGTTCAAAGAGACCCTGTTCCGCCAACAGCACGGCACCAGCATGGGGAGCACTTTTGCGCCGAGTGTAGCAGGGCTCTACGTCCATCATCTAGAAAAACAGAGAATACTGAACAACACCAACCCGCACATCAAACATGTCCAAGTGTGGAAAAGATATATTGACGATGTGCTACTCATTTGGGAAGGAAATAAGTCAGAAGCCACTGAATTTATAGACTGATTGAACCTGCAAGACCCTTTCCTGAAGTTCACTTTCACAATGAGCAGGTCCCAATTGGTCTTCCTGGATTTGAATATCATCGCGAGGAATGGAACCCTGGCAACGACCACTCACTTCAAACCAACAGCAAGGAACTGCCTCCTAATCTATGACAGCTTTCATCCCAGACAACTCAAAGACAACCTCCCATTTGGACAATTCCTACGACTCAGACGGAATTGCACTGAGAGGGATAACTACAATATTCAAGCAAAAGATCTGTCTAAAAAACTGATAGCAAGACAATATCCAAAGCATCTAGTATCCAAAGCTAGGAAAAGAGCTTCTAACAACCACAGAGAAGCACTCCTAGAACCACAACAGAAAGAAGTGACCGCACAAGACAAAAGACCAATCTGTATTACCACATTTAATATCGCATCTGACAGGGTTTCAAAGATAGTTAAGAAACATTGGCGGACCCTGAACAGTGGTAACCTGGACATACCTAGACCTATGTTCAGCCACAGGAAAGGCAAGAACCTGAGAAACTATCTAGTGCACACACGCCCTAAAAGCACAGCAGAGACTGAAGGGCCACAACGTACATTACACACATTACCAGGGGTCACTACCCGTGCAGTAATTGTAGCGTATGTCACCTCACTTCAGCCACTAAAAAGGTGGAGTTTAACAACAAAATGACCTGGGAACTACAAAAATTTACCAATTGCAACACTGCAGGTGTCGTATATCTGATTACCTGCATCTGTAACCTCCACTACGTAGGGATGACCACCAGGAAAGTCAGCACTAGAATAGTGGAACACCAAAGTAACATTAGGTGCAAGCGAGCCACCACAAAAATGACATTGCACTTCATAGAGAAAAAAACACACCCCCAATGACCTGAGGTGGGTGGTCCTAAAACACATTAAGAACCATGACAATCTGGAACAAAGGCTCCTCGAGAAAGAACAATGTTGGGTTTTCAAATTACGCTCTGACAGCCAGGGCCTAAATGATAACATCCCTTGGGGCCAATTTACTAAATGAACCTGATAAAACAGTATTTGTCAACTAGGAAACTGATTTCTATATAGTGTCTGCGTAAATAACTGAACGAATAATTGGAACTGAATGGCGCCTACGCAGCTCACTTAACATCCTCTTCATCAGTAGTTTTACAGTCCTAAGTATTCTACTAATCACCTGGGCTTTCATATCTGACTCCCATAGTCGGGTGCCAGCCTGTATGGCAACAGGTGTGTAGAACCAACCATGTTGTCTTGGATCCGGTCACCATATCCACATGGATTATACACCTGCCCATTTATATATCTATAAATTTCAAGCACCGGCTTGAAAGCGATGGAAAGAGTATTTTGCACATAACATTGGGTCCCCATAACCATACCGGCAGAAAAACTGGCCGCATTGTTTATTAGAAAGGGGCTCCCAATGTATACAACTAAAACTCGTTATCCCAACCCTGGCTGTTCATTCCTATGTATATTCCTGTCTCTTATTTTAACAGCCAACATCTGACATCGGAGAAGCACTTCATACCCTCAAGAGGGCGGACTCTTTTGCCATTTGGCGGCGGTGATTTTGGTAGGGTTCCCGCTCCAGTTTTTGTAGCAATGACCGGGCGGAAACACTAGCTTTATATACCGGCACCCGATGTGAGACGCGCTAATATGCGGTCTCGAGGGGAACTAATAGGTAGTGTGCCAACGAGGAGAGCTCACATCAAGTAAGTCCTTTCCTTTTCAGGCTACGATGAAAACCGGGAAAGCTGCAGAATCGACCACGGCAGTCCCCGCGTTTTTACACAGCGTTTTCTAGAGAGAGAGGCTATTAATCACACTTTGTCCTTCCTTTCAGATACGAGCCCCTCATCCCCTCCAGATCATGGGGCACAATTTTGCCTTCTAATGAGTATGTGATTAAGTGGTTTTTTGTACATACTGAAGGTTTGTGTGTCATGTTTTTAAAGTCACGCGGTGTATGTTTTATTAATGTCACCCACTATCGCCACTCGAGCAAGCAGCAATGTGTTTTTCTTTCTACCTAGCACGGCGAAAACACGAGATTACTGCTAGACTCACACACCATAGAGGAGGATTACGTGTGAGAAACTGACATTCACATAGAATATACTTACCGACCTCGTTCGGGGGGCGGCTGTTCCCATAACTATGTTCTTCTTTTCTACCCTACAGATACTACGTGACAATTGGTTTATCGTATGTATTAATTAACGCATGCTTATTAGTTGCAGCGTTTTTGATTATTTTCACAAAATACCTCAATTTAGGTCACTTTTGGAGTGTACACACAGGGCGGGACCCTGTGTAGTCCTGAAGAAGAGCTCTGGGGAGGCTCGAAACATGTTGACGCATACTAGGGACCCCTAACCCATTATAGCTAGGTTTCTCCCAGTATCTTACCCCGTTTTTAAACATACCGACTAGGAGCCAGAATAAAGTTATTTCGCCCACTAGTTAGGTATTTTTAACTCACCTCTCCCACTCCACAACACCACTGCACTACACATAGTTTTCACAAAAGTGCTCCTACGTAACTACGCAAGTCGCAGCACGCCTCAGTCCGCAGCGGATTGAGATGGCCCCTATGATGAAGCATGTCACCAAGGGGAAACCTGGTGAGTGAGGGGACTCAAGAAAGAACATTTTTTTTTTCCTGCAGATTTTCCGACTCAGACTGAGCGAAAATCATTCCCTTTTTGCTAGGTTCTTTATCCGACATCTCGGATTTTGTAGGTCTACTGTAATATCACTATAGACAGAGACCTGCCATATGCCAATCAATCTTGGTGCTGACCCAGTAGGAACAGTCCAAGCCACACTGCCTGGCCAGGTTCCCTTCAGATGGGAACACAAGCAACCTCACACCAGTTTTGGTATACTTAAACCTCGTCCGTGAAGTATAGCCTGAGTCCTGTGGCTCAGTGTGCACGAGTCCCACATCTGGACATATCCATCACCTTTAGAGAGTCTAGTGCAGCACTAAACAAGGTGATGGAAGGAATACTTCAATTAATGTCAGACACTGATGAGGCTTAACTAGGCCATAACTAGTCTGTGGTTGTGTGGCTTCCTGTTTTGAGGTGAACTGGCCTGGCAATTTGAGCTTTGCTATTCCTATTGGAAACATGCCCACGGCTAATTTGTGTATGGCTGGTTCCTGTCTGAGGTGGCTTGGTGAGAAAAAGAAGATTGACTGGGATCTGCGCATGAGAAACTACCAATGTCTGAGATTAATTCAAGAACTCAGCCAATGTTTTTTTCTGTTTTCCTCAGTGGTTCCTAGTTATGTTATTTGTGATGACCAAGTCTGTTAGTTATATACCTTTCATTTACATTGCCCGACGCACCTGCTAAAGATGAGCACTGGTGGGTAATGACTGTGGGGAGGTTACCCAATGTAGGGATGGATGCGATACTCAGTACAGCACCCATACAATGCCCAAATGATACACTCACACACAGGTTTCCAAAGAGAAGGCTCAGGCTTACCCCTGAAAATTGTTTCAGGGAAATTCTGAGATAGTGTGATATAATCTCACATGACCTAGTTTCACTGCATGGACGTTTCACTGAAAGCTCAAAATAGTTTTTGTTAAAGGCATTTAGGGCTTTTCTTATGATGACTTGTGTACTTTGATAATGAAAGAACACATTTTGGGCCAGTGCTTTCCGTAGTTGCACCCACGATTAATGGATTCTGTGCTCACATATCTTTGAGAGCGTGGGAATGGAGCGGACTGGTAAATTAATAACTAGAGTCCTCATTTATGTGCAATTGGCGTAGGACAGCGCCGCAAGGCTTCTTGCTGTGCTGCCAATGTGAAAGAGCAGGAAAGCACTGTATTTATGAAATACGGTGCATTCCTGTCCTTTCCCCTGCGCTGGTGCACAATTTGCTGCCTAGCACCAATGCAAGTACCCTTGCACCCTGGTGCAATGGTGTCTGCGTTGCATGCAAGAAGGTTTTTGTGCAGGGAGATACACCTTCCTACACAAAAACAATCCTGAGAGGCGTTTTCCTCTCACCATGTGTGCTGCAAGATGCAGCATACATGAAAAGAGGAAAAAACTAGGAGAAACAAAATATTTATCCTCTTTATGCCTGCTCTGGGGAGGCGTAAGGTTTTGGCGCTGCCCCAGGTTTACATGATTAAGTAAATCTGGGGCAGCGTCAAAACCTATGAGTGTTGCCTGGGAAAATCCACTGCAATGCCCATGGAATGCCTCCCTGGCGCAGAGTAAGGCAACAAAGTGACTTGCGCTGCTCTGTCTTACTCCATATCTATGAGGCTACGCAAAGTGGCTTTGCGTGGCCTCATAGATATGGTTGAGAGGTTTGCGTCGCCAGAGCGTCAGAAAAAGTGACGCTCCTGCGGAGCAAGCCTTTCATAAATAGGCCCCCGAGTTTCCAGAAAGACTTTCCTGCAGTCATGGCTCTATAAGTGAAACTAGGATTGTGATGGGAAATGAAGAAAATAAAGACTATTCCTTGCATCTCAAAAAATTGAGTATGGTAGGGGGCTCTATGATGTCTCAATGAGGGAAGATGGTGAAGAAAGAGGAATTAAACTCTTTGATGTCTCCCATCTAAAGCGAGTGGCTTCAACACAAATCACATAACACAAATCAAAACAGAGGAGACACAAAGTGCACAAAGAAACTTCCCACTTGTGAATTTTTAATGGAATCATTCCCTTTTTGCTAGGTTCTTTATCCGACATCTCGGATTTTGTAGGTCTACTGTAATATCACTATAGACAGAGACCTGCCATATGCCAATCAATCTTGGTGCTGACCCAGTAGGAACAGTCCAAGCCACACTGCCTGGCCAGGTTCCCTTCAGATGGGAACACAAGCAACCTCATACCAGTTTTGGTATACTTAAACCTCGTCCGTGAAGTATAGCCTGAGTCCTGTGGCTCAGTGTGCCCGAGTCCCACATCTGGACATATCCATCACCTTTAGAGAGTCTAGTGCAGTACTAAACAAGGTGATGGAAGGAATACTTCAATTAATGTCAGACACTGATGAGGCTTAACTAGGCCATAACTAGTCTGTGGTTGTGTGGCTTCCTGTTTTGAGGTGAACTGGCCTGGCAATTTGAGCTTTGCTATTCCTATTGGAAACATGCCCACGGCTAATTTGTGTATGGCTGGTTCCTGTCTGAGGTGGCTTGGTGAGAAAAAGAAGATTGACTGGGATCTGCGCATGAGAAACTACCAATGTCTGAGATTAATTCAAGAACTCAGCCAATGTTTTTTTCTGTTTTCCTCAGTGGAAAAGAATATAGCCCTGTGGGAATGGAAAGTTGAGGAAGTTCTTCTGGTTTTTCTGAATGGGTGGGACAGCAGTGCTTGAGACTGGGAACCTGTGTGCCTGAGAAAGCTGAGAGGTACCTCCGAAAGGCTTCGGTGAATGTGGTCTCACCTTCACCAGTCAGAACATAAGTATGGGAATGCTGGTGTCCCCAATGATATGAATTCTGAGAGTACCTGCAGAACTGCAGAGGTGGTGGCTCAGACCTATGGTGCAAGGACTCAGTTCAATGCACATGCTGAATAAGAGCAGCCCAGTGGACTGCAGAACTAACACAAACCCACCTAGCTATTCTTTGTGCAGGCAGTGTTTTCAGGTTACCTATCAGCAGTACTGTTAATCAGATTCAAGGACACAGTGAAAATCAGAAACTATTTGTTCTTCTTGCAGAAATAACTAGGACTGGGTGGCAGAATTTTTACAGTCACTGGCTAATGCATTAGACAAATCTGGTACCTCCGCTACCCCTTCCTCAGCACTATCCTGGACTTGGGAAGACTCCAACAAAAGAAGAGGGCCCTGCTGTCACCAAGGGACTCGAACTGTTCTCCCAGTGTCAAGTGGTTGTCCTTTTGTTTTCCATCTTCAAAGACACAAAAAGCAAAAAGACCCCTGATCCCAAGAGGGCCCAACTTACCACTGAAGAATAGATCCTCCCTGAGACTTGGCTAGAGGGAGAACTGGTGCCTAAAGCCTGCTGCGAGGAGCGGAGGGCTGCAGGACTCATGCGAAGGAACTTTCCCAGAACTTGCAAAAAGTTGGGAAGTAGTCATGTTTTCACCTCCAGTGGATCAGGAAAATGTGCTGAGTCTTGCCTAGGAAAGTCACACTGGGGACAGTGGCAGGTGGGGAGTTTGACTAGGGTGGTACACCTGTCATGCGATAGCACAGGTGTTCAAAAGCAAACTCAGGGGGCACAGAAACATCCCGTGGAGCAGAAAGGCAAAAGCTCTCTTGATCTTGATTTTCAGTATGAATGCAGACAGTGAAAGCGGGACCTCACGATCCTTCTGACTTTTTTGGTTTCAAGCAAGGGGTGTCAGAACAGTTACCACATGGATTACTGGCTTGTGGTGGCCAAGTATTCATAGCGGCATCGCTTTTTGATTCTTTGATGTGGACTCTTGCTATAATTGTGAAGCAGTATTCACCAAGGGTTGGATTGTTCACCCACTAATAGGGAACGTGAGCTGGGTTTAGACTATGGTGAGACAGGTTAGTTTTACCCTACAGATGATGTGTTGTTGCAATAGTAATCCTGCTCTGTACGAGAGAAACCACTGGTTCTGACATTTGGTGTATGTGCTTGGCTGAGGAGCCAATGGGGCGAAGCTACCATCTGTGGGATTATGACTGAATGCCTCTAAGTCAGAATCCTCCCTAAAACGTAACAATATCACAGTGCTGTGTAGCCTCGGTTAGCCTGGGATAGCCGGCCTCCTGGGCCGGTGCTTAGAGCCGCTCGCTTGGGAACCGGAGTGCGGATAGAAGGGTGCTAACTCAATTGCCCTTAATGCACCGCATGTTTGTGGGGCACCTGATGCTAATTCTGTGTCAGGCTTTCATAAGTAGCAGCGCAGCTACCTTGCTGCGATTTATTGAAAGTCTTCCTCTGAGCCAAGCTTTTGTTTCCATCTGTGGGTGCCCGCTGACCCCCTCCACCACACCTGGTGGTAGGTCCCTCTGCCGTCAGGTCGGCGGGTGGGACGCAGAGGGGGAATATGGGCGTGTGGGAGGCTGCCTCCACCATGTGCCGACCGGCATGGTGGGCCTCCCCCTCCCATCCCTGTGCTGCCGAGTGCAGGGACGGGGCATGATCCCTTGCAGGGCAACCAGATGGCCAGACCAGGATTTCCCTACTCCAGCACAAGTCACTGGAAGGCAAGCAGCCTTAGGAAGGAGACTCTTGTCGTCATTGGACTGCCGTGTGACTGGGTCCTGGTCTTGTCGTCTCGAGCCATCTGGTCGCTGGGTGATCCTAGACCATCTGGTTGCTAGGCTGTGCGACCAGATGGCCCGGGGGACCCGGCGGGCTGGGCAACCAGATGGCCAGCCGGGCTAACTCCGACTTTTGCCCCCTAAGGGTTTTGTAAGCCCACACGAAATAGTAGAGGAAAATGGGCTTCCCAGGCAGGCCAGTGGGGAGAGGATGTGGCCTAGGCTTAACCCTCCTATGCTCCCTGGGCTCCAAAAAGGTGGAAGGCACAAACCCAAAGCAGCACCCTGAGCCCATGGTATGGCAGTAACAGTCACTACCCAGGGTAGGGTGGCTGCAGGCTGGGGAGGACTCTTGCCCCCCACTGGGTTCGGTGTAAAGAGTGGAGACCAGCCCAGCATGACGGCCCAGCCCCTGGGGCATCGAGTTGGAACACGAGCCCAGGAGAGCTCTGAGAAGCCCTCAGCAGATGCCTGGGCCCGGTCTCAAATGGCAGCAACTGTAGATGTCCTGCGCCAGCCAGGAGGTCCCGTCGGCAGGCCCGGCGCAAGGCTTCCCGTTCTCCAAAGAACAAGCGGGGCCTGGCAAAGGGGAAGCAGTAGGAAGCCCTCCTCCCCATTTTCCAGCAGGAAGGGAGGCCATGGTCGGTCAGAGCTCCGGCAGTGCCTGGGCTCCATGCGCCGACCCTCTGTGCCGCCAAGTGCGGGGCAGGGAGAAATGGGCTCCGTGGTCAGGGACAAGGCGGACTGCCTGGGGAAGGTCCAGAACGGACTTTGGTCGATCGGGCAAAGTTGGCCCTATTTGGCGACTGTGGGCTGCTTGGTTGGAAACACCAGACCGTTGCCCAGGTCAGGGCTTCTGAGTCAGAGTGGACTGGACTGGGCTCTGCTGGGTCAGGGAGCCAGCAGGCCTGGGTCTGCGAGCCCACCAGGGCCCTGGGTTCCCTTCCCCGGCCCATGGTGTCATAAAGGGAATGCGGATCCTGCAGAGGATCTGAAGGGGGCCACCGTTGGGCCATGAGGTGAACGCCCCAGTCCGGGGCTCTGTACTCTAGCCTGCTACGTTGCAAAGGGCATTGGACAGGGGTCCCACGGGCCGGAGGAGGCTTCCCCAGCTGGGCTGGGTTCCGAAGCACGGAACGGGGCCAGGGCTCTGGCATGTTCTGGGGTGGGAGCCCTGTCCTGTGGCCCGTCGCGTGTCCAAGCACCTAGGTTGGGGTCCCACAGGCCCAGGGAGGCCTCCACTGTGTGGCCAGGTTCTGAAGCTCCTGCTGGACCCTGGGGCTGGCGCTCCTGCCCTGGGCTCCATACTCCACAGGCCTAAAAAAAATCATAAAGTGGTTACTCGACCTACAGGTTCAGTAAAGGGAATAAATTCGATATCTTGTGCCCATTTTGGAGATACATAGGTTTCTTTGATACCCATTTTTCACTTTTTATATTTTACCAAATGCATTGCTGTATACAGGCTTCACAATGAAAAACTATTGCATGTTTCAGCTCAGTTATTGGCTCTGGTTTCCTCGGGTTCCCTAGAGAACCTACAAGCCCTATATCTCCCTGCAACCAGAAAGGTCCAGCGGATGTAACGGTATATTGCTTTCAAGCAAATGCCATCGTTAGAAGAAGTTACTGCTGAAAATGTAGACATAAATGGCTTTTTTTTCCCAATTCAATTTCAAGATTTTTTTTATTTCAACTGTTACTTTTTATGGAAAACCCTTCAAGGATCTACACATATGACCCCTTGCTGAATTCAGAATGTTGTCTACTTTTCCGAAATGTATAGCTTTCCAGGATCGACCATGGGTTTCATACATAATTCTACCACTAACTGGAAGGAGGTTCAACACAAAAAGAATTGGAAAAATGGGCTACGTCCCAGTAAAATGCCAAAACTGTGCTGAAAAATGTGTTTTTCTGATTCAAGTGTGCCTGCTCCTGAAAGCTGGGAAGATGGTGATTTTAGCACTGCAAACCCTTTGTTGATGCCATTTGCATGGACAAAAAAACAGATGCTTTCTTCTGCAGCACTTGTTTCCCAAAAACCACCAAATTTAGCTGTATATTGGCTACTCTCTCGGTCCCCTCCAGGGAAATCCACAAACCCAGGGTACCTTTGGAATCCCCAGGATGTTGGAAAAACAAAATGCAAGTTTGGCATGGATACCTTCTGTGGAGAAAAGGTTATGGGGGGGCCTAAGCGCGAACTACCCCTAATAGCCAAAAAGCAGCTTAGCACAGGGTGGGGAAAAGGCCTGGCAGAGAAGGGGTTACATACTTAAAACGCCACTGCAAACAGCTGGAGGAAAAATGGAGAATCAACTGGGACACCACCAAAAGAAACACTTACAAGTCCGCTCTCAGGAAATACCAAACCCAACTCAACGAGGCAAGAAAAACAGCCCTAGCTCTAAGACAGGAAAACAGCTCCAACAACTGCAAAGAGCTCTTCAACATTGTCAAAGAATTCTGCACCCCCTCAGCCGCTACCAACTCCATACCCCTTTGCAAGACCTCTGCAACAACCTCTCCAATTTCTTTCACAACAAAATCCTCAGGATATACAGCAACTTTGACCCCCAACGCAAGATGCAAGAACTCATTAACCATCTGCCCACCACCATCAAATCGGACCACAAGATCACAACTGGAAACCCCTCACCCCAGCAGATATAGACAAAATCATAAAAATAATCCATTTCGGGGCCTCCACCAAGCCTTGTCCCCACCATATCTACAACCTAGGAGGAACTCTGATCAACTTCCACCTCACCATCATCATCAACACCTCTATACAAAGTAGAAACTTCCCAGATAACTGAACACATGCAGAAATCACAACTCTTCTGAAAAATCCCGCAGCAGACCCAAAAGAGCTCAGCTATTACAGCCTCATCTCACTCCAGCCCTCCCATTTCATTCCTGCCCTTCCCATCCAAAGCTATCAACAAACAACTCTCCAACCATCTTGAACAACACCACCAACTAGACATCTTGCAGTCTGGATTCTGAAGCAGCCACTGCATGGAAACCGCTCTTATTGCAGCAACTGATGACATCCGGACCATCATGGACAAAGGGGAAACCACAGCATTTGTACTACTCAACCTCTCTGCAGCCTTCGTCACCACCTCCCGCAGCACCATCATAACAAAATTCCAAAACTCCGGAGTACATGGACCAGCTTTGAGATGGCCTATTGTCTCTCAGAGAGGACCCACTGAGTCAGACTTCCATCCTTCACTTCCAAACCCAAAAACCTCTTCTCCATGGTCCCTCAAGGATCATTGCTAAGCCCTGCCCTCCTCAATGTCTACAGGGCGCCACTTGCCCATGTCATAAGATCCCACGGAATCAACATTGTCTCTTTCGCAGATGAAACCCAGCTCATGGTCTGCAAAGGGAGAGTTTGCATATTACTCACTGACGATTTGCGACCGGTCTCTGATTTTCCAATGTGACCTCCAGTTGAAGGGGGAGGGGGGTGTTTGGACATAACATTGAGTCCAAAATATGATGTGGACAAAATATTGTGTCAAGAATATCGAGGACAAAAATATCATGAAGGTAAGTTTCTATGAGAAAGCAAAGTTTTACTATACTTAACTCCACATATATGTACCTTGACAATATAAATATATATATATTCAAGGTACGTAGATGTGGAGTTAAGAATAGTAAATCTATACTTGCCTATTTGCACTTACCTTCTCAATATTTGATCCTCAATATTTTTGGAAAAATATTCTATCCACACAATATTTTTCTCCTCGATATTCTGTCAGGGATCCAAAGTGGGGTTGCTGAACAGCCTGCCTAATGAATATTAATTACGGAGCTACCTGTTTGTGACCTCTTCTGATTGGCTACCTACAGAGGGATGGTGGACTGTAAGGAACAGCAGAGCAGCATCCCTGTGTTTGCATTCCCACATGTGAAACATATTCTTTTTGAAGCAGCACCGATTCCTCTGAAACTGGCACTGGCTGCTTAAAAAAGTCTTCCCTGTTTGGGAAACCACTTGGAGAGCAGGAAGTAGTCTCTGGGCCACTGGCTTCTCCCCCAGAGGCTCCTGACATGATAAGACACCTTCCCCTTTGCAAACCAGTTACCACCCAAATTTAGGTGTCAGTAAATCATCAATGGCTTGCGAGTGCAGTTGTGATCACAAACCATTGCTAAATTACTCGGCAATTCAGAAATATGAGTGGGACGCCCCTCTCATGCCTCTTCCTATTTGCAATTTGGAAAGGAACACAGAAGACTTTTTTTGAGTCAGAAAGAATTTTCCAACTCGTAAAAGAGATTTTTTACATTCTAAAAAGCCCCTTTGCTTCTTTAAATCGCAAAATCACAGGATTTAAAGACGCAAAAAGCCTTTTGCAACCATAAAAGGGCTTTGTTCATGAGGCCCCTATATCTTTCCTAAATCCTGTTTCTAAATCCTCTTCGTAATTTTTTCCTCCACCCACCCCCACTTCTCTCATCCGATTACTCTCTCCTTAACGAGTTTTTGCAATCTGCTCTTGTATTGCTAACCTCCTTGTTTCAGTCTCACGTCAATGCCAAGAAGCCCTTTGGATGTAAGTTACACTCAATAAAACCCATACAAATGTATCCTTTTTACTCTTTTATTCTCCCATCTTCATTACCTTTCAATCCGACAACACCATATTTTAGCATTCTATTCGCTTCTCTAATGCAGCAATGATTTGGTGAGCCTGTGCCCCTACAAAGGACAGTCACACTGACCACTCCTGCAACCCTTGACTCATAGATCTCTTCCTAATCCCCAGGGATTTCTGCAATGAATGTAAACCTCATCTATATTGCTGCACGTGGCATCTGTTTAAATGTTTAAACGTCCCTTCTCTCCTTCCATAGCAAGATTATTCATTCTTCCAGAACAGAGATTTATAACATTGGCAGCTGTCTGCATCTGTCATCCGCCTGAAGACAATTGAATAGCGTGGAGCACGGATGGTAGGCGATGAATCACCCCAAAAGCCGGAATCTTCGAGGATACGTTTTTATTGGATTTGTGTTGGTTTTTACAAAATAAATTGCATTGCCTGCAATTTAGATGAAGTGCCCGAGCTCTGATGGTTGATTGCGTTTATTGTAAGAGATGTTCTTGTGCAGTGTGGTTGAACTGCAGCAGCAGTGATATTTACATTTCCATTCTCCACTTGACAAGGTATAGCTATCTGGATCCATTAGAAGGAGTACTGGATTTCGCCCTTTAATACTCAGGCATCAGGGTGGAGTCACTTTACAGGTTGGCTTCTCAGGTGCGGATGGGGCATATCAACAAGCAACGGCGATAAATATCGCTAAGCGCGTTTAGCGCTACTTCAGTTATCGCCGGCTATCGCTGGATGTTATCGCCCGGATAACGCGTTATCAACAACGCGTTGCTCCAGGGCGATGAAAAATCCAGCAAAAGCGGCGATATGCGGGAATATCGCTGGAAATCCAGCGATATTCCCGCAGCGATAGGGGAAAGCTTGATGATAGCCCCTGGTGGTTTTAGCCCGCCAATCCACCCCCCATTACAAATATAGCTACGTCTCAATTTAAGCAGACGTAAGCTTACGGCGATAACCGCGGTTAGCGCGGTTTTTAATATCGCCATAGGTGTCAGGGCACAGGCTTGTAAATACCGCGATGTGCGGTTAGCGACTTTTTCCATGTTGTATTCCACAGGAACGCCTACTTTGCATCTCATTAGAGATGCGATGCAGGGCGTTAGCAAAAGCTGTGCTAGGACAAGGAAACACGCGCTAGCGTGTCCTTGCTAATACTGCGATGCCATTATCGCCGCTTTTCGGCTGAAAACGGCCGCAAAAGCGGCGGTAATGGGCTTGATAATATGCCCCGGATGTCATCAGCTACAGCGTGTCTGGAAGCCACTACCTCGAGGGGCGATATGACAAAGGGAGGAGTACAAATGATAATTTAAGACACAGTCTTTGTCACAGTAATGGGATAACTAGTATCTTAAATAGTTGAAGAGCAGGAGAAGAGCTATTTCACCAACTTAGTCCTAATTGGTTGCTTATCAAAGGAACTTTAAAAGAATGTTCTACTTTTGGCTGGAAATTTAGCAGCATTTTAGAGGCACTATTGATGCTTTGAAGTGGCTGTTTGGAATAATCGTGCCTAGACCTTAATACTTACTGTAGCAGCATTTGTTGACTTATCTAAAGGATTAACAAAGAACATAGCATATTAGCATAAAAAAAGCAACATAACACACAACGTATCAGGGCAGACACAACAAAACAGTCAAAACAGAATGAAACACAGTAACCACTGTAAAACACATCACATTGCAATAATGCATATCAGCACAAAAACATAACATATCAGCACTATAACACAATGCCTCGCAACAATATGCACATTCTCATCACACCTTACCACCACCGGAAACCTCCTTTCATAATACCGAAGTAAAAGGTGATTGCAGTGGCAGCTGGCATCTACGGGGAGAGGGGGGCTCAAAATTAAATTAAAAGACTAACCATTCACGACGTACTCTGTTCTGGAGCTCTTTTTTGCAGACGCCCACAGGAACAGGATGCTGCAACTCCCTTCACCAATCTTAGCACTGCTCTCAGCAGCATGACAGCAGCGCCAGGATTGGTGGGAGCGGCGTCACTCGGCGCTCCACAGCGCTCTGGAGGCTTTGGATTTCTCTAACCCAGCTGTATTAAGGCAGCTGGGTTAGAGATGTTTAGAGTGCGCATGTGTGGCTGGCCGTCTTGAGATGGCTAGCTAAAAAGACATGCGCACTTTAAACATTGCCTTTACCCACCCTGCTGCTGTCACTAAGTGGTGGCCCCGCCCCCGTCCTGAGGCTCGGCTCGGGACGATGAAAAAAAAAATTGTAATAAATTACCATTTTATTTTTCATCTCTGGGGCTTTGGGCAGCATTTAAGTGAGGCGATGTTCCTCCGCTCAAGCGGAGGAGCCGTCCCTGGGTTTTTGTACTAAACACAGCCACAACTTACTCCCAAGGACATGAATTAGTGACAGCCGAAATGTTTTGAGATCTGGCCCATCAAGTCCCCTTGATTGCTAGCATCCCTTGACTTTCAAAATGCTACAGATTCAGGGTAGTTTTCCTCTCCAACTGGAATTCCATGGTGAATTCATAACTATGGGCCTCCTTCCGATCTTCTAGGCTTTCCTGCTTTGGCAGATAGCACACGTTATCAGCCAGACTGGGATTTCTTGATGTGCAAAACTACTGCAGCTACAATGTTTTTAGAGGACAATTTCACCAGGTAAAAATTGGCAGCATATTTCCCTGCAAAATGGATTAGGATGTGGGAATTACATGCATGTTACACCAATTTCCATTGCATTTTCTTATTCCTCGGAATAGTGCAGTAACACTTCACCTCGAAATTACTATACCTTATGTAAAGTGTTCGGAGTGCAGTGTACCTGCAATGGAAGTCCTGCAGAATAAACAATATGTGTAATTCCCCCAGAAGACAAAAAGACGTTATTAAGCATTGTTCACAAAGCTGTTTGTACATGGGATTTTAACTTCAATGCACAAATAGACTCGCGTAATTTGCAAGGTTGTTTTATTCAGTAAAAAGATGTTCTCACAGTCACAGACATTTTAGGGCATGGACGAAGTGGGTAATTACCGCCGGTGCCACTGTTTCTGTGATATAATATTGGAACATTATGTATCTCACGACATGGATAGTAACAAGACATAATGGGCCATATTACGATGTCGGTCGGATGAGCGTCCGACCGACACGTAGTGGGATGAAATTCGCCCGACTATTAGTCAGCAGTTCCACCACAGCATTAGGATGCGATCACCCTACGGGCAGTCGGTAACATATATTTTTCTATTGCAGCTTGTGCAGCAGCTGGAAAAGGGCCACAGCACAAGATGCAATAGAAAAATTTATGTTTTCAAACATCCCTGCACCATGTAGCAGGCACCATGTGGTGCCTGCCACACAGTGCAGGGATGTGTGGTGCCCCCACCATGCCCTATAGCAGAGGCCCAGGGGGCCATGCTGAGGGACCCCAAAGTCACTTTCCACCTGCCTTTTCATGGCGGTGGACCGCCATGAAAGGGCAGGCGGAGCCGAGTCTGGCTCCGCTGCCATTTTGGGATTACAATTCCACACGCTGCCCCGACGGGTTCCGTGAGCCCATCGGAAGCGGAGCGGAATTACTCTGCATTTCTAGTGAAAAGTAATTTCTCAGCTGCTCCCGTGCTATGCAACACTTTGGGGCCGATTCCGATTCGGGCCGGAAAAAGCACCGACCGACTCGGATCCGGTAAAAATACCGATCGACACGTACCAGTGGCGCCCGACACGCCAAGTACGATGCAAGCCGCGATAAATCCGACCGACACGTCAGGAAACCAAGCCGACCGACCGAGCCGCTCGGAAAATAGCAATCCGGCCGGAAAACACGCGAATCCAACCGACCGACACGCACCCGGAACAAATCCGACCGAATCGTACCCGCCAACTCCAACCCGCAAAGTACGATGCAAGGCGCGAAAACACGACCGAGTCGGACGGAGGACAAGCCGTACGACCGACACGCATACAAAACCGAGCCGAAGCAACACAATACACCGCGACCGACGCGTACGCAGCATACAAAACTGCACAAACACAGCGTGAACGAAACGGAAAACACCGTACGAGACCAATGCACGGTCCGACTCGGTCACAAGAACGTTTCCAACATACACAAACAACACAAAGGAAAAATCAACCAAAAAAGGCCAAACAAGCAATTACCAAGCCAATAAATACTGGGGGGGTGGGGACAGAGAACAAAGACACACCCACAACTCCACCTATATAAAGGACACAAATCACTACCATGAGCCTTTGCAAATGCCATTCCACTACCAGCACCCAAGAGAAAGCAACCACACACCCACAGCTCATCCCTCACACAAGCCACACACCAGCAGCACACCAACAAATACCTACCTCACATACACCCAGCACAACACACACCCACACACCCTCACCTGCACACCAACACACACATCACCCACCATCACCAACCATCACCATGCCCCCCAAGAAGAATCCCAAGTTCCTAGATTGTGAATTGGAAGTCCTGGTAGACGAGATCCTCAGGGTGGAGCCACAGCTGTTTGGCACATTGGTCCAACAGACCCCCATGTCGCAGAAAACCAAGATGTGGGAGAGGATCATCAACAGGGTGAACGCCCAATCACCATGTCGGCGCACAAAGACGGACATCCAGAACAGGTGGTATGACGTGCGCAGGAGGGTACGGGACCTGCTGAAGATAGACTACATCAACAGCCAACACACCGGCAGTGGCCCTCCTGCCAAGCCAATATACCTCAGGCCCTGGGAGGAGAAGGTGCGGGCCATCCTTCCGCCAGTGAGCGTATATGGACTAGAGAACATCCCAGAGCCTGGTGAGTACACAACAAATGTACACAATAAACTGCCACAAAACACACACATCACTGTCAAGGGGAGAGTCAAACCATGCACTCATAGCAATTACACAGCAACTAGAACAGAATCATCCCAAAATGTGTATGTCAGTCAGATAAACACAACACATGCCATCAAAAAAGTCACATCCAACTGTGCCAACACATGTACAAACACAACCACAACTACAGCTAGGCAGTGGCACAAATAGAACTAACACACACATCCACACATGTAGCCACCACAACAACACCAACACACAGTGAAGACCACTCAAAGGAAGGAATTCTGTGTATGCTGGCCAAGTCAGTGTAGCCAATAGCATCATGGGAGTCGCAGTCACACATATTGCCCCCCCCAACTGTCCCATCAACACCACCATGAACCATGCGCACATCACAGGGAGTGGAGAAGGACTCACAAGATGGCTGACACTGGCTACTGCTGTGGGGAGCACAAGGCCCTGCTGCCAACTGTGCACCAACAAACAGCAGGACACCACTGACTGACATCCTGAGAGACAACTTACACTCCCTGCAATGCAAGCACGTTCCATGGTGGGATATCTGGCTGGCTGGGTGGGAAGGGGGACTTGCAGCACTGACCATAGTCACCAGCACCTCCCCTCACACCCCCCCAACACAAACTCCACAGTACCCACCTGGTAGAATGCAATGCCCTCCATCCTAACACAAGATCCCACAAAGCACCACCACCCTGGGTTATGTTGTGTGAAGCACAGGGACACTCTTGGGACTCTTAGCCAAACAACTGCCAGGACAACACTCCCAGCCATCCTGTCAGCACAGCCAGCCCACCCCACAGGGAAGCAGAGTCAAAAGGAAGGAAGCATGGGCATGCTGGGAAGGGGGTGGAGGCAATAGCATGATGGGAGTCGTAGTCACAGACATTGCTCAGCCTCACAACTGGCCCATCAACACCACCCTGAACCATGCTCACATCACAGGGAGTGGAGAAGGACTCACAAGATGGCTGACACTGGCTACTGCTGTGGGGAGCACAAGGGCATGCTGGGAACTGCACACCAACCAACAGCAGGACACCACTGTCAGCCATCTTGCCATTGCCCTCACACCCACACACACTGAACTCCCCACAAAAGCAAGTAAGTATGGGAATGCTGGGAAGTGGGGTGGAGGCAATAGCATGATGGGAGTCGTAGTCACTGATATTGGTCACCCCCACAACTGGCCCATCAACACCACCCTGAACCATGCTCACATCACAGGGAGTGGAGAAGGACTCACAAGATGGCTGACACTGGCTACTGCTGTGGGGAGCACAAGGCCCTGCTGGCAACTGTGCACCAACAAACAGCAGGACACCACTGACTGACATCCTGAGAGACAACTTCCACTCCCTGCAATGCAAGCACGTTCCATGGTGGGATAACTGACTGGGTGGGTGGGTGGGTGGGAAGGAGGTCTGGCTGTCAACCAAACACAATCAATGCAGACCATGTTCACACCCCAGAGAATACATAGAAATGCCCAAATAATGCAGGACAATGTGCCACACCAATATCAACCCCTGACTGTGACGACTTAGGACAATACAATGTACAGGCCCGCACCCCGAGGCACAGTCACAACTGTCAGGTGTGTCAACCACTGATGCCTGCAGAAACATGACATACATTGTTTGTGTCTCCCAAAAACAGGTGATGATAGGGACACAGCAGCAGACGCTGAGGAGTCCCAGTCCCAGGCTCAAGAGGATGCCGAGCTCACTGGCGTCGTACAGCCTCTGTCCTCCTCGGACGATGAAGAACAACCTGGCACATCCGGTGCAAGTCAACATGCTGCACCAGCAGGACCACCAGCTGCAGCACCAGCAGGTCCACCAGCTGCACCCCCTGCACCCACCCCTCCAACGACTGTCACCACGAATACCATCCCTGCCGACATGGACAGAATAAGGAACAACACCAGCGCAGTGACCCTGGACCAACCTGGGGCCATGGACACCACCACCACCACCAACCCCCAAGGTGGACCAGGGTTATCTGTGCGTGCAACTGCACACACTGCACATGTCAGCAGGGGTGGTGGGAGGGGTGGGAGACAGAGGTCGCTGCTTGCAGACGTTGCTGGTGTGCATGAAGACCCACAACTGGTACGCATAGCTGATGCGTACCAGTCCAGCACCGGAGAGCTCAGCCAGGTAGTGGGGCTCCTCAGAGACATCAAACAGCAGCAGGCTGCCCATCATGCCCGCTTGGACTCCCACATGTCCCACGTGGAGTCACACATGTCACGTGTGGACTCCCACATGTCACGTGTGGACTCCCACATGACCCGCGTGGAGTCCAAGTGGGATGTACTACATGAGATGACGGCGGTGCACAGGGACATTTTACAATGCCTCCGCCAGATGAACAGCAACCAGTCCACACCTCCCTGTGTGCCAACAACATCTGGTACCGAACAAACTGCAACTGCCACAGGGAGGGAGGAGGACTCTGGCGGAGAGTCCCCTGCACCGCAGCAGCCTGCACTAGAGGGCCCCCCCAAGAAGAGGGGTCGTCCGAGGAGGGGAAAGTGAGAGGCTGATGGCCAAGCGCAACTCCCAGGAAGCCTGAACCTGTTCTGGATTTTCGCCTTTGTGCACAGACTGTTCACCCTGTTGATGGCAACACTACTCCCACACATTGCATGGGGAGTACAAGTTGGAACAATGTGTCAGACAACTGTGGCCCCGATACTGGGGATCCTGTCTACCTGGACTTTCTATTCATCTAGGAACTTGGGATTGCAAGATTCATGTACAGCACAATCCATCCTATGCACTATTATCACAATAAACACACTAATACACCATACTTGCCTCTGTCGTGATTCCAACGTGGGTGCTGTTATGGGGATGATGAACTGCAAAATTACACAGTGTATGCGAACTGCAACAGCAAGGACAACACAGGCATGTGAGTACAGGCAACGTGACACATATGAGGGAGACACACCACCAGGGCTACACAACACATACACACCTAGGCCATCTGACTCATTGCCTACACTGATGTTGCCAGGGAAGACGGTGCAATGCACAGACACCACACCCATTCCCAGTTGTAGTCAAGTAGCCCACAGGTGCAGTAAGCAAATGGCAGTCATATGTGTGACCACAGACAACGCACATCACTAAGTGAAGCACAGGTTTATTACACAGTAGCAACATGCCGTAACCACTACAGATGCAAGGTAACCCCACCTGGTAGCGGGCACACAGTCAACAACTGTAGACAGAAGGAAGTCCATGGGTGTGGCGCACATCACCTGTAGGGACACAACAGCTACCAGCCTGGATGTGCAATCACGTCGTCGGTGGACACAGTTGACCAAACGAATCTGAAAGTACCCTGTGAAGGACAGAAATGACACACAGTCAAAAGCAATGCAGTACAGGACAGAACAGCAAAACTCATGCACAATACATGTTACAAGATACCCACCCAGAACCAAGTTAGCATGTCAACACTGTTGGGGAGTACAGCCCACCTGTCACCACACATCGCAACACACATCCTGTCAAGTAGCCCATGGACACACTCCAACAGCACCAGAGCACCACCCACACATCATGCCAACTCACATCATTCACATGACACCTCAGGATACTCACATTCAGCTAAAGAAGTTGGTGATGAGCTGTGTGCGGACATCACCATCACCATCATCATCGTCACTGGCATCGTGGTCCAGGCCAGGATCCTCCACAGGTGGCGGATGTTGGTCATCGTCATCCTGGATGAGAGGCAACTCCTTCCGCACTGCCAGGTTGTGGAGCATGCAGCAGACGATGATAATCTTGCACACTTTCGCAGGGGCATATGGGAGGGACCCTCCGGTCTTGTCCAGGCAGCGGAAGCGGCTCTTCAGGAGACCAAAGGTCCGCTCAATCACTCTCCTGGTCCGACCATGTGCCTCATTGTAGCGCATCTGGGCAGGTGTCACAGGGTTCCTGAGGGGTGTCAGCAACCACGGCATGTTGGGGTATCCCGAGTCACCTACGGACAGACAAGTGCACATCAGCTGACTTGGAAAAGTGGGCGGAATACTACAGATCAGATCACACACAATGGCACAAAGTCAGTACACACCGACAAGCCAGGCACGCTGGTTCTGCATCTGTGCCATCAACCTGGGGATGCGACTACTCCTCATCACAAAGGCATCGTGTGCTGAACCAGGGAAACGGGCACACACGTGTGTGATGGTCATGTCTGCAAGACACACCACCAGTGCATTGACCGAGTGGTAGTGCTTGCGGTTCCTGTAGGCCTGCTCCTGGGCCTGTGGTGGTACCAAAGCCACATGTGTCCCATCAATGGAGCCAATGACATGCGGCATCCTCCCCAGGGCATAAAAGTCACTCTTCACGTCAGTGAGTCGTCGCAGTCTAGGGAAATAGATGTACCGGTTCAGGAAGAGCAACATTGCCGCCAAGAAATCGCGGAGCACACGGCTGAACATGGTCTGTGACATCCCACCAGCAGACGCCACAGTATGTTGGAAGGTACCGGTGGCAAAGAAGTGTAGGGCTGCCATCACCTTCACCTTGGGGGTCAGCGCTGTAGGATACGGCCGGCCAGGCTGCAAATGTGGGGACAACTGCACTGCCAAATCCTCAATCAGCTGCCTGGTGAAGCGGTACCGTCGGATGCTGTCCCGTTCCACCATCGTTGCCAGGTCTGGGAATGGCCGATGGACAGCAGGAGCCCTGCAGTGCAGAGGAGAAGTAAGCAAGATCGTCAGTCACCCCACATATGCGGCATTGAACACACTCAAGATCCCAACATACATCATCATGAGGCACAACTACATGAAGTGTGCAGTACCGGAACGACATGTATGGTACATACATGGCCAACATCTGTCAACACGGTCCTACAGGTGGCATCAATTTGGCCCAGGTTGGCCCATTGGATATCATGATGCTGTGTCACAGTCACCCCCCAGTGACATGTGAGGACAGATGTGCCCCAGGCACCACAGCTCAACGACAGGCACATTCCCAGGGACCCTGTAATGCCACATGGACACTGGCATCACCTGGAGTATCATGTGTACACCACAACAAAACAAACATGACCCCCACAGGTAGTGGCCACACTTGCCATGGCAGGAGAGCCATGGACGTCTGTGACACACACGCACAACATCAGAGTCCATGCACACACAACGTGGATGTGGAGACTGTCTCCCATTGTGCACATGAAATCAGAGACATTGTAAACACTACATGCACAAAGACTGTGGAGGGCCATCACTATTGTGCCACTGGGACACCCTGGCTCAAACATACCGTCCCACATGGGACTCACGGGGTATGTGACATGACATACACAAACACCACTGTGAAATGTGACCATGGCACATGCACAGATATGAACAGTTGCACATCACAGTGGTCACGTACACGTAACACCCAGGATCCTGTCCCCATGAACACGTGCACAGCCTGGGGGTGGCTGCCCACAGGTGACACCCACAGGACAACATGTACACCAACATACACACAATAGGAAATGCAGCCTTACATGCCTTCATGATAAGGTGTGGACAGGCTGTCGTGATGTAGGTGTGCCCCTCACTCCCTGGGAGCTATCTGTGGCTGGCATATGTCCATCTGAGACAGGCATGCTGACATATGCCAGTCACATGTACAGTGATGCGTTGAACAGCAATGGACCGATCGGTGCCTCCGGCCGGCCCATTGCATTCAATGTGTGCGGGTACGCGTTGTACCCCTGTGCGCGTTGTACTGCAATGGACCGATCGGTGCCTCCGGCCGGCCCATTGCTTTCAATGTGTGCGGGTACGCGTGGTACCCCTGTGCGCGTTGAACAGCAATGGACCGATCGGTGCCTCCGGCCGGCCCATTGCATTCAATGTGTGCGGGTACGCGTTGTACCCCTGTGCGCGTTGAACAGCAATGGACCGATCGGTGCCTCCGGCCGGCCCATTGCATTCAATGTGTGCGGGTACGCGTTGTACCCCTGTGCGCGTTGAACAGCAATGGACCGATCGGTGCCTCCGGCCGGCCCATTGCTTTCAATGTGTGCGGGTACGCGTTGTACCCCTGTGCGCGTTGTACTGCAATGGACCGATCGGTGCCTCCGGCCGGCCCATTGCTTTCAATGTGTGCGGGTACGCGTTGTACCCCTGTGCGCGTTGTACTGCAATGGACCGATCGGTGCCTCCGGCCGGCCCATTGCATTCAATGTGTGCGGGTACGCGTTGTACCCCTGTGCGCGTTGTACTGCAATGGACCGATCGGTGCCTCCGGCCGGCCCATTGCATTCAATGTGTGCGGGTACGCGTTGTACCCCTGTGCGCGTTGTACTGCAATGGACCGATCGGTGCGCACCCATTGACAATGGGCTTGCCTGGCAACGGACGCGTTTTCGAATATTCGAACGAGTCGGTTGCTGGAAAATCAGTTGGTCACCCACAACAATGTTGCAAAATCATGTATGTCATGAAGTTGAAATTTTGAAGGATGCTGTGGGCGTGTTTTGGTGCTGCTATTCCATGGATTGGCCAGATTCAGAAGATGCAAACGACTTGGACCTATCACTTTGGACACAAGGGACAGTATCTGCCTCTCCAGCACATATATATTGCTGCATGTTCCCCTGAGAGCCCACTTGCCTGCACTACATGCTCCAGGACGACATCTGCCACTGCACTGCTGCTGTCTCTGCCCCTCTGGACCCTGCAATGGCACGTACTGTGGAGAGAGCCCCAGCCTTCAGCCTTGAAGAGAACCAGGCCCTGCTGGACAGCCTACTTCCACAGTACAGCAAGCTGTATGGGACACCAGGGGAGCAGGTGAGTGTTCTGTGCACTGCCTTTCTGAATGTGCATTTTGTCTGACTAGCAAGGCTGAGAGTCAGCACACCACTGGCTAGCAGGCTCACTGAGTAGTTGTCACCCCCATAGTGTGTAGTGACTTGCACTGGACAGGTATGGTGCAGTGACAGTGCTTCTGAACAGGGTTTTACTCCCCATGCTATGATACCATGTAGTGACTTCTGGAAAACTGTCCATGGGCAGCCGTGCACTGCCTGGGTACACCATGTGCCCCTGTGATTGCGACATGTATATGCAACTGTGTCATGCACGGATATGTTGCATGTGTAGTAATGTCCTTATCACTTTGTCATCCTGACAGGCTTCTGCCCATCGGAAGCATGAGATCTGGAAGGACATCGTCCGGGCTGTCCGGTCCGTGGGGGTCTACAAGCGCCGGATCCGCAACTGCCAAAAGAGGTGGCAGGACCTTCGGGGCTGGACCCGGAGGATTGCACGGGTCCAGCTGAAGCTGTCGCCTCCTCGCAGGAGGGCGGAACACGGACCCTGACCCCCACATGCTCAGGATCCTGGCGGTGGTCTTTCCAGACCTGGATGGGCAGCTGAAGGCCAGAGAGCAGCAAGGAGGGGTGAGTCAAAGACTGCACTGTGTACTCTGTCTAACATGTTATGTGCCCTCCTCGGGCCAGGTTGAACTGCCACAGTACAGCAGTCATGTTGTCCAGGAGCCATGTCCCTCTATTGTGCACTGCCCACTCCTCATCTGATACCCAGGTGTGGCCCTTACATGCAGGGAATCCTGTCACTTAGGACTGTGTCCTTGCAGTTTGCTTGACTCAAGGTGGGAGACAGCATCTGTTTCCCTGACTCTGTGGTGGGCATCATGGGTGGGTCCATTGCTTACACAATGCCTGTATTCTGACATGTATTCAGCGTGTTACTTTGATCTGTGGTCCAATTGCTGAGCTGATCCACCACATGTGGCTGGGGTACCTGGCACACACCCATGCTGCGGGTGGGAACAATGTTTGGGCCCCAGGAGTATGTATATGACGTGTGTCACACATACTTAGCCAGCTGCCTACAGTCCAGGGCTCATCCCTCATTAATGTGGGGCTGGACAGTCATGCCTACTCCAGGCCATACAATACACTCTGTACTCCCACTCCCGTGTATCAGTGGACACATTGTGCACAGTGATTTGCCCCTCAGGTGTCTGCCTCTGTGTCAGTGTGCTGTGGATTAGTCGCCAGGACTGCTGTGGAGTTTCTTGGTAGGGGCTCAGCATGCCACTGGAGATGTGACCATAGGAGACGATACTTGTGTGACACATAGGTGTCTGATCAGCTGCCCATGCAGACTGGGGCATGTAAATGTGAAGTTCAGGTAGCTGTTCCCCATGCACAGCAGAGTGTGAGGGGCTCAGGTTCAGAGGGTAGTGTCACAGGTCTCCCATATGTCCAATAGGTATGACCTGGACAGATGAGGGTTAAGAGGATGTGTTGTGGGGGGATGTACATGTGCACTTGTGCAGCTCCAGGACTTGCATTCCCCATGACCTACTATTGTGACACAGTGCAGAGTGTTGTTGTCTGGCTGCAAAGTCATACATCACTGAGACAGTGATGTATGACTTTGCAGTCATGCCTCCGCCATGGCATGTGTCTACTGATTGGTGATCCTGCAGGGGAGTGACATGTGCTACATGCACACCATAGTGGCGCTGGCTATCAGGACATGGGTGCATCATGGTGTCTGTCGCTGGTATGCATCACATGCATTTCCTATTTGACTCTGGGCATCCCTTACATCCGTAAACCTGTACTGACTCAGTGGCAAGAGCTGTGATGTGTCCACACCGTGTCCTCTGCACTGTCCAACTACTGTGTACTTGGTGCATGTGTCAACACTGGGGTGTTGCAATCCAACAGACACCAGACAGATGGGTGCAAGGCCATGTGGGATGTGAGTGCCATGCTTGGCATCAGACTGACAATTGACTTCTCCTGTTCAATTAGGGCACTTTTAGCAATGTACAACTAATGATGCCAGGGCTTGCTCTGTGATGTGCTGTGCTCACAGTGGTGTGTGCGTTTGGTGCAGGTGACTGATGTCTGTCTGTTTCCCCATTGTTTGCAGATACATCCACAGCCACGGAAGGGGACAGCTCCACGGACCAGGAGGAGCCGGAGAGCCAGACTGGGTCAGCAGCCGAGGAGTGGTCGGAGGGACCCAGTGGCACGGAGGGCGAGGGGAGCCACACCGAGGAGTCCTCAGCAGCATCCACCTCAGCTGAGGACCAGAGCAACTCGGAGGATGACTCCCTTGTGGAGGCGGGTGTCAGCAGCCACCACACCCCAGCTAGTGTTGCTGTCCCCGCCACCACCAGCACCACCACCGCCCTCCCATCGGCTCCCATTCCCCAGGTCCGTGGAGGCTCCCATGTCCGGGAGCGTGTCTCCTTTGGGCCAGGCACCGCACCCCCTGCCCCTGTGTCCCCTGCTGCCCTGAGTGAGGAGTCTGTGTACCTCCTTCGCCAGCTCCATGTAGGGCAGACAGCCATGCTGAGTGTCCTCCATGCGCACACCGCGCTGTTGACTCAGCTGGTGTCGTTCATGGAGGGCATCTCATCGGGCATGTCTGACCTACAGAGGGGCAATAGGTCCATGGACTCCTCCCTGACGGCAGCAGTGTCCCTCCTCAAACGGTCCCTCACCCCTCCTGCCTCTGCTCCATCCACACTCCCCAGCACCTTACCCATCCCAGGCACACACACACTGGCACACACCAGCACACACACATCCAGCACACTGACACACACGCCAATGACAAAACGCACACGCACGCACATTCAGGGGACTGAAGCCAGACTCACAGGGGATGGGGCCCTGGAACACACACACGCATCCACATGCACTGCGCAGTCCTCAGTTCCCTCTCCCTCCAAAGCACCCTCCCTTGCCTCACCTGCAACCCCAAAGTCACAGCAGCTCTTCCTCTGTGACCTCGGCCTCTTCCCCACCGATGAAGCTGCTCCAGCATCCCGGGGGAAGAGGAAGCCCACCCACACGGAGCAGAGTGCCCCTCGCCCCCGGACACCCTCCCCCAGGCGCAGACGGACTGAGGCCCCCACCCGCAAGTCCCCCCGGAGTGCTAAGAGCAAGACCCCGCCACCGCCCTGCAGCTCAGGCACAAGGTCTCCGTCCTCCATCCCTCAGGCCCCCACTGCACAGGTGCCCCCACCACACCCTGCCCCAGGTTCCCCCACCCACAGATATACCATCCCCAAGATGCTCCGGCCTTCTCCCCCTGCCACTTGCTCTCCCAGCACCACACCCCCCGCTGCGCTTGTCTGTGCCACTGATGTGGTGAGGGTGTCCCCCCTCTGTCCAACCCACCTTGCCTGTTCCCCATTCTCCTCCCCTGGAGGTAGGCACTGCAGTGGAGTCCACTACCGCCCTGTCTGACTTGGGCACTGCAGTGGCGGACCTGTCCACCCCAAATGCAGGGTCCACTGCAGTTGTGCCGGCACCCACGACATCTGTGTCATGCCCCCCAGTTGTGCCGGCACACACCATGTCAGACACCTCCACTGCAGTTGTCAGTGGCTCTCCAGCACCCACCACCCCTTCCCTGACTCCCCTGGTGAGCCCTGATCCTGTCCCTGCGGTGCCTGGCCTGCCCCCCGGTTGCCCCTCCTAGTGGATTGTCCCTGGTATTGTGCAGGCATGCGTAAGGTGACATCTGCCAGTGTCACCCTGTTTGAACTTTGACAATGGACTGGCCATTGGCCTTTGCTCTTTTTCAGGACTTCGTTTGGCCTCAACACATATGCTGAATAAAGCAACTTTCTTTTCTCTAGTGCTCATGCTTCAGATGTACATGTTGTTGGTGCAGCTAACCATGCCCTTGCTGCAGTGATGGTGATATCTGGTCTCATGATTATGAAGTGTTACTGTGCAGGAACCCATGTGGTCCAGGGGGAATGTGTCCTATCATGTGGTGTATCCATGTCATCAATAGCAGCATCTGAGGGTGTCATGTGTTCAGTATTTGGCAATGGGTTTCCTACTTACATTGGCAATTTCATATCTGTGGCTTCCACCCCTGCACATCTGTTGTGCCTGCCATCGTTGCATTTGTCTACTTCCCTGACCGTGTTGCCATCTCCAGTGGACATGCAGGTTTGGGCATCAATGGGGAGGGACTCATCCGTGTAGTCAGTGCAACATTGCTATACAAGTGTGTTGGATCTGTGCTGATGATTCCGTTGGCACATCCATGACCAGGCTGATGTGATGGGAGCCCTCATTTGGTGCTAATTGTTGATTGTGTGACCAAGTGCTCAGCTGACATGATGGGGCCCTACTGAGGCAACATATGGCACAGCTTTCCTCACACAGGAGTGGAGTCCCCTCATGGCAGTGTGTACACGTGTGACATTGCCTGCGCCCAAGGTGTGTGTTGTATGTGCATGTCTGTGTGTTCACTTCCATTCATCTGCGCATGCTGTGATCCCTAGTGTTGTACCTGTTTGTGATGCTTGCTGACTTGAGCTATGTTCCCCCAAAGTCTTCTCCCTGTGTTCTCTGTGATGTGGGTGCATGGCACATTACTGGTCATCAGGGTGTCACCCATAGGTGTGTTTGCTGTCAGGGCAGAGTTTGTGTGCTGACGCAGATGGGTCACAGTCAGGTTTCCCTTTGGCACTTGTTGTTTGCCCCTGTCATGTGATTTCCAGTTTGTGTTATCTTTCAGTGATTGTGACACGTTGTGTGTGTGACTGCTGGCACTCCTTAGGGTCCGGGCTGCAATGTTGGTTGTTGTCTATGTGTGTTCTTTGTGGGTGACCTTGGCTTCTTCATTGGTGTGTGACTGTGGCTGGGATCCCATTGGTCGGTGTGGTATTGCCGTCATGTCCATGTACAGCGTAGTGTGCAGTGTGTCAGACATTCAGGAGTCTTGTTGAGTGTCCATGTGTGATGTGTTTCTACACCTTGGTTCCCACCCACCACCCTGGAATAGTAATGGGTGCATGTGCAATGTCACCAGTGCATGTGTACTTCACTGCTGCACATTGTTGGAGGTCGAGGGGTGTGGTGTTGAGTGTGTGCAGATGAGAGTTGTTGCCCGGCTAGTCCCCTGCCTCCATGTTGGCCTTGGCTTACTGGCCATGCTGATTGATTTGTGCTTGTGTAGGTGTGATGGTAGTTAGTTGCTCAGGACACCTGACTGTGGTTCACAGTGTGAACGACATTTAGCTTTGTCATCACAGTGGTATTTTTCTTCAGCCCAGGGTCACCACATTGTGGGGGCCCTGGGGGTGGTGCTGTGGTGTGTCTGTGACTTGCTGTGTCAGTTGTTGTTCCTACGTGCCTGTGTGACATGTGTGTTTTGTGCTCCCTCTCACCTGTCAATGCCTGCTTGCCCACATAGGGGATTTGGATCCATGAGTTACCTTAGTGTGGCAGTGTATGCACATCTGTATGATTGGTATTCAGCTCTCCTCATGTGTTGTGTTGTTGCCTGGGGACAATGGCACCCCCACCCCTCACCTGCTGTGTATGATGACAGTGTTGGTCTGCCTGTTTGTGTTTGTGCATCTGCACCACTGCATTGGCATATCTTGGGTGTGCCATTGGCTGTATGTTGTTTGGTGTGTTTCCCCTGCTGTCCCTGGGACTCCTAGGTCATCGGTCAGCACAGTGATCATGGTTTGTGTGTCCCATTGCTGCCATGGTATGGTATCTGTTCACCTCACATCTGCTGTCTCCACAGGGTATCTGCATTTGTGTGCCCATTGGTGCAAATATGTGGTTCTGCATTCTGATGGTCACTTCTGTCATTGTGTCATTGATGACTGTTGACGGTCTCAGCCCCCATGGGTGTTGTTTGTCTGCACATGGCCAAAGGAATGTTTCATTTGCACTGCAGTATTTGGCTCCCCCAATTTATGTTGCAATGGGACACATACACTACTTTGCCACAGATGAGTTTTTGGTTCTGTGACCAGGAATGATCCATGCAGTTTGGCAGTTGCAGCTCTTTCTTTGTCAACAATTACCTTTTGGTCACTGTGATGATGAGGGTGTAGACCCCATTGCCACAATGGTCAAAATGTGCTTCAGCTATGGACCCCACACTTGCCTTTTGGTCACTGTGATGATGGGGGTTTAGACCCCATTGCCACAATGGTCAAACTGTGCTTCAGCTATGGACCCCACACTTACCTTTTGGTCACTGTGATGATGGGGGTTTAGACCCCATTGCCACAATGGTCAAAATGTGCTTCAGCTATGGACCCCACACTTGCCTTTTGGTCACTGTGATGATGGGGGTTTAGACCCCATTGCCACAATGGTCAAAATGTGCTTCAGCTATGGACCCCACACTTGCCTTTTGGTCACTGTGATGATGGGGGTTTAGGCCCCATTGCCACAATGGTCATGGGCTGCTTGCATTGTGGGTGCCACACACATATATGTGTGGCACATGTGCTAGGGGGTCACATTGTATGTTCAATGTCATGTTCGGTGTTGTAGGCATTTGACACAGCCTGCTCACACGCTTGTCATGGTGGTGGGGGGATGTCTTAATCTTGCATTCCCTAGGTTGTGGTGTGCTTGTTGTGTCATGCATTGTCCATCCTATGAGTGGGGGTGGTAGTAGTGGTAGGCATCCAGCCCCCCTGGGTGAGGGTGGTAGTAGTGGTAGGCATCCAGCCCCCCTGGGTGAGGGTGGTAGTAGTGGTAGGCATCCTGCCCCCTGGCTAAGGGTGGTAGTAGTGGTGGGCATCCTGCCCCCCTGGGTGAGGGTGGTAGTAGTGGTAGGCATCCTGCCCCCCTGGGTGAGGGTGGTAGTAGTGGTAGGCATCCTGCCCCCCGTGGGTGAGGGTGGTAGTAGTGGTAGGCATCCTGCCCCCTGGCTAAGGGTGGTAGTAGTGGTGGGCATCCTGCCCCCCTGGGTGAGGGTGGTAGTAGTGGTGGGCATCCTGCCCCCCTGGGTGAGGGTGGTAGTAGTGGTAGGCATCCTGCCCCCCTGGGTGAGGGTGGTAGTAGTGGTAGGGCATCCTGCCCCCTGGGTGAGGGTGGTAGTAGTGGTAGGCATCCAGCCCCCCTGGCTAAGGGTGGTGGTAGGCATCCAGCCCGCCCTGGGTGAGGGTGGTAGTAGTGGTAGGCATCCAGCCCCCCTGGGTGAGGGTGGTAGTAGTGGTAGGCATCCTGCCCCCCTGGGTGAGGGTGGTAGTAGTGGTGGGCATCCTGCCCCCTGGCTAAGGGTGGTAGTAGTGGTAGGCATCCAGCCCCCCTGGGTGAGGGTGGTAGTAGTGGTAGGCATCCTGCCCCCTGGCTAAGGGTGGTAGTAGTGGTGGTCATCCTGCCCCCCTGGGTGAGGGTGGTAGTAGTGGTGGGCATCCTGCCCCCCTGGGTGAGGGTGGTAGTAGTGGTAGGCATCCTGCCCCCCTGGCTAAGGGTGGTAGTAGTGGTGGGCTTCCTGCCCCCCTGGGTGAGGGTGGTAGTAGTGGTGGGCATCCTGCCCCCTGGCTAAGGGTGGTAGTAGTGGTAGGCTTCCTGCCCCCCTGGGTGAGGGTGGTAGTAGTGGTAGGCATCCTGCCCCCCTGGGTGAGGGTGGTAGTAGTGGTAGGCATCCTGCCCCCGTGGGTGAGGGTGGTAGTAGTGGTAGGCATCCAGCCCCCTGGCTAAGGGTGGTAGTAGTGGTGGGCATCCTGCCCCCCTGGGTGAGGGTGGTAGTAGTGGTGGGCATCCTGCCCCCCTGGGTGAGGGTGGTAGTAGTGGTAGGCATCCTGCCCCCCTGGGTGAGGGTGGTAGTAGTGGTAGGCATCCTGCCCCCTGGGTGAGGGTGGTAGTAGTGGTAGGCATCCAGCCCCCCTGGCTAAGGGTGGTGGTAGGCATCCAGCCCGCCCTGGGTGAGGGTGGTAGTAGTGGTAGGCATCCAGCCCCCCTGGGTGAGGGTGGTAGTAGTGGTAGGCATCCTGCCCCCCTGGGTGAGGGTGGTAGTAGTGGTGGGCATCCTGCCCCCTGGCTAAGGGTGGTAGTAGTGGTAGGCATCCAGCCCCCCTGGGTGAGGGTGGTAGTAGTGGTAGGCATCCTGCCCCCTGGCTAAGGGTGGTAGTAGTGGTGGTCATCCTGCCCCCCTGGGTGAGGGTGGTAGTAGTGGTGGGCATCCTGCCCCCCTGGGTGAGGGTGGTAGTAGTGGTAGGCATCCTGCCCCCCTGGCTAAGGGTGGTAGTAGTGGTGGGCTTCCTGCCCCCCTGGGTGAGGGTGGTAGTAGTGGTGGGCATCCTGCCCCCTGGCTAAGGGTGGTAGTAGTGGTAGGCTTCCTGCCCCCCTGGGTGAGGGTGGTAGTAGTGGTAGGCATCCTGCCCCCCTGGGTGAGGGTGGTAGTAGTGGTAGGCATCCTGCCCCCGTGGGTGAGGGTGGTAGTAGTGGTAGGCATCCAGCCCCCTGGCTAAGGGTGGTAGTAGTGGTGGGCATCCTGCCCCCCTGGGTGAGGGTGGTAGTAGTGGTGGGCATCCTGCCCCCTGGCTAAGGGTGGTAGTAGTGGTGGGCATCCTGCCCCCCTGGGTGAGGGTGGTAGTAGTGGTGGTCATCCTGCCCCCCTGGGTGAGGGTGGTAGTAGTGGTGGGCATCCTGCCCCCCTGGGTGAGGGTGGTAGTAGTGGTAGGCATCCTGCCCCCTGGCTAAGGGTGGTAGTAGTGGTAGGCTTCCTGCCCCCCTGGGTGAGGGTGGTAGTAGTGGTGGGCATCCTGCCCCCGTGGGTGAGGGTGGTAGTAGTGGTAGGCATCCTGCCCCCTGGCTAAGGGTGGTAGTAGTGGTGGGCATCCTGCCCCCTGGGTGAGGGTGGTAGTAGTGGTGGGCATCCTGCCCCCCTGGGTGAGGGTGGTAGTAGTGGTGGGCATCCTGCCCCCTGGCTAAGGGTGGTAGTAGTGGTAGGCTTCCTGCCCCCCTGGGTGAGGGTGGTAGTAGTGGTAGGCATCCTGCCCCCCTGGGTGAGGGTGGTAGTAGTGGTAGGCATCCTGCCCCCTGGGTGAGGGTGGTAGTAGTGGTAGGCATCCTGCCCCCCTGGGTGAGGGTGGTAGTAGTGGTAGGCATCCTGCCCCCCTGGGTGAGGGTGGTAGTAGTGGTGGGCATCCAGCCCCCCTGGGTGAGGGTGGTAGTAGTGGTAGGCATCCTGCCCCCCTGGGTGAGGGTGGTAGTAGTGGTGGGCATCCTGCCCCCTGGCTAAGGGTGGTAGTAGTGGTAGGCATCCAGCCCCCCTGGGTGAGGGTGGTAGTAGTGGTAGGCATCCTGCCCCCTGGCTAAGGGTGGTAGTAGTGGTGGTCATCCTGCCCCCCTGGGTGAGGGTGGTAGTAGTGGTGGGCATCCTGCCCCCCTGGGTGAGGGTGGTAGTAGTGGTAGGCATCCTGCCCCCCTGGCTAAGGGTGGTAGTAGTGGTGGGCTTCCTGCCCCCCTGGGTGAGGGTGGTAGTAGTGGTGGGCATCCTGCCCCCTGGCTAAGGGTGGTAGTAGTGGTAGGCTTCCTGCCCCCCTGGGTGAGGGTGGTAGTAGTGGTAGGCATCCTGCCCCCCTGGGTGAGGGTGGTAGTAGTGGTAGGCATCCTGCCCCCGTGGGTGAGGGTGGTAGTAGTGGTAGGCATCCAGCCCCCCTGGCTAAGGGTGGTAGTAGTGGTGGGCATCCTGCCCCCCTGGGTGAGGGTGGTAGTAGTGGTGGGCATCCTGCCCCCTGGCTAAGGGTGGTAGTAGTGGTGGGCATCCTGCCCCCCTGGGTGAGGGTGGTAGTAGTGGTGGTCATCCTGTCCCCCTGGGTGAGGGTGGTAGTAGTGGTGGGCATCCTGCCCCCCTGGGTGAGGGTGGTAGTAGTGGTAGGCATCCTGCCCCCCTGGCTAAGGGTGGTAGTAGTGGTAGGCTTCCTGCCCCCCTGGGTGAGGGTGGTAGTAGTGGTGGGCATCCTGCCCCCGTGGGTGAGGGTGGTAGTAGTGGTAGGCATCCTGCCCCCTGGCTAAGGGTGGTAGTAGTGGTGGGCATCCTGCCCCCCTGGGTGAGGGTGGTAGTAGTGGTGGGCATCCTGCCCCCCTGGGTGAGGGTGGTAGTAGTGGTGGGCATCCTGCCCCCTGGCTAAGGGTGGTAGTAGTGGTAGGCTTCCTGCCCCCCTGGGTGAGGGTGGTAGTAGTGGTAGGCATCCTGCCCCCCTGGGTGAGGGTGGTAGTAGTGGTAGGCATCCTGCCCCCCGTGGGTGAGGGTGGTAGTAGTGGTAGGCATCCTGCCCCCTGGCTAAGGGTGGTAGTAGTGGTGGGCATCCTGCCCCCCTGGGTGAGGGTGGTAGTAGTGGTGGGCATCCTGCCCCCCCTGGGTGAGGGTGGTAGTAGTGGTAGGCATCCTGCCCCCCTGGGTGAGGGTGGTAGTAGTGGTAGGCATCCTGCCCCCCTGGGTGAGGGTGGTAGTAGTGGTAGGCATCCAGCCCCCTGGCTAAGGGTGGTAGTAGTGGTGGGCATCCTGCCCCCTGGCTAAGGGTGGTAGTAGTGGTAGGCATCCAGCCCCCCTGGGTGAGGGTGGTAGTAGTGGTAGGCATCCTGCCCCCCTGGGTGAGGGTGGTAGTAGTGGTGGGCATCCTGCCCCCTGGCTAAGGGTGGTAGTAGTGGTAGGCATCCAGCCCCCCTGGGTGAGGGTGGTAGTAGTGGTAGGCATCCTGCCCCCTGGGTGAGGGTGGTAGTAGTGGTAGGCATCCAGCCCCCCCTGGCTAAGGGTGGTAGTAGTGGTGGGCATCCTGCCCCCCCTGGGTGAGGGTGGTAGTAGTGGTGGGCATCCTGCCCCCCTGGCTAAGGGTGGTAGTAGTGGTGGGCATCCTGCCCCCCCTGGGTGAGGGTGGTAGTAGTGGTGGTCATCCTGCCCCCCCTGGGTGAGGGTGGTAGTAGTGGTGGGCATCCTGCCCCCCCTGGGTGAGGGTGGTAGTAGTGGTAGGCATCCTGCCCCCCCTGGCTAAGGGTGGTAGTAGTGGTAGGCTTCCTGCCCCCCCTGGGTGAGGGTGGTAGTAGTGGTGGGCATCCTGCCCCCCTGGGTGAGGGTGGTAGTAGTGGTGGGCATCCTGCCCCCCCTGGGTGAGGGTGGTAGTAGTGGTGGGCATCCTGCCCCCCTGGCTAAGGGTGGTAGTAGTGGTAGGCATCCTGCCCCCTGGCTAAGGGTGGTAGTAGTGGTAGGCATCCAGCCCCCCTGGGTTGGGGTGGTGGCGCGCATTCAGGCCCCTGTGTGCATATGTGGCATTGGTGATGGGCATCCCGCCCCTATGGTGCTGCTGTTGCAAGTATATTCAGATTCCCAGTGTATGTGTGTGATGTGTCGTGTACGTGTTGTATGTGATTTGTGGTTGGTGTCTGACTTACCTTCTGCGCCGTACGCGTCCGTGCCTGTTCCGGTAGTAGATGTAGAATATTGGTATGATCGGGACGAAGGGATTCATGGTTGGTTCGTGTCGTTCGTCCTTCTCGTTGCTTCGCGTCGTCCTCGTCGCTTGGCTTCGTCCTCGTCGCTTCGCTTCGTCTTCGTCGCTTCGCGTCGTCCTCGTCTGTGCTGTGTTCGTCTCGTAGCCGTGGATCGTGTTGTGGCGCGATTCGGAGCTTATGTGCGCCTCTCCCGGATGCTTTGACGTGCCGTGCGTAGCGACGGGTTCGGCGCGTACGGAAAGCGCATCGTACTTGTCCGGCCGGACGGGGCTGCATTTTCCCTTCCGTGCGACTCGATTCGGCGTTTCCGGATTCGCCTCGGTCGGAGAACAGGACCTGGTTTGGGTGAGTACGGCTCGGCCGGAATTTTTGCTGTTGTGCGCATCGTACTTGCTCGTTCGGTGTGCTGTACGGATCGGTCGGGAAACTGGCTTTCGCATGGCTTTTTTCCCGACCGAATGGTATTGGGTGCGCCTCCGACCGAGATCGGAATCGACCCCTTTGTGTCAACGGCTTCATAAATGCTTGCCCAACCTTTCTTCTGGTTTGCTATTTGGCTGTCAGACATGCTTTTTTTGGCTGTTTTTGAGTGGCTCCATTTATACACTACATACAGTTATGAACAGGGAAATGCATCTGCATGGTCATAAGAAAGACTGCTCAAAACCTTTTAAAAAACAATGCTTGGAAACCCAGTAATGTGCAGGTTTTTAGGTACATTTTGAGTAACCATTGTGAATTTCCAAAATTAAAAATTTGCACTCATGCAAGGCTATAGAGAAACTCCCATTTCTTTTTCAAAATCAGCCAATTAAGTCCCACCATTGAGAAATTAAGTGATTTCTCAAGGCTATAATGCATCAGCATGATCACCAAGATCAGAAGCATCATAACTCTCTTTTATTCAAAGTTATTTAGCTAAGACGTTCATCTCCTGGGTCCTCTATGTCCTTTTGCAGCCTGCTGGGAGAGTTATTGTAGTAAGGCTCCATTGCAGCAAAATGCTGTTTGACGGAGAACAGTGGGTGAAGGTCCATTTTTGAGGCCTGAAAGAAGTAATGTGAGACTTCATGCCTGAGATCTCATGCAGACAGGATGTGGGAATCATTCCTGCCTTTAGAAACGTCTGGAAATACGGGGAGTGTGATGACTCCATTTCATGCAATTTTTCAGAAGTATAGTCAAAATGCCTCAATTTAGATGAAATAAAAAACTACAACTCTCAGAATGCACTGGAGACTTGAGCAGAGTTACTAGACAGCCGCTAATGGCACAATGACCTTGCCTGTGGCCACCACCCTTCCAGTCTGATCAGGGGGACGTAGGCCAAGATATGCACTATAGGACCACCATTACATCACTTTGGGGAATGGTGTTGATGGTGAGTTTTAATGTGGTTGACAGAGGTTCCCTCCCAGCCCTTTGTGTAGGGGAGGAAAAGTGCCTGCAAGAATTTAGATGCCTGATTGACACATATTCCCACTGTCAGACCTAATGATTCTCTGTGGTCTTATCAGGGAATACACAGGGTGGTTTAAGTTGTGTAAAGTGGATGGAGGTTATGCATCTTGGTCCAACGTTGCATGCCTCTGGTCTTTGAGGCTTACATCCTCACCACTTCTAGCAAGTTTTTAGGAGGGTGTAAGGTGGTCAGGCTCATGATGGAGGGAACATGATAGGTGGCTGATTAAATCACTCACACTGGTTAAAATGATTGCCATCACTGAGTGTGACCTCAGGCGTGGCGTTAATGTTTGATTTGGAGATGATTGAATGCACTTCAAACTGTCTGTTCCCTCTGATGGCAGGGGCTCCCACAGCTCTCTATACTTACTATAGTTAATGTGGTATTCTTGCCATAGAACCTCTCAAAAGTATTGGGCATGTTTACTTCATAATAATAAAAATTTGAAAGTGATTTGTCAGCCTCAGGGTAGATTTCCCCCAAACCTTTTGCCATGCTCTTCCATTTTTGCTGATCTTTTTATTGTTGGCCTTAGGACTCTATGTACTTTGCCACTCTTAACCAGTGCTAAAGTGATCATGCTCCCTCCTTTAAACATGGCAGAATTGACTTGTACCCAATTGGCACATTTAATTTACTTGTAAGTTCCTAGTAAAATGTTACTGTTACTACGACATGTACCCAGGGTCTGGAAATTAAATGCTATTAGTGCGCCTGCATGTCTCAGGCCAGCCATTGCAGCCTGTGTGTGCAGCTTTAGGCTGTCACTTTAATCCAGAAAAATACACCTTTTGCCAGGCCTAAACTTTCCTTTTTTAATACATATAAGTTATCCCTAGTGTAGGCCCTACACATTGCAGAGGGCAGGGGCAGTGTCTTTTAACAATTTGACATGTTTTTACGTTTTACATAACCTGGTAGTGAAAAATTCTTATATTTGTTTTTCACTACTGCAAGGCTTACCTCTCCCATTGGATAACATTGGGTTTCCTTACTACATTTAATAGGTGATACATTTCAATTGGGAGCAAGTATGAATATTGAGTTTGGTGTCTAAGGAATTGTAATTTTAAAATCTCTTTATGGTAAAGTCGAGTTTTAAGTCACAGTTCTGAAAATACCACTTCTAGAAAACGGGCATTTTCTTGTCCTAACCATTTGATGCATGCAGCGTGTTACTGGGTCACACGACTAGGAGTTGCTGGCAGTTGGTCTTTGTGTATTGCTCCCAGGACTGCTGTACTGCTCTGGAAGAAGAACAGCTACTCTGCTGCCCTGCTGCCTGAGTGGAAAGGACTGGACCTACATCTTGATCCCAGGTCTACCAGAGTGACTCCAAGGGCTAGTTGGATGGCCTCCTGATCAGAGCCTCAGGGACAGAAAAGGATCCAATCTTCTTGGAACCAGGACCTGGACTCCCCTTGCTGTAGTTGTACCCTCCAAGTGGTGCCACCCCAGTCCTGGACTCTTGGTAGTGGGCCTGAAAGTGCTCTGTCACCCAAGCTGGGGTCCTGTGGGCAGAACTAATGCAGACCAACGCATCTCCTCGCAGCTCCACTTTGGAACCGCCGCAGCATGACGCATCCCCGACACAGGACCTCACATCACAGCCCACAGCTTTCTTGGAGCCACGCAGCGCTTCTCGACACTTTTTGACGTTTCTCGGCACAAGGCTTCACATCGCAGCCTTGCAGCTCCTTGGAACCACAGCTACACAACACATCTCTCACACGTCTTCATAACACAGACCCGCAGCTCCTCGACACGGCATCTCACAACGCCCCACAAACCAGGATTTAAGGTACTTTGTTCAGCAGGCCTAACTTGGTCCTGGTATCAAGCCTGCACTCCATCGTGGTCTGCTTGAACTTGTGACTTTGTCCGGGCCCAGTGTGACCAGATAACCACAGTTGGTACTTTGTGCTTCTAAGCACTGTTTTTACACTGCTCTCTAAAATTGCCTATCTCCGGTTCTACTGATTGGTTTTTGTCATTCTGGTCTCAAATAATTTATTAAAATATACTCTATTTTTCTAAATTGGTGTGGGATTTTTTTTGTGTTGTGTTTTCACTTTATTACTGTTTGAAGTGTTGTATAAAGACTTTAAACATTGCCTCTGAGTTAAGCCTTACTGCTTGTGCCTAGCTACCAGGTGGTCAAGCACAGGTTAATTTGAAGTTTGCTTGTGAATTCACCCGGATAGGAATTGCTATAGCTGCTTGCATAGGGGTTCACTCCCTCAACCAGTACCCCAATTTCCAACAATTTACTAAATAAAAATAATAAACTTACTTGAACATTACATTTATTATGAGTCATACATGTGCTATGTTAACTAGTCATTCTACTCTACACCACCCTCCAAATCAAGATCAGATCTCAAAAAGAAGGTACTTGGCAATTCAGTGAGCTTGTAATATTAACTGATTCCTACCTCTCCAGGGAGAGCAGGCATTCATGTTACACAGAATGGCCATGGCCCTTGAGTCATGTAGTCCCTAAGCACTGGTCTGACTCTGGTGGCAAGCTGGAAGAGATTTAAACCTTATATCTTTGAGAGCATTGTATACCAAACACTAATTCTATTTGTTTGTTATCTAGTCCTTTGTAAGGGTGACAGAGAGACATAGCTTTAGTGAATCAGAGTGGGTGGAGGTGATGCTTAACATCACATATGCAAATACATCAGCTCATTAGGGACTAGCTATTCTGGATAATCATAATACCTATCCCAAGACTCATTGCACACCTTTTCAGTCAGTATTTATTTATAGTCCTTACCACAAGCATCCAACAACAGGCTGTAAATCACAATACCACACACTGTCATTCCAGTGTGATATGCATATGACAATACTCATACAACCTACGCTATACAGAAGCAGAACCCTCTCCCCTCCATATGCACAATAAGCAATGCTTAATTTGAGCTGGTGGTTTCCGGTGCTCGGCAGGGCGAACTGGCCGAAAGCAGGCACCGGGCATTTCCCCAGTGGGCCGGAGAGGTGGGGGGTGTTTTTGTGCCCGTGGGGGCCAGTTTTGTCACTGGGGGCTAGTTTTGCAGCAGTGCTGCAATATCGGTCCCCTGTAACAAAAGCGGGAGCAGTGCTTCTTGATAGCACCCCACCCCGCTCCCAGGGCCGGTCAAGTAGCAATCTGCCAGGGCTGGTTGATGTTCCCAGTCCGGCCCTGGTGCTCGGCACCAGTACTTAATTGTCAATACCAGCGCTTGTGACAGGTGGCTAATTTAGAGATGACCACAACAGTCAATTATTAATTCAATATACAATAAAAATTACTATTTTACAGGAATAGTCTGAATTGTCATACTTGTAGGAGTGTGATGATTAGCAGTTGTGTCATTACTGTCATTGGCAGCACTGGCAGGGGCAATGTGTGGTGTAAGCTGCAGTGGCCTACTGGCAAGAGCCTTGGCACTTATGCTTTTACAAATTAAGCACTGACAATAATGCTTCAAAACATATAGGTATCAAAACAACAAAACTGCCAAGCAGCACACCAATTTGAACTCTTGAAGTACACAGATCATGCTACATACATTTAGCACACTGTCCCATGAAAAAATTGCATTTTAACACACTTACTTGGAGCGTGTTTGTTATATATTGAAAACAGCATGCTTGAACCAAACAATGGACAATCACCCCCGCATTCCCGATAAATAGAAAAAGCTGAAAAGTCCTTCATCACACCACATACATGAAATGGCTGCCACAAATATATTTTTAGGTCAAACTCAATTTACTTTAGCATAGAACACACAAATCAGTTGAAAACTTAACCCAGCAACAAACTCTATAGTAATCACACACAGCCATATACAACAAAGCAGCATACATTAACAAAACATTGTTTCTTGAAACCAATGAATGGTCTTCGCAAATCAGCCCGAATATGTGCCCAGCTAAAGAATTTCCCATGTCCATGCATGAGTAGTGCATACAGTCCAGTCTTTTTATTTTAATTAATGGTCCTTTTTCTCCCTCTATGAAACAAATACAACTCCCTTATGCACAAAATAAACCAGGAGAGGGTGAGCTACTCACGGATTGGCCTTGAAAACTTAAGAGCTCTGATGGTGACAGTCTAGGGGGCTTAGGGCCAGATGTACGACCATTCACTTTTGCGAGTCGCAAACTGCATCGAATTGTGACTCGCAATTTGCGACTCGCAAAAGTGAATGTACAACAATGTCTCAGACACTGTTTGCGATTCCCAATGGGGTCGCAAATTGCTGCCTCATTAATATTCATGAGACAAGCGCAATTTGCGACCCCATTGGGAATGGCTAGCACTCCCAGGGATGGTGGCCTGCTAGGGTCAGCAGACCACCATGTCTGTGACTGCTTTTTAAATAAAGCAGTTTTTTTGTAAATGCAGCCCGTTTTCCTTAAAGGAAAACAGGATGCATTTAAAAAAGAAAAATGAAACTTTTCAGTTTCATTGTTTAAGGGCAGGCAGTGGTCCCTGGGACCACTGAATTCTTTTAAATAATATTTTCGCACACACTCACAAAGGATAACGGGTCCCCTGGGGACCCCTTCCCGTTTGCGAGTGGTTTACCACCTACTTGAAGTAGGTGGTAAACTGCGAGTGTTTTGCGACCGCAAATGCGGTCACAAAACAATAGTACATGGCATTGAGACTCGCTATTAGGAAGGGATGCCCCTTCCTAATGGCGAGACTCGCAAATGCTATTTTGCGAGTCAGTGACTCGCAAAATAGCATTTGTACATTCCTGGACCCTTTTTTGCGGTTGCAAACGGGCCAATCTCCCGTTTGCGACCGCACAAAATGGTCGTACATCTAGCCTTTAATCTGATGCAGGGGACTCTGGAATCTGTAGTCCCAGATAGAACCCCCTGCATCCTTCTCCAAGTGTCCTCACATCGTCCTGCACAAAGGGAGAAGCAGCCTGATTTTGGGACCTCTTGTTAGTGGTTGAGGATTAATTCAATGGAAAGGAGTGGGACTCTTCAAACAGAAGCCCCGCCTCCATCCTTGCACATCTTGCTGCCCCAGCAGCCTCACGTCAACAGTGACGAATTGCATTTGTCTGGTGTTATTGTCGACTCGGAGTACCCACTTCTGAATAAGCTTCCTGGTGAATGAGAGAAGTATTTTATGGAAAAAGAAGAACAATTGCCATGCAAAATGTGACCCTGATTCACAAAAGAGGATCTCTGTATTTTGTGTTTAAGCAGATGTTACCCCAATTGCGGATGTTCTGCTACACATACTGATTTGCACGTGACACCGGCTGTATATAGCCAGGAACTTGTCTGGAGGGCTGTCCATGCAAATGAGGTAAACACCCCAGAGCCATAATTTCGAGGTATTTGCAAACATTTTCAATGTATTTCCCACAATTCTTTCCATTTCTGAACTTACACTTAAATGAATCAAGTGTAGGTGCTGTTTGTCTGGTGAGGATTTTGCATTTGTTCTGGGCTATATTGAAATGCTGCTGTCCTATGTAGGCTGTAAATGTGAACAAATGGTAAAGGACCTGAGAAATTAATGAAGGAAGAGTCATGAGAACTAGTCGTCTGCTTCTGGAAGTGTAATCCTGAGGAAGGGTGCTCCACTCGAAAAGAATCTTTGTACTGTGTAGACTTTTTTTTAGCTGGTGCACTAAGAACTACAGATGTAACAAACAGACAGACAGACAGACAAATAGATAGATAGATAAGTTTTTATTGCACAATTACTTAAAATCATTGCAATTGGTTACATAAAAGAGCAGTAAAAAACATTTGTTAGTCATTTTATAAAATTATATATCAATTTATAACCCTATTACTCCTAAAATCAACAATTTTTTATCGCAGATCAGGGTTAAAAAAGACTGCTGGACTCATGGCCAAGAGGTTTAAGATTTTGAGCAGTTATCAAAATTCATCAGAGTTATTGACGCTGTCATAAAATTGATAAAACGGGCAGCCAATTGTACTGAGTCGCCTTTCATGCCCTCTCCTAGTGCCTCTTGGCATGTCTGTACATTGAAGATGCACCAGAGAGGGCGGAGCCAAAAGATTCTCAAAGCGCTCAATTTCTTACAGATGCACAGCACATGAATGAATGTTTCCTCCCGTTTTCTGCAGAGTCAGCACTACGTCTATTTCTTCCTTATACCTCGGACCATACTTATATGTCATCAATGGAATTAATCAAACCGTAGTCTCATTAATTGGCGCATCATTATTTGCTTTAGAGGGGACGAGAGGTAGTGTGGCATGCCCCCGCAGTCATAAAGTTTTGACGCCCAACTGGCTTGACTCAGATTTTTCACGGCCAGTGCATCATGTTCTGCCGATATTAGCTTCACTTGTTTGGTTAGTATTTTGCTGCCACGGCTGTTGGTAAAAAGCTTCCAACACTTCTATACAGTGCATTAAACATTTGCGCCAGCTTGACCCCGAGTTAATTATCAGTGACCAGATATGACTCTTTAGAGTGTGACCCCGGGCTTGTTTGACTTTCAAACAGTAAGCTACAAACCTAGCTTTTAATATCCATTGTTGAGATGACAGTTTAAATTCCATACGGATGTGAGCGTGAGGAGTAGAAGTTGGGAGTAAAAACGACCTGCGGTAGCAGGCTGACTGAGCTCCATGTCGACATTTTGGGGCATATTAACAACGGCCAGCGAGCGATAATTATCGCTGGCCGTGCTTAGCGATAATTATATTATCGCAGGCTATCTCTGGTATTTATCGCCCTGGTAGCGCGTTATTAACAACGTGTTACTCCAGGGCGATAAAAATTCCAGAGATAGCGAGGTTATCGCCCTTTGCAGGGAACATCGCTGGTTTTTCAGCGATGTTCCCTGCAAAGGGCGATAACCTTGCTGATACGACCCATAGGGTCGTATCAGCATAATCCACCCCTATGTTAGGGATGGCTAAGTCAGGATTTTAGCAGACGTTAGGTTTTGGCGAAAACGGCCGTTTTCGCCAAAATCTAATGTGTGCTAAAATCATGTGGGCTGCCTTGTAAATATCGCGATGTAAACATCAGCGATATTTGCAAGGTAGCCCATCTTGGGTACGCCTAGTAACGCCCACTTTGCATCTCATTGGAGATGCAAAGTGAGGCGTTAGTGAAAAGGGTGCTAACATGCAATTATGCATGTTAGCACCCTCTTGTAAATAGGGCGCTGGTTTTATCTCCGCTTTTTTGGCTTTGTAAGCCAAAAAAGCAGAGATGAAGCCCTTGTAAATATGCCCCTTTATCTTTAAAAATCATTCCACGGTAGACCACTGTTGGTAAGAATTTTGCACCCATTACTTTGATTAGAGGGGATAGGTCAGGTGTACTCATAGATTTCCTTACTCTACAGAAGACCCCCTCTAGGGAGTGTACTACCCCCTGCATTGCGGTGATGTGTGTAGCCAGTCTTCCCCTATGGTCGATCCAGACTCCCAGATACTTGTATGTGGCTACTGCCTCAATGGGTTTTTCCTCAACATGCCAAAGACTTTCCTTGCCTATTGTCTAGTAGTGACTATCATCTCCTTGGTTTTTACTGTATTTATTTTCAGGCAATTTATCTTACAATATGATGTCAATGCAGTCAAGAACCTCTGAAGCCCCACCGGGGTTTGGTCGAGCAATATTTCATCGTCCGCATATTGGATTGATTGAATTTTGGTTTCAGCAAGTGTCGGGGGAATGCTCGCACACCTGCCAAGCACTCTGGTAAGTCTGCCAAATACAGATTAAACAGTAGCGGGTCCAATATGCATCCTTGTTTTAGTCCCTTGTTGGTTTTGATTTTGTTGGTCGTAGACCATCCAGAAGTAACTCTTATTTTCACCCAAGTTTCTGAATACAAAGTGATGGGTGGTTTTAATAAGGTTTGCGGTATACCCCAGTTGTTTAATTTTTCCCACAATCTTGGGCGGGATCGTCGTTTAACCCTTGAATGTTCCAGGAGCCAATTTTTAAGTTAAAGATATAATTCTTTTTTATGGTATTGTACACCAGATTATTAGGAACATGGTCCGAGGGCCCGCGGAAGCCAAGTCCAATCTTGAGAATTTTTCCGTTTGATAAAGCACTTGCGTGGGCTCACTTCTTTACCCATTGTAATTTGTAGTGATCCTTCTCTCCAAGGCTGGTTCTCGGCCCTTCTCTGGTGCCGTGCAAGACGGAGCCTGCTATGGGCCTTGTTGTATTGTTATAGTTCTCTCCTTTTTGTTTTTCCTTTGGCGCTTTGTCAGTTCTTTCTTTTAGGATTGCTGGGTATTTTGTTGTTACTGCGTTTCTGATCTGAATTCCCCAGCCTCCCAGATGATTTTTATATTTCCTCAGGGCACTTGCCATTTCCTGGCTGAAGAAGGTTATTTCCATTGCCTCATTTATGTCACACAGCTCTGGGACACTAAACGCCATGCTTTAGATGTCTGTGGTTTTAATTTTCTCTAGACTTGGCAAGTATGAGCAAAGTTTCAGGATGTTTCCCCTGTTAAGAGTGTCCCATTTCCCTTGTGACATATACTCAGGATATAATTTCACCCTTCGTTGATCATTTTCTTAATTGTGGTGCATTTGTGCTGTTGTTCCCCTGTTAATCCTTTGTCACTCCCCCCAGGCTGCACTATCAGAATTCGCTACAACGTGGACTGGAGAAATGACCATTTACACTTTACATTCCTTGTTTTCATTCTGAAGCCAGTGTAGTAAATTTCCTTCTTTGACTTGACTTTCTGACCCCTATTCAATTTGTTTGATTTTTTTTCTTCTTGTTCTTCCTGGATAGATACTGCCCGTCCGAAGAAAGTCTTTTGGGACTATTTATTGCTTCTGTGCTCAGCATTAGATTAGTAGCTTTTCTTTTAGGTTTTGGTTTGCTTTTATGTCTTGTTCCTTGCTCTTCCTGTTTGAATTTGACTCTTTGTTCTGATAGCTCTGAAAACTCTTGGGTAATTGACTTGATTATTCCCCTAGTTCCGTTTACATGATCCCCCATGTCTCCACTCTGGTGGGTGTTTTCTTTATTTAACTTTGACATGATTTGATATGCATTTTGCTGTTGCTGAGGGCATGAATTGATTCTGTATGGCAGTCTATTAGCCTCTCTCTTCAGGTCCTCGATTAGGGAGCTCATTATGTCTGGTAGCATTTCCAACTTCTTTAATATAGGACTGCAACAACATTCCTCACACTTTTGGGGCTGCTCTGTCCTTGCCTGGGCTCTGTGTATCAAGGAGTTGAGTCGATCTCATTTGTTGTCAATTCCAGATATTAGGCCGGCCACCATCTGCAGTATATTTATTTGAACATCCAGCTTGTCGGTATGCAGGCAGGCCGCATTGGCCAATGAGCTCAATGCTTTATTAGTGGTTATAAGAAGGTTCTCAAGCTTGTGAGCGGATAAGGCAAAATTCTCTCCCCTTGGCGATGTTCCTGTTTTGGAGGGCTCATTATCCTGAATAAGAAAGCAAGAGTTTGAGAGATTTGAGCACCATCTTGCCAGTGAACATCATTCTCCTTGTTGATTGTTGGGTACCTCTGGTTGATACTTGATTGGTTTGCTGTTGTAGCCTGTATTATTAATTGGCAATGCTGGATTGGGATCCCCTATCGAGGAATTGACTGTGCTGGTCATTGTTTGGAACTGGTTTGCCTTCTCAATATTATTAGTGAGTAGGTTGGCAGTTGCTTGGAAGAGTAAGGCTGAAGGTAGGGTCAGGTCGGTCCGATGTTCTTCACTGCGCATTCCTGGTTGGGTGCTTCTTAGTCCTGTTTCCTTTGTGCAGCTCGACGGGCTTGTTAAACTGCTCATCATACTTCTAGAGCTCGTTGAGCAGGTTGAGGAGACCCATATTGGTGATAGTTGATTCATATGCTGATTTATATGGGGGTCCCAGAGTTATAGAGGTTTTGGGGATTCTAAGTGCATCCAGTCCTGTTGGGTTTCCCCTCTGCGTTTCTTATTGCTGGAGGACCTAACCCCATCATTTGATGGTGCTTCCACTGAGGTTTCCTCAAGTCTGTTTTCTCCCGTTTTTCTTACTGATTTGCCTTGGTCCAACATTGATGCGATTGGTTCTTTTCCCTAAAATGAATATTTCTGGGGACGGGGGTATTGGTGGGAATGTTCTTGTTTGATTATCCTCACTTTGTATGTGACTGCTGAGGCCCTTTACTCCAAGGGGATTATCTACCAGCTTTACCTCTTGCTGTTTACTTGTTGAACTCAGGTAGTCTCTGATATCTCTACTATTGTTTTTAATTTAGTGTTTTGCTGGAGTCAAGATTATCACTGATGGCTGCTCCTCTTGCTGTCCCTTCATTAGGGCACATTGGCTGTTTTCCTCGTCTTCCTCCTTGTGGATAATGCATCTTAGTTTTTTGTCTATTTGTGGTCTTGTGCCGGTGGTGATGTGCTTGGAGCTTCACCAGCGTAGAGCTCCTTCAGCTCCTCTACTCCACGGCGACCCGCTCCTCCGTCGCCCGACTCCGAGAACAGGGGCGTGGTTCTGCTCTGCGTAGAAAGAGATGTAGATTTAGGTCAAGGTGGCAGTACAGAAAAGGGATACCATGACAGGCCGATGAACGTGCCACAATTTCTTAGACACTATACAAAAAAACTTTGTGCCGATGCATTCGTGAAGCAGAAGTACATTAAAGGATAAGTGTTTGTGACTGACATTGTTTAGTTAACAGAATATGTGCAGGTGTATTTTCTATCATCTGTACCCTGTCAATCAGAATGTTAAAAAGACCTTGATGAACTTTATTTCAGTAATGGAGTTGGGAGTAAATTAGGGCATATACAATGATGAAAAAACTGATCAAGCATTTGCAAAACCAACTTGTCACGCTTTGCCAGTGTCGTGTGGCCACTGCTATTGGCTTTGCCAATCCTGGATATTTTTAAAATGTGCCAGAATTGCCAAAGACAATAGCAGCAACAAGCAAACAAAGAAATGGAACACGTGCATTCATATTTTCAAGATTACTGTCACGGTGAGTGCCTCAACTTGGCAATGCAGTGCGACAACCATCATGAAAGTATGAAAACATTGTTTTGTGTGCTTTCACCAATCAAGCCATCAACAGATGCTGCACACATTTCAAGAACATCAAACTCTGCATCAACCTCCTTCCAGACTCACCTAATCCTCACTCCACAGAAAAGTGCAATGCCATCAACCTCTTCTTCAGTGAAAAAATACAGATCTGACACCACATCGACAAGACCAAGTCTGTTTCATCTCGTATGCCAGCCCCTTCTCGTAGAATTCCATGATCATCATCCTTCAAAGTCCTATCTCTCAGAGACCTTGCTGACAAACTCAACTTCCTTGAAGCCACTACTTATGAAAATTAGGTCTTGCCCTCAACCTTCATCAATGTTCTCCCTGGGAACTCTCTCTTACCCTTAGCTACCATTGTCAATGCCTCCTCCACTTGAGGCATCTTCCAAGAAGCTCTCACGATAGGGAGGATCTTCTCACTACTAAACAAACTTACACTAGACCCTGATGACATGGCAAACTACTGCTCTGTACTCACCTACCATTCATTAGCAAGATCATTGAAAAAGGAGTCTATGTTCAACTCCAAGAATACCTCAGTGCTAACCATCTAATGCACAACTAGTAGCCTGGCTTCATATAGCGCTGCAGCACGGAGGCGGCTGCGATAAATATTGTAGACAATACTCTCTTGCCCACAGATGAAGATGACTCCTGCCTTCTGATATTCCTGGATCTCTGAGCTGCCTTGAATACAGTGATCCTTCCTGCCCTCATATGCACCCTGTAGTCTTGAACTGATTCATCAGCAAATGTCCTTCACTGATTTGCATCCTATCTTTCCAACTAACACCACTTTGGAATCATTTGTGGCCTGCATGTACCGATGTGAACAATCACCTGCAGAGTTCCTCTTGCTTCCATACCATCTCCTGTCATTTTCAGTTTTTACGTGGAGCCACTTGGTGCTCTACTAACTGATAACAGCATCAAGATACACCAATATGATGGTAATAGCCAACCCTATTTGAAAGTCCCTTCTGCTTCACACATCCAATTTGTCAAGAACTGCCTGCTTACAATGCTTAATTTGTGCTGGTGTTTGCCGGTGCTTGGCACCGGCATTTATTTGTAAACACCAGCACGTATTTATGAGAATCTACAACATGGTGGCACTGTGTGTGAATGTTTAATCAGAGTTCATTAGTGGAGAATTAATTATTTAATATATATTAAAAACTTGATAAAAATTGGACTTAAACCTACAGTTTAAAGTGACACATGAGTAGTGCCAGCTGCAGTGGACCTGTGTGAAATAAGTTTGGCCCAGGCACTTACTTTTTACAAATTAAACACTACTTGCACATCATCCAGATCTGGTGTCTAGCGCCTACCTGAAGCTCAACCCAACAAAGGCAGAATTTCTATTATTGTCCAAGAACAACTAACATTAAACAGTATAAACCTGACTCAAAGACAAGAACCTTGACAGCTTCAAACCACAACTTTCACCTAATGCCAAGTGACTTGGATTCACCCTGGACACCAGCCTCACCATTAAAGAACACATTAATAAAAAACAAAGGCAGTCCAGTACCACGTCCCTCCAAACATGCCCACCATCACCGGTGGTCCTTGGCACAGCCACAGTCAGGACACCATCAGATTGAAGAAGAATAAGTGTAAAAAAAAACAAGGCATCAGTTCTTTTCCATCTATGCGCCAAGCATCTGAAACAGCAACCCTGTATCCATCAGGACTCTCCCAAAGCTGCTCCAATTTAGAAAAGAGTTGAAGACCTACCTCTTTATAGAACAATAAATCACAATGCATTAATCGTCCACAACCCAGTTACTTCTTCTCTGACTCATTGACTTTATGGTTAGTTTTGACCCTATACAGCACTTCACTGTCTTTTGGCTAGATTTATTCTATAGAAATAACTTATATGCACATACATGCATACAAAATGACTACTGTGTTGAGCCATGTCACATTGCGTAAATATGCATTTTCACATTGCCTCTTGAAAGTATGAAAATATTGTCCTCTATACTTTTAAAATAGGCTGTTGGTTTTGACTTTGTCAATGCTGGAGCACTTTAAAAGAGGTTGATAAGTATACATTTGCTACTCAAAAGACACCTTGTGTCAGACCCTATCTACAACCCATCACAGTTTAGTATAATAAGTCACACAGAGACCTAAGAGATAGGCACAATGACATATAACCATAGACCCATGTTTACAATGCCGCTATGAGATATCGATATCGCTCTCCCACATTTCACTTGAATCCAGACACGTTGAGATCTCACGGGACTCACATCAACTTGAAGATGACTTACACGGCCTTATAAACATCACCTTAGAGCTCATAAATAAGAATCACCCCAACAGGAATCTTGAGAAGTTCAGTAACATCCATGACCAAGCTACCACCTTCCTCACAAGGAGGCCTTCACACCTCCCTATCAAATGGTTCCCCACAATTCCTATTGCTCCTCTCCAAAGATGGATAACCACTCCTTATCCAAGTGACCCCACTAGACCCTTCAGGACCTCAGACCCAATCTCAGACATTGACCTTGACCTCCTCCGCTCCTATCATTCTACTTCCTCGGACCACGTGGACTCTCTGGAACAAATCCAAACAATCCCTTCGAACCCCCTCAGAGAACCTAAAACCAACACCAGTACTGTTAACAACTCAAACCTCACACAAGTCTCCATCACTCAGGCTACATCAGTAGTTACTATTTCTCATCTGAAATGCATGCTACTCAATTGCAGATCAGCTGCTAAACACGCAGCGAACATCCTTGACCTCATTCTCACAAATAATCTTGACCTCATAATCCTTACTGAAACTTGGCTGCACAATTTCTCCTCACCTCTCATTGACCTTCTAGTTCCCCCTGGGCATGACATCATAAGTTTGGAACCATCTGATAGAACTGGGGGAGGTATCACCTGCATCCACCGCAACAATCTAACAGTGATACATTCTTCATGCGAATACCTTTATGTCGAAATTGTAAGTAACAACAGACCACTATGCAAACTGCATGCGATCTGTCATCCACCAGGGGATAACCTACCGTTCCTGGAACAAATCATGGAAATCGTCTCCTCCAACACGGGACAGCGCTGCCCCCAGATCTTCCTTGGAGATTTCACCTCTACTGGAATGATCAGAATGACCTAGCAGCGATCAGCCTAAAAGCCTTCCTTGAGGACCTCAACCTGATCAAATTTGCGAGAGTCCCACTCATAACAAGGGTGCAACCTTAGATCTAATCATAGCCAAGCCCAATTCCACTTTCCTCGAATCCATAGTCCCCTGTGATTGGACCAACCGCCACTGCATCATCTTCCTCATTACTAAATTGCTAATTTCTAATAAGGCCCAACCCAAAAAATCTAAGCACTGGAAAAGGAGCTTAAGCAATATAAATCTGAATGATCTAACAGCCATCAGCAACAATATCTTGCCCCCTCCGGCAGAATTGCTGGATGTCCATGATCTCACAAACCATTATAACAATTCCACGATGAACATCTTGGATTCTATTGCACCTCTTCAGCTTAAAGGATTATCCATCAAAGACTCTAAACCATGGTACAATGGTAGCCTTAATGCAGAAAGAAGCAATTTGAGACTGGCTGAACGTAAGTGGAGATTCTCCCCATCCCTTGATCACCTGAAGCATCTGAAATCACTTACGCACACCTATAACAAACACATCCAAAGCTCAAAAGCGGACTTCTTCAGAAATCAGCTTGATAAAGCTAGAAACCGACCTAAAAACTATTTGAGCTGGTCAAACTTCTTCAAACTTCAAACCTCTATTAAATGGAAACTAGCATCAGTTCTTCCCCTTCTAAAAAAAGCCAATCTGGACGGGACTGATCGTAATAGTTACCGGCCAATCTCAAGACTACCGTTACCAGCTAAAATAGTTGAGGCGGCCATGAACACAGCACTATCTGAATATATCAAGACAAATGCTTTCCTGGAATCCACTCAGTATGGCTTCTGGAAACACCACAGCACGGAACTGGCATTGATATCTGCATCAGAACAGATTAGGGAGACAGTCGATGTAGGGGGTAGTGCAGCACTTGTGTTGCTTGATTTTTCTGCTGCATTTGACACCGTCAGTCATATAAAATTACTGGAATGCCTTGAGAGGATAGGCATTAAAGGAAAAGCTCTCTCTCTGCTTAGATCTTTTCTGTCTGACCGAAAACAATTCGTTGCGCTTTCTGAACTTAAGTCACAGAATTTTACACTTCCGTGTGGGGTCCCTCAGGGCTCATCATTGAGCCCCACCCTTTTTAACATTTATGTGGCCCCATTGGCACAGCTGATTAGATCACTGGGTTTCTCAGCAATATCCTATGCTGATGACACCCAAACTGTGGTGTCGGTGACAGGAACACCATCAGATACGGCAGCTCAGTTTTACACCTTCCTCCGTCAAGTCGGAGACTGGATGGCAACCAACTGTTTGAAGTTGAATTCCAACAAAACCGAGGTGTTGCTCTTTGGTAGCAACACTACTTTTGGTCTCCCACTCTCTGGCCATCGGAGCTGGACCCTCTGCCCACCCCCTCAAATAAAGTAAAAAACCTAGGCGTCACCTTTGACTCAAAGCTCACATTTGAAGGTCATGTGAACCAGGTTACCTCAGCATCTTTCTATATGTTAAAATTATTGAGAAAGATTCTCCTGTTCATTCCTGCTGAGCTACGTAAGCTGGTGATCACAGCTTTGGTCCTATCCAGAGCCGATTATTGCAACGGTCTGTTCGTCAATCTCAGGTCCAAATGCCTGACTAAACTTCAGATCGTACAAAATGCTGCTGCCTGTCTTTTGTTGAATATTCCTAAGCATAAATCGGCCACTGCAGCCTTAAACGAATTACACTGGCTACCAGTGAAGCGACGCATTGAGTTTAAAGCCTTGTGCATAGCATTTAAAGCAACTCATGATATAGGGCCAGTCTTTTTCAAGCAAAGTTTTCGCTTGGATGTCCCTGCACGTCAGCTACGCTCAGCTCAATCTCACAATCTGGTGAACCCTAGGTTCAAGAAAAGTGCTTGGGGCGGTTGAAGCTTTCTGGTTGGGACAACTAAACTAAACTAAATCGCTTCCCCAAAGGTTAAAAGACGAGACTCACCTGTTGGCATTCAGGAAGGCGCTGAAGACATGGTTTTTTAACCTCTGACCCTGTATTAAGATCTTACGACATATGTTTATTGGATGAGCCAGAGCCTTGACACCTTCGGGCAATTGGTTTGCGCTTTATAAATTTCTTTTTCATTTCATTTCATTTCAATTGAATAGTTCGCCCATTTCTACCCGAACTAGATCTGGTCTACAACCAAACTGTGAGGACTTTGCCTCCTTCTTCCTGCTTATGGTCTGAGCAGGTAACTCCTATTCTTAAGAAACCCATGGCAGATCCTACGGACCTAAACAACTTCCGCCCTATCACCAACATTTCGACAATGGCTAAGCTGCTCAAGAAATGTGTTCAAATCCAACTAGCCAACCACATTGAACAATTACAATTGTTAGACAAATTCCAATCAGGCTTCCATCAAGGCCACAGCACTGAATCAGCTCTTACTCACATAATTGATGATGCGCTAAAAATGGTGGATCTAAATGAATTCTGCCTCCTAATTCTCCTTGACCCATCTTCAGCTTTTGGCACAGTTAATCACGTCAGCCTCCTTGTTGAGCTGCTAGAACGGAGAATGGGACTATCAGGGTCTGTCCTTAACTGGTTCACTTCCTTCCTCCACAACAGATCCCAAAAATGTAAGGTTAACCAGTCCCTTTCCACTTCCTCCCCTGTCACACTGGGGCTTCTCCAGGGATCAACGCTCTCACCCACCCTCTTCAACCTGTTCATGGAGCCACTAATGGAAATCCTGAAGCAATCCAACATTCACTAACACATGTACGCTGATGACACCCAATTGTACTTGAAAGTCTCTTCCCCTGATGATGTTCGAGCTCTTAACTCTACTCTACAAAAAACTCAAAACTGGCTTACATGCAACCACTTCAACCTAAACGCACAAAAAACAGAATTCCTCCTAATTACCCCACCCAAACAGTCCTCTGATGTCGGAGAATAGATGAAGCAACTAACAGCTTTTAACTGCCTGCCACACATCATAGATTCCGCAAGATCACTTGGAATAACCATTGACAAGAACCTGAACATGCAGAAGCACATCAGCTGTGTCACAAAAGGAGACAACATCCAAATGAACATCCTAAGGAAAATTAAACCCTTCCTCCCCTTTGACGACTTCAAATCAGTGGTTCAAGCCCTAGTGATTTCCAGGTTGGACAATGGAAGTTAAACCCTCTGTGGCCTACCTAGATCAGCGCTGGCCCCTTTAAGGGCCTCGTTTAATTCTGCTGCAAGGCTCATCACAGGATCCAAGAAATACAACCACATCACTCCTGATCTACATGGCCCTAAGCTGGCTCCCATTTGAAGCAAGGATTGATTTAAAAATCGAATGCATGACCAATAAAGCCCTACAGGTTAACTCCCCTTGTACCTAGCACAACAACTGGAGCTCTCTGGGGGCTGTAGATCTTCTAGAAGCTCAAGCACTTTTGCTGAAACCACAGAAATTCTGTAAAAAGAATCTTACAAACGAGCCTTCTCTGGCACTGCCCCAAGAAACTGGAACTCCCTGCCCCCTGAATTCAGACTGAACCCCTTGCCTGTATCATTTAAAAAGGAAGTAAAAGGGCTACTAATGAACGAGTTCTTACTCTAAGGTTCTTGCACCTTAGAAACCTGAAACATTGGCCCACGTGTGATATACCCATGTATAGTTCTGAACTCTTATTATCTTGTATATTCTGTGGCAACTTGGTCCCACTGGTGGCCTCCTACCTCTCTTTGCGACCTTATCATATCTTGGTTAGCTTGTGATTTTGTTGCTTGTTGTACTGTTTCTTCCTTCCTGACATCTTGTGATGCGCTGTGATACCCTCTTGGATCATGTGCATGCTATATAAAACTTTATAAATGAAATAAATAAATAAAAAATAAACCACCTCTTAGAGGGACACCCCAGCATGCTACATTATTCAACAATGTTCTATGCCTCAAAATTGCCAGCACAGTTCTAAAAATAAACATCCACACCTTATAAACCTCCTCACTGCGTAACGTTTGTCTATGGCACTGAATTACAATTATTTAACATGGGCAGGTGCCAAGACATCCACTGGTAAATAATCTATCATCAACAGAAGCGTTGGTCTTTCTCACAGATTTTTTGAAGTAGGCTTTGGCTTTAAGCCTCAGCCTACTTCCAAACATATTTATTTATTTGAAAAGTTTTATAAAGCGCGAACAAGACCCAGAGGGGTATCAGAGCGCTGTACAGAGTTGGCGCCAGCAAGGGTACAAACATAATGCAAGTAAGTGAAGTTACAACCTGTGGGAAAACATTCAAAGTTAACGAGTAGGGGGTATCCACAGTGCCTAGAACACGCAGAGTAAAACATCATACAATAGTAAGAACCAAGAAGTGCAATATGAATCAGGGCATTTAAAAAAAACAACAACAAAAAAAACCACCTCTGCAACCTCCACCAGGTGTACTCAGCCTTTAGCTTGTGTAACATGGAGTAATATTTGAATCTCAAACAATAGTGAAGTGCAAATGGAACCCCATATAATTATTAACAAGCACAATCACACTTACCTTCAGGGCTTACACTATTTACATGTTCTGGACCCACACGTATATACTCAGTAACTCTATGCTGTGTATATATATATATATATATATATATATATATATATATATATATATATATATATATATATATATATATATATATATATTCCAGGCTCAGGGTAAAAAATTATACCAGCACTCACGAGAACAGTTATATCCCAGATTTTATTGGTGTCCTTTGTTGATGTTTATATTTCATTATTTAATGTTTGCTTCATGTCGGCGCCGGCCACTATCGAAAAAGGCAGTAGCTGAAACACGCCTTGTCGTGTTCGAAAAAATCCCAATAAAATCTGGGATATCACTGTTCTCGTGAGTGCTGGTATAATTTTTTACCCTGAGCCTGGAATTGTTGCGTGGTGTCCGTCACCACGCTAAAAAAGCACCCGGCCGCGAGTGAAGGGGAGATAAGACGAAAACTGGAGCGTGAATATATATATATATATATATATATATATATATATATATATATACACACTAAAGACCTCAAAGGTTAAAATGACATTATAGTTGGGTGTTTAAATAAGATTAAAACTAATATTTAAAAAACAAAAGTATAAAAAACTATTGCTTGAAAACAAAAAACACTTAAACCACTGAAACTTATCAGTTATCATTTTTACCGAGTTAAATAAAGCTTGTGCCTTCACTGTGTGATGCACATGTGTGATAAGGGTGTGACTTTCATGCAGCCCTATTCCATTCTATATTATAATCAGGGCCACTTGAAATATGCAGCAGCAGAGGCCGAAATTATGCGGCAGGTTTGAGTAAATTATGTGGCAAGAAAAGGCAAATTATGTGGCGTAATGCAGCACATTTTATCATAGTATTACTTCATTATTTTGTCATTTTTACACTTGTTAACACTCCCTGGGCATTGGTTGCACCTCATTAGTACCAGTTTAACACCCAAATATAGAATTAAGTAACAGAAAGGTGACCAGTCAACCTTTGCAAAGGGCTTTCCACTGTGCAGCAACACGTGTTGCTGTGTTTTTAGTAACTTTTGAACCATTTGAGCTAGAAACAAAACATTTTTGTAGTTGAAATCTGCAGATTATGCAGCAGATGACACGTTATGTGGCAAATTAATAATTATGTGAAAAACGATGCAGCTGCACAATCACTTAATTCCAGTTGCCCTGATTATAATTCACGGGCCGTTTTTTACTGCTTTGTACCTATCATGCCGAAAGATGCCATCGACGTGTTTAACGACATGGTGACGGAAGATTTAAAACAACTTAATAAAACAGTTAAAAGGAGTCATCACAAGATGAGACATGTTGAACTACAATACCATAACTTAATTCAAAAATTAAAGAACAAGAAAGATCTCATCATAAATAAGGCTGATAAAGGAGGCAATGTTGTACTTTGGCCTAGAGATGCCTATATGGTTGAAGCTATGACAGTTCTAAATGACAACCGATTGCTACAGGATGGCATCTTTTGCAGACCTAAAAAAGTCAAAGACTCGGTTTTTAAAGAATTGTTCCAATGGAAGAGACAAGGTCTGATCAGCAAAAGTGAATTCCTTTTTCTAAAAAATGACCATCCCATCACACCAATACTGTATTTATTCCGAAGGTTCACAAACACATTATTCCCACTCCAGGCAGACCGATTATTTCAGCACAAAGAAGCTTATTGGAATCCGTTTCTAAGTTTGTAGATTACTTTCTACAGGAGTCTGTATCTAATTTACCATCATTTTTAAAAGACACTGGGGATTTTTTAAGGAAATTGAACATTGTTGAATGGGACAGTGAATATTTACTAATTGTGATGGACATAACATCTTTGTATACAAGTATCCATCATGAGGATGGCATAAATGCAGTATCCTATTATTTAGGACAACGAGGCATTGGGTATTTGGAACATAATAAGATGTTAATTGCTATGATTAAGATCTGTCTGACAAAGTTTTTTCTTATTTAATAAGCAAGTTTACCATCAATTGCGGGGTGTGGCGATGGGGGCATGCTTCTCCCCTAGCTACGCATGTTTGCATGTGGGCTGGTGGGAGGAGCATGTCCTCAGGGGTCAGCACAGAGAAGTGTTTGAAAATCATGTTTGCCATTGGTGGCGTTACATTGATGATGTGTGTATGATTTGGAAGGGTTCCCATACATCTGCTCTTAATTTTGTGGACACCTTAAACACCAATGTGCTTAACCTAAAATTTACAGCTACCATAAGCCCTACGAATGTGGAATTCTTAGATGTTTCAGTCTATGTCAAGAATGGTGCTATACACACTAAGGGCCCGATTCTGATGCGGGTTGGAAAAGCTTCCCGACCGAATCGGTTGGGAAATGGTTTCCGACCCACTCGGATCGGGAAAGTCCAACCGGCAGAGTAGGATGCATCCGGATGTTTCCAGATACGATTTAGTTGAACTCCCATTGACTTCAATGGGAACATTTGTTCCTAACCGCATCAGAATTGGGCCCTCGGTCGGGAAGACACGTTCCCGATACGATTTGGAAGGAGCAAATGCCGTTAGGAGGCCTTCCTAACCGCATCAGAATCAGGCCATCGGTCGGGAAGCTTTTCCAACCCGGATCAGAATCGGGCCCCAAATTGCATAGAAAAGATACGGCGGGGAACTCTGTCCTCCATGCGACAAGTTCTCACCCCAAACATCTCATTCGCAGCATCCCATATGGGGAGTTCCTGCGTATCCGCCGTATCTGCAGTAATGATAAGGATTTAGAAGCTTGCCAAAATGAAGCTGTACAAAGATTTCTACTACGTGGCTATAGGTTTAAAGATCTGAATTCTGCCCGTACAAAAGCCAATGCCTTATCTCGTGACACCTGCCTCGGCATGCCTAATTCACAGATTGAGACTACAGACAATGCTGCAATTACTGCAGAAGATAACACGCAAGTAGTACGGCTTATCACTGTCTACTCTAGACAGCACAAACAGATTAGAAGCATTGTGCAGAAAAACTGGCCTATAATACTCTCTCTAATTTTACCAACACTGCCTGTCCTTACATTTAAAAGGTCACCTGCTATGAGAGACAATTTGGTAAGAAACAGCCCAGAAGTCATTTCTACCAGCACTTGGCTATCACCCAAATGTGGCTTTTTTAAATGTAGCTCTTGCAGGGCCTGTAAGTTTGGGACCAGTACAACAGAATACATGACTGCATTCAGCGATACCCCTGTTAAGATACAGGGGTATTTTACTTGTCGCACAGACTTTGCGGTCTACGTGCTCCGGTGCACATGCGGCTTGAAGTATGTAGGGAGCACCAAGCTCCAGGTGTATAACCGCATACTACAACACCTCAGAGCCGCAGTTAATTCTGATCCCAACTATCCCGTTGCAAGACACTTGAAATTAGCCCACAATAACAACTTGAATGATTTGGATTATTTTGTCATTGTGGCAGTTCCCAAATCTATTCGTGGAGGCAATAGAGAACGCCAGTTAAGACAACTTGAATCAAAATTCATCCTCGAACTCAAACTAAAATGCCGAATGGGTTGAACATGGGGGAGGATCTGCACAATTTCCTATAATCTCATTTTTCTAGATATTTGTATCTATTTTGTGCTGCAATATTTTTAGTATGGTTTTATACTATACTCACAATTCCTTATGTCCTTTAATGTTTTTTACATTTATGACTCCCAGACAATTTCTCTCTTTTCATCCTTGATTTTTTCGACCCAGTTTTTTCAATATTCATTTGTATTATTGTGGTCCGTTATTTTAGGACTTTATTATCACTCTTTTTTCATACATACGTTTTGATAAAGTAAAGGCACTTGCCCGCTATTACAGTTGTGATGCTGCTAGCCATTTATTGGTTTTATTATCCAAGGGCTCCCCCGGGGCCCCGGGGGACATTCTCCGCTTTTTAAATATAGCATTTAGGGTTTCTTTTTTTCGCACTAGCACATTTTGCACTTCTTTGCACTTTCAGCTACCCACCATTGTTAAGTAACCAAAAGACTTTTTTTTTTAAAATATTTTTTTATTCAAGTTTTTGTATTTTAATAAACAGCACAAATTTATATACCATATTCAGCCGTGAGGTTACAACCAAGCTTTTTTGGGCAATCAAAGAAGAAAAAGAAATAGACATTAATTCATCCCACTCAAATATACAGTCAAAAAGGAAATAAACAATGACAAAACCGACTCCAAGATGTAGTTAAAGGAGATCTCAGCCTTATATCAATTCATGTTACAAACAACAAAATTTACAGCATTTACTAACAAGTATGACACCAGATAAATTCACCTATACCTCTCAGCATGTAGTTCAGGGATCGTTAGCCTACTGTGACTCCTTCCATCTCATTAAAGGAGCCCAGATGCGTCGACCCAAGAGTTTCGCTTTTTTACCCTTTCTCTCATATATAGCTCTTTCCATAGTGAACATTGAGAGTAGCCGCGACAGCCACTGCTGGAATGTTGGGGGCATCGGGTCGAGCCAAGCAGAGGCAATACTTATACGTACTACGGCCATGGCCAGAAAGAGGAATTGATAAGATGGATCTTGCACCTCATTATTACTAACACCGAGAATTATCAGAGCTGGGGTTAACGTAGCTTTCAGCCCTAATGTCAAATCAAAGAACTTCGTGATGGAGTCCAGCAGATTTTCAAGGCGTGGGCAGGATGCAAACATATGTACAAGATCAGCCTCAGGTGCATCGCACCGCAGACAGTTAATTCCTACCTGCCCGCCCCACTGTGCGATTCTTGCCGGGGTGTAGTAAAGTGCAAATATAGTATTATAATGCTGTGCTTGAAGCCCTGCCGGGGACATAACCGTCTGACCCAGTTCTAAAGAGTCAAAGAACCTTTCTGGTTTGACCCCCGCCCGATCCATCCATTTACCCGCATGTTTAACCAAATCATCTTGTTTAAGCGCGACTAATTCAGCATATATTAACCGAATGACGCACTTCCTGCTGTCTCTGATAATATCAATAACTTTAATTTTGGTGAACCCATTCAGCCCGCCCACCTTCTTGCTAAAAAAGCTTCGCAGCTGCAAGAATTTGAAAAAATTACACCTTTCCAACCCATACTTTGTCTGAATATCACAAAACTGATGAAAGCCTTCCCTCTGTATTAGATCCCCAACCTTCCGAACCCCCCGCTCTGCCCACTCCGCCATAATCCCATCAGAAAATATTTCGGGAAATGTGGGGTTTTTGTAGAGCAGGGTATAATAGTTGATCCTCCCGAGACTGATCTTTTTTTTAAGTGCCGCCCAGATTTTGAAGGCAGCCAGTAATGTCTTGAATTTCGTCTTCTTATAATAGCTGGGCTCGCTAAATTTCATAAAACAATTCACAGCTTGATCCCCGAGCAATAACTTGTATACATCAGGGAGCCCTGCTTCTTCCGCAGATTCGCCAGAGGATGCTCCGAATAATATACTCATATACTGGAGAGCCGCTGCCCAATAATAAGTTTTAAAATCGGGAACAGCAAAGCCCCCTCTTTCCTGAGGGAGTGACATAAACCTGAGGGCCCTCCTCGCTTTCCCATGCGCCCATATGAAGCGGTTAACTATTTTCTCCAGTGTTGTAAACCAGTGTTTTTCACATTCAATTGGTATTGCCCTAAATAGGTAAAGTATTTTTGGTAAGAACATCATCTTAACCACATTGCAGCGGCCCACTAATGACATATGTAGATTGTTAAATCTATCAAAATCAGATCTCGCCTTCCTAATTACCGGCTCAATATTCCTTGCGACCAAACTCCCCAGCTCCGGCATGATAATAATACCTAGATACACTGCTGATTCAGTTACTCGCGGGTCAGCAATAGTAGCATGCCTGTTCCTAATAATCTGAGTTTTTGCTTTGTTTAGTGCATAGCCTGAGAATCTACCAAAATCCCGTGCATCCGTCTCCACCACCGTGAGTGCAGTTAAAGGATTTGCCGTGACGATGGCAACGTCGTCCGCGTAGGCCAGTACTTTGGATTCCAGACCCTGACACACAATAGGCTCAATTCCGCTATTAGCCTCCAGCAATCGTATTAAGGGGTCTATATATATAGCGAATAAAAGGAGTGAACATGGGCATCCCTGCCTTGTTCCGCGTTCAATAAAAAAAGGTGCAGTATAACCTCCATTCAATCTTAAACGAGCTGTAGGAGCTCTATACAGCACCTGAATGGCTTTAATAAATCCGTCTCCTAGACCAAACCACTTCAGAGTCTCCACAAGAACTCCCAGGAGACCCTATCAAATGCCTTCTCGGCATCCAAAAGCAGAGCGGCCATAGGGTCCCCCGAGATCTCTGTTGCATCAAAAAGTGTTATTACACGACGGACATGCTGCGTTGTTCCCCAACCGATTATAAACCTGTGTTGACAAGGATGGATTGTTTTCCTCATAATACCATTTAACCTTGTTGCCATAGCCTTAGAATTTTTTTTTACATCCCTATTTAAAAGGGTAATTGGCCTATATGAGCCTGGCTCCCTCGGTGGTTTATCTTTTTTTTTTTTTATTACAATATCCGCCCCTGCCCAAGACTCCGGGGCAGATCCACCCCTTTGAGCTTGCCTAATAACCTCAGTCAAATCAGGTCCTATTATATCTGCAAAAGTTTTATAAAACTTCAATGGAATCAGGTCTGGACCAGCAGCCTTGCTAGATGGTAAGCTTTGCAAAGCAACCATTATCTCCTCTTGTGTCAAGGTGGCCTCGAGTGCCTCCTTATCTATTACATCAATCTGCTGCAGGGGTATCTTATCTAGATACTCTTGAATTGTATTTGGCGCCTCCGGGGATTCATTAGTATAAAGCCGTTGATAAAATTGCCGAAAGACCTCCCGAATCCCTGAGGCATCAGCTACAACACTCCCATTGACATCCAAAATTTCTAATATCTCGCCTGCAGTGATCTTTTATCTTAGTCTAACCGCCAGTGTATGCCCCACCCGCTCGCTAAACTCATGACAGTGCTCTCTTTTTGCCAAAAAAGTTTCTGCAGCTTTAACCGCAATCCGCTCTCCGGCATCAGCCTTACTTGCGGCCAGTTGTAGCAATATATCCTTAGTTGGTCTACCCATATTGATAGCAATAGCCAGATCCTCTTCTATCTTAATCAAGTCTTTTCTAATTTCTTCCTCTTGCTGTGCCCCTTTTTTTTGCCGATACATGCTATAGCTCATTGTTTCCCCTCTGACCCCCACTTTAAAAGCATCCCAGACTATCCCTGTGCCTGTGCTCTCCCTGTTAAAATCCCAAAATTCCTTAATCCACCCCTTCATATGGGACACATATTCTGGATCGTGTAAGAGCCCCCGTTCAAAAGTCCAATCCCGTTCTTGTCTTACACCCCCAATGAAGGTGGCTGTTAAAACTAGTGGGTTATGGTCCGAGAGTATCCGAGGGTATTTCTCTATCCTAAGTTTTGAGATAAGATGGTGTGAGATAACCTTATGTGGTGCTGAAAAGAAGGTACTGCCGGGGTCTTCAGGTTTCAGGTGAGCCCATGCGTCGGTAAGACCATTATTCCTGATTAAATTCGTAAGAGCTGCAGAGACCCTTCTTTTCCTACCGTGATATCCATCTCCCGAATTGCCCCAACGCACCCCCAACCCATTAATGTTAAAATCCCACAGACTATCACCGCCGTGGGCCATATTGCAAGTTCAGCATCCAAATATTCAAGAACCTCGGGGTCATCCCCTGTCGACCCGTAAACCGAACAGATTGTAAATATTTCACCGCCCACCAAACATTCGGCTATTGCCCAACGACCCAATTGATCTGCTAGTTTTTTTTTTACCATTATATCATTCCTACGGGTAAGAATTGCTACCCCTCTTGTGCGGGTACCGTGTTTAGTATTCACCATTAGCTTATATCCTAGCTGTTCCAGGATGCTGCCTCTAGCACCTTCTATGTGAGTTTCTTGTACACATAGTATATCGATTCGTAAAGATTTAAACAAAATTGCCGCCCTTTGCCATTTGTTATGATCGTTTAGCCCACAGATGTTAACTGAAGCTATTCGCAGACTTATCATCTTATGCTTTGCCAGTTCCTACATAAAGCCTGCAGAGTCCCCTTCGTACTATCCCTATTTGGTATATCAAAACTTAATCTTGCAACGCTCATTCTCCTCCCATTTTTTTTCCCAAAACGGATCTCCATACCTTCCCTCACGTATTGTGCTATGCAGTGTTGTGCTGTGCCCTTACCCACCCCCACCCTCTTGCCCCCCACCCCCTTAGGAAGAACAAACCCCACCCCCTACACCCCTTACAGGCAGATAGGTCAAGCATGACCTATGTATGGCAGCCGATCCCACATCTCGAGCCGCGCCAGTCCTCCCACCCCCCAAAGCACCCCCAACCTATATAAACTCACCCCCATATGCCTACCTAATCAGTGACAAATACCCGAAAACCAAATCTGATAATCAATAACAGCATATTGGACCCAAAGCAAATATAAACTTCAAAAGCTTCGAGTCCAGAGGGCCTACATCAACATCACCATCAATAATTAATCAGCAGTTGCGCCCCCCTGCGTGATACGGCCCATTCCACTCTTCCCCCTTGCTTCCTTAAGCTCAGTGAGATATTCTTGTGCCTTCATTTCAGAGAAAAGCATTCTCACCCTCCCATTCGAGATAACCTTAAGCCTGGCGGGAAATAGCAAAAAAGCCTCACAACCCAGCCCCTGAAAGGGAGTTATCAACTGCCGAAGTCTCCACCTCCGCTCGAACGTAGTATGACAAAAGTCAGGCCGAGCGAAGAAAGAATGGCCCTCATGAGTCCGTTTCGAGTCTGGTCTGGCCCGATCTATTATGGCCTGCCTTAAGAGAAAATTCCCAACATAAATCAAAATTGCTCTGGGTCTCTCCACCTGGCTATTAACATTAGTCCTCCTAAACAGTGGGAAGCGGTGAGCCCGCTGAACCTCCATGTCCCAGTTCCAGTGAGCAAGGTCAGGAAGAGCACCTTTCAGCAAAGAGACAACAAAGGCCATAATGTTCTCCCCCTCCACATTTTCTGCAAGACCATGTAGCCGTACATATCCATAGACTGTTTGTCCTGTGATTCCTTAAATGTCTGAAACTTGTCCACTTCTACCTCCAACGCAGCAGTTCTTTCTTCCACCTGAGTTACCCGTTCAGTCATATCGGTGCACAGCTTATTAACTTTGCGAATAGCACCTTGCAGTTTTTTAGTGGCCTGGCGTGATCTTCGGCTCTCTTGCCTAGCCTCCCCCTGCATCTGCTTAAGAGTAGCGTACAATAGTTCTAATGTTGGTGTGATAGCCGGAGATTCAAAGTTATTATGGCCAATAGGACCGCCTTGCGCACTGTTCGCTGGATTGGATCCGTAAGCCATATTAGTAGTCATTGTTGTTGCAGAGTAATCCCATTCAAGTTTGCGAACTGTAGCAGAACATGACTTCGAGTTTCTAGCTTTAGCCCTTGCCTGTCGCTTTGCGTTAGAGGATCTGCTACAATGAGTTTTTTGGGTGGCGGACGACTCCCCCGAGACAGTATCGTCCAGAATCATCATTTAGAGAATAAAACTTATCTCCTTCTGGGGATAATAAAGGTACGCTAGACCATGACGGCGTCTTGATCTGACCAGTAAAACCAGTGAGTCCGATTTGGCCACAAGTGACGTTAGTGACATTATCACCAGCATTATCCACCGTTACAGGCTGTGTGCCCGATGAAACACCTGATAAAGTATCGGGATATGCCAGAGTGCCATTGCTTTTCTGAGCTCCATCCTTGATGTATGTAGGCTCACTGTCCGCTGTCCCACCGTCCAATGTACCAATATTAAACTGAGGGGAGCACCCCCCGGCTTCCAGAAAATTTTCCTCACTGCTCAGAGTCGCAATCAACTCCCCAGTAAGTCGCTGTAGTTGTGGACCCACCGCAGAACCCCCAGCACTCTCAGCATTCTCAGCTGCACTCTCCTCGATCTCCTGACTCCCAGCACCACGTCGCTCCGATCCAGATTTTGCGGCCAGCCCAGCAGCAGACCGGGGTGAGGGAGTACACAGACCCAAGCTCGCATCTCCGGGCGCTGCATCGGCACCCGCAACCACATCAACTACCAGATTGGCAGCCAAATCACCGCCGACGCCCCCCGTGGTGCCTTCCGTGATAGTGGGGATTTTCGGAGCCCCTGAAGTGCCGGAGATAGTGTTGGAGGCCATTACCGATTTAAATGCCTCAGCTACCGCCGGCTGCCGCAGGGAGCCCTCTACGTCAGCCGCGGCAGCCCGGAGGCAAGTGCCTCCCGCCACACCAGCTTCTTTCTGCTTCATGACACTGTCATCGCCCTTCTTTGCTTGGAGCCCTCGCCGCCCCTGGCTTGAACCTCGTCCCGCATCTGGTAAAGAATCCTTCGTGGCGTCCTTGACCTCCTTGACCGTTCTGTTTGACTTGGGAGCCATAGTTTGCTGACAGTGCCTGAACAGCCTCTGATGCAGTTGAGTGAGCAGTCGGAGGGTCAGAGCAAGCCTCTTTGACCGCAACAGCAGATATCCTCGGGGGAGAACTCATATGCCCAAGCCAGGCGGGTGAGTCAAAACCATATTATACCATCAGACTGTGCATCTTTAGATGTGCCTCAGGAGGAGTGAGAGCTGACACAGCTCTCGCCGAGATCAGTCGGCGGCCATCTTGCCACACAGCTCCGTAACCAAAAGACTTAATACATCGTTTACAACTGCAGACTATTTGCACATGAATATGGGTTTACATGTACCATTTTGCACATATCAGTTGTGAGGGTTTATTGTTCCTATGTGTTTGCCAATTATGTATATACATTATGTATTTAATACCATTCATTTTGGTTACTGGCACTCATGGATGCATTATTCATTCTCCCTCCTTCTCCCTCCTTCTTTTTAATGTGGTTCTGAGTATTTATTGCAGATTTTGCAGCAGATGACACGTTATGTGGCAAATTAATAATTATGTGAAAAACGATGCGGCTGCACAATCACTTAATTCCAGTTGCCCTGATTATAATTCACGGGCCGTTCTTTACTGCTTTGATACGCATTATGATCACCTTTATCACACGTGTGTGAAGACATTTTTTCAAATGTGCACATATGTGTGACAAAATATTTATGCCAATCTATAATTTTTAAGTTCCATGTAGTTGTAATAGGTGAACTGATGGTACTGCACTTAAAACAACAGGGAAATATGGTTCAGAAGTGTGTTTAAATGTAATTTAGTTATGTCATGTTTACGATTGAGACACCATTTGATTAGAAATGTATGCTGCTTGTTCACCCCGCTCCTGCTCATTCCAAAGATCTGCTGCAAACTTTCTCTCCTCACAGTTTCTGTGGACATACTAGGTGTGATGTCAATTGTTCTACTGGTCAGAAAACGTGCATTGTGAATGAAAACTTTCTTCATGTTCCCTATGTATCATTTTGTATGACTTCCGCTAAAAGTTCCAATGTAGGCCTGCTGAAGGCATTACTTTGTCAAGGTGTTTGTCTAGAAAATGTTCCTTATTGTATTTCCACATCTCCAGGCTGCTGTTGCAGAGGGAGCGAGGGGAGATTTAGCTTACCTTAAGAAATGGGTTAGTGCAAATAATTAATGTTTGTGGCACTGTTTATTATGATTTGCCCAAAGTGAGATAACCATGATCATGCTATGCTGAATCTGCAGTTTTGCTTGTTGCTTATTCATAAAATGTGTATAAAAAAACCCTGTTTATAGGAATCAGTGGTGACTACTCATTTTACTTCTGAAACTCTGTCCTATTTTATTGAGTTTTTCCATACATAGAATGCTCTCTGGGCTCTTTATGAGTATGATGCTTTAACCTAGGCAATAGCTGATTAATAAGATTAATATTTGAGTATTTTGTGCAAATGAGTCATCATGGGATTTCTTATTATAATTTCTGTAATGCCTACATAGATTTCCTGTAATAAATCTTCTCAATTTATTACTAATCAAGAACTTAATTATTGGGTTCTCCCAGTCACTAAATGATCATATTTACTTATACTCTGCTATATGGATGTGGTTAAGGAAAGAGAGTGGTGTCGCTAGCCACCAGATCAACTGGGTTGAAGGCACTGAGCTGCTACGGTAAAACCTGGGTTATTTGAAAATATTGGGGTTCCATTGATTAATGGGGTTCGGTGCCCAAATGCGTCATACTTCAAGAGCACCGAGCACATTTGTCATTAGCACCCACTCTGTCGCTTATTAAATGTTTGCTTTTTATTTGTAAATTAAATTACCATTTGGCTTTGATTGTAATATGTTTAATTACTCCATTAGAGACCACTGTTCATGCACTAGCCTAATATATTTCACAAGGGCATGTGCCCCAAGATCTACAGGTGAATAATCATTTGCGAACAGAAGTTTTCACTTTTCTCACATATTTTTCAAAACAGCCTTTGTGTTCAATCCACAACGTACTTTAAAAAGTGGCTCTGCAACCCACATTCCGTGTGCACAAATTTACCACAACATAGAGCACTCATTGCACCTGTAGCAGTAGTGGTAGCTAAACAATACACCATATAACTTTTGTCCACCAGAAGAGGACTTGGCTCCCGGAGCAACACTATTGACATTCCATACACAGAGAAACTGTATGTTGTATAAGATTATAGATTCTTTACTATCAACGTAACTTTTTTAAATGATGTAACGGTTTATTGAGCAATGAGAATAGCGGTGATATGGATGATGTCATCAATGATGTCATGACCAATGTAATATTTGAGATCATAAGCAGTGCATGATGGGGCTCAAGTTAAAGTTACTTGACCAAACTATAACTGGCAAATTTGAGTGTTTTTTTGATTTTTAAGTGTTAGTTTTTGTCTCAGTACATCACCTGACTATAAACAGGGCTTCTGGAATTATGTGGAAGGGGGGGGTGTAATGTGGTATATTTCGTGATAGTATTACTTCATTATTTTGTTTTTATTACACTTGTTAACACTGTCTGGGATTGTAAGGAAGTGGGTTTCTGTTGCAGTAACCCCCCACTTTTTGCCAGACGACTGATGCACTTTGACTTGATGTGCCCTGGGTCCCTGCCAATCAGGTTCCCAGGGCCTGTGTTCTTTCCCCAAAACTGTACCCAATTGGCATCTCTGGCCACAGGTCAGCCCCTGGTAAATGGTACCACAGGTACCCAGGGCACTGTGACCAGGGAAGACCTCTAAGGGCTGCAGCACTTATTGTGCCACCCTTAGAGGCCCTGCACTTTACACACACACACTGCCTTTGCAGGCTGTGTGTTTTGGTGCAGAACAAAGTGAAGAGTCGACATGGCACACACCTCTGTGTGCCATGCCTACAACCCACTGCCCTGGCATAGGTCAGTCACCCCTCTAGCTGGGTGCACTATACCAGTGGTGAGGGTACAGGTGCATGAGCCCTGTACCCCTACAGTGTCTAAGTCCATTCTTAGACATTGTAAGTGCAGTGCTGCCATTAAGAGTATATGGTGCTGGGAGTTTGTCATTACGAACTCCACAGCACCATAATGGCTGCACTGAAAACTGGGAAGTTTGGTATCAAACTTCTCAGCACATTAAACCCACACTGATGCCAGTGTGGGATATAATGAAATATGCACACAGATGGCATCTTAGAAGATGCCCCCTGAAACCTAACCCACCTCTAGTGTCCAGGCGGAGTGGCTGCTTCAGCTGCCACCACCAGACATGTTTCTGGACCCCTGGGTCGAGAGCCTGCTGCTCTCGGGGGCCTGAAACAATGCACATCCTGGGACGAGGTGCCAAGCCTCCTCCCCCAGGATGGGCAGGGTTCACGAAGGAGAAGCTTCAAAGGCATGCCGCCTTTGTGAGCCTCCCCGGACCATTTGCTGCTTTCAGCAACTGGTCCCCACTGGTTCTACCCCCCACTTTGGGCGGGAGAACCGGCGGGAAAAACAAGTGAGGGAAAGAGGTGTGCCCACCTCTGCCAACTCCACCCCTCAGGTGGGGGAGGCGAGGTGAAGCACAACTCTGAGTCCCCGCCATCTTGAGGATGGGGGGACCCAACCAACCAGGGACAGGCTCCTGTCCCCCTCCCACTGGAGGGTGGCACGATAGGGGGTGTACCCACCCCTGGGAAGGGACCCATTGGTCCCTGCCCTTACCTACCTGTAACACCCCTAAATCTAGTATTTAGGGGGCACCCTGAACCTTGCTTCCTGAGATCCAGACAAGAAAGAAGAAGAAAAGAAGAAGAAGGACGAAGAGCCGTGCAGAGCTAACAAGAGGACGAAGCCCCTCTGACTTGGCCCCAGCCCTACAGGCCTGTCTCCCCTCAAACCTGCTCCTGCGAAATCCCAGTGTGTCCTGCAGCCAGCCACCTCAAAAACCCCGGAGGACCTGCCTGCCTTCACTTCCAAGCCTGCTTCTCCCGTGAACACCGGACTTGTTCAAACTGCAGCTTCTGGCTCTGGCCGGACACCGCGAATCCAGCCCACTCTGCACCCGTCGAACCCGGCCCGAGCTCGAGTGGAAAAACACCACGAGGAGGTCACCCCGGCGATCCTGACCCGAGATCTGGCAACTCCTGACCTGCCTCAAGCCTCCAGTCGACGCCTGCAGCCTCAATCCAGAGGATCCCCACTACCGCGACCAGAGCGGGTAAGACTTTCCGACGTCCCAAGGTACCCCTGCAGCCGACGCCCCATGGCCTTGTGTGCCCAAACCAACGGTGCCTAACCAACCCAAGACATCCCAACTTACCCCTCGAAGTGGTGGTCGCACCCAGAAGATTCTCGTCCCCGAGCCTGCAGCGTTTCTTCTAACCGGAGGTGCTCCATTGAAAACAACAGGGCACCCGACCTCAAAACCTCACCCTGCACCCAGCCGCCCTAGTGCCGCTGAGGGTGCACCTTTGGTGCTAATTTGGTTCCCTATTTGCCCTGACCTAAACCCTAGGAGCTTTGCTCCCACAACCCAGTGGCCTGCTTGCCAGCAGCCACCAACCGGAGACCCCCTATCCTCCATAGGATAACATTGGGCCTCAACACTCTGCACCCGGCCGCTCTAGTGCCGCTGAGGGTGAAACAAAAGTGCATCACTGACCCTGGGGACCCCTGAGTCTAACCCCAGAACCTTAACTCCCACAGTCGATTACTTACCTACAAAAAGTTTCTAAGTGTGGAGTTTTGAAATCTAAAAATATTCTTTAAAAATCGCGCAAATAACCAAAACGTGTTTACTCACCTGTTTGCAGGAAATGTCCCAGTGCTGAATCTAGGTAACCAGCACTGAGTTAGAAAAGTAACGTGAAAAGTAACTTACCTGCAATTTACTGGAAAAGCCTATTAATTTCAGTGTACTGCTCAAAAAAGTTTCTAAGTGTGGAGTTTTGAAATCTGAAAATATTCTTTAAGAATCGCACGAATAACCAAAACGTATTTACTTACCTGTGTGCAGGAAATGTCCCAGTGCTGAATCTAGGTATCCAGCACTGAGTCAGAAAAGTAACGTAAAAAGTAATTTACCTGTAATTTACTGAAAAAGCCTATTCATTTCAATGTACTGTATTTGCTAAGTGTTGCATACTACTGCTCCCCTGTAAATCAAACAAAGTACAATTTCTATTGCATTTTCAAACTGTTCGACATTCAGTAACTTATTATTGGAAAGTATTTTATGCTTACCTGTGCCAGGTTTGCTTGGTTCTAAAATAAAACAACAGTATATTTTTATACAAAAACAATTGGCCTAGTGTTCAGTTCTTGAGTGTGTGAATTCATTTGCTGACTGAGGGTGTACATCAAATGCTTAACACTGTCCTCTGATACTGCCTTACTGCTCAACCACTCTACCACAATTAGAGAGTAAGGTTCTATCTAACTTTAACCTCTGCCTACCTCTGGGGTCACTTGGACTCTATACACACTATACCTCATTTTGGTGTAGTATATATAGAGCCAGTTTCTTACAGGGATTGGTTGCACCTCATTAGTACAAATTTAACACTCAAATATAGAAATAAGCAATAGAAAGGTGTCCAGTCAAGCTTTGCAAAGTCCTCCTACTGCACAGCAACACGTGTTCCTGCCTTTTTAGTAACTTTTGAACCATTTAAGCTAAAAAACATATTTTTTGTTACAGACTGCAGATTATGCAGCCGATGACGGATTATGTGGCAAATGCTGCAAATCTATAATTATGGGAAAAACACTTCACAATCACATAATTTCAGTGGCCCTGACTATAACATTAATTTAACCTTTGTTTTTTCAGTGAATTTCTGGGGTTTTTGATCAGATTATAAATGTAACATGTGTAACACCTTCAGATGGGCAACACCACTGCACATGGGGGGATATTCACAAGAACGTGCGCTAAACAACCCCAAAAAATGTTAACGCAACTTTACACATCGCAGTCTATCACGGGAAAATAACCCTGTGTTAACGTGGAATTCACAACACGGCGGTACCATGCGATAGCCTCCCGAACCGGCAGCCAAAGTCTGCGATACAACCACCGTGACGGCGATAAAAACACAAACCCCAACACGTAAAAAGACGCGATGGGCCCAAACACGATAAGAAAACAGTGAAACCAGCGAGAGGCCAGCAATACCCACGCGTAATGCGGGAAAAAGCACAAGAACAGCATACGGAAAATGCCACTAAAAAGGAAATCAACTGCGGAGTACCACGGATGCACCCTGACCGACTGCAGAGGACAATATGAACCCCACAATCCCCACGGAGGAACACCCAGGAATACAGGGGTCGTGCAAGGGCAATGAGAATAGGAAGAGGAAGACGGGGTACAGTCTGCAGAAAAACCAGATTATTGCCACGGATGAGATAGAACACCACCACCAACTGTACGTCACCTCCAACGTGTCATTGGCAACAAAGAGGCAAAGATGGCACACCATCTCGGACCATGTGAATGCCGTCGCAGCGCCGAGGAGGACAATGGAAGAGGACAAGAGGCGCTGGACTGATGTGAATGGCAAAACCAAGCAGAAACTCGCTGCCAAGACGAAAGCAGCAACGCACTTCGGAGGAGGGGGGCCAGCAGAACACCAGGAGCTGAATGACATGGAGAAGATGGTGGCCACAGTCACCATTCGGGAGACGGTGACAGGAGTTGGGGATCCGGACACTGCCCAACATGACCCGACACCACAACAACAGGGTGCGTACCGACCAGGGAGTGGGGGGACGGGGGGAGATGGGCACAATGGCACACATGCACAATTAAGCAGAGCACACTGCACACCCAGAGTGACTCAGGATCATGTCCCTGATCCCACGGGAACACTTCAGCACACACACAAACACCAAGTAGTCCCACGTACACCATGTGCCCAAAGGGGCACCCACCCAACACATCAACAATCACACAACCAACACATGCACACGTGCGAAACACAGCAAACATGCATATACCTCAGCCACACTGACAATGCAAGAGACACCACATGACGAGTATCACAGCTGCAGTCCAATCATCATGACAATGTACACGGCACGACACTGAGGTGGCTGAGTGTGGACCACAACCGGAAAGGAGCAGGTCACACTCGGACACAACCACCTGCCCAAACAACCCCTGACGTCAACGACACATCTGTGGACAAACCATGCCCAAGAGTCACAAATCGACAAAGAGCACAAGTAACCCAAGTCTGCAACATCTCAGCACTGTGGAAGTACAGAACTGAAAGGCACACCGCATGAAAGGGATAAGTGGCAGCCAAATCAGAGCCGCAGGAGCGACCCACCCACCGTGCAGCATACGCACATAAGAATAAGTGCACCTCGACATTGACAACATCCTGGTACAAACAGCAACATCTCCACAACAGAACACAGGACACAACTGGTGCCGCATATGTGCACAACATGGCCAATCACATCTGGCACAGCAGGAAACTGTGACATGACAATGTACAAGTACAACCTGTAACCTGCAAATAATTTTTATTCAGACATGCTGTGCTTGTGGACATTTTGTACTGTCCCATGATTGCCAGGGACGGCCACAATGTGACGTGCTCATGAGAAGAAATTGGCAATGAGGGTGTTCCTACGGGCCATTCCTACCGCAGCTGCAGTGGGATGTGGGCCACCTGCCCCATCGTCCTCATCATCGTCCGGTACTTCTGGAACTTGGATCCATGGGGCATTGGTGCGTACACAGATGTTGTGCAACACACAACATGCAACGATCATCTTGCACACGATGTCTGGGCTGTACAGGAGCTTTCCAACTGTGCCGTCCAGGCACCTGAAACGTGATTTCAACACGCCAAATGTGCGTTCCACGATGCCCATGGTGTGTATGTGGGCCGCATTGTACTGCCTCTGGGCGGGTGTGTTCGGGTCTCGGAAGGGTGTCATCATCCAAGGGCAGAGTGCATATCCTTGATCACCTGTGACAGTACAGAGAGAAAAGAGTCAATACTTGGTTCGGCATGATGTGTTGGCAGGCCCACTAATCCAGTGACGCCTGTGCTGGCTGTGTGTGGGGTGAGTGTAAGCCAGCCCTCAGGGAGTAGCTGGTGCTGGCAACAACTTAAACAGTCATCATGCACTCAGGGATGCAATGTTCGAACAGCAAGGGAGCATGACTTGAGTTGCACAGAGTTAGTGGCCCCAGATGCACAGCGGCTGACACGGGCCTACCGCCACGGGACGCTGACTTGTGGGAGACTGGGGTAGGGTCATGAGGGCAGAGCAGGGTCTCGTTTGTATCGAAGGTGGTTTTCGCGGAGTGTCTCGGGGGAGAGTGGGAGGTGTACCCCCAGGGCATGATGCAGAGGGCACATACCAGCTGTGTCCGGCAACATGGCGGATATGAATGCCACAGACTCATGCCAAACACCAAGTCCGTACATGCCCGTTGCTGATGACAACTCCCAGGCCACAGGCTCAGACACCAACAATGTTCTGCCGGAGGCTGACGGTGACTCACGGCGCACAGGGTTAGTGGCACCAGGTCAGTCCTTGCTACTGGTTGACCTCCTCCGTAACGGTGATCCGTGTTTCCACCGGACTGAAATGCATCTTTCACTCACGCCTCACCCTGCGTTCACTGGCATGGACTCTGCCATTGATTAATGAAGACTCAGTTCTAGATGTTGGCCTTCGACACAGTAAGCCATGCAGTGTTGCTGGGAAGATTGGAGAGGGCAGGGGTGAAAGCCGAGCACTGAAGTGGCTACAATCATACCTCACTGAGAGACAGCAGATGGTAACCATGATGCCGTATGCCTCTCCCAAATCCCAGGTTCGCCATGGAGTGCCACAGGGTTCGTGAATTAGTCCCATCCTCTTCAATATATATCTGTGCCCACTGATTTCCCTAATAAAATCTTTTGGGATCGACCTGGTTAATTATGCTGACGACACTCAACTAGTTTTCTCCATGGGAGGGAAAGATGCAGTGACCATGGATACCTTACAAGAATGCATGCGCCAAACATCTGGCTGGCTTAGAGAAAATTCTTTGCAATTTAATAGGGAAAAAACGGAAGTGGTGTACTGTAATACTGCCAAATTGACGTATCAGATACCGACGGAGATTAAATTCTCCCCTGGAGATAAATCTCTGTCCTCAGTTAAAACGGTCCGCAACTTAGGTGTCCTGATCGATGACAACCTCCAGATGGCATCACAGGCCAATAAAACAACCAGTGTCTGCTTTGCCCTATTAAAGGCACTGCGGAAGATCCTCCCCTTACTGCCAGATGAAACCAGACCCTTGGTAGTAAGGAGTGGAATCCTGAGCAGACTAGACTACTGCAACTCCCTATATCTGGGAGCCCCGCAGTATATCCTGCAGGGATTGCAGAGAGTCCAGTCTATGGCAGCTAAGCTGGCATTGGGAAGGCAACGCAGGTCCTCGACCACGCTGGCTCTAAGAGAGCTACACTGGCTACCAGTTAAGGACAGAGTTAGTTTTAAATCACTATGCATAGTGTTTAGAGCGGCACATGGCTTGGGCCCTCTCCTATGCAGGATAGATTTACATGGTACAAGCCGACTAGACCTCTTCGATCTTCTGGTGCCAATCTGGTTAATACCACTAGATTAAAAAAATCCAGGATGGGAGGAAGGGCCTTCAGTAATGCGGCCTCCCGCCTGTGGAACGAACTCCCCCAGAAGATCAGACAAGCTGATACCCTGCTTTGCTTCAGAAAAAATCTGAAAACATGGCTCTTCCCTAGGAATGATAATGCCATTCCTTAGGTTGAGAAGCACTGTAGACTGACGAATTCCTCTGCTAAGTGACAGCGCCAGGATACCCGCAGGGTGGCAGCATGCGCTATATAAATATGCAATACAATACAATACAATACTGGACTGCAGTGTAGGCTGGCTGCAGCGGTGGAGTATGTCAACGAATGAGGACTCCTGGGGGCATGTGTCACGGAGGACAGCGATGGTCTGTGGAGGCTGGCAAGGTTGCGGACATGGGTCTTGGAGCTAGCACCGGCACGTGGTGGGCCCTCTTTGACACACGACGGTGTAGGCAGGTGAGCAGTGCGGCCTTGGAGCACTGGGGCGGGCAAGCCGGGTCTGGGTATCAGCGGCCTGGGGTGCAGCAGGCGCACAGGCTCGCAGGCCCCACTGCTCACGGCGTCGGCCTCGTGGTGGGCTGAGAGGCGCTGCCCTGGCAGTGACGTTGGCCATTCCGGGATAGCACCACTCTCTGCGCCATGGGGTTTTTGTCCACACCCCTGCGCAGGCCTGGCGTAAGCTGGGCCAACCCACTACGCTCACGCACACAGGGAGGGACGCAGCGAGCGACATTTCCGCGATCTGACCCACAGCCTGGAGTGACATGGTGCATCCACTGTTCACTACTCTCCAGACGCCAGCAGTGAATGTCTGCATGGACATATTTGTGGTTTGCATACCCAGGTCTGTCCAGCACATTCACGCCACACTTGTCGTTGTGTACATTCCCATTCATGGGTCACTTGCATCCTTCGCACATGCCTGCTTTCCGCCTCTCCACACGTTCAGCTGTTGTGTGGCTGTGGTGCCATGATATAGCTGGATTGTGTACATGGGAAGCCCAGGATCCCAATGGAGTTGTGTTGTCGTGTCTGGTAGGTGGGCATGTTGATTGACATGTTGTATGTGGTTTGGTCACATGTGCATTCCCACAGTTGTGCATTGTGTGATGGTGGCTTTGAGGTGTGTGGTGTGTAGATTTGGTACTTACCAACGAGCAGTCCAGTTCCATATGTGCCATCCTGGAAGCGCTGGTTGATGATGGACTGTCAGAAGATGTAGGAATCGTGTACACTGCCTGGGTAGTTTGCGACGACATTGGTGAACATTCCCCGGTGGTCCACTATTGCCTGCACATTGATGGAATGCGTGTGCTTTCTGTTGCGGTAGATGTGTGCAGTGTCCGCAGGGGGCACTAGTGGGACATGTGTGCAGTCAATGGCCCCCAACACGTGTGGGAATCTAGCTATGGCGTAGAAGCCTTGTTTGGTCTCCAGCTGTTCCTGCGCAGTGTGGGGGAAGTGAAGGTACTGGGGTATGAAGCTGATGAGGGCATCCAGGACAGGTGTGAGGAACTTTGATAGGGCTGGCTGTGAGACACCTCCGACTCTGGCAGTTGTTGGTTGGAAGGTACCAGAGGCCAACAGGTGCAGCACAGCCAGCAGCTTTGTCTGCGGAGGGATGATGGTGGTCTGCTGTGTTGGGACCATCAGCCTGTGTCCGATGTGGGTCATAATGCGGAGGATGGTTGTCCTTTTGAGCCTGTAGTGGGCAATGACTTCCTCGGGCATTAGGTCTGTGAGACTGGTGTGTTTTCGGTAGGTCCGTTGTCTTACTCTGCGCTGCCTCTGTGGTGGTCCGAGGGGGGTGCGGGTCCGGGTCCGGGGGTGGTGGCGGTCCTGGGGGGGGGTGGCGGTGAGTGTTGTGGCCCTGTTGGAGCTCCGAGCTGCATGATGAGTAGCTCCATGGCGTTGGTTGTTCTTCGGGTGTGGCTGTGTGCGGGGCTCCGTTGCCTACTGCAGGTAGTCGTCCTGCTTTACACCAGCAAGAGGCAGGTGTTAAATACCTGCTGCTACCGCGGCTTATCGCATGGTTTTGACTCGCATCGCAGATCTGGCAGTTCGTTGTGAAAGTGGTGTAGTGGTGTTTTCGTGTGTTTTTGCACGGGAACGCCTACTCTGCATCTCATTAGGGTTAGTTGGTGGTGTCACCCGTGGAGATACATTTGGGGGCAGTTATCGCGGGAATACTGGCAATGTCTGCAGTTTGCACACGCTTGTGAATGGGGCGTTAAATCTATCTCCACTTTTGATGCGTTAAGGTGGCGATAACTCGGCGATAAGTCCTTGTGTATATGCCCCATGGTGTACTGCTAAGCACAATGGATGTTGGGCACAGGCCTGTCCTCAGACCAGACCTTGTGCCCAACTCTCTGCAAGCATCCAACCTGATACTCTCTGCACACCATTTCTAGTAGTGTGCAGAGGAGGCTGCACGCAGGGCCTTAGCTCTGGACAATTTGTTTTCTGGTGATTTTCTAAGGGTTTTTGTTTTATATTTTAAAGATTTTTTTATATATTTTAACTTTTTTTGGTTTGAATTTTTTTTTAAACATTGTTCAATTATTTTATTTTTAGGTAAAGCTTAAGAAAGCACATGCACTGTCTCTTGCGTGACCTTTTGTCCCTTCCCTGTAGCATGGGCACATTACTCTGCCGTTTCACTGCTCGCTTTTTCAGGTGCTACATCTTTCTTTTTGTTTAAGCACTATGAGAGTGCATGTGTTTTCCAGCTATCTTCCTCGTGTACTTTTCCCTATGTGTTCTTCCCCCACTCTCTTCCCGCCTACCCTCAATTGTCTGTGTGCTTCCCCCAGCCTCTCCCACCCACCCTCCATGGCCCGTATGCTTCCCTATCCCCTTTCGTTCACTGTCCTTTGTCCATGTGCTTGGCCTTGCCCTTCCCACTGCTCCCTCATACCTGCCCGTCCTCACTACCAACTGTACCTGCCTTCCCCACCTTGTACTGTACATTTCTCAGTCACTTTGCAAATGCATGCTGAGTGTTACAACTTTAGGGGCCTCCCTGCCAACATAGTGGTGTGCCTGCCGCATTTCGACGCAGGCAGACCTTAGGGTTAATCACGGCAGAGACTACTCTGTCTCTGCCCTGATTAATCCCCTCCAACAGCCCTGGGAAGAAAGGGTCACCAGAGAAATGGCTACATGTCCTCCCACCCAATTTGGATGGGCGATAAGGAACAGTAAAATCGTTATAATGTTCCCACCGCCATAGAAGAAGACTCCCAAGCATTACATTTTGTCTTTTTGAGAAGAAAAATGAAATACTCTCTGTTACAGTTCTGTGTCCTGCTGATGCAACTGTGTAGCAGAGAGTAAAATGCATTTACAGGACACACTGTCACGGAGGTTCCTGGCAATGCTTTTATAAATGACCGCCTGACTGGCGTTCATTTATAAATCTGGCGGGCGGTCCTTCCACCAGGGGCAATGGAGTAATTAACTCCGTTGCCCTGGCGGATCCACGGACCGTTCGCCAGGATTTAACTTAGGCCCTAAGTCATAAACACAGGTTTCTGTGGAAAATGTATAAAAAGAGACATTGCAAAAGTATTCTGTAAACAAAAGTGTAAAGAGCCAGGGGAAAGGCAGATAAACGACACTGACCTAGCAGCCAGTTCCTTTCATTCTGTATGGCCATGAACATGTGTAGGATACTGCTGCTCCCAAGAATGAATGACTCATGCATTTTTAAACATCAATGTATTGTAAATTAAACAGCACAGCAGCATTTGAAATCATCTGCTCATTCAGTGAATGCATCCTCTTCCGGTCTGCTGCCTTGTGGCCACGGTCACACTATGTCTATACAAATACAACATTCATATATACATATTTGACCCTCTTTTGTAGTACAGATAATGAGGGCGTGTATGCAATCAATGCAGCTGACTTCTTTGGAAAATAGGCCACACTTTGGAAAGAAACCTTGACAACATTTAATTCAGGTTCATGGCTGCCAACAAAACGAGAAACACAGTGCTCCAACACAAAATGATGGGGTCCCCCTGCAGAATGCAGAGAGAGGCCTCCTAGCCCTCCATATCTCACAGATATTCATTGGCTCCGGGTTGAATGGAGGCCCCCTGAAGCTTCTGGGGACCCTTGAAGGAATGGGGATCCCAGCACTGCGGGGGGCTGCAAGGGCCTGCTTTACACCACTGGAAACACTGCAGTACAAGACTCTTTTCCCTCAATAAAACACGTTATAAGGTGTCAGGTGCGATTAGGCTGTCGAAACTCTGCATAAAATGGGAAAAATTATAAAGTTTTGTAAATGTGTGGATATTTGACCTTTCTAAAGAAACAAAATATTCTATTTTGCAGTTTTATATTGCGAGAACTCGGCCTACGGGAATTGGAGCGGTTTACATTTTTTTATTTCTTTTTATTGACTTTTCTTGGTGTTAACAATAAAGCATTTGTATGTTAGGTGTACAGCATTACATAAGAATGTTTGCACATATATGCCATATCAGCTAGACACTGAAATATTTCCGGGCGATTAGACAAATTACATAAAAGTTATAGGAGCAGAATTTATCAATACCTCTTAGTGATCAATAAGAAATCATCAAAACATATATTGCTCTAGCCTAACGTAACTCTAACTTTCCACCTCACCCCCATCTGCTCTGCTGCTCCCGAGCCTCCCTTGTTCATCCTAGCCCAGATCCCAGCGTTGCAACTCCTAATGTCAAGTGTGTACGCCCAACAATCATGCAGGCATTTATTGTTAAAATACATTATCCAACAAACAGGGTGCATGAGAGGGACTTAAGGGGCAGTGGAAATAGAGAGGAATGCGGATTGGTAGGAGTACTAAGTGAGAAAAACACATTTTGTGAAATAACCAACATTTTAGGAGTTTCAAAACAGAGAGGAGAAAGAGTGTGTGTGCATGTTTTTATCAGTGCGTGCATGCAAAAATCCAAGGTGAAATCCGACATACACCTCACCATACCCAACTATTCAACAAAAATTAAAATTATTAGGGGTGTAACATCCCAAACACCCCCCCGAATCAATGCCCCTGTGTTGCCCATTATCTGTGCAAATAACCATGATATCAAAAAAGTTAAGTGTGTGCTGTTCCTAAAAAGACAACGGAAGAGACAAAACTAATGTTCCACTGGGGGGGAGTACTCCAAATAGGAGCAAGTGCCCTCCCTCACACACCTCGAAAGGTGTCATGCTTCATCATTGGGCAAGCTCCTCGTCGAGCCGGCGCTGCAATGCCTGACAGGCACCCACGAGGGGGCACTTTGCTGGCGATCTTTTATGTATGCCGTATAATGAAGTGGGGGTAAGAGGGTGGTAAATGTTTGTAGTGTGTTTAGGTATTTATTAGGAAAGTGAATTAAAATAGGTGTAGTGTTGTTCCTTGTCAAATAACTTTATTTATTGATAGAGCTAACTATCCAAGGTGAAATCCGACATATATCTCACCATACCCGACTGAAAGCACCTGTACCCAACTATTCAACAAAAATTACAATTATTAGGGGGGTGTAACATCCCAAACACCCCTATGAATCAATGCCCCTATGTTGCCCATCATCGGTGTTAATAACCATGATCACATGGAGTGGCTGAACAGTGGTCATGCTATATATGAAGAGTGGACCTACGCATATGGGAATGATGATTACTATTGGAAGGACTTCACTGTAATCGTCAGGCAGTGTTGGGGGGGTCTGAAATCCTTCTTTCCAGAGTCCTTGAATGATTCTATTATTTTATCCCACTTCATTGAAATGGGTGGCTTTCACAACACTCATATTTCTTCTGTATGCAAAGCCTTTCTTTTCACCTTGGCCCAGGATACCATCTCCCTTCGCTACAGTACTGCTGTAGAAGACAGTGTGCATTTCCATCTCATGGTGGGCACCTTCTTAGAAAGCAGCAGTACTAGGTTGGTTAGTCTTGTTCCTACCCCGGTGTTAGACCTGACACCCGTGGGTGATAGACTCCCAGACAGTTTGCATTTTACCCTACCGCTATGCTGAATTCTTTCTTGTTGGCTTAGAACTCTGTGCACTTTACCACTGCTAACCAGCGCTAAAGTGCTTGTGCTCTCTCAATTAAACCTGGTACATTTGGCCTACACCTAATTGGTCACAACAAGGAGCTTTAGAGGGAGAAACCAGCCAGGCCGCCCTCCACTCATCAGTCATCAATACAATAAAGGCCTGGCTTTGAAGAGAGTAAATAATTTTTCTTTCTCAGGAAAGGCTTCTAACGTGGGGATATCTACCTCCAACCAATCTCTGGCGATATGTCCAGTTTAGGCCAATCCTAGAACCCCCACTTCAAATATCTTAAAAACGAACTGCAAACAGTCAATCCGCAACTATATACCCTACCCCACAACATGGGAGTGAAGAACACTCTACTGGACACAATTCTGTTTTTTCAGTGAGTGGGCAACCAATGATGATATACGTGGGCATACTGGTGAGAACCTGCTGGTAGCCTCCCTGGTGTTGCGTATGTGAGGTGCCCACTTACTCTTTCACTTATTTTTTGTAAGTGTTCTTCACTCCCATGTTGTGGGGTAGGGTATATAGTTGCGGATTGACTGTTTGCAGTTCTTTTTTAAGATATTTGAAGTGGGGGTTCTAGGATTGGCCTAAACTGGACATATCGCCAGAGATTGGTTGGAGGTAGATATCCCCACGTTAGAAGCCTTTCCTGAGAAAGAAAAATTATTTACTCTCTTCAAAGCCAGGCCTTTATTGTATTGACTACACCTAATTGGCACATTTATTTACTTGTACACCCCTAGTAAATCGTATCATAAGTACCCACGACCTGTAAAGTAAATGCTACTAGTGGGCCTGCAGCACTCATTGTGCCACCCACCAAAGTAGCCTTTTAAAACCCTGTATCAGGCCTCCCACTGGGGCTTGTAGTGCGGTTTTAAAATGCCATTTTGACCTGGAAAAATAAACTTTTTGCAAGGCCTAAACCTGTCTTTTTACTACATATAAGTCATCCCTAAGGTAAGTTCTAAAAGGTCATAGGGCAGGGTTCATTGTATTTAAAAAGGAGGACATGTGGGTTTAAGTTTTACATATCTTGGTGGTGAAAAACTCCTAAAGTCACTTTTTACTACTGCAAGACTTATCTCTCTCATAAGATAACATTGAGTTACCTTATTACACTTAATAAGTGATAACTTAAGTTTGGGAGCAGATAGGAAGATGATGTTTACACTCAAATCAACTGTAATTTAATACCCTCTTTGATGGTAAAGGTGAATTTTAAGTCACAAATCTGAAAATCACAATTTTAGAAAGCTGCTGCCTATGTCCTGGGTCATGTGACTGAATAGCTTGGAAGATGGCCTTTATGTATTCTTCCCAGACAGCAAGTTAAAGGGGGGCTAGGATGGTTCGGGCAGAGTTGTTCTCTTCCCCACTTACATTTCAAAGGGATGCCTCCAGCCCACACTTAAATGAACTTGACACCAACCTTTTGTCACCCTAGACCAATAGGAGCCTTGACAGGGGAAGGGAGGAACTTTCCAGAACCAGATGTGGGGGTAATATAGGGAGTCCCCATACTTCAAAGGCTGGCACCAGGTATGCATATTGGACTTCTTGAAACACTCATCAAATCACTTGTGGACCTGTGGAAGACTCAGAAGAAGGACTGCCCTGCTGCACTGCTGCTGGAAGGACTGCCCCGCTGCTGGAAGGACTGTCCTGCATCCCTGCTACCCACGGACTGAAGCCAGGACCCGCTCCTTGAACCCAGGACACAAGAAGCTCCAGAAGCCTCCCTACAACTGCCCAACCGCCCTGCTACAACTGGACCGGCCTAGACCTGCAACCAGACCTGCTGAGCCCTGCTGACCTCTGCGAGAATGAGTCTCTGATCTCCAGGAGGTGCCCCCTACAGGAACTGGAGCCTTGGCAGACATCAAAGTGCACACCTCTTAAAGAAAGACAAAATCCTGAAGACTTGGGCTCTTCATGATCATGAACAGGCCCATTCTCACTGAGACTCTGCTGCCCGTGACATCTGCCAACACGAAGCTCCGGTGAAGATGATTCTTTATACTACAGTGATCGTCAGCAATGACCAGCGAAGCGAGATCTGCACCTCGTGCTACCACAACCACCACCCGTGGTGACTGCCAACGTGAAGCTCTAGCGACGACTATTCATGGCGCCAAGGCTGCTCTTCACACTACAGTGATGAGCACCCACAACGGTCTCACTGCTCCTCACAGCCTCCTCTACCGTGAACTGGACTCTTCGTTCAGGACTTTGAGAAGGTAACTTTTTCAGCGGGACTAACCTGGTCCCTGTACCTAGCCCGCGCTCCAACACGGTCAGCCTGAACTGGTGACTTTCCCTCAGTCTAGCACGACCAGATGAAAGCGAGTGGCACTTCATGGTTTTAGGCACTATACTTACCTAAAACCTTGAACTTGCATGTCTCTGGTTCTATTGGTTCTGATTGGATTTTTGTTGTTCTGGTATCATATTATAGCCTTATAGCCCGCCGTAGCGGGGTATACCGGCTATTAAAAGTCAGCTCCAGCGTTAAAGGCGAGGGCCTTTAACAAGGGAGCGGGACTTTAATAGCCGGTATAGCTCAGCTACGAAGGGCTATAAGGCTATTAGAACATTCTGCCACAAGAGGGCAGAATGTTCTAACAAATAAAACAAAGGCTTCAGGGAGCGCGAGGATTGAAATCCCTCAGGCTCCCTGAAGCCTTTGTTCACAGCCAAAGCTGTGAACAAGAAACATTGGAATGTTGGAGCTCCGGGCTTATACCAGCCATTATAAGCCCGGAGCTACTCCATTGTTTTCAATGGAGCTCCCAACATTCCAATGTTCTAATATCTATTACATTTTATTCAATTTTTCCAAACTGGTTTGGAATTTTTCTCATTTTGTGTTTTCATTTTATTCCTGTTTGTATGCTGCATAAAAACACTCAACACATTGCCTTAAAGTGAAGCCTGACTGATTTTGTGCCAAGCTACGAGAGGGTTAAGCACAGGTAAATTTAGTGACTTTTGTGATTTTCCCTGACAGGGATTGTGTTTGTTTCTGAAGAAGTCTTCACCCCCCCCTCAACCAAAAACCCAGTTTCTTACACCTGGCTTTCTAAGAATTAGGATGTAATCCTAGTAAGCAACTTTCTACACTCTTCAAGCCTGATTTCCCTTAATTTAGGAGAGTATCTGTTATGTGTCTGCTCAATAATTGTGGACGTTGGGGCAGGCCCACATCAAATGCTGTATGTTCACTGATGTGTGGAGACACCTCAGGCTGTTTGCCAAGGTGTTCCAATTAACCTGATTGATCTTTTGTCGGGTGAGATATACTGTATGTATTTTGTTATATTGAATGAACCTAAAGCGGACAAATTGGCACACCTTTTGGGGGTAGACCACTCCCTGCCATTATACAGTGATAAAGATTCTGGCTCCCCTTTATGCCTATGCAAATGTAGAGAGACCCCAGCATGTTCTTATATAGCTTGCAGAGCCATGTAATCAATTTGCACCCACGCCCTATAGTGTGAAGATTTTGTAATAACCCATGGGTATCTGGTTTAGGCGTGTCTACGGCCCATTGTGTAGGAGGCTGGCTCAATATATAGTGTCCACCTATGGTGAGGAACTGTGCACTGAGTCCAGGCAACCCTTAGTGATAGTGTTTAGACCCCTGAAAACCAGAGCTCTCAAGGGGTAGCTGTTGAGTGCAGCTAAGCTTATTAAAGAGGGTGTAAAGCAAGTGCATTTACCACTATATCCAGTATGTAAGCTTTTCACACAGGAAAGGACCACAACAGGTGAGTATAAAAATATTTTGTATTTATTAGCACACACTAGACAATACCTTAGTATATCTCCGACCCTGAGATATCAACTCCATGCGAGAAATAGTTTAGAGATAGATAAGTAGCAAAGGAAAACACATAGGGCCCAACCGGGGGGCCAAACCATATACTAAAATAGTGAAATGTGAGGTAAGTACCAAAACGGGACTAGTACCCAAGGATGGAGGACCCCAGGAGAAACATGGAATCACCCAAGGTGAGTAGCCAGGGAAGGGACCCCATGACGCTCGGGTGCAGAGTGGTTACATCGGGTCAACACAGGGTAAGTAACGGTTGGATTTTTACAGTTCTAGGACCCTTCCTAAAGGACCTCAAAAGAACCACTTGGATCAAGGAAGTTTGGAGAGCCACCCCACCCATGGATACCCCAGGAACCAGGCTACCTACACCAGGGAGCCCATGTGCATAGGGATGAAGTGGTGTCAGAATTGCCCGTAGACGCCAATGGAAGTTCGTGGAAGATCAGCAGCTACAGCTTCTCGTGGACCAGGCCAGTGGAACCAGGATGTGGAATCCTCATGAGAAGAACCTGAAAGCACGGAGACAGAGAACAAACCACCCGGAGGTGACCAGAAGGCACAGGAGCACAATACCAGCCCTTGTCTTCGGCTCTTGCAGTAGCACGATGAGGTTAAAGTAGCAGCTGTGGAGCCCAAGCGATGATACAGGAGCACATGAGCCTTCCACGAGCTGTCCCACATCTGTCGACAAGTTCATGAGGGTCAGTGGCTGGCAGGACCACCAACAAGCCTTGGCAGATGAAACAGCGGATTGTGGATGAAGATGCTGTGTTGCAGACCAGCATGTTCTGTGGGACTAACCGAGCAAGGGTAAGTCATGGCCAGCCCTCAGCACACAGGAGAGTCAGAAGGAATCAATGGAGCCCCCTCAAGGACCCTCTGGCAGCAGGCTCAGGGAGTCGGAGGAAAGCCTCAGCAGCACACAGGAGATAAAGGCCCACAATGCAGAGGATGCTGGTAGGACGTCATTCTTGGAGCTGTACAATGCTGGAGGCTGGGGCTTCTTGGAGCTTGATGATCTTTTGCGAAGACAGCCAACAAGCCTTTGTCAATTGCAAACAGATGCAGTGCAGAGGGAGGCAGTTCACGTCGGCTAGAGAGTGATTACAGTCAATTGCAGGGAAGACTGGTCAGGCCTCTGGAGAACCAACACACTACCACCTGTGTTGCAGAGCCGGGCGATGTCCGTGGGACAACAGGATCAGCAAACCGGTCGTCATCTTAGGGTTGCCTAAGGATGCAGGGAAGTGAATCCTTCACTTCAAGGGAGATTCCTACTGGCTTGGATGCAGGCTGAGTTTTTGGTGACTCAGAGGATACACGGCTAAGGAGTTGCAGAACTTGAAGAAGCACAGGGATGAAGATGCAGCAGGAATCTTCCCACCAAGGCAGTCATGTCTTTGGTCCTGGCTCGAAAAACCGCTGAGTTCCAGTGTCCACCAGGAGAAGATTCTTTAAACAGTCTTCAGAAAACAGGCAGTTGGGTCTTGAAGTTGTTGTCAGGACAAATCTAAGGACCTACCCTCAGGGGAGCCTTTAAGTAACCCTAAAAAGGAGAAGGACCTTTTCTCTGGTGAGTCACTGATCAGCGGGAGTCAGGGACTCTACTCAGCTAGCCTAGCCAGTCAGATGCTCCAAAGAGACAAGATTCAACATGGCAGAATCAAGTGGCCACCTGGAGAAGCTGTGGGCACCTCCCTATGGAGGAGCTGGACAAGGTGTTTGACAATCCCCTGTTCTTTGTGTAGTTTCACCCCAGAACAGGAGCCAAGGGCTCATGAACTGGGCAAAACTGGTTTATGTATGGAGGGCACCAAATGTGCCCTTCAACAGTAGAGGCTTGCAGAGGGAGTACTGCGGGGTGGTGGGGTGGGGCGGGGCAGTGGCTGGGTGCGGGGGTAGTGGAGTCGGACATACGACGGGTAGGAGTAAAGTAGGTAAATAAATAAATAAAACTATTTACCTTGCGCTCGCTGCATTGCCGAGTTGGCGATGCAGCGAGCGCAAGGTAAATAGTTTTATTTATTTATTTACCTACTTTACTCCTGCCCATCGTATGTCCGACTCCACTACCCCCGCACCCAGCCCCTCCCCCGCCCCATTGCCTTGCAGCACTCCCTCTGCGAGCCGCCACTGCCCTTCAATGTAGTATGGTGGTGCTCGGAAGTGCCCCCACCCTACCTAATTCTAAAGAAGAGGTGGTCATACCTCTCCTTCGCAGGAAATCCTTTGTTCAGCTTCCCCTGCCCAAGCTAGGCTCATCTGTAAGGGGCAGAAAACTGTCTAGGGTCAGCTGCAGCGCGGGCTGGCAGTTAGACCCTGTAATGCTACACAGGTGGGTATTGGGGGGTCCTTTAAGGAGCCCCAGTGCATGGTATCATGCAACTAACACCGGAATTGATGTAGTTGCATGATTCCGACATGTTTGATACCAAGCATGACCAGGTTCAGGCCAACCATTATGTAGCTGGACATCTTGACTTGCCAGTGTCCGCTTCATAACTTATAATGGCTGTCCTGCACTTACAAAGTCCAGAAAATGGAGTCCGGGGTTTTTAGGTGTACACCTTCTTGTGCAGGAGTACCCAGACACTTAGAACCATGCACCCTGCCCTTGGACTGAAAGGCCTACTTCAGGGGTGACTTATAGGTTAAAAGTGCAGTGACCGGGATATAAAGGAAACCTTATATCCAAAGTGAAAGGTGCATGCACCATTTCACGCGGACTCCAATGGTGACTCTGCAGACACAGTTTGCATGGGCTCCCATGGGTGGCATAATACATGCTGCAGCCCATGGGAGACCCCTGGTGTGCCAATGCCCTGGGTACCTCAATACCATATACTAGGGACTAACAACGGCACTCCCGTATGCCAATTGTGGGGTGTACAAAGTACTTACCATAGAATTTAGAAGAGAGAGCACTGCCACCGGAGTCATGGTTAGCAGGATGCCAGTGAACTACAGTCAAAACACACTGACACCAGGTAAAAGCAAAAAGTGGGGGTATCTATGCCAGAAAGATCCTACTTTCCTACACATTAATTCCTAAATACTTGGATTATTCTACAGTGCAATCAAAATTCCACCTCCTCTGTACTGCATTCATGTTGACCAGCGTTTGGAAGGTCTGGACCACACTGTCACTAAAGATGTCTCCTACATGGCTTAGGAAGGCCCCTTCCCACCTCATTAATTCCCTGCTGTGAGTGTTCCTGTCTTGGTCAGGAGGCCTTCTAATGGTATTGCTGGTGGGTATGAATTTTCTGCCATACAAAGCGAGAATGTTGAATGTCTTTGGGTTTTTGCCCCTGGGAAGAGTTACAAATACAAATCTCATCTCAGGATGATGGCCTGCCAACCATTATGCCACCCATTGGAGCTGGGTCACTATAACCCGAAAGTCTGGAGCTCCCATACAGCACCTGTCAGGTGATAACTCTACCCTCCAGCAACCCTTACTCCATATTAATTCTACTAGTAAAGTATTCTGCTGTTTAAGATGGAAGGTTTGAACAACCAGGGGCATGTTCAAAAAACAGTACAAAAGTATTATCATCGTTTGCTATGGCAATGCAGCCAGACACAGGCAGCAGGAACATAACCCAGAATTCATTTAGCATTTTTAGTCAGGCAATGACCCTTTCCAGATTGTCCTCTATTAAGTCCAGGGTCTTATGATAAACTTGAATTCCCAAGTATGGAAAGATGTGAGCAGGACATGGTAATTCCAGACCACTCAATGATGTTTGTTGCACTTGAAAGTAATTTAGGGGGAAGACATAGGATTCATTATATTTAATGTAAACGTCAGATACCTACCAAAATGCCTATAACTGATTTGTGATTGATTTTAGGTTGGAGTCTATGTCCCGAACATATAGCAACATGTCGTCAGTTTGGAGTGAAATAGCCTGTAATGATCCAGCTGATGGGATACTACAGGCTGGGCCCTGGATTTGCATCCTTGGCCAGGACAAGCAACATCAGAGACAATGGACAGCCATGCCTCACGCCACTGATCAACGTATAGAATCCTGAAATACAGCAACCCATCCGAGTTTTAGTCATTGGTGCTTCATATAACAGCCTGACCAATTTTTATGCCGGCTTATGCCAAAGCAAGACATTACTTTGGTCATGTAAGCTTAATTTAGCATATCAAAAGTCTGTTTAAGGTCTTCAGCCAATCAGGTGGAGTTGGACCATTGATGCTGGGTGGCATCTAGTAATTGTTACAGGCACCATATATTAAGGGGAGTACTCTTCTGAGGATGAAATCATTTAGTTTTTCATGAATGAGGTCAGGCTAAACAGGAACGAGCCATACGGCTAGGTATTTACTCAAAATCGTATATTCTGTGTTAAGAATTGAGAGGGGATGATATGAGGACAACTTTAGATGGTTCCGTCCAGGCTTCAGCATTGAGGTCAGTATGGCTTCCCTAGCTGTGGGTGGGGGGTGGCCGTGGCTCACTGCAGTCTCATATAACTTAAGCTGTCTAGGTTCTAATAGTAATTCATTTGTGGCAAAAAACTCGACAGGCCCACCATCGGAACCCAGTCTTTTGCCCCTCGCTAATAAACGAATAGCCTGTTGAATTTCCTGCTCTCAGATAGGTGCTTCTAGCAGCTCATCTGCTTCTGGCAATATCTGAGGTAAATAAATGCCTTCCAAGAACGATTCCAGACCTTTTGGGCTATAGTTGTCTGTGGTGAAGTAAAATTTCCCACAATAGTCCTTAAAAGTGTCCAGTCTGGGTATGAACTGTCATTCCTATGAGATTTGTGATAGACACAACAGAGATCTGTGAATGCTGAGGTGTATAGTGAATTAATTAAATGTAAGAATGAGCAAGGTTATGGAGACGAGGTCACATTTGAGTAAATAAACTCTATTGAGCAGTGAATTTGGGCAAGTGGGGAGGATTGTTTTCAAGTAGGGGAGGATTGCGTATTTGACAAAAGCATGTTGACATGTTACTTAAACTAAAAGGAAACTTTGGGTGGCAAGGAAATGTTGTTTACTCTCTAAGTAACATATCAGCAGGGCAGATGGCTGTCTAAGAAGAAGACTGTGGATGTGACAAGAACATGTTGCTAAACTTTAACCAAGGAAACAGAGACTATGTGACAAAGTGGTCGCTAGATTTTAAAAGGCAGTAGTTGGACGAGGTGGAGAGAGCTTATGACTTGAACTCTACTGCCAGATATGGGATGATGATCTTTTTGCTGTCATTGTTGGTGTGTGTTTGCTGTCTGTAAATCAAAGCGAAGTAAAGATTCTTTGTTGAACATTCATTGTGTTATGCATATATTTTCTTAATCAAGGGAAGGGCCACAATGTAATTTAATTTAGTTTAATGTAATTTAACAACACATGAGGTTTGATAATCCAGGCGAGTAGTATACCGGCCTTATTGCCGTCTGTGTGAGCTGTTTCTGCATACGCAGCCTGGTCAGTGCACCAGAGTCATTCTAGCAGTTCAGCGTACTTTGCCGTAGCAGCCCACAGAGGCCTTGCCTAGGTAGGATCCTAGATAGAGGCTGTCTCTAAGTGTTGCAGGGAATCTTCTGTTTTCTCTAATGCTGATTCAATTGTCCCTTGAGCCCAAATTGCTGAATGACTACATGTGCCTCTCATGACAACATTAAAGAGAGCGGTGTGGAAGCCGAACCCTCCTTTTCTAAAAGTAGTCATTAATTGCCATTCACAGCATGTCTTTGACTATGCCATCCTCCAACCAGTTTGGCTGCAGCATCCAGGTAGGGATAGAAGTCAGTACCTGCCCCAGTTTACGCCTACCTCAAGGGTGTTATATTCTGATAATGTCTTACAACAAACTATGCTATCTAGCCTTACATGCAACCCAGTAGAAAGCCAAACAAAGGAATATTCCTGCATCCCCTTATTGTTGTGCCACTGTTAGAAACGGGGGTCTCTAGTTGGCAGAGGTAGGTACCTTTGTCCAAATAGGGACCCTTGCTTCTAGTCAGGGAAAGGGGGATACACACTCTAGATACCCCCTGCCCACCCCCTTGGTAGCTTGGCACGAGCAGACAGGCTTATCCCAAAGGCAATGTGTAAAGTATTTGTACCAACACTCACAGTAACACAGTGATAACACCACAAATGGACACCACACCAGTTTAGAAAAATAAAGTATCTTTATCTAAACTTAACAAGACCAAAACGACAAAAACCCAAATACAAGTATTAAGAAAAATGACTTTCAAAAGGTTTTAGCAACTGAGTCCATAGAAAACTATGGATGCGTGATTTCTTGCAAAGTACCTGTTGTTGCGACAAAATTTACCAAGCCAAACAGCCGTAGCGATGAGAAGCGTCGAAAAAAAAGAGATGCGCCGTTCCTGAGACCTTCGTGGATGCGATGCGACAGTTCTGCTGTGTGAGAAGTTGGCCTGGTATATGCTGTCCACTAATTATAGTGGGCACCTTGCACCAGTCCAAACAACCCCTTATTGGAGATAGGTTAAAGACAACCTTTATTGAAAGCTATCCTAGTGGTAGCTATGGAGAGCAGCCTTCAGGCTAAGTCTTGAAGGAATGTAAAGCAGCTTGTTTTACCAGCCTATAATCTCTTGAGTGACCAAATGAAAGAGACCACACCAGGTATATTTATAAAATATATGTATTTAGTCTTAAACACACCCCTCTAGTCTCTTTATGAGGCTAGAGTTCGAAGTACATACTTTACAAGTCAAATATCAACAGTAATAGCACAAATACACGTTTGAGCCCTAGGGGCGTACCAATCCATATACCAATAAAGTGGTATAAGAACCACGACTGAGCTAGACACAAGGCCTAGAGCCTGTAGAAGTGCTTGGACCACAAGGAACCACCCAAGGTAGTGACACAGGGGACCCACGGGTGACGCGTGCAGTGTGGGAACACAGCCACGAATCACCGTTAACTTCTATGGGGAAAGTCGCGGTTAGGTTTTTAAAAGGAAAGGACACTTAGAAGAGGACTTGGAGCAAACCCCTTTAGAACTAGGTCGTTCTAGAGTCAATACCCATGGGAGTACCGGAGTACTCGAGTTACTTCACCCCGGGAAGCCGGGTGCATAGGTGTCTTTTGGTGTCGGGTTTCGTCGTCGTTTTCAATGGCGATCTGCTGCAGCGGGCTGCTGGCGGCCAAGTCGAAAGTGTCCGGGTGGATCCAAGGGTGGATCAAAGATCGGAAGAACCTGAAAGCAGAGGGGACAGAGTCTGGGTCACTAGCCAGTGACCAGGAGGGCGATGAGCAGAGGCCCACCGATGTCGGGTGCTTCAGGTAGGTTGACGGTCGTCTTGACTCTTCAGCCACGAAGTCCAGGAGGCGTCGACAACAACCAGGAGCTGGATTCGAGCTGTCCCACGATGTCTGTCGATTGCTGAGGTGTCGGCGACCGGATTGGACCCAACAAGCCTTGGCAACGGCAAGTCACGTGGAAATAAAGAAAGGACGTGAATGCAGACCAGCAAGGTCTGAGGGACTCACCCAGCGAAGGTAAATCAGGGCACGTCTGGAGCAACCAGGAAAGCCCAAGTAGAAGAAGAGTTGCCTTCGGGAGGGCCCACTAGCCAACGGACTAGCGACCGCGAAGGAGACTCGAGTGGACGCACTTGGAGCTGGCTCACAGGACACTCGTGGAGTGGAGGCCAGTGATCTTAGGTGCAGTTGGTGCTGGAGGCGGGGGCTACTCGGAGCCCAAAGCACAACTTCGTGGGAGACCAGGAAGAGGATGCACTTGCAAAAGTTCTCAGTGTCCAGGGGTCACGGTTCCACGTTACCCACGACAGCTACGGGCCTCAGCTTCACTGGGGACTCAGGGCAGCCTCGGGGAAGTCTGGAAATCTACCTCTGGTGTTGCAAAGTCTTCAGCGTCCGGCGGGAGCTTCAGTGATGCAGACCGGACAATTGCTTCTTAGGTGCCTGCCAAGCAGGGGAGTCACTCCTTGACCCCAAGGGAGATTCTTCAGTCCTCTAGTCTTCAAGTAGAGCGTCGAAGGTCCAGGATTCAGTGTCAGAGTTTCGTCCAGGTTAATCTAAAGTCCTAAGGACTGGGGTCCCATACTTATACTAAGCCAGGGGGTTGGACATACTCTGGGGACCCACCTATGGGAGGGTCAGGGAAGAGGGGTGGTTACACCCATTCCCTTTGTCCAGTTTGGCACCAGAGCAGGGGCTGAAAGCCCCTGAACCAGTTTGAACTGGGGTATGCACAGGGACACAAAATGTGCCCCCAGTGCAGGACTTCAAAGCACCAGAGAGTGCTCCCGCCCAGCCCCAATACACATTATCCTGTCTGGGAAGGTGGTTACACCTCCCTTGGACAGGAAACCTATTGTCCAGGCCTCCCCTGCCGGAGTTTCAGTCAGCAGCAGGAGGCCAGACCCGTGTCTGTGGCAGTGGCATTCATTTTGTGATGCCAGGGCTCTGTAAAGAAGTTACCGGGTAGGCCGGTGTGTACATGTCTCTCCCTCTAGAAGGGTGGAATGCTACCCCCGCCACCAGAACTGGCGGGGGTAGTATTCCAAGATGTTTGACACCAAACACAACATGTTTCCGTGCAGCCATCCCAAAGTTAGCATTTAACGCGAGGTTATAATGCACTTAAGAGTATATGGTCAGGCTGCACTACAAACAGCATCAGAGAAGGGTCTCTGAATGCTGCAGAGGGGCTCTGCTCATGCAGGGGCACCCTCTCACATAAGAACCAAGCACTCTGCCTTCAGGATTGATAAGGCCTGCCAAAGGAGTGACTTATAGGTTTATATGTGTGTATATATGTAGTGATATAGGTAACCTATACCACAGTAAGGGGTGCATGCACCACCTTACCCAGGCTGCAGTAGCAGACCTGTGGTGTCATTTTGGCTGGCCTTCCAGGGGTGGCATAATACATGCTTCAGCCCCTGGCAGGCCTCTGAGGTACCTATGCCCTGGGTACATAGTATACCATATACTAGGGACTTACAAGGGCACTCCAGATTCCAATCAGAGATGTACCTAAGGTACATGGAAACCATTTTAGAGAGGAAGCAGCTAGGCTGGGGTCCTGATTAGCAGGGCCTCAGCCAGACTAAAGTCGAAAAACCGTGAAGCATCAGCAAAAAGTGGGGGTACCCATGTGAAGCAGATCCTACTCTCCTACACAACCCCCCCCCAAACGTAGGTACATTAAACTAACCTTGTCCAGTTGAGTCTTCATGTTCTAAGTGGAAGTACCTAGAGAGTCCATCTGCATTGGCATGGTTACTCCCAGGTCTATGTTCCACTGTAAAGTCCATCCCCTGTAGGGAAATGGACCACCTAAGCAGTTTGGGGTTTTCACCCTTCATTTGTTTTAGCCATAAGAGGGGCTTATGGTCTGTTTGAACAAGGAAGTGAGTACCAAACAAGTATGGCCTCAACTTCTTCAGAGCCCAGACCACAGCAAAGGCCTCCCTCTCAATGGCTGACCAACGTTTCTCTCTAGGGGTCAGCCTTCTGCTAATGAAAGCTACTGGCTTCATTCAATTGTGACAGTACAGCCCCTACCCCCAATTCAGATGCATCTGTTTGGACAATGAACTTCTTGGAGTAATCAGGACTCTGTAGAATGGGAGCAGTGCACATGGCCTGCTTCAGGTCATCAAATGCCTTTTGACAGCTAACTGTCCACTGAACCTTTTTGGGCATTTTCTTGGAAGTTAAGTCATTCAGGGTTGTCACTATTGATCCATACCCCTTGACAAATCTCCTATAGTACCCAGTCAGGCCTAAAAAGGCTCTCACCTGAGTCTGGGTAGTTGGAGCAGTCCAGTCCATGATGGTCTGGATCTTGCTCTGTAATGGTTGAACCTGGCCTCCACCCACAAGGTGGCCCAGGTACACAACCTGACTCTGCCCTATCTGGCACTTTGTGGCCTTGATAGTTAGGCCTGCTTTCTGCAGGGCCTGCAAAACATTTCTGAGGTGGACCAGGTGATCCTCCCAGGTGGAGCTAAAGACAGCAATATCATCTAGATAGGCTGCACTATAGGCTTCCAGACCTGTAAGGACTGTGTTCACCAACCTCTGAAAAGTGGCAGGTGCATTCTTCAAACCAAAGGGCATTACCACAAATTGATAATGCCCACTAGGGGTTGAGAATGCTGTTTTTGGCTTTGCATCATCAGCTAGCCTGATCTGCCAGTAGCCAGCTGTTAGGTCAAATGTGCTCAGATACTTGGCTGATGCCAAAGTGTCTATTAGCTCATCTGCCCTGGGTATTGGATGGGCATCAGTCCTAGTGACTGCATTGAGACCCCTGTAGTCCACACAAAACCTCATCTCTCTTTTTCCACCACTGGTGTGAGGTTTTGGCACAGGGACCACTGGACTAGCCCAAGGGCTATCTGAGGGTTCAATAACTCCCAAATCCAACATCTTCTGGACTTCTGTCCTGATACAGTCCCTGACATGGTCAGGTTGCCTATAAATCTTATTTTTAATAGGCAGACTGTCCCCAGTGTCCACTTCATGAGTGCACCAGGTGGTCTGAATTGGTGTCAGAGAGAACATATGCCTGAACTGATTGAGCACCTGTCTGCAATCAGTTTGCTGCTGGGCAGTGAGGCTGCCTGCCAAGGCTACACCATCCACTGACCCATCATCAGGGTTCTGTGAGAGCAGGTCAGGGAGTGGGTCACTCTCTTCCTCCTGTCCCTCATCAGTAGCCATGAGCAAGCCCATGTCTGCCCTGTCCACATATGGTTTCAATCTGTTGACATGGAGAACCCTGTGGGGACTCCTGGGTGTTCCTAGGTCTACTAAATAGGTAACCTCACCCTTCTGTTCAACAATGGTATGGGGTCCACTCCATTTGTCTTGGAGAGCTGCTGGGGCCACTGGCTCTAACACCCACACCTTCTGCCCTGGCTGGTAAACAGTCAGTACAGCCTTTTGGTCATGCCAGGCTTTTTGGAGTTCCTGGCTAGCCTCCAGGTTTTTAGTTGCCTTTTTCATGTACTCAGCCATCCTGGAGAGGAGACCAAGTACATAGTCCACTATGTCCTGCTTTGGGGGCTTGAGAGGTAACTCCCATCCTCCCTTCACCAAGCACAATGGACCCCTGACAGGGTGACCAAACAAAAGTTCAAAAGGGCTGTAGCCAACCCCCTTTTGAGGCACCTCCCTGTATGCAAATAAAAGGCAGGGCAAGAGTATGTCCCATCTTCGCCTAAGCTTCTCTGGCAGCCCTTTAATCATGCCCTTCAAGGTTTTGTTGAATCTCTCAACTAAACCATTGCATTGTGGGTGATAGGGTGTGGTGAACTTGTAAGTAACTCCACACTCCTTCCACATTGCCTTCAAGTATCCAGACATAAAGTTTGCAGCCCTGTCTGATACAACCTCCTTAGGGAAGCCCACTCTTGAGAAAATTCCCAGGAGGGCTCTTGCCACTACAGGTGCTGTAGTGGTCCTAAGGGGAATAGCCTCTGGGTACCTGGTGGCATGGTCCACCACCACCAGGATAAACCTGTGCCCAGATGCTGTTTGGGGACCCATGGGACCAACAATGTCAATCCCCACCCTTTCAAAGGAAACCCCCACCACAGGTAGTGGTATCAGGGGGGCCTTTGTAGTGCCACCTGCCTTGCCACTGGCCTGGCAGGTTACACAGGAGCGACAAAACTCCTTGGTGTCTTCAGACATGTGGGGCCAGTGAAAGTGAGGGACAATTCTGTCCCAAGTCTTGTTCTGGCCCAGGTGACCTGCTAAAGGAATGTCATGGGCTAGGGTCAATAGGAAGCCCCTGAACTTCAGAGGTATAACCAACCTCCTGGTGGCACTAGGCTTGGGGTCTCTACACTCGGAGTACAAGAGTCCATCAACCCAATACACTGTATGGGGACCACTAGCTTTCCCAGCAGCCTCAGCAGCAGCTTGCTGTCTGAGGGGTTCAAGAGAGGGGCAGCTCTGCTGCTCCTGGCTCAGATCTGCCCTGGAAGGGCCCCCTGTCCCCAAGAATTCAACCTGATCAGGCTCAAGCTCCTCTGAGACAGTTCCTTCCTCAGGACTGAGATCATCTCCCTGAAGACACTGATCTTCCTTCTGAGCCAAGGGGGAAGGCACTGCCTTTACCCTACTACTCCTCCTCTTGGATGGCACTTGGTCCATGGTTCCAGGATCCAAGGCCTGTTCAGTGTTAGGCATTTTGCTCTGTGACCTGGTCACAGCAAACACATCTGCAGGGATGCCCAGCATTTCTGCATGGGTCCTGAGCTCCACTTCTGCCCAAGCTTAAGTTTCTAGATCATTGCCAAGCATGCATTCAACTGGTAGGTCTGCACTTACCACAACCTTCTTAAGGCCAGTTACCCCTCCCCAGGAGAAGTTAACAACTGCCAGAGTATGGTCTGTTCTGACATTGCTAGCATTGGTCACTTGGTACATCTCACCAAGTATAATCTGCCCAGGATCCACAAGATCTTGTGTCACCATGGTGACACTTGCTCCTGTGTCCCTAAATGCCAAAGCCTCTTTTCCATTTATTAATGGCTGTTGCCTGTACTTGCCCAGATTACTGGGACTCACAGAGGAGGTCACATCCATGTCTCCATCACAGACTAGGACAGCCTGAGTGAGTTCTCTGACTAGGTCAGAGCTCATCTCCTTACCCAGGGTCAACCCTACTAAACCCTTGGCTTGTGTACTCCCACCACCAATTGTAACTGCACTAGGGGGAACAGGTGCCTTAGGGGCATTGGTGGGGGCTGGAATAGAGTCTTTGGACTTGGTGCAATCACTGGTCCAGTGTGTCTTTTGCTTACAGACTTTGCACCATGGTTTCTTTTGGCCTTTCCCTTTGTTAGACTGTGAATCCCCACCTGAAGAAGATTTTTGGGGGCCTTGTGAAGACTTCTGGTCTTTACCCTTCTCCCCACCCTTGTCAGAGTTCTTAGAATCTTGCTTCTTTGGGTCACCACCTTGGTTCTGTACCTTCTGCCTCACCCTGGTTCTGACCCATTTGTCTGCCTTCTTTCCCAATTCTTGGGGAGAGGTCAGATCAGAGTCCACCAGGTACTGATGCAACAGCTGATTTTGACAGTTATTAAGAATCTGCTCCCTCGTGATAAGATTGTACAATCCTTTGAAGTCACATACCTTACTGCCCACCAACCAGCCTTCCAGAGCCTTAGCAGAACAATCAACAAAGTCCACCCAGTCTTGAGTCTGTGCCTTTTGGGTATCTCTGAACTTTAACCTGTATTGTTCAGTTGTTAGGCCAAACCCATCAATCAATGCACTTTTTAAGACTGGATAATTATCAGCATCCTCTTCTCTAACAGAGAGGAGCTTATCTCTACCTTTGTCTGCAAAGGAGAGCCACAAGATTGCTGCCCACTGCTCCTGAGGGACCCTCTGTACTTTACAGGCCCTCTCCAGTGCAGTTATCCATTTGTGGATGTCATCCCCACTCTGGTAGGGAGGGACAATCTTGCTCAGGTTTCTATGGTCATAAGACCTTTCCCTACCACTAGGGAAGTTGCTGCCACCATGGGACTCTAGTCCCATCTTTTTCTTTATCTTTCAAGCTCTAGGGACTCCCTGTCTATAGCCAACTGCTCTCTTCTGAGTCTCAACTGAGCTTCTCCATACTTGAGCAGTCTCTCTTTCCTTTCATGACAGGATTCCCTCCTATGAGAAGAAATAGAGGTCCCTACTGAGGTGTCAGAGTGGTTAGACTCCTGAGAATGAGATCTAGCCCTTCTTGGCACACTCACAACTCTTCCTGGGGGGACAAAGGGAGGTCATTCTGATCCTCCTCCTCATCCACAGGAGGAGCTGGATTTTCCAGGTCAAGGTCATTGTCACCTTCCTGGCCAGTTTCAGAGGGGGGGTCCTGGGTGATTTCACCCCTGGCCCCTTCCTCATCTTCTGCCCCACCCTCTCTGCCTACCCCTTCAGACCCTGGTAGTCTTCTGAGATCATCCAGCAGGAGTACCTCTATGAGGCGTTGGGTGTTGGCACTTTTGCCTCTCTTCAGTTTCCTAGCAGTGCTTAATGCTCTCAATTCCAAGAATGGGAGATTATCATACTTGGAGGGAAGAAGCCCATTGGCTTCTGGCTGGGACCCACTGGTTCCTGGCCCTGAAGACATTACTAGTGTGGTGTGGTGTATGCACTACCTACTCTAGTGTGGCCTACTAAACTCTCTTGAGTTGTAGAAAGGGTGTGCTATCCCTTAACACACAACTCTAAGTTCAGTAGAACTTACTGTATCCTAAGCTTGTTTTATAGGTACCCTTAGTGGTTTTCAGTTGATCAATTCAATTGAGATTATCTGGTAAAACAATAGCAAGCTGGAATCCCACACGCTGCACACCAATGTGAGAAGTTGGCCTGGTATATGCTGTCCACTAATTATAGTGGGCACCTTGCACCGGCCCAAACAACCCCTTATTGGAGATAGGTTAAAGACAACCTTTATTGAAAGCTATCCTAGTGGTAGCTATGGAGAGCAGCCTTCAGGCTAAGTCTTGAAGGAATGTAAAGCAGCTTGTTTTACCAGCCTATAATCTCTTGAGTGACCAAATGAAAGAGGACCACACCAGGTATATATATAAAATATATGTATTTAGTCTTAAACACACCCCTCTAGTCTCTTTATGAGGCTAGAGTTCGAAATACATACTTTACAAGTCAAATATCAACAGTAATAGCACAAATACACGTTTGAGCCCTAGGGGCGTACCAAACCATATACCAATAAAGTGGTATAAGAACCACGACTGAGCTAGACACAAGGCCTAGAGCCTGTAGAAGTGCTTGGACCACAAGGAACCACCCAAGGTAGTGACACAGGGGACCCACGGGTGACGCGTGCAGTGTGGGAACACAGCCGCGAATCACCGTTAACTTCTATGGGGAAAGTCGCGGTTAGGTTTTTAAAAGGAAAGGACACTTAGAAGAGGACTTGGAGCAAACCCCTTTAGAACTAGGTCGTTCTGGAGTCAATACCCACGGGAGCACCGGAGTACTCGAGTTACCTCACCCCGGGAAGCCGGGTGCATAGGTGTCTTTTGGTGTCGGGTTTCGTCGTCGTTTTCAATGGCGATCTGCTGCAGCGGGCTGCTGGCTGCCAAGTCGAAAGTGTCCGGGTGGATCCAAGGGTGGATCAAAGATCGGAAGAACCTGAAAGCAGAGGGGACAGAGTCTGGGTCACTAGCCAGTGACCAGGAGGGCGATGAGCAGAGGCCCACCGATGTTGGGTGCTTCAGGTAGGTTGACAGTCGTCTTGACTCTTCAGCCACGAGGTCCAGGAGGCGTCGACGATGACCAGGAGCTGGATTCGAGCTGTCCCATGACGTCTGTCGATTGCTGAGGTGTCGGCGACCGGATTGGACCCCACAAGCCTTGGCAACAGCAAGTCACGTGGAAATAAAGAAAGGACGTGGATGCAGACCAGCAAGGTCTGAAGGACTCACCCAGCGAGGGTAAGTCAGGGCACGTCTGGAGCAACCAGGAAAGCCCAAGCAGAAGAAGAGTTGCCTTCGGGAGGGCCCACTAGCCAACGGACTAGTGACCGCGAAGGAGCCTCGAGTGGACGCACTTGGAGCTGGCTCACAGGACACTCGTGGAGTGGAGGCCAGTGATCTTCAGTGCAGTCAGTGCTGGAGGCGGGGGCTACTCGGAGCCCAAAGCACAACTTCGTGGGAGACCAGGAAGAGGATGCACTTGCAAAAGATTTCGGCGTCCAGGGGTCACGGTTCCACATTACCCACGACAGCTACGGGCCTCAGCTTCGCTGGGGACTCAGGGCAGCCTCGGGGAAGTCTGGAAATCCACATCTGGTGTTGCAAAGTCTTCGGCGTCCGGCGGGAGCTTCAGCGATGCAGACCAGACAATTGCTTCTTAGGTGCCTGCCAAGCAGGGGAGTCACTCCTTGACCCCAAGGGAGATTCTTCAGTCCTCTAGTCTTCAAGTAGAGCGTCGAAGGTCCAGGATTCAGTGTCAGAGTTTCGTCCAGGTTAATCTAAAGTCCTAAGGACTGGGGTCCCATACTTATACTAAGCCAGGGGGTTGACATACTCTGGGGACCCAGCTATGGGAGGGTCAGGGAAGAGGGGTGGTTACACCCATTCCCTTTGTCCAGTTTGGCACCAGAGCAGGGGCTGGAAGCCCCTGAACCAGTTTGAACTGGGGTATGCACAGGGACACCAAATGTGCCCCCAGTGCAGGACTTCAAAGCACCAGAGAGTGCTCCCGCCCAGCCCCAATACACATTATCCTGTCTGGGGAGGTGGTTACACCTCCCTTGGACAGGAAACCTATTGTCGAGGCCTCCCCTGCCGGAGTTTCAGTCAGCAGCAGGAGGCCAGACCCGTGTCTGTGGCAGTGGCATCCATTTTGTGATGAAGAAGTTACCGGGTAGGCCGGTGTGTACTTGTCTCTCCCTCTAGAAGGGTGGAATGCTACCCCCGCCGCCAGAACTGGCGGGGGGGTAGTATTCCAAGATGTTTGACACCAAACACGGCATGTTTCCGTGCAGCCATCCCAAAGTTAGCATTTAACGCGAGGTTATAATGCACTTAAGAGTATATGGTCAGGCTGCACTACAAACAGCATCAGAGAAGGGTCTCCGAACACTGCAGAGGGCTCTGCTCATGCAGGGGCACCCTCTCACATAAGAACCAAGCACTCTGCCTTCAGGATTGATAAGGCCTGCCATAGGAGTGACTTATAGGTTTATATGTGTGTATATATGTAGTGATATAGGTAACCTATACCACAGTAAGGGGTGCATGCACCACCTTACCCAGGCTGCAGTAGCAGACCTGTGGTGTCATTTTGGCTGGCCTTCCAGGGGTGGCATTACATGCTTCAGCCCCTGGCAGGCCTCTGAGGTACCTATGCCCTGGGTACATAGTATACCATATACTAGGGACTTACAAGGGCACTCCAGATTCCAATCAGAGATGTACCTAAGGTACATGGAAACCATTTTAGAGAGGAAGCAGCTAGGCTGGGGTCCTGATTAGCAGGGCCTCAGCCAGACTAAAGTCGAAAAACAGTGAAGCATCAGCAAAAAGTGGGGGTACCCATGTGAAGCAGATCCTACTCTCCTACATGCTGTACACACAGCGGTCTGTAGGGGGAAGCGATGCGTCGATTCTGAGACGACTTCGATATGCGTGTGATGCGTGCAAACTTGCGGCACAGGGACGATGCGTGGAAATCCGGAATGCGGTGGCGAACGATGCAGCGGCGGCGAGCGGCGCTGCATCGACCTTTTCAGCCGCGATCCCTCGATTCGTCGATTCTTGCAGCGACGACAGGCGCTGCGTCGGTTTCAGCAGCGGCAGTGCGAGGCGATTCTTCTCGCACCACGGCGTTGCATCAGAAAACTGTCCCCAGAAGAGCGATGCGTCGACTTCCTTGTTTGTTGCGTTGCTTTCCAGCTCCCAGCAGCAGAAACAACCTCCAGAGGCCCCACACAGTCACAGGCACTCCTAGCAGGTCAGAACTCCCAGCAAGGAAGTTCAGGGGAGCTGGGGGTGAAGTCTTTGTGTTCCTGAGGCTTCAAAACAGGAGGCAAGCTCTACTCAAGCCCTTGGAAACTTTCCTCAAGCAGGGGACACAGCACACAGCAAAGTCCTTCTCCTTTCTTTGGCAGAAACAGCAACTGCAGGCCAAACCCAGACACACAGCAAGGGCAGTACTTCTCCTCAGTTTCTCCAGCTCTTCTCCTCAGCAAAGGTTCCTCTTGATTCCAGAAGTAGTCTAAAAGTCTGGGGTTTTGGGTCTGATACTTATACCCCAAAGTGTCTTTGTTCTCTTTGTGCAAGGAGCTCTGAGCCCAGTTCAAACCAGTTCTGGGGGGCACTCTGCAAGTGCACAACAACATCCATTGTCAGTGTGAGCCTTGGCTCCAGACACACCACAGGGGGGCGGAGCCTGCATTGTGGAAGGCAGGCACAGCCCTATTCAGGTACAGGTGCTACTCCTCCCACCACTCCAAATGCAGTCAGGCCTATTCAACATAGTGCTGACTCATCCAGACTTCTGGAGCCACTGCACCTCCCCAGCCCCTGTCACACTAAAGCCAGACAGTCAATCCACAAACAGGCAGAGGCACACAGGATGGTTGAACAAGAAAATAGCCACTTTCTAAAAGTGGTATTTTCAAACTCAGAATGTAAAAATCACCTTTCCTAAAAGATGCATCTTTAGATTCAGAGTTCAGGCATACTAAACTTTATTTTCCTATCTGGTCCCAATGGTAAGTTACATTTATAAGATGTTATAAATTAACTCCCATGCTTTCCTATGGGGACAGATAGCCTACCAATAGTGAATAACGAAATTGGCAGTATTTCACTATCAGGACATGCCACACACATCAGGGCATGTCTTACCTTTCGCATACACCGCACCCTGCCCACAGGGGTACCTTCAGGGCCTGACTGGCCATAGCGGGCACCGGGCGTTTCCCCGGTAGGCCGCTAGGGTGGGGGTCGGTTTTGGGACCCTGGGGGGCCGTTTTTGTTACCGGGGGTTGGCAATATCGGCCCCTGGTAACAAAATCGGCTGAAACCGGCCCTCGCAAACTGGTCGGCTGCACTCCCCCTCACCCCAGGGGGGGCCGGCCGAGCAGTTTGCCAGGGCCGGTTTCTGTTCCCAGTCCGGCCCTAGGTACCTTGGGCCTACCTTAGGGGTGACTGACATGTAAGAAAAGGGAAGGTTAGGGCCTGGCAAGTGCACACAGACACTGCGGTGGCAAGTCTGAGTTACCATTTCAGGACTACTCGGGTGGGTGGCACAATCAGTGCTGCAGGCCCACTAGTAGTATTTGATTTACCAGCCCTGGCACACTCAGTGCACTCTACTAGGGACTGACCAGTAAATAAAATATGCCAATCAGGGAGAACCAATCATAATAACAATTTACACAGGAAGCACTTGCACTGTGGCACTGATCAGCAGTGGCAAAGTGCCCAAAGCATCTAAGCCAGCAAAAACGAAATCCAGCACAGCATCAAAAATACAGGAGGTAGAGGCAAAAAGTCAGGGGAAACCACGCCAAACATGCCAAGTCTAACAGCCACCATGAATCGAGCAGCACCCACTCCAAGTGCCAATGTTCGAGTGGTAGGTGTGCTTAGTAGGGTAGGATGAGATCGATCGAGGTGAATGTCTAGAGCACAGTTGAAATCTCCACCCAGCACCCAGGGATTCCCACTCAGTCTGCCAGTACCCAGGAGAGATCAACAGTAAATTATGGATTGTCTACATTGGGCACGTATACACTTCCCAGGAGTATATGATATACATCTAGCTCTCCCGTCACTTGTGCTTATCTACCATTGTTGTCCAGTCGCATCTCATCAGATTGAAATGTTATTCCTGACTTGAGCCGTATGGTTCAAGCCTCTAGCTTAAGCTTAGTATGTAGTGTGGAACAGTTGCCCACACCACCTGTGATTCATATTTGTCGCCTACTTTTGTAGTCAGATGTATTTCTTGCAGGAACACAATTTGCATTGTCCTCCTTTGTATTTGGGCCAGCAGTCTATGGGCCATATGTACAAGGGAAGTGGTGGAGCGTGTCGTTAGCCTCCTTGGCTTGACGACAAACTCCGCCACTTCTGAAAGGCAGGGCTGCACCATATTTACAAGAATATGGTGCAGCCCTGCGATTCCCCCTGCACTGACGCTAAGTTTAGCAGCTTAGCGCCAACGCAGACACCCTTGCACCATAGTGCAAGGTTGTCTGCGTGCAGGGGAAGATTGTTTATGTACAGGAAGGTCCCCCTTCCTGCACATAAACAGTCTTGAAATGCCGTTTTGTAACTTCTATGTGTGCTGCTTAGTGCAGCACACACAGAAGTTGCAAAGCGTCATTTTAAAAAAATGATTGTTTATGTGCAGGAAGGGGGACCTTCCTGTACATAAACAATCATTGGCCTTTTCCTGTTTTCATGTGTGCTGCACAACGCAGCACACATGAAAACAGCAAAAACGAGGAGAAATTAAACATTTCTCCTTGCCTCACCAGGTTAAGACCAGATTTTCCCTGGTCTTAATTCTGGCGCTGCCTCCTATTTACGCCTCCCTTGTAAATAGGAGGCAGCATCAGAATCAATGGGTGTTGCGGTGGAATGCCCACCGCAACACCCATTGCCCTCCCCTTTCACGGTAAGCATAGAGTGAAAGGGTGCCTTATTTACAAGGCAGCGTTAAGCCACGTTAAGTGGCTTAACGCTGCCTTGTAAATAAGGCGAAGCCCCTATCTCCATAGGAATGTCAAAAAAAGTGACGTTTCCGTGCGATAGGGGCTTGTACATATGCCCATATGTCTCTTATATGCTGAACTCAGACCCCTAATGTTCCATGTTATGAACAAGTGTTTACCAGGTGTTTCCATTGTCTGATTGCGTGTTTCCTCATACAACACCTGACGAGGCATGTGGAATCGCCAAGGATCCATTGGGGCAGAGCCGTTCTCCCCCAAAACTTGGTCTTGTTCAGAACCACTACCCGATCATCCAACAGGAACCCCCATAATGAAACAGCTAGTCAACAACAACTTTGAGGGATAGAAACTATGTAAGGTAAGCTATAGCTCAGGGGCTGGTGACCCACCGACTGGCAAGCCCGACCAGGGCTGGACTGGAAACCCAAAGTTGCCCTGGCAAATTTTTTCGGACCAGCCCTCATAGGGTACATTATTCAGAAGAGTTATCTGAATACATTTATTGTTGCCTGAAAAGTACTGGATTTACAAGAAACTCTGCAGCAGGTGCTTTCAAAACTGCTGCACTTCTACAAAAACACCCCCCCCCAGTAACAAAACCGGCCACCAACCCTTCCAGCCTGCCACGGAAACGCCCGTTGCCCGGCACAGCCAGTCCAGCCATAAGCCCAACCATGGAACAAGGTAAGTACCCAGCACCATCAATGTGATAAGACAAACATCATATTCCACAGTAGGAGAACCACAATATTAGGAAATTATTCTGGGGTGGCCTGCCCCAGTTCAACCATCATTATCTGCTGGGTAAATGATCCCCTCATTCATGGCCCTTGGCAGAGGCAGCCCAGATTTTGTCACGTACCCTCGTTTAGGTTGTGGGGGAGCACACATGGTACTGTAGAAAATCTCATTACTTTTAACTATACATGTTGTATTTCCCATTACAATGGTCAATATTTTAGCCACATACATAAAGCACAATGCATAGGTTAAGGGCTCACCCTCTTCATTATTAAATTAATCAGATAATGTTGTTTGCCATCAGTGTAGTGACCAACAGAAGATAGGCTGTCTTCGTTCCTATCTGATCCCAAATGTTCCTCATACTTACTGTCAGTGAATAGAAATCTGTCTCAATTGCGGATCGCAGCTGCGGCTACAATTGGTGCCTGTTGTCCCTCCTGAGCCTGTGAGTGGAATGGAACGGTGCTTAGCATTGTTGGTTTGGATCTCCTCAAGTGGCATTTGGGCGTCATCTCAGCGTTGTGGGGTGCCAGACCACACCCCTTGCTGTGCCGCAGCCGTGAGCTGTTATTGGCCACCCTGGTACAGCCTTCCTCGGGAATCTCAAAGAACTCAGCACCTATCCTTCAACTACTTTTAGTTTGGCTGGAAATAATAGAGCATAGGGGAGGCAGTGATCTCTTAAGCACTTTTTCACACTCATAAATGAAGCACAGTGATTGTAAAATCTGTGAAAATCATCATGCTGAAGTGATTCATTAGCAGCTTACCACTCGACCTAGGATATTGAAAGATGACATCACGGTCGCAATAGTTAAGAATTTTTAGAACGATTAGTTTTGGAGGCGCTCCCTTCACCTAGACCCAATGCACCATCTCTACAGTGAACATAGGATGCAGATCATAATGGGAAATCTTTTTCTGGTCGCTATGCACCCTCTCTATAGTGAACATATGACCAACCATGAGTAATGTCTTTCTGGAGCCAGGCCTCTGTATATTTTTGGGGATCAGGGCATCCAGATCTCAGGCATACCAATAATCTGTAGACTATTATGCCTGACAAACCCTTCTGCATCTTCAGCTTGGTTCTATTAGGATCTGTATCCGATGTTCTAGGGTCTGCATTTGCTTTTTATGTATGGTCGTGGGATTTCAGAAGCAACTCTTTCAGGTACGCCTCGTTGTGCTTGATTCGGTCAGCCAATATACGTTGATCGTCTCTCGACAGTTTTAGATCAATGGCAACTGAGTCAATCTTGGCCTCCAACAATGTTCTTATTTCTCCAGTCACTACCAGTATCTGACCAAATTTATCAGAAGTTACTGCAACCCCAGTAGGTTGTACATGATAACTGAGAATGGCTGGCGTCGAGTCAACTCATCTGTGGATAATTTGCCAGTGTTCGCCATGATTCTGTTAACTTTAACTGTACTCAATTGAAAGGTGGGTTATGAACCGATTTCATGAAATCCTAGAAAATGCCTCTCACCAGCCACTGCTAGGATTGGACAGCCTGCCAAACACCCCATGGATAGGATGATCCATCCACAGTAATGCCCCGTGAATGGCACAAGCAGCTGTGTAGGAGCAGGTAAAACAGGCTGCAGGGCTGGTTTTAGGGCAGTGCAACCGGTGCCACTGCACTGGGAGCCGAGCTCAGGGGTGGAGGCACTGTGTTTTGAAATTTGTTTGAAAGCAAATGCTGCAGTGTTCCTTATGTATCCAGCAATTTTCAGGCAACAATAAAAATGTCAAGATAACTCTGGTGATTAATGTACCTGCTGGAGAGCGATTGAGTTTTGTCTAGTGGCAGTTTTGACTCAAATTAAGGTAGCGCAGAGGGTTAATATGCCTGCTGTAAAGAACCTGTACCATGCACACTACATAATTGTATTATCATTAGATAGCTCGGTGCATTACTGCTTTTGTCAGAGCTATCCTTTTGTTACTTGCAGTTCATAAGTCACAATTAAAATATAGCACAGTGAGCTATGAATTGGCATCAAATAGTCACATGCAAACTGCAAAGCCTAGGTTAGAAAGTTATGATTTTCCGCAGTCTTTAATGATCCTAATGTTGTTTAAAAGGCTTTGTTTGGGTAGAAATACATTCTTATTAGTAAAGCCAACCCCAAACACTTTGTTACGTTTTAAATCCTGAGTTTTGGCTTCTCCAGACCAAGTACTTCTAAAATATAATGCCTACCAGTATGGATGACATGCGACTCCTAGACCTTGCTGTCCTCTTTGTCTAATGGAACATTTCCTATACACTGATTTACACATGTATGATTCACTGTCTCTGTATAATGTGTTTGTGATGTAAAACGCTCTGACGCCCTACACTTGTATGAGTAGCTCTATAAAAGAAATATAATACATGTGAGAGGAGATGGGCTATGGAGAGATGAGGGGTACCCTTGGAGGGTGGAAGTGAGGAAATCCATGAAGAAGGAGATCATTGGGGCGGAGGGGGCAACAAAGTTTGTCCCACTGGGCGCCACCAACCTTAAAGCCGGTCGAGACAGTCTGTCTCCACCTCTGCCATCTTCGGTGACTGGGCACATCCCCCCTCTTGGAGCACTTTACATGAGCACCAGTTATATTTCTCAAGGTCAGATTCATTTAGGCACGAGGAGATTAAGGTGCCAATTACGAGTCTGCAGGTCCACGGACCGCCAGACTCGTGGGGGCGGAGGGCTTTTGACTGCCTTATTACGATTAGGGCGGTTGGACCGCCATTGTCTCACTGCAGCCGCCAGGGAACCGGTGCTGTGGCAGTCAGGCGGCTGTAATATGGCAGTCCCGCCAAGCATAATATGAGTTTCCTCTCTGCTGGCAGTGTCATGGAGGTTACAACTCTATGAACACCATGGCGGAGAGGAAACAAAGGGGAACCTGCTGGGCCCGCTGTGCCTCCTCTGCATGGGGATGCATGCCGGGGGGAACAACATGTGCCCCCCTGTTTGCATGCACCCCAGTTCCCGCACGGCATGGACTTTTCAGTCCATGCCGTGTAGGAACTGTTTTTGGCATTCCCATTGTGGTGCCCATTTTCTGAGGCACCTGCTGTGGGAACGCCAAAAACCAGCCCACCCGACAGTAGGAAACTCATAATCTGGCAGGTGGTCTGGCCACAGGCTTTGGCGGTGCGGCAGCGGGGTGGACTGGGCACCGCACTGCCAAAGTCATAATCAGGCCCCAAGTGATTTGCCCAGAATCACAGCATGTTGAGATGATGCCAAGACTCAACCCTGGTTTCCCAGTTCCTAAGTCGGCAGCTCTGGCCATAACACATCCCATCCCGACTCCTCGCAGAATCGTAGCTCGGAGAAAAGCGTTTGTAAAAATACCTTTTTCACAAAATCTAAATGTGGCCCATATGTTTGCTGTTTAATGCATCGCTGAGCACATGCGTTCTTTGTAAACAGCTACATACCTGTCACCTAAGCAAGAAATGACTTGATTGTTTACTTTCCTTCCATCTCTAAGGAAACAATTCAAATTGCAATTTAATCTTCAGAATCCAATTTAGCACGAACATAAACGTCTGTCGCGGTCTCGCGCTCGAGTGACAAACAGCGTGAAGACGTTCCTGTGATTCTGGCGGTCTTTTGACGTGGGCTGTCCGCGTGGGAGAGTAAAAAAATCCATACATCAAAGTGGAAAAGGGAGCACGGGGGTTGATTCTTGAAGTAGAAACAAATTAAACCACCAAATTTGCTCTGGTAGTCGGCCCCGCCAGGAATGGATCGGCTTAATTGTGATGTGACAGAGACGGGTAATACCTTTAAATTAATACGAACTTTAATCATGTTGACAGACATGTTATTGGGCCCACTGTAGGTAATTATGTACAGTGGGTTTGCACTATGCGTCTGAATATTATTGGCAACTCCTGCTTCAAGAAATGCTGCATGGAAAATGCATCTTTCTGTCATCGAGGCTCAGATAAATATTTAAGCGGGCACCTCTCTCTTCACAGGAACCAGAGAAATGCCTGGAACAAAATGAAAGTGATACACACCTCAGCTCTAAGGAGCTTATGGGCTAAGAAAAAAGATTCAAGCGTCACTCAGTTCCGCATTTAGTGCCCCCGTGTACACACACGTGCACATACACACATCCAGGCACACACACTCAGACGCTCAGGGTCTTTTCAATTCACTTAGGGGCATATTAGCAAGACCCACGTTAAAATTATCGCCGTTTTAGCGGCAGGAAACTGCCGCTAAAACGGCGATAATGGGCTTGCTAATATGCGTTATAGAATTCCAATAGAAGCCCAGGTTAGATGTGCAGGACATCTAACCTGGGCTTCTATTGAATTCTATAACGCATATTAGCAAGCCCATTATCGCCGTTTTAGCGGCAGTTTCCTGCCGCTAAAACGGCGATAATCTTAACGCCATTCTTGATAATATGCCCCAAAATATCATATTGTTTTGATGTAACCCGCAGCACCACTCCTCTAAACCCTAAACAAAATCATAACTATGAGGACAATCCCCACTAAAGTGACATTAAGCTTATTTTAGGAGGAAATCATGATTTCAGATTTTTTTAGAAACTTGATAGAGAATACTTATCTCGGAGATCCCGTTGTAGATTTTTCTAAAACGTGGCACCAGCTGATTTCAGGGGATTAACCTCCCACCCAGTCAATATTTAGAATATTTTCTATCTCCGGGAGGTGTGTAATGTCCTTTCTCTCGCGCGCCTCGCGCGCGCGCGCATGTCTGTGCCCCGCAGGCCGTGTAAGAATGTTGAATCTTCATACCACATTCTGTGAGGCTGAAAGGAGGCGAGGACACGCTGTAGTGTTTATAACACTTACCATAGGAGCACCACTGCTTTTAGCCTTCTGACATAGATATCTATCGAATCAGCAATTCAGTTCGTCTGTCAGCATTTCGCAAAATGTTTCTCTAGCTAGGTTCATACACTGGTTGATCCCATTAGGTTGTGCTATTGCACGTGGTAGAGTAGGGTGCTATAATTGACACGTATCTATCAGCAATCAGGCTGAAGCCTGATGGTCAGCATGGGATTGGCATGGCTGGCAATGTGCTTGGCGTGAGTGATTGGCCTTTTTGCTGGATTTGTTTGTCAGAAACCTTTCTCAGGCAGTTCTAGGAGTTGAAGAAAAGAAACTCATATAAACTGCAGAGTGAATGTTTGCCTCCAGAGAAACTGATTCTCAGCAGCATTCTGTGGGGGTGTGGCCTGGGAGTGGACCTTCCTGTACAATGAATGGTCAAGGATCTAAGGAGAATCCCAAGAGGCGTAGAGTTGGGCGCTAGGCCCTACCAGAGCAGCTGGTCCCTTGCAGTAGTCTGTTACTTCTTAGTCCCATTTCTGAGGATGGCATGTCCTGGGACTGATAAGTGACACAGCTCCATGGATCCTAGCAAAATAGCAGTAAGTGGGTCGACCTGAAGGTTATCATAATATTGCCAACCCCGTGCGTGCGTCAGGAACCAGGTCAGTCAATTACAAGTTTATCCTGGATGGGTGCTGCCCCTTCCCTGGTGGACTGCCGTAATAGAGCTTAGATGTTTTACGATTAGGCATCATGGGTCAACATTTCGCATGTGAACCTCCTGTGATGTTTTTCCTTATTAGTAAACCAGAGGCCTGCATTTTCTCCCTGTTCAACCGCTCTTATTTTTCGAGTTTGGCAGGCTCACTCCTGACTAGTGTTGCTTCTGAGCCTCAAATCTGGATCACTTATGCAGCCTCGATAGTGGATAAACTTCTGACTTTTGCTGCTCCATTTAATGCCTGTTGTGTTTTTAGGTCGAGCCTAGCGGCAGCGCGCATGCGCTTCTCGCTCTGCGAGGCATGCTGTAGTAGGGTATGCTGTGGAAACCTCGTCCACTCTCCGCCCATATTTGTCATTGGCTTTGTGTCATTGTCCTTCTTAAATGCTGGCTTCTGATTGGTAAATAGGCTTTTTAGTCCCTCTGTGGTACTGCCTTGTCTCATGCCCATAAGGACTGGACCTTTTACTGTTCATGCTGCACGGTCTGCTTTATCATGGCTAAGAGCACTATTTTTTTTTATTTGTAGCGTGGTCCGCTTTCACTTTAGCGGCCGCACTTGTTTATTTATTTAATTAATTTAAAGCGCAGGCCGCTTTCACTTTTGCGGCCGCGCTTGTTTATTTAATTAATTTGCAGCGCGGTCCACTTACTTTAGCGGCCGCGCTTGGCTATTTAATTAATATGCTGTTTTCTTCTGTGTGAGGGGCACAGGCGGGGCTAGAGCCAGGCACGTCACACGAGGCTTGGTTCTGTTGTGGTGAAAGGCAGGCACTTTTACCTAAACAAGCATTTGCAATGCAATAGGTCTCGCATTTACGCGAGTTTGAGCTATTGGCATTGCAAATGACAATGCCTTTTATTTTTGTTTTCGTTTTTAAAACATAAATAAAAGGCATTGTCATTTACAATGCCAATAGCTTAAACTCGCTTAAATGCGAGACCTATTGCATTGCAAATGCTTGTTGTAGTGAGTAGCAGGGTTATTGTAACCCTACTCCCCCTGCTATGTACTAGGGATGCATTAATATGATACTGTATACATACAGCGGGAGGGTGGCCTCGCTCTCTTGCATGAGTAAAAAAATGCACCCTTTAATCTTATCTGACATGGCAGTGCTTCAGAGTAAACTGATTGCCGGGGAATAATCAAATAAGAGGCAGCATCACATTAGTGTATAATATAATGTCATTGCACATTCACTCTGCCTTGTAAATACTTTAAGGATGAAGGGAGTCATTCCTTAAACATAAATGGGTATCACATACCAGTCCCTGAGTGTATAGCGTTCTCTTTATTTTGGAACTTGAATAATATATACAAATCCTATAGTAGTCAAAAACTCATTTAGTATTAAAAGACTTAGAGAACTGTTACTAATGTATAATGATCTGGTATTTTCTAGCTCAGCATCTAACATACCTTTCAAAAGACCTTGGTGAGAATCTACTGACATTCTGTACCAACAAAATTGGCCTACTCATGGCTCACATCACAACTGATTCCACTGGTTTATCTGTGTCTTATTCTTGCTTCTCTGCAACAGCCTGTGGATTCCTTTGGAGCGAGTCAGCAGCATTATAAGAAATCATCATTAACAATATCCTAATTTCCTTCAAGAAATATTCCTCTCTTGGAACATCTGCAATGACAAGTTGTTAACGTGCGCCCCACTGTTCTCTTCAGATCATCATCATCCTGGTAAATTCATCTCCCCAGCGGTGTCGTTCCTCACACCTTAAACAATGAAATCCTCACCCGTATCCTAAATAGACCTACTGCATATTCAGGTAAAATTGCCAACTATATATGGGGTAAGTACCCCCTGCCGTGCATTGTAAGGCTATTGCAAGTGACGAGGAGTTCCATAACCATATAGAGGAACGAGGCTGAAGGCCTACTTCCTTTATAATGTTAGAGATATCCAAGGTGACTTGCAATATCCTTAAAATGTATGGCAGTGTTAACTTTATTCCGTGTAATTCATGGTCACAATCACCTTTCCCACAAACCACTTAAATCCTCAGTGCATAGCTCTTTCATATAAGAGAGAGCATGCTTGCAAACATGAAGAATAAAAATATTATTATAGAATCTCTAGTGCAAAATTTAACACCTAAAAAAGCTGTTAGATGATTGTTGCAAAAAGATATTAGAATCAGTTTAATACAAGTAATACAAAAACACAAAGTAAAAACATATAGATTCTAACTTTTCTAAATGTACCTTAAAAGTGTAAAAAAAAAACATATTGCCATAAATCTCCCCTTTCAGATTCCCATTGTACAACTAGAAAATCAGAGGAAAAGAAAGAAAAACAACACTCAGTTTCCTCTGTTTAAACAGCTGCTTTATTTATGTTCCTGACCTGACCCGCATTTCACCTTAGCTGCTATGCTCTGGCAGCAGGCATTGTGACATCAGAACTCGACTGTAATAAGTTATTACAGTAGACTTCTGATGTGATTTCTTTGTAATCGGTGACAGATTGCTTAATAAGGCTCTGACTATAAAGAAATTAGAGACAAGCTTTTAATACTGGGATTACAGAACCCCATGTCTACCACAATAAGACTTTATTGTTTGATTAATTAAAACCATTTCAATTTAAAACACATTTGATTCATTCGTAAAAAAGACCACTGAATAAAAAATACAGAACTTGTAAATTGCTTTAAACCCTCAAAAGCATTGTAAGCGGATAATGTTCAGCTCGGAAGCCAGGTTCTAATCGGCTATTATTGGCAGTCTAGGGTTCTGTTGTTGAGCCTGCAGACTGAATGCCGCCCTGCTGAGGTGAGGGAGATTTAGCAGCACTGGTATCTCCCAACAGTTTTGATGCCTTGTTGACAAATTTGGTAAGCCCAATATTCAGCTTGGTGTTGTCTGGATTTAAGGCAGCTATTATGGCCTGGCGGCATCATCGAACTCCTAGCCTAATCCATTCTTCCCGCAATAAAGACCGTCTGACTGTAAGCATTGCGGGGCATACACAAACTATATGTTCCATTGCTTCGGAGTGATAGCCGCACATCCTGCACTTGATACTATTGCCGGAACGGCGCCATTCAGGAAGGTTTTTTGAAAAAGGCCAGTCACCCATCCTGAGAGCTAAAAACTTTATGTTTCCAATAAAGTGCGAATGTGCTTGATAAATAGGGCGACTCGACGCCTGGTTTGAAATTGGAAATTACTGCCCAAGCGTGTTTCCTTTTTGACAGTATTGCCCTGTCTGAATGAAAAGACCACAGCCTGACGCTCTTCTTGATGGCTACCTTTAGCACCGGCTGAGAGGGGTTTGTTCCCCAGAATTCCTTGACTCCAAGTAATTGTAAACTGTAATCCAGGTGTTGCCGATACTTCTGGCTGGTGTGGTTTTTCGATATTTCCTACCAAAGTCTGGCCTCCAGGGAGCCCTCCCGGGCGTGGCGCAGTCTGTTACAAAACTTTATAAACGCGCCAGCCTCTACGCCGTGATGATCTAGTAGGCCCAGTTCAAGTCGAACTTGGGCTGGCAAAGCTGATTTTGGCAGGCGAAACCCGCGTTTAAAAATTTTGATTGTTTGTTTGTTTAGTAAAATACTTGTTGTGCCCTTCGTGATCTCGTGCCCATACGACAGAGAGTTGATTATCTTCGCCTTCATCACTTTCAGCATAGGGGTTAGGCTTGGGCCAAGTAGCTGTTTTGACAGTTTTGCGGCGGCCTCTAATGACAAAGCTTTGGTCCTTAATGCTTCTTTCTGCTTGACGAATGAACATCTGGTGTCGAGAAAGATTCCCAGATATTTGTATTAAGATGTTGATTCGAGCTTTGCATTATTGAAGTACCACCCTCCACGTAGCCTCTTTTGCTTCCCAAAAGAAATTGTTCTTGTTTTTAGCAAATTCAGCTCTAAAGAGTTTCTTGTAGTATAAGGAAGCAGTTCATCGAGTAGCCTCTGTAGGCCCACTTTTGTGTGGCTTAGCAACACCAAGTCATCGGCATATAGCAGGTTACTGATGCGGGTTCCGTCTAGTTGAGGGAGGTAGAGTTGCGTATCAATGGGGTAACCCGAAAGACCACTGGACTCGGGTAAATAGTGGTACACAAAAGATAGTCACAGTGGAAAATATTCACAATGTATCTGCAACCAATACATGGTCTATAATATAGGTATGCAATAACCTAAGGCCGCGGATGTATCCGTGTAGAAAGAGCAAGGGTTCAAACGTAACCCATAGCTGAAACAAGAAGGAATTCATTGTAAGTAATCTCCAAATTAAAGAAATAAATAGTGCTAAAAACAGCGCGCCAAGGACAAGGGCTCACTGGGCAGATAACCACAGTGTATGAAAAATCGGTGAAGAATGTGAAATGCGGGGTTCAAATGTAACCCATAGCTGAAATAAGAAGGAATTCATTGTAAATAATCTCCAAATTAAAGAAATACAGCGCGCCAAGGACAAGGGCTCACTGGGCAGATAACCACAGTGTATGAAAAATCAGTAAGGAATGTAAAATTTCTTTAATTTGGAGATTACTTACAATGAATTCCTTCTTGTTTCAGCTATGGGTTACATTTGAACCCTTGCTCTTTCTACACGAATACATCCGCGGCCTTAGGTTATTGTGTACCTTTGGTTTATTCCTATTCGGACTCTGTACCTATCGTGAGTAAGTGCTCAGCCTATTTAGGCTCATTCTTTCACTCCTTAATATTCACTAGTGTGAGCATTGACCCTAGCGGTTCCTGTATGTCCCTTTTCTCGTCTGTTTAGGAGCCTTGCTGGCCCACATCACTATCTTTCAGCCTGAAGACACCTGTGCTGTCACTGGTAATTTTTTCCTATTTATTCTCTGTTTGGATGCCCTTTCCATTAGACACACCTTACTAATTGCATAATATTACTCTTAGGTGCAACATATACCCTTCGCTTCCCTTCCCCTTCCCCGTTGGTCCTGATGAAGACCCCACCTCCAAGACGTCAAATCTGCTGGTTTTTATAGGGGTCGAAACGTCGACATCTCCTTCCCTTCACTTATCAAACCTGGATGAAAGAGGATCTATATCTGCATCTTTTGTTTATGATTTTGCATTTGTATGTTTTGCCAGTAATTTGGCAGGTTAGGTTATCATTATTGTATATTGATGTATATATATGCACCACCTTTCCCCCTGCACATCACTTTCACTTATCCTAACTACGCACCTATCACTTCACGCTGTATGCACCTGTTTTTACTAAATGTTAAATGTGATATTCAGTTCACAATTTTTGAGCCTATGATCTATGATGACAATTTTTGTGATATTTATTAAATCATAATCATTTATTGAATGAGCCATTTGGTGTTGTCATATTCTTTGTATATCGACCATGTATTGGTTGCAGATACATTGTGAATATTTTCCACTGTGACTATCTTTTGTGTACCACTAGTTGAGGGAGGTGGCAGTTAACACTATCAAGTAATAGGGATAAGTCTGATATAAACAAGTTAAAAAGAAGTGGGGCCAGCACACAGCCTTGTTTGACACCGCTTTTGGTTTCAATCTTCCTGGAAACGTGGGAGCCTTCACCCAGCTTGATTCTGATCCATGTTTCCGAGTGGAGTTGGACAATAGCGTGTAAAAGGGTCGGAGGTATGCCCCAGGACTCTAGTTTTTGCCACAGCAGGCCCCGGGGCACGCGATCGAAGGCCGCTTTAAAATCAACAAAGCAGCAATGCAGGTTGAGTTTGTTGAACTGCCGCTTTCTCCATCAGGACGGTTAGGGTGAGTAAATTAGTTGTTGTGCCAGAGTTCGCCACAAAACCCGTCTGGTTAAAAGGGAGGCACTTTGTTGTGTCGGCCCAGGCCTGCAACTCTTCCAATAAAATGCTGGCATAATATTCTGACTCGATGTCGAGGAGTGCTATCATTCGATAATTATTAGGGTCATTTCTCTTCCCGCCTATATAAATTGGGTGATTGATAGCACCTCTCCAGGACTCTGGAACAGTGTTATTTAGCCTGCAGTAGAGAAACAGGGGGGTCTGGTAAGCTGAACATAGTTCGACATCTGATTTGAACATAGCCTGAGGAAGACCGTTTGGCCCTGGGGCTCCTTCGGCCCTGGCTTTCCTTATTGAGCATAGGATCTTGTTTTTTAGATCATCTGATGTCACTGTGGTCTCCGACGGTAAGTCATTGTTTTTTGCATAGCCCTCGTTTTTTAGTTCTTCAGTCGCGTTTTTAGCCGGGGGGCTGAGGTCAGGTCGCCTTGAGCTCTTTAGTTCTGGAGAGGATGTCACGGCGTTGGCTAGACTGAGGGATTTGAGATGGTCGTCCTTTTTGTTGTGAACCCTAAAGTGAGATGATAGAAACTGGCTCCATTCATCTGCAACCCCATGTATTGTCGGCTTTTCTCTGGCCTACCTTGTGCTGGAAAGCCTCTTGAAAATGTTGTGGATCCCACATGGAGGCAAAAGGTCTCCCTAGTGGCTTTTTATCAAGCTTCAGACCTTGCTAGGGGACACAGACCACTCTCCTAACCATCAGGGAAGACCTAGTCAACTGACCATGGCTTTGGCCTTTAACCAATGCTATTCAACATTGACATTCTCCGGTTGCTGTTAACGTAGACTTTTATAAAATGCGAAATCACATTGTAATGTATGGCAATTGTGGAATACAGAGATGTCATTGTAGAATGTAATAGGTCATAACGTTTGTCACCCAGGAGACAGAGATAGCGCAGTGTGGAGATGACAGTTGGAGAGTCCAGCAGCAGGTTCCTGTTCTCTGCCTAGTCACAATAAAGTGCTTCACTATACATTAGTGGCGATGATTGGAAGCAACTAGGCAACAGAGGCTGCGCGTTTACCATCTCCTTGCTGAATCTGACCATGTTTCGGGAATTGCCGTCCTCAGCAGGTTCCACTTCCTTGAGGCTGGAATATTGCCTCCAGACAACTGTCAGACTGCTGATATGCCTACCACTACCTATTTGGTCACATGAGGAAAAAATATATATTTCTGAGGTGCGCTTTCTTCCTGCTTATTTTGGGCAGCCGCACATATTGCCACCTCCCAACTCGACCGTGCGCATGTTGGCCGCTTGCCTAGCAACTTTAACTCCTACGAGTCCTGACACTGTCGCCCTGCAAGTGTGCACGTTGCCTAGCAACTATTCACAAGCTACTCTAAGCAGCTGCTGGAGCAGTAGATGTTGCCCTTGTGCGCTCTTCTGCGTGCACTATTCTGCCTTTGATCTTTAGGAGTGCGGTTTTGTTACCTTGCACAGATCCGCACAGCAAAGGCAGGCAGCAGTCTTGTTTCTGTGCGCTGATCCGCACAGCCAATGAGGGCAGCTTGCAAGAGGGTGTGGTTTATTATATTATTATTATGCTGATCCGTACAGCAAGGGAGAGCAAGTCCCAGTAATCTCTTTCCATTTACTTTCGTATTTCTCAGTTTTTTTCTACGCTGATTCACACAGGTTGCGGTCAAGTTGTAGTATCTGCTAGATTTCCCCAGCGCTCATCCGCACAGCTTGTGGACACATTGTCATCACTGTAATTAAATATAGTGTTCTGTAAAGCTGGAATATTTCCATACTCTCATTCAAATTGTAAAGTGGACTTACTTATTGTATGCATTGTACTTCCAGTGTTCTACTCTCATTAAATTGTAAAATGAGCTTACTAATTGTATGCATTGTACTTCCAGTGTTCTTGGTATCAATTTTGTCAATCTTTTACAGTTGTGTATGGTAGAAGTAAGTTGAGTTTTACTTTCTCACTATTAGTTCAAATTTAAAGGAAAATAAATAAATAAGAGAAAATCTATGGCAATCCCAGCACCAAGTATTACAGTGATTCCGCCCAACAAATTCTTGTGTGGTCCAGGTCTTTGGTTACAGTGGAAAGAATATTTCTTGAACTATATTTCCTTTATTGATCATGTCAATAAATTATCTGCAGAAAGGAAGAAAGGATTGCTACTACACTCTTTAGGCCCAGAGGATTTGAGGGTTTATAACCAACTGTCCAAGGAGGACAATGCAGGAGATGAAAATGTTTTTAGTGAAGTTCTTAGACAATTGGATGCATATTTCTCTCCAAAAGTATGCATTGGAATAATGTGTTACAAGTTTTTCCGCAGGAAATAAGACAAAAGTGAGTCAATTGATGATTATGTGACTGCATTGAAAAAACAAGTTTTGGATGTCATTTTGGGGTTGTAATGGAGGAGCTAATTGGAGATCCAGTAGTAATGCACGCTCATGATCCCTCTATCCAGGAAAGGTTGTAGATTAATCGGGATAGTCCCCTGAAAGACGTAATGTCAGTTGTGAGGAAGGCTGAGTTGTCTGGCAGATGCACTGAAGCACTCAAGAAAGACAGCACACTTGTGGATCATGAAACGATTGTCAGAATTATGGTAACCAAATCTAAGTTGTTTAAGTCTAGCAAAAATTTACTTAAGAAAGAGGGTAATAAAAAAACATAAGAAAAGAGCTTAGGTGTTTTAGATGAGGTAGTAAGAACCAACTGGCTAATGACAGAAATTGTCCTGCGATAAAACAAAAGGGCAGTGCTTGTGGAAAAATTTGACATTTTGCTTGTAAAAATGACAGTCAAATGTATTGAGGAAGGGATAACTGAATCCGCAAGACAGGGGGATGAAGAGGATGATGATTCAGGTGTTCTGAATGTAAATGAGAAGGTAGTACTGAACACTGAAAGTCAGAATGATAAGAGCAAGCCCATGTGCTTTATGAAAATGGGTGGAGTTCCAATTCGTATTGCCACAGATTCTTGCCCGCTGTTCACCGTAGTGAATAAAATAATATGGATAGAAAAATTTGAGAAAAAATTGAGTTCTAATCTTGTGTAAGCAGACATTGCTCCAGAAAGTTATACAGGGGAAAATCTAGAAATGTTGGGGTATAGAAACCTAGTATTTAGGTTCAAGAATAGGAAGACCTTAGGTAAAGTATATGTTTCTAAGAAATGTCCTTCAGTTTTAGGAAGGAAGAATCAGAGGAATTTGAATGTTATATTAGACCCTAATGGTGTTGAACATGTGTTGGTACTTGATGAGGGGGAGGTTATTGGGAAAATAATGTGTGATGAATTCCCCAAGGGTTTTGGTGGAAGCATTGGAAGGATGGAATGTTTTGAACACAAGATTGTGTTAAGCATGATGCAATACCCAAGATACATAAACTCAGGAATATTCCCATGTCTGTAAGGGAGCAGGTAGAAAAAGAATTGGAACGGCTAGTGAAGAGTGGTATTATAGAACCTGTTGAGTCGTCGGAGTGGATAGCTCTATTAGTCATAGCAAGAAAAGTTAACGGCAAGATTAGATTATGCATTGATCTTTGCCATCAGAAGGCAAATATTTAAATTGATCAACTTCCCTTACCTAAAATCAATGAGATGTTGACCAAGCCAAGGGGTATGGAGTTCTTTTCTACCATAGACCTATTACAAGCATATCATTAAATTGCTTTATGGAGGACAGCAAGAAGTACACAGTTTCATTTCGCTTGTGGGGTGGTGTCAATTTACAAGAATGCCATTCTGACTGGCTTCCACTGCTGCGGTATTTCAGTATCTAGTGTTTACTATTTTTGGGATATCTGACCAAGTACTTTATTTCAAGACAACATTCTGGTGATGGGGAAGGACAGTAGTGGTCATGATTTAAAGCTTAAACAGGTTTTGTCCTTATTAGAAAAATATAGCCTGACCGTGGAGTATGTCAAATGCAAATTCTCAGAAAGACAGCTGACGTACTTGGGGCATGAGATCAGCGCGGTAGGAATTCAACATAAGAGCAAACTAGTTGAAGCTATTAAAGACTCACCCAGTTCTAAGAAAAAAAGAAGAGGTCAATTCCTTCCTAGGGCTGGTTGAATTTTTCTCCAAGTTTGTTAGGAATTTCTCTATGAGAACATTTCACATTAGGCTATTACTTAAGGCCAGAGTGAAATTTGTATGGTCTAAAAGTTGCAAGCAGGAATTTGTGATTGCGAAGAATGCAATTTCTGCGGCGCTTACCTTGCAAGGGTTTGACCATATGGGAAGAAGTGATTGCGACAGATGCAAGCAGAATAGGTATTGGGTCTGTATTGTCACAATATAATAAGGAAGGAAAGGAAGTAATCATTGCATACGATTCGAGATCTTTGACACCTGTGGAAGAAAAGTATGCAGTAATTGAAAGGGAAGCATTGGCCTGTGCGTGGGCACTAGAACATTTTTGTTCATTCATTTGGAGAAGGGAAATTACCAAAAAGTGTGACCATAATCCACTAGTTAAAGTGTTGACGAATGTGAGTATGAACCACGTTTCCTCCAAGTTGGCCCGGATTTCTATGAGATGATTAGATTTCATCTACAAAATGGAGTATTTACTGGGTAAAAAGAAAGCGTAGCAGACTTTTAATCACCTATGACTATTCAGATTTCAGAAAATAAAGATGATTTGTTAGATGAGGTCAAGGTTGCCCTGGTATAGGATAATAGGATGCATGGTTTCAAGAAAGAAGAGTGGGAGTAAGAGTGCAATAAAGACTTGACACTTAAAAAAGTAACTGAGTACATAGAAAAAGGATGGGCGTCAAAGGGTGAGTTGAAAGAGTTGAGGCCCCTTTGAAAGGTAAGGAGTGAATTAACTTGTAGTGATCTTAATGTAGTGAGAGGAGAGAGACTGGTACCCCCGGAAGCTTTAAGAAAAAGGATTATTTCCTTGCATCATGAAGGACATTTAGGTATTATAAAGACAAAAACGAGTGTTAAGAGTGTCTACTGGTGGCCTGGTATTGATAAGGATGTGGAAAGGGAGGTAAGAGAGTGTGCATATGTGTGTCAGCAGATAAAACACTCAAGACATTAAGGCCTCCTATGAGTAATCTTATGTTATGTTATAATATTTTTTAAGAGCTCGAATACCCAGAAGGGTGTCTTGGCGCTGGACACAGTATGGTAGTAATTGCACTGGGTTAGTAGGCTTATAATGGAGAATTAAATAACCAGGTTTCGAGGGATTTTCTGAACCCTAAGAGGTTGGAAGAGGCTTTAATATGAAGCAGAAGCTCATTCCAGACACGAGTGGCGGCCCGTACAAAGCTGCGGCCACCCAAGGGCGCATGTTTAAAGCTTGGTACTGAGACTGTTTTTGCTGAAGAGGATCTTAGTGACCTAGTGGGCTGGTACCAGTTAAACCTGTTTTTAAGTAGTAAGGGTCTTGATCATTCAGGGCCTTATAGACGATACACAGCGCCCTGAAGGTAACTCTTTGCCTGATAGGCAACCAGTGTAGCTTCTTCATAGGTTTAGCAACCGAATGGTGTTTAGGGATTTTAAGGAGGAGCTGTGTGGCTGCATTTTGCAAGGTGTGTAGCTATTTATAAAGTGCTTGTGGGTGGTTAAGTACAGACTATTACAATAGTCCAGTCGGAAAAGAGCAAGGGAAGTCACTAACGTCTTCTGAAGTTGGGGGGGTGAATGAAAGGAATTACCTAACTGCATTAGCTTGGTCAGCGAGGGATAACTTGTTGTTGATTAAAATACCTAGGTTGCGGGCTTTGCTGACAGAGGATGGAAGTGAGCTCATATCCTGAGACCACCAGGTGGGCATCCAGAAGCATTGGTCAGCCCAAAGAGCAGGAATTCCGTCTTACCAAGTTCAATTGGAGGCAGTTATCTGCCATCCAGTGGTTGACCGCCTGCATACAATTGCAGAAATTGCATCCTGTTTCTAAAGAATCGTTGGCCAGGGAAACAATGATTTGTGTATCGTCAGCGTAGGAGGTAAGGCTAAAGCCAAACTACTTGATGAGTTCCGCAAGAGGGGTAACATATATGTTAAACAGTGTAGGGCTGAGTGAAACCCCTGCGGAACTCCACATGGAAGGGAGAAGGAGTAAGATACGAATTTCTCCAATTGAACAGTTTGTTCACGGCCATGAAGAAATGAGCTAAGAAGTTTTTAAGCCCTGCTATTGACACAGATATTCTTTAGATGACCCAGTAATCTGTCATGGTGTACAGTGTTGAATGTCCCTGACAGTTCCAGAAGTATGAAGGTGGCTTTGCCGCCTTGATCGAGGGATTTTCTTATTTCCTTGGTTACCTTACTTAGAGCCGTCTCTGTGGTATGTCCGGAGCGGAAGCCAAACTGAGTTTCATCCAGATGATTATTGTTGAGGGTAAATTTAACTAGCTGAGAGTTCATTTCCTTCTTAATAAGCTTGCCAGGCAAGGGGAGGCATGATATAGGGAGGTAACTATTTGGCTCGGTGGGATCAAGAGATGTTTTTTTTAGAAGAAGAAGAACTGATGCTTTTTTCCAGCTAACAGGAAAAATAGCAGAGTGAAACATGGCTAGCTCATAATCATCTGTTATTAAATACCCTCAGAACAGAATTCCTTCTGATTGCCCCCCGCAGCCACTCTGCACCTACTCAAGACTGGCTTAAACAACTTACTGCGCTTAACTGCACCCCTCATGTTGTTGACTCTGCTAGATCTTTACGTATAACCCTGGACAAATGCCTAAATATGCAAGATCACGTCAGTGCTACTTTTAGGGGAGCCAATCATCAGCTCAACACTCTAAGGAAAATCAAGCCATTATTACCTCCTGAGGACATCCAGTCAGCAGTCCAATACCTAGTTATCTCACGTTTGGAATATGGTTTGGGGACCCTAGCTGGGCTACCTAAAGATAGATTGGCTCAGCTTAGAGCCACTCTAAACTCTTCGGCCAGACTCATCACGGGCTCCAGAAAACATGACCACATCACACCAGACCTAATACAACTAAACTGGCTGTCCATCAAAGCAGGGATACGTTTCAAGATAGCTTGCCAGATGCACAAAGCTATTTATTACAACACCCCCGTTTACCTGGCAAAAAAACTTGAGGTATCTGGCTCGAGTCGAAACTTAAGGAGCTCTAATATCCTACTTTTGAAACCAAATTCAATGAGAAAAGAACATACAATCGTGCTTTCTCAGGTCTTGCTCCAAGAATATGGAGCGCTCTTCCTCCTGAGATGAGATCCAACCCATCTACTTCCTCATTGAAAAAACATGTCAAATGGCTACTCCTGAATGACCATCAACAGCAATAGCCCTGATGCCATCTTAATCTACTTCCATCTCCTGTTTGGCAGTCTTTTATACCTTTTGTTCAAAGTATGTTAGGTTTCTCCTCATGTGTCCATTTGATGTATTGCTCTGCTGGCTGGAACTTTACAGGTCCCACTAGATGGGCAGATTACCCTGGATCACCTTTATTATTTTGTTTTCCCCGTAGTCCCCTATGACCTTGTTATTTTTCAGGTACTTCATATGTTCCATTTTGTTTTTGTACTCATGCTTTTACCTCATTCCACTTACGCTCCTTTGTACAGTGCTCTGATACCCGTATGGATCATGTTTGCGGTTTATAAAACTTTTCAAGTAAAAAATAAATAAAATAATGTGGTGGAAGATCCTGGTCAGAGTGGGTGCTAATGTCTCAGTGATGGAGGTAGCTATCTTTGGTGGACAAGGGTCCTCCGGAGATCCTGATCTTGTGGATTTGATCAGTTTGATGATTGTTAAAGTTGAAGGAGGAGAAAAGGATTTAAAAGTGGGCTCGAGTGAGATGGAGTTGGAAGTAGTGCTGATGTTGGAAAGCAGACTACTGGGATTAGAAAAGGTACTATAAATATTGGATACTTTTTGAAGGAAGAAGTTGGCTAAGGAATCACAGAAAGATTGATTGGCACTCATGGAGGATCATGTTGGCTCCGTTGTGAGCTTGGTCACTGTTAAAAAGAGTTCCCTAAAGGAAGAATTAATGACTGCTTCAATTTTTTGGGAGAAGGAGACGGTTTTTGCAGTAAAGATCATGGTATATAGGTACTCAGACAGTCTTGTACGTAATTCTTTCCTCAGTATTGTAGTGGAGACGCCACTTCTTATCTTGCCTTCTACAACTTTGCTTTAGGGTTCTCAATTCTTCAGAGAACCATGGGGTGGTGGTCTTGTTTCTCTTGAGTTTGTTCACATTGAAGGGAGCTAGCATGAGAGCAGCCAAATCAACCCAATTGATATACTGGATTAGGGCAGTATCAGAGTCCTTAGAAAGGACTGGTTGGGAGTTAAGTAAAATGTTTGTGAGATTGTCTGAATCAATTTTGTGCCAGGGCAGAGTGACTACCTTGTGGGGAGTCGATCTACTGGTGGGTGGGGATTCCTTACCTGTAATGTGGAATAGAATGGCCGAGTGGTCCCAGATCTTTGTGAGAGTGTGTAGCGGAGGATATCATGGGGCCTGTTGGTAGTGCAGGGAAGTACATTACCCTCATGGATGTGTTTTCTAAGTGGCTTATAGTAAAAATCATCAGAAAGTTAGACACAGACACTCTGCTAAAAAATATTGATGACATTTTTCTGAATGAAGTTACTCCTGCGGTGATCATTAGTCGCAATTGGGTGCAATTTACATCTGACAAGATAAAACACTATTTGAACAATTAGGGGATTATGCATAGAACTACCTCTTTGTACAATCCCACTGGAAACAGAATGGTGGAAAGATACAAAGAATGTTGAAAGGTGCCATTCAACTAGCATTCAGGAAAAATATTCCTTGGGAAGTACAGATTTTTAAAACATTATGGTTATACAGAGTTGCTGAAGTTGATGCTACAAAATTCTCCCATTTTGAACAGATGAGGTGAAGAAAGCCAAGATCGAAAAGTGGAACCCTGGATGATTAAATTCTTTAGGAAGTGTGAGATGGTCATAGTTAGAAGTTAGGGATAATCTATTGCAGCAACATGAAAAATATTTAAAATATTATGATGAAAAGTTCAATACAAGACATACAGATGTGAAAGTGGGTCAATGGGTGAGGATTGAAAAACCTGGAATAATTTCCAAAGGAAATAGTACATTTTTGGAACCACAACACATCATTGCGGTGATGAAACATTCAGTGAGATTAGAGGATGGAAAGTGTTGGAATCTTAAAAGAGTAGCATTGTGTGAACCAGTAAAAATAAACAATGGAAGTAACAAAAGATTACGGTTAGACCACAAGTTGAAACTGGAGAAGGCTCAAGAAAGTTTAGAGAGGATAGATGTTTGAATGGATGAAGGAGCGTCTACGGTTTGTGCAGAGAGTGTTTCTGGGAAAGAAGTTGGAGAAATTGATATTGGGGAAAGACCGAGAAGGGTTATACAGCAGTCTATAGCGCTTAATTATTACTTTTGTGATTAAAGTTTTGAAATGTGCATGAATTACTTGATACTGAACACAGGATCACTTTCTAATCGACATGTATTATTATAATTGTGAATCTTGTGCTCACATGTTATTATTGTTGTCCATTAAAAAAATGTGTTGTATAAGGGGGGAGGTGTGTAGTGTATGGGAATTGAGGAATGTAGAGATGGAATTGTAGAATGTAATAGGCCATAATGTGTGTCACCAAGGAGACAGGAATAGCGCTGTGTGGAGATGACAGTTTGGAGAGTCCAGCAGCTGGTTCCTGTTCTCTGCCTAGTCACAATAAAGTGCTTTCATTCTTACAAATGTGTAGTGTCTTCACTATTCACATGTATGCCAACATCACATAGTTTCACCTCGAACCTGAGGATGAAGTTTCAACCTCCACAACTTGATTCATTTCCTTACCTGGGTTTAGCATTGGATGCAGTATAACTGGCTTTGCCTCAGCTTTGATGGCGTTGAAATCCTGGTCCTTGATCAAGTCAACCCTTCTGTTTATGTTGCTTGGTCTGTCACTCAGGCCCCTAGATAAAGCCCATAACATGAGAGTACTCTTTAAAAGTGATCTATTTTTTATCCCAAACTAAATTCAGTCTTCAATACTGCACACTATTATCTACTTCTGCTAAAAGGGTTTCTATTTTCAACTGTTGCCCTCAGCTCTCAGAAAACCTTGCTGTGTTCATGTTCCAACTGGACTACTGCAGCAGATAATACATGGTGCGAGACATCATAACCTCATTACTCTGACTCTGAAATCCCTACTTTGGCACCCAGTGCCAGAAAGAACAACCTTCAAACTTTCTGCTGAGCACCCAGGATGCTGTAGAGTCGATCATCAAATTATGTCGCTGTTGGAAAGGGAGTTATTAGCAGTGGAAAATATGCATCTACCACTGACAATAAGGCCACTAACAGTCTAGGGCTTAGAATAGGTCTCAGTAAATTAGACCCATGCTCAACCCTGGGTAGCGTGGCTGCAAAAAGGCAGGCTTAATTTAGGAGACAGGTATGTAAAGCATTTTAAAACACCAATTCAGTAAATAATTAAGACACAACACACAATAAAAATCCAACACCAATTTATAAACATGTAAATATTTTTACCTTTAAAATGACACCAAAACGACAACAATCCAATGTAGGGAACCGGAGACATGAATTCTTAAAGAATATACACTTTCTAGCACTTAGAAACCCATGAGGACAATATGGGACATCTGGTCACACTTGACTGGGACAAAGTCAAAGTTTCAGTCCAACTGCGATGCGGCCCTTCTCGGACACCCCTCGCGGCAAGCCTCAGTCAAAATTTTACCTTCGGACTTTGAAACTTTTCTGGAGCTTTTTATGCTGGGGTCCCTCGATGCTCTTCACCAGGCCGGATTCATTGACGGTTCCCCAGCTTGCTTTTCAGGCAGCTCCCGGTCAAACTCTGGAAGTCGACCTAGGGGAGTTTTCAGCAGGATAAACCTGGAGTCCTAGCCAGGTTGCGGCTGAAGGTGGCCGGCTTGGCTCTCGCAGTTGAGTTGGTCCCCTTATGGAGCTTTTTTCCAAAGTTGGTCCAAATTTCTCCAAACTTTGGGAACTTCTTCCTGAGGTTCTCGTGAGGGTCTAAAGTGTCCAAAACACAATCCAAGGGTCTGGAAGCTCCAAGAAGGCCCTTGAAAGTTTTGGACCACAATTCCCACAATGCACCTGGACAAAACCCTTACAATTCCACTGGACACACTCCAGGCAGGGGTATCTTGGTGGAGATGTTCCAGGTGAGCTCTTTTAAACTGTAGCTTGCAGGGAGTCCACTGTTTAATCCTTTAGAAGAAAGGTACATCCACAGGGCTGTAGTTCTGGATAATGCAGCAGATGCAGTAAGTCAGAATGCAGGGCCTGGTGGTGCAAATCAAGGTTCCAGCATGGCAGTCCTTCTTCTTCTCTTAGGGCCAGATGTACGACCGTTTTTGCGGTCACAAACGGGAAATTGGCCCGTTTGTGACTGCAAAAGTCATCTGCCCCATGAACAAACCCTATTTTGCGAGTCAGTAACCTATTACCGACTCGCAAAATAGGGTTTGTGACTCGCTATTAGGAAGGGGCTTGCCAAGGGCGTCCCTTCCTAATAGCGACTCGCACTTGAATGTACAATTGTTTTGCGACCACAATTGCGGTCGCAAAACACTCGCAGTTCACCACCTACTTCAAGTAGGTGGTAAGCCACTAGCAAACAGGGAGGAGTCCCCAGGGGACCCCTTCCCCTTTGTGAAGGGATGCAAAAATATTTTTTAAGGGCAGGCAGTGGTCCAACGGACCATTGCCTACTCTTAAAGAATGAAACAGAAATGTTTCATTTTTGTTTTTTAAATGCATCCCATTTTCCTTTAAGGAAAACGGACTGCATTTAAAAAAAAAACCTGCTTTATTTAAAAAGCAGTCACAGACATGGTGGTCCCCAGCAGGCCACCATCCCTGGGAGTGCTAGCAATTCCCAATGGGGTCGCAAATTGCACCTGCCTCATGAATATTAATGAGGCATGCAATTTGCGACCCCATTAGGAATCGCAAACAGTGTCCGAGACACTGTTGTAAATTACAATTTGCGAGTTGCAAATTGTGAGTCGCACAAGACGCAATTTGCGACTCGCAAATTGTAAGGGTTGTACATCTGGCCCTCAGTTTCAAGCAGCAGATCTGAGAGGCTCTGCTCCTCTCACATATTCATTCAGTGTCAAGGAGGAGAACACTCCTGTCCAAATAGGTGCAAGGCAAGATCCCAGAGCATGACCACTTTCTCCAAAGTGTGGCATATTCTTCTCCCAGAAAGCACTATTCCTCCAAAATTCAGTATGGCTGAAATCTCAGCAGAGGAGCAACAACTAGCTAAACCAACCTCCAGTTTGGCTCATTTCCATAGCTCTCCCTAACATCTGTAGATTCTGTTCTTAGGCCTGCCATCTGGCTGGGTCAGAGGAGATGGGGGTAGATGGACCTAGCATTCCCTGCCTGTCCTATTCCCTTTTTGAAGCTTCATGGTTTACGACCCCTCCCCCCTGCTCTGGCATTCCCGTGTAGCAGAGCTCTCTCCACCAAATAGCCTCTCCCTGGGTGAGCCACTTATCACTTCATCAAATTAGCCTGGCTAATCCGGTTAACTCTGACCAATCAGGGAAGACCTCAGGAAGGTTGAATTTTGGTTTGCAGACAAGAAAGTCTTATAACTTCTTTTCTGTATATTTTAGGATAAACTCAGCAATGGCATATTGTGGGATGTATCAATCCCATTCTCCTAAGTCCTTGAATGATAATTATTTCAATTCCTAGTGATATTTATGTGTTCATAAACTATTGCAATGTTATGCAATGGGGCTAGGCATCTACAATGGGGGAACTGTAATGTGCAATTTCTCCATCATCAGGGCATATACAACATATTTTATAAGGGCCATACTTATAGTTACAGCACCACCCCCCCCCCCACCCTTGGGACAGCCAGGGGAGACCTTGGTGGTTCTGAATATGCAAACATCATGACGATCTACACTCCACAGAGCTCATAGCCCCAAAGTCATTTTTGGGAGGCACTTTACTACAATGGGTAAAGTGAAGTGTGCAATTTCTCTATGCCCAGGGCACATAAAACCTCTTTTACAAGGGCCCTCTTTATAATTACAGGACCACTCACCCCTGGAATCCCTAAGGGAGATCCTGAGGGTACCTAATATTCCAAAATATTGTAGATTATCACTTTTTAAATGCCCCTATCACCAAAGTCGAATTTGTTGTAAATTTACTTTTAAAAGCAGTGCTGCAACACAGGGCTGCTTTTAAAATGATCGTAGGTGTTAAGCAGTGCACACATGCAAGTGTAGAAAGGGCTGCTGGACTCTAAACTGCAATGCCCTATTATCTACTGGGGACTTATAGGGTAGGTCAAGCCAATTGTAAGTATATCCTAAAATATAGTGTACCCTAATGCATGTGGGTGTTTTCACTTGTGTTTTCAACGTAGCACTGGCCCTGGGCCTGCCCAGAGCAGAGCCCAGGGCACTCTGAGTGCCAGAAAACAAGCATCCAAGGGCCTCAAATGGGGCAAAAAGTGGGGGTGACACTGCAAACGGGTCCTGATTTCAAAAAGTTGCTAGATAGTTTTTCTCTTGCCTACCGAAAAGAAGCCTCAGGTCTGGCAACAGATGTATCTGGACGACGCTATCGATCAGATACAAGAGATTTGGTGGTCAAAGTCTAAATAATAAAATAAATAAAGATGACAACACCTCTTGTTATTAGGTCATCAGTTCACTTTGCTTTCATTCAGATACTCGCAATGTCTGAGATGAAAATATAATTGCTTCATTGAAGTTCCTCTGTCTTTATCAACCGAGCAGACCAGACAGCTGAAGCATGAATATCCTTTCAACCCAGACGAAAGGATAGGTTACATAAGTTCATTAAAAGGTTCCTGCCACCCCACAGCCATGTAACAATATTATGAATACAAAAAACTTGGAGAGTGGACCAATTGCCTGCACAGGGCACCACCTACCGAAAATAACCAAACTTGTATATACTGCAACCAATTAATGTGTGCAAACTTTAACAGTGCCCTCTGTCCAAAAGCACCACCCTTAGCCTCAGGGTAAACATGAAACTTAAACAAAATCAAAGCTGCACCAAATGTCCAAATATGATCCGTTAAATCATTTCCCAAAAAATGTCCAATCCGTTTAGTGAAGTATAATCTCGTATCTTTATTGATTTCTTTAAAAAGCCACAGCCAACGCGTTTCGTTCTGTACGCAGAACTTCTTCAGGGCAAAGATGTTATCCGTGAAACCATTGGTTGATGGATACGTCAAGCGGTATTTATTAATCCAAGATAATTTTTTCAAAAGATGAGTATAATATTATGACATGGTAATCATTCAACGAAGTTCCTGTGACAATATATATTGTTCGAACCACGGGCGGGAACAGGAACGTCGGAGTACGATGTCAGCCTAATGGGCTTCAGATAAGATTTTTTGTACACTGTGCCCAATATATATTGTCACAGGAACTTCGTTGAATGATTACCATGTCATAATATTATACTCATCTTTTGGAAGAAGAAACATTTGACATATGTTTATGGTAGTGACAATTTGAGTGCAATACGCCATCCTTAATCAATATAGCGACTTTGATATCCAAATAAGAGACACGAGTACCATCTCTATATAAAAAATTATCTTGAAAAAATTATCTTGGATTAATAAAAACCGCTTGACGTATCCATCAACCAATGGTTTCATGGATAACATCTTTGCCCTGAAGAAGTTCTGCGTACAGAACGAAACGCGTTGGCTGTGGCTTTTTAAAGAAATCAATAAAGATACGAGATTATACTTCACTAAACGGATTGGACATTTTTTGGGAAATGATTTAATGTAACAATATTAGGTACCTTGATCGTGATCATTTTTATGCCATTCTTTCTGTGAACTTAAATATTTCCAGAACAGTAACTTGCATCTCACAGTTACTAGATAACATGCCAATTTATAAAGTATCACAGGTCACTGGCCTGTCTCAGACCATATCACATTTCATTACAACACATTTTTAGGGACCTGGTTAGTGTTTTGTATTATGTGAACATGAAAATACCTTCATAGTCAATACTCTTTTGGCTTTAAATTCTTGAGCAGTTGAGTAAACCTGACTCAAAAATGCCTTTCCTGAGGAGAATCAATATTTGTATATGGACCTTTCATTTTTTTCACATCGTAGCTGGTGTCTGTAAAATATTTTTTGAATCAGTATACCCAAGGACAAATTTGAGATTTTCTTCGGAGTGGTCATTACTTCTATCACATCCCTACTGTGCAGGACCAACTCTTCCCCACTGAAGGATTTAAAATGAGACAGGGCGGGATTCTTTTTAAAACTATTTGTGGTTCTCACATGGTAATTAGAAGTCTGGCAAAATGGGAGAAGCAGGTAGACAGGCAGGGGCATCTTACTGTGGTGGAAGCCTCACCTGCCTGGCAGAAGCCAGGGCCTCTGCCTACCCGGCAAGCAGCTGTGCCACCTACCACCACAACCTAAACCCCTGACTTTTCTTGAGAGCAAACAGACACCAACGTTATGAATTTGATATATTCTGTCCTCCTTTCTGTCATGTTTGTCAGCATTGGGCTCTCCTTCAATCAGTGGCACTTTTTACCTGTATTCAAATAAACAGAGGATCCACCCCTTATTTCAGTGCTGCACCTGGAAGGCGGTGGGTCCTTTTGAATCAAGGTCACGAATTTAGAAGCCTGGGGCCCCAGTCATTCTAAGGATGAGAAGGGCCCGTGGTTGATGTTTAAGTCAAGGGCTACCTTTGCTCTACTCTGGGTTTCACATGAAAGAATCGTCTCCAAGAGGCCACATGGAAACGCTCCTTGCCTCTTTCATGACTAACTTTAACTGTCAAACAGCCTCTCTTTCAATCAAATCAACACAACATTCCATGATGACATCAAAGGCTCCCTCTTGCTCTGGCTGGTCTCAGATTGTTCCCTGTGGAAATAATCCAGGGGATATTTAAACTTAACAAAAGCTCCCATGATGCTGTCCTACTTGCAAACTGAACCTGTGTTGTATGGGATAGACGTTGAGGTGGCAGTTGTTAAGCACTGGAGTCTGTGGTAGAAACGCGGTCTGAGTGTAACAAAGAATGGTGAGTTATAGTGCAAATCAGTTGACCTTTACTTCTAGTTGTTAGGACAGTACTTTGATAAATATGCACCTGCCCTTTAGGTCCAGAACTGCAATGAAGAAGTTGCTAGAATGGCATGGGTTGCAGTTTGAATGATAGCAGGAAGGTCTGGTGACAGCTGAAAGGGTGCAGGTACCTTGTGAAAGTCTATGTACAGGCAGAGGAATTGCAAGGTCAGTCAGCGAGAGGTTCTGAATGGCACAGTGCTGAGTGGGAGCACCAACTGTTAGAAAGGCGCAAGTATCCTAGAAGTGGCAAAGCTATCCATAAGAATGTTAGCCACTAGGCATGCTCTGATATCATAAGCTTAAAATGATTGGGCTGCCACAACGAAAAGAGTAGAAGCTAAGAGGACACAGAGAGCTGCAAGTGAGAGGTGAAAAGCTGACCTCAGGTTTGAAACTTTAAGGACAATTATTCTGGAATGCCAAGGGTACAGGAACTGGTAACCAAGTTACTAAACACTCACACCAGTTTACACTGTCAATACATTGTATATCTCCTCATCTACAGTACTAGATAACTTATCAGGCTATAAATACATGACCATAACTGCATCCATATTCTTATTACTCCTCAAATACCCTCAATACATGAGATTGCTGGGGGCATGGTTTGGCTGGCCACCATGGTAGATGCAATATTCCGCGACTCCCACCAGCCTGCATAATCCTGCGTCCCCTCACTTAAAACTGGCCTGTTCTTGAAAATGGAGGCAGTACAGCGTGGAGTGAAAGTGCAGGTTTGCTCTCGAAGCTAATACCACGATGGGCGGCTCCCGCTGGAGCCTGGATCTACTCTGACACGGCCCATCATCATCTGTGTCTTCCTCCAAAGTCCCCTGCTGTATTGATTAAAGCAATGGACAGAGTCAATAGACAGTCTAAAAGGAACCTGTTAAGATCTTAGCCAAGCCTACTATAAAGGTGGATGTAGAAAGTGAAAGAGTATGTTTTATTATGAAGTTCACAAAAAGAATGCTCATTTTAAAGAGTTATTAAAAAACATTGGCATTAATTATTAAGGGATGAGTTGATATCAGGGTACATCATAAAACCTCTAATTTATACAAAAATCCTACTCTGAAGGATATGCTCAATGGTAGTGAAACCTTTAAGTGAAATAATGTGACTAGTAGTGTCGGAAGGCCTACTACAGGAATTGTTTTTGTAAATGTGGAAACTGCAGTTGCTGCATGTATACAAATGGTTAAGATAAGCTATTTACAGATAGCTAGGGAGGTAAGGAGTAGGACATTTTGGACTTCACACATCGCAATATGACC